>CM041726.1:24545439-25145439 GCA_023373845.1 Nibea coibor | reverse complement strand
GGGTCAAAGTTCACTTCCTGTCCCGACAGGAACAAAGAGCAGAGTTTGTTTCTTTTTTCATCTTTTTTTCAGCGGGTTGTATGACATCTCCGTGAAGTGCAGAGACACCGTCAGCAGTGTCTCCGCGACCTACGATACTGTAAACAATCTACACTATAAGGCGCACAGTTGAAAAAATTGCCCAACGAAAGAGCCACGACGTCAGTTCATAAAGGGTCTGATGTGAAAATGCATCGTCATCATCTTCATCATCAACACTCTGCAGATCCGGCATACCAACTGTCAATATACCAACTGCAGGCAGTAAAATGCTGTTTAAGTTTTCTTTAAATGGGCACTACACCGAACAGAAAAACTACATTTAAAGACAGAAACCCATTTTCTTTCTTTTTCCTAAAACATCGATCTAAACGTCTTTTTTTAATTTTTTATTTCAAATTAGGCACAAGGTACAGCACAGTAAATGTTTTTTTAATCTTCAATACCTCTTTTGGTTGTTGACATCTAAAGACGTGGACGTCGCAGCACACTGAACGGGTAAAGTTACTCACTGCTGGCATCTGTCCGTCCAAACCTTTCCGCAACATTAAAGGGAGAACTTCTTTCCTCGACGGTTCCCTTCCTTGTAATTACTCGACCTGCTCTGTGACCTTGGAAACCAACCGTCCACCGCAGAACATCGTACAAAGACATAAGGCATTAAACTCCTCCTCGCCTGGATCAGCCGCACAGAAGGCTTTTGGACCTCTCGTTTCTGTCCACAAATTAAGACGTCGAAAACAAAACCAACAAAAAAAAAAAGACCTCAACAACCAATCGACTATTTATTCTTTTTCACGGACGGTTTTAAACACTGATTGTCTACATTATCAATAAAATCTAAAGACGTAAACATGAGAACGATGTAAACTGGTAGTATCCCACTGGCTTGGACCTCAGAAAGATATTCGACCCTGTGTGAGATGTGAGAAAAGTCTTCCACACATGAGATGGAGGAGGAACGAGGTAGTCCACAAGAGAACTGATGGCGGGGAAGGGGAGGCGGTTATGGGGTCACCGTAAGTGGCTCTGGTGCATCACTTGGACTCGGTCGTGGTGGTTGGATTAATTGATCTTCATAGCATAGTTCTTGGTTGTCTTGTAATAGTTGAGAATTTTCTGATTTGGCAGGGAGAAGCTGTTGAACTCTGGTTGGCGCTCATTTCGACGACGAGATGTCGAAATTCTTTTCAGTCTGAACTTTCAGAAGATTTCCTGAAAGCTGTCGTTTTCCCGGTGAATCAGCTGTCATTTGTTCTTAGGGCCAGAGTGCTCTTTAAGCATCAAATGAGTCTTATTTTTTTTTTCATTTTCTGTTTTCCGATCTGTGCTCCCTCGCCGGGGTTCCTCAGACGATGCGGTAATCGAACGTGTCCTTCTCGGTGTGGTCTGTCCAGTTGGACGAGGGCATGCTGCGGTACGGGTCCAGCAGGATGCGGAAACAGCGCACGATGAGCAGAGCCAGGAAGATGAAGAGCAGCAGCACGAAGACGAACGCCGCCTTCTGTTCCAGCGTCAGGTAGGAAGGCACGTGATGGCCGCCACCCGACCAGGACAGCGTGCTGCTGAAGTGGCCCTCGGCCATCCTGGGCACATCCATGCTTGATCGTCTCGGCTCCAGCTCTTTGTCGGTTGCTGAAAGATTTTGGAGGGGAAGATGGGCTCAGCCGGCGGATAAGACCTGCGAGACAATCCAAACAGACGGATTATACTGGAGATCGTGTCTTCTTTGGTTTGACAGATGAAACAAGACAATATGAATTTAATGTAATCGTAGAAAAAGTCTCAAATCTCACAGACGAGAGGAACAAAGCAAAATGTCTCAGACCAGAACAAAGTACCTCTCAGATTAATTTATTTTTGGAACTTCAGGCTAGAAGCTGTTCTGTGGGTAAAGAAGGCTCAGGGGACTCCTTTGGCCTTGAATTTCCTGCAGCTCGGGGGCTTTGAATTGGCACTTTGGAGTTTTAGTTATACAACACTGACTAGAGGCCACTGGCTTCATTAAACCACAGCAGGCTATTGTGACATTTCCACAACATATCTCCACTGAAATGTGTCCTCATGCAACCGATCTGCGTCTGCAAATGATATCCAGCCTGTTCCGTCTTAAACACAAGGAAAGGTTACATCAACGAGGAATTAACTCTTCTGTTCTGAGTTTGTCAGAGCAAAGAAGAAAGTGTTATTAACCACCAAGCCAAATTTGAATGATTAAAAATATCATGATATGAAATTAAGTGTCAAAATCAGGTAAAAATAAATTCTCATCTCTCTGCTCATGGCGGCCTCAGCGTGTCATCGAGCCGCCCTTTAAGGACCGCCCACAAATTCCTGAAATCTTGGAATTGCCTTTAATGAAGGTAAAGTAGACCCACGAAAATCTGCGATCAAACAAATCAACAAATCAACTGATGTGACAAATCTAGTTTGTGCTCAGACATTTGTCTTATTGCCAAACAATCAAAATAAAAACCCACAATGCATCTCTGCTTCCCACAAGTATCCTGATACAGTTCCTCCCTCCGTGCCACAGAGCTCCATTGTCGTCTAAAGACTATTAAAAACACATAAATGAGCCACACTGTTGTACTTGAGTGACACAATCCTTCATTACCAGGAAAACACACACACTGTAGTTTATTTTGAGTCAATCATCCTGCTGCCAGAAATACTCACTGGAGCTCACCAAATCCACATCCACAGCTAAAAATAGTTCCAAACTAAATCCTCTGTTTACTCATGTTTGAGGTACATTTCCTAAAAACGACAGCGACCATCTGGGTTAGGAAATTACTGAGCCTTCTAATGGTGCTGTATCTCAGGATATGCAGCAGGTCGGAGGTTAACAGGGCCGCGGAAGCTCGTTTTTGGCCCCTGGAAGAGCCTTGAACTAACCCTAATTTAAACTGAACAACTCCTCATCACTCTACAGCGAGCTCAGCACACCAGAGACTGGGCAGTGACAGCAGAGAGCCTACAGGTGGTTTGGTAAGATCTGTGTGAGCTGCCTGGAGTGGACTCATTAGGAAGTGGACATCATTTTCTCATAAAAACAAACCGAAACGTGATTTTTATTTTCAACCAAATGGAGCTAAAAATGAGCGTGTGAACAGCTTGTGCAGCTTTCTGTGTGGATCATTTGTTCTGGCAACAAATAAAACAGGCGCGATGAGTGTGAAGATTGTCTGTCCTATAAACAAGGTTGGAGGGTGTGAGAGATTCCTCAGACAGTTTTTGGTCGTTACTCATTTATTATTTCACATAATATCGCTAAATTCTGTTCCCCGACTTTGTTGCTGAGTTCAAACAAACAGAGCAACTCAGACGCAGCGACCTGACCAAACCTTTTGCCTTGTGATCGCTTAAAACCAAATAACATCTACCACTGCATGTCTGCAGCTGATATGACAGAGGAAAAACCTGAAAAATATCCAGAACGTTGCAGGAATGTTTTTTTTTTTCTTCCATCCTGTTCAGATTCTCACGACCTCTCAGACTGAACTTTTGGGAACTGCTCATCCAAACAAATGATCTAGATATGAAGTTCACCCAAATGTTCTTTGTTCTACCGTTATATTGACAAAATGGACAGAATTACAGAGTACAGACAAAGAAAAGGAAAATTACTGTAGAAAATCATAGTAACTAAATAATATACTGTGGAGTTACTTGTCAACAACCAATCGAGAGAGCAGGCAAAATGAAGATAATGTTGCTGGAGTGTGACCTTGGCTTTTCTTGTGAGGTAAACTGGCTCCACGTATCGCTTCCTGATCGATTACCAAATCATCAATTGGCCCTGAGGAATGTTTGCATAGCCCCTAACCCTCCAATCTTTTCTGGGGTTGTGTCCTTCGGTTCCGCTTCTGTAAGCGTGAAGAGCCGTCACAGAGCTGGAAATCACCTGGGATGAGGGAGGTGCTGGTGGATGTTATGAGACCGCTTAAAGTGACAAGATGGGCAGGACTGCCGTCGTTTTCTGCCTTCCAAAATAAAAAAATAATAAAAACCTCTGTAACTCTCAGGAGAGACAGAGAGAGGGAGCAGCCTTCAGCCCTGCCTCGCTGATCAGCAGCCTGTAATCCATCACACTTAAAACTCAAAAATGATATTTCACAGCAGTGATTCATTGCCCTCGCTGTGAAAAATGATCAGGAACGGGTTGTTTTCTGGCTTTGTCTGCCGGGTTTCCACAAGCGTTTACTGTCAAATCATGATCTCGCCTTCGTGTCCCTCCAAGGACACGGTGAGGTTACTGAGTATTAGCACTTTGTGCCATAAAGCACTCAGCTCTGTTTGTTATGTAATGCACTTGAAAAGAACATTTAATTCATCAGCAGTTACATGAGTGAGTGCTCAAACATTTAATCTTCCTCTTGTCAACTTTGAAAGAAGGAGAGACAGTGCAGCGTTCTGAAGGAGGCCGTTCATCTGGAGAAAATCTTATTCAGTCCTGAAATAAACTGCAGGTGAGAAAAATACAGACAAACCACGTCCAGGCCGACGTGTTTTTAAGTGCACGAGTTATTTTGGTCCAATCAGTTGACGGCTGCTGTGGCGAGGAGATGAAACAGTGTCAGGCACCGAGAGTAAAACTGACATGGAAGTGAGTGTGACAAGGACACGCAGCCAAATTTAGAAATGAAGCCAATTATATTGAAAAGTTGATCTAACCTGCAGGGCTGTGTGTGTGTGTGTGTGTGTGATGACTATGATTAATGGAGAATTCAAAGTGCATCAGATGAGGTGAAATGAAATGATTTAGTGGAGTGACTGGACTTTATTTTAACAGCGTGTTGTCGATAATTTCACAATCTAAAACGTCCTGTGTGGTTAAACGTCAGAGGAGCTGTTACATTTACAGACACGGAACAAAACGACACTTTAATCTGTCAAATATTTCACATTCATTTGTATCTATCTTCAGTTTTTAGCCTCACTGAAATAACGCCACGATGTGTGAGAGACAAATATTCACATTTCAACATGAAAACAAGTGAAACTGACCAAGAATGCAACAACAAAATCTATAAAAAATGAATCATTACTGACGATATTTCTCTTGTAATGGACGATTCTTAAATAATAAATCTAATTTTATTTCATTTTTTCATGTGAAGAAATTGAACATAAAAAAATTAACACACACACACACACACACACACACACACACATATATATATTCATATTCATCTATTTCTGCCTCGTCCTTCCAGATGCGTGTACTGTGTGTTATGTGTGTGTTGTGTGTGTGTTGTGTGTTGTGTATTCCAGCTGTGATCAAAGGTGAGACACACCCGCAGCTCAGCGCACGAACCCTCAACAACAAGTCAGTGAAAATGGAGAGCCGCCATCTACATGCACTATATGTAAATGTAAAGCTGCATGTTGTGGATCAGGCTATCAGCCGGTACATGAGCCAAACACAGCTGGACTGCCTGTGCACACGTGGATGCAGCACCATCTCCGTGCACCTTTCACACCTTTCTGAAGGCAGACAAAAGGAGGTGGAGAAGGTGGAGAAGGTGGCGCTGAGTGCATCACCTGCAGGTGTAAACACTAACCTGTTGTTGTGAGGAGGGGGAGAGAGCTCGGGGATCTCCGTCAGCGGCGGTGGCGGCTCTCCATTCCGGTGGATGTTCTGCGTTTTCCTTCTTCCACAGCAAAGCGGGCTCGTCCTCGCAGACCCGCGGGGCTCCTCACCTCACGACAGAGTCACAATAAAAAATCTGGCAGTGTTTTTTATTATTTGTCTGTGTTTGCTGACTGAGCCGGGCAGACCTCACCCTCTGCTGCTCGCCTGTTGTTTCTCTCTTCTCTCCTTCGTCCTGACGCGCCGCTCATCCCCGCAGACTCACGCAGGGATGTAGTGGTACCCCCGTCGCTACTGGCAACCTGTTGCCATAGCAATCCTCCAGGTAGGCTCTCTCTCTCTCTCTCTCTCTCTCTCTCTCTCTCTCTCTCTCTCTCTTTATATATCTATCTATCTATGTATGTATGTTAGAAGCAGGGTGACAGAGGGGGAGGTGTGGTCCTTATATTACATCTACAAATCACAAATAAAAGACATTTACAGAGAGCCTGTTTAAGAAAAGTGACATTCTGACACGGGTGGAGGTCAGAGGTGACCTTTGCAGTCATTTCATGTCATTATTGTCATGAAGCTTTAAACACATCCAGGAGGAAATGCACTGGACCTTGCAGCAGATGGACTCGTGGCCGGGTGTGGGCAGCGACTGTTTTAAGGTTAAGGTGTGATAGGAATCTCAAGCAGTCCATGTATTATTTATTTATTATATTTTTTATTTGGTGACAAGCTGTTGAGTCTTTGCTGTCTCATCCTGACAGATGCAAACGCCGCTCGGAGCTGCGACGGGACGTGACAGTCCATCGGCGGGGTCAGAGAGTGACTGTGCAGAGCAGTTTAAGCTTCGGGCTTACATAATGTCCTCAGTCAGCTGTCAGCTCCAAACGTTGTGCAGCGTCTCCACCTGCTGGAGGTTAGTGAGGACTGGAAGTCCACAGACAGTGTGCTCCAGCACAGGGCGGACGGATGCTTATTGAAATCAGTAACGTATTTGTCGATGCACAGAGCTCCTCAGAACACCTGAAACCTTCAGGCGGGAGTGACACTTTCACATTATTCACTTCGTGCCAAGAGTTCGATGGTGTCATGTTTGTGCAGTAAATAAGGAGCTTCAAGGTCCAGAATATGAAATATAATATTCATCAGCTCAACATCATTCAGTCAGAATCACTGCTGCGACAGACGCCGTGCGTCCTCGTTCATGGTGTCATGTTTCTACAGTAGCCCATTAAGGACAAACTAAACACTGACACTGAGAGCGTTACACGTTTCTCCTTCACACTTCATACACTACTGACGCGAGGGGTGTTCAGTTGGTTGCACTCTGCAGCTTCATCGCTAGATGGCTCTGCATCCTCCACACTGCTCCTTTAAGCTAAAGGATGGTTAGCTTAGCTTAGCACAAAGACTAGAAACAAAGGGAATCAGCTAGCCGAGACGATTTCTTGGCGGGGAGCAGTGCCGGTGTGCGGTTAGCAGGCTAAACGAACGCCTGCATGATACAAACGTCTTTATTTCATGAATATAGAACTTTAATCTTCATTTGAAATATCTTATCTGCTCTGATGTGATGGATCTTCTTTTGCGTCATTTCTCATTATTTGTAAAAATAATTCTAGATGCAGCATGTGCTTAAATTACAAATACACCCTCCTCCATCTATAATCCATTTAATAGCTCCATTAATGAGAATTTCAGACGTGTAAATGAGGTCTGAGCTGTTTCAGGTCATAATTGTTTTTTTTTCACCTCATCATAGTTCAGATCCGATCGCTGCAGTTTCCTCAGTGATAAATGACTTCACTGAACACAGACTGATTCCACACGCTCTGTATGAAGACACACACACACATGTAACACTTTACACAACATGGTTATGAAAGCCTGTGTCGTGGGGGAAGTCACTGATTGGGCGGCTAAGGACAGCGGAGGTAGCTGATTGGGTGTTGCTGCTGCTGTGTCAGTCTCCCAGCCCTCAGTTCACGCTTCAGAAGACAAAGATCAGAGAAGAAGAAGAAGAAGAAGAAGAAGAAGAAGAAGAAGAAGAAGAAGAAGAAGAGCTTTTGCACATTTGGAGCAGGTTGCTGGAGCAGAGCGTCAGTGTCTCTCCAACAGTTTGATGGTGCAAGCGAGCCATCGAGGTTACTTTAAGTGCAAGAACTCGCTCTTCTTCTTGTGACTGTTCATCATTCAGGTGAAAGAACTCAGGACTGTTAAAAAACCTGAGAATGTTCTCTGTTGTCAGACTTCACAGCTGATCTCGCGACGAGAGGTCACTGATTACAAGATTGTGTTGCTTTTTTTTCAGTCGCAGATTCGATGCGTTCAGCGTCAGACGCAGGCAAGTTTTTCTTTGGTATCAAATAAAAGAGCAGAGATGGCAGAGATGATTCACACAAGCCTCGAGGGAGACGGTGGTGCAGAGAAGAAACGTGGATTAACCTTTAATCTACACAAATCGCACTGATGTCAGAGCGAGTGCGCCGCTCAAATCCAGAAGAAACTGTAAAAAAAAAAAAGATTAAGATGAATAAACACAGTGATGCTTTAATGACTCCTGTTTCATTAACAACATAATGAGTGTGTTTTAATTTGGCTGTATGTGTGTGTGTGTCCTGCGTTGGTTTCCTGTTGTGCTGCCATTAGAAAACTACTTTCCACTCCAAGCTGCTCCACCCGCTAAGTCACACACACCAACTATTTCACTGATTCTGGTGAAACTGGATCATATTTTATGGAGAAAATGTTTCCTGGTTTTCCCTCTGATGTCCTCCGGCTGCTCCGCCTCAACTCTCTGTGATTTACAGAGTTTATGATGGACAGTGAAGTAAACTGCTGACAGCTGGAGCTGCTGTTAGCTCATGTTAGCTCAGTCTGTTAGCTGCTGTTAGCTCAGTTTGTTAGCTCATGTTAGCTCAGTCTGTTAGCTGCTGTTAGCTCAGTCTGTTAGCTGCCGTTAGCTCAGTTTGTTAGCTGCTGTTAGCTCAGTTTGTTAGCTCATGTTAGCTCAGTCTGTTAGCTGCTGTTAGCTGCTGTTAGCTCAGTCTGTTAGCTGCTGTGAAGAGTTTACCAACTTACTCGACACCTGTGAGAGACCAGAACAAATGAGAGTCAGACACGAGGGTTTTACTTTGTACAAAGGGCATCCCGCTACTGCAACATCTAAGCTACAGAGAGCAGAGAGGCGCAGAGCAGTTCCTTGTTTCTTTATTTATAGCACACAGTAAGTTTACATGACACGTGACTGGAACAGGGGCAGTCCCTGTTCCAGTAGAAAAGAGAAAAAGGATGAGAAAAGAAAAAGGATGAGTGTAGTGTACTACGACTACTGATGCTGGGACATGTGACATTCTTTTAGCCTTCTAACAGCTGCCGTTAGCTCAGTTTGTTAGCTGCTGTTAGCTCAGTTTGTTAGCTGCTGTTAGCTCAGTCTGTTAGCTGCTGTTAGCTCAGTTTGTTAGCTGCTGTTAGCTCAGTCTGTTAGCTGCTGTTAACTCAATTTGTTAGCTGCTGTTAGCTCAGTTTGTTAGCTGCTGTTAGCTCAGTCTGTTAGCTGCTGTTAGCTCAGTCTGTTAGCTGCTGTTAGCTCAGTCTGTTAGCCGCTGTTAGCTGAGTTTGTTAGCTGCTGTTAGCTGAGTCTGTTAGCTGCTGTTAGCTGAGTTTGTTAGCTGCTGTTAGCTCAGTTTGTTAGTTGTTTTTTGTTCAAGTGTCTGGATGTCTAAATATCAGCAGCTCTCACATTCAGATCCTCCTCTTCAAAATTCATTGCCACTTTAATTAATCATGTACTCGTGTGCTGCTGGTTCTGGTTGATGATCAGTGTTCACTCTCCTCTCATCCACTTCCTCTGGTGTCTCTATGCAGCCACATTTATCAGTCAGACAAGGAAAATTGGTTCCTAGCCCAAGGAGGTATTAAGACTTACAAGGTCAGGTAGCAGCTCCTTTGCAAGACTTTTCTTTATGGAGCCCTGACAGGAGCGAGCGGGGAAGATGTTCGCCCTGCAGGCGCTGCGAGATGAGCTGGACCTGCCTCGAAAATCCAGCAAAGTGAAAAAGCTGCCTGACTGTGAGAGATTTCACTCATCACAATGATTTATCTGTACATTCACTCAAAGTCTAGAACCGCTGTGTAACTGCGGCCAGCTGTACTCGAGTATTTGTTCTGATTACATTAAACAACCAGGTCACCAACGGCAGACACAGCAGCAGCTAATAAAGTCACACAGTGACTGACAGAGACAGCGCTCACCTGATCACAGGTCAGTGCTGATCGACAGTTCAGTTATCGATTAATCAGCGGATTATTTTCTCCATTAATCGATAAGCAGCCTTCTCACACTGCTGAGTATAATTATATCACACTGGCAGCACACACCACTATCACTGTCAACATCTGTGTCTAACTGCCGGGCCAATATTGGCATCAACAAACCGATAACATTGCGGTAACCTTAACACACACACACACACCCGTCACACACACATTGTCATCTTAACAGCCTTGGAGGAAAAAAACAACCAAAAAACGAGCATGTTGCCAGAACTCGCAGCCAACGCATGCTGCATGATGCGATGCCAGCGACTTGGCAGCTGTCGGCTGAAACCTGCTCATCACCACTCGATACCTCTCTGCAGCTCAGTTATCCTTTTATTTTGTAAAAATGCTGCCTGGCTGTGTCAAGATGTCTGCGAATCAAGAGGAGAAATCCATTAAGCACACAAGCGCTGATCGACCCGGCTGGGATGCCTGATGCTGACCCAAAGCACGGTCACCTGATGATGAGATCCGACAGAAACAAAATGAAACCTGAGTTTGTTCACAGCAGTTTTGTTGTTGGTTCCATGTTTGCCAAATTTCTTTGGGTGTTTTCACACCAAAGGTCGATTCGTATCCGCGTTTGTCATGCGAGGGTTTTTTTTCACGCATGAAGAAGGTCATCGCTTGAATCCAGGTAAAAGCAATATAATCTGGTTAACGATGATTATTAAATCAGGTCACATGATCAACGCTGTAAACCTGTGAAATTCACAGTAACTCTATAATTACTGTAGTTTTTGACTGGATACTCAGGGTACTACTGTGGAATGCTTTGCAGTGATTTCCTAAAGCGGTGCATCACTGGATTTCACAGCCGACTTTACTTTAATCTGGACTCAGAAACAGGCTCACGGTCGGTCGTGTGCAGGCAGTCAAATCAGGCAAACCGTTCCAAAGAGGACTGAGGCGAGGAGGCTGGTGATCAGACAAACAGCACGCGGGCAACAGGCACAACAGGTTCAGGTGACAGGAACGGCCGGAAGCCTCACAGCACCCTCTGAAACAATCAGTCTGGCCGAGACCAGCTGAAAACTGGTTTCTATATATAAACACTGTGGCTGGCTGTGACGGGCGAGCACCTGGGTCGGCTGGTGAGGGCAACTGGAGGGCACCGGGAAGCAGGACGGGGTGCGGAGGACTTTCAGACAGACACACTGAGAGACGGTGGATGACATTCTGTGGCTGAAGGCTGCCCTCCCGCCTCCCTTCCAGGTACACAATCCGACATCCCCCCTGAGGGTAGTCAGGGTGGTGTCAGGGAACAGGCTGAAAATACAGAGACAGTGACAGGGGCAGAGAACAGAGGCAAACACAGAGTTATTAGAGGCTGAGGCGGGCGGAGAAACAAACTGGGATGAAGAGATGAGGATCTGAAACAGGATTCAGACGGAGGAACATCATTTCAGAAAAGGCTCTGGGCCTGACGTAGACAAATTCAGGCTCGGATGGAGAGGCATCAACAGGGACAAAGGCCTTGAAGGGAGCTGGACTGCTGGGAAACTAACTAGCAGATCAGAGGGACTGGAGGAGGATGCTCAGGTTGTGGTAAACACAAGTAAGGTTAGCTGACTGAGAGTCAGAGGGCAGATCAGCTGAGCACCGTATAAGAGAAACTGCTGCAGAGAAACATGAAAACAGGAGACACAAAAGAGGAGTCCTGACCGGGGGTGGCTGCCTGGCTAATGAGGGACTCTGGGAGGGGGGTGAACAACCAGCTGGGAAGCAGAGGATTTGACTGACTGGACAACTCCGGCGGTGGCCGGCAGCAGACGATCTGAAGTGCTACGCAGCAAAAAAATGTGGCCCGGGAACCGCAGGGAGCGGGCTGGAAGCCGAGGAGGGATGACAAGCAGAGAGAGGCCACAAACAGTGCCGGCTGATACACTGAGAATGGACCTCCAGCTGATGTGAGATACACAAAAATATAAGAAGCTCCACCGCTGAGGCTGTGAAGAGTTGTGATACTTTTGGGCCAATCTGACGGAACAAAATAAACTTCTCCAACTTTATTAGAGTTATGTTCAGAACTATCTCTTCAGGATATTTCCTGCACGCCTCAGGACCCCGAGCCGCTCCCCTCCGGCAGGAAGCCGCCGTCCATCAGGACCAAAACCTTCCTGACCAACCACTAAAAGTCAGTCCCAGATTTACGTCCTCAGCGTCCTCTTCACTCTCTTCTCCTCTGCCATTATGTCCATGGTTACATTGCCGAGCTCCCCCAGCTCCTGTTCTGGCATGACACTAGCTCCGCTCTCCGACAGCATTTCCCTGCTCACGACCTTTAAATCAGAAACTGTTTGGTAAAAGAACGAGTGAACGAGGTCTTACATTCAGCACTTGAGCAGAAGAGGGTCGTGGTTCGATACCCAGCCTCTCCTTCAGAGGTCAAACTGGCATCTTAAAATGTATTTTCATCTCACTCTTCAGCTGAGAACAAAAGGCACATCTTTGTCTTCACACCACTGTCCTCTTCTATGTTGTATTTCTCATAATAATCCTTGAAAAGACGCAACTTATTCCGCTTAGCACAGAGCTCTGAGTGTGTTTCTATTTATGAACATAGTGAATCATTTCAGGGTCACGACACGGGATCGGTTTGTATGAGTTTGTGAAGGTATTTTTGCCGGTAGCTTCAATGCAGAGAAAATGTCGCTGTGACTTCCTCTACTTAAGATCAAAGAAACACATTTAATCCCAGTTATTACAGCTCAGACTGAGAGAAGTCTGGTTTGCTTTGCAGACTGTCGGATGGAGCTTTGCTCTGCTGGAAATGGATAAATGGAAAAATACTTCTTTCCCTCCAAAGCTCCCTTTTATTCCTCTGACAGGTGCTCGCAGAGTTCTTAATGAGCTTTGTAATAAACATTTTTATTTGCTCTTTTCATGACAACAAACACAAATAACACAAAAGTGAGAAGTAATCCCGGCAGGCGCGTGCAGATCTCTTAAGCAGGATTAATTCTCATCTAAAAAATATCGTCTCTTTCATGTGAGCGCTTCCAGAAAGTCATCTGATCACTCAGCTTCATGCAACAAAGTTACACAGCCCGGCATTTGCATTTAAAGAGGTGCCCGGGAGTGCCCTCCACTCCTGGGCTGCATTTCATGGACGGACTGATGAGACAGTGTGGACCTTCATGTCGCCTGCTCGGCTTACAGAGTCCTCAAATTAAATTTCTAATGAGGTCGCTAAGTGCGAGAAAACATGTCAACCGCGCGCTTTAATAAACTTTT
This sequence comes from Nibea coibor, assembly GCA_023373845.1. Lineage (NCBI taxonomy): Eukaryota > Metazoa > Chordata > Actinopteri > Sciaenidae > Nibea > Nibea coibor. Next base: position 25,132,256 of record CM041726.1, on the reverse strand, counting down.
TGTGATGCTGAAGTTGCCCGAGACTCTCTGAAAGAGCGAGCTGGCATCCGAGTCAAACCATCAAGAGTACTAAAAGCAGAGCTGAGGGCGTTATCGATCTCCTCGCTCCTCTCAAGGCTTTTTCCTCTGATGGGCTACTTTGCTTGACACCTCGTTCTCCCACTGCGACTCGTCTTCATGGCTACAGTATGAACTCAGTGGCACGTCTTCCCTCCAGCTTTAATTAATAGCTTTGTGCTTCTTTCAGCTCATCTATTCCCTCAGACTAATTGCTGGCAGAAGCATCTCTGCTAATCCAATTTGGAGCCCTGAATAATCTCCAGGAGTGTCTCAGGCATTATTGAGTATTTGTGAGAACCTGCAGGTCTAATGGCCGACTGTGTGTGCATTTCATTTATCTGATCTCAGAGAAGGAAGTCTTCTGTTGTCCTCATCACACAGCCACAGAGCTGAACTGACATGCTCTGGATGGCGGTCTGTGACTTAAAGATACATAACGACACGCCATAGTTTTAATATGAAGGTGTGATTAAACCTGGTCGACTTCAGCCTCGACTGCAGCCAAGTTGTGTTTTATTTAATTTGTTTGCACATAAAAATACAATTACTCTCTCCTCTCCTCTGCTGAAAACTTCAGGCGAGATAAAGAATCCCATTAAACAAACGTAATAAAAGAAAAACAAACAGCAAAATAAAAAACACGATTACTTCTTGTTCCAGCTGCGTTGAACACACTTTACAAAGGCAAACAGAGAAGATGAAGATGTCTGACGTGCGTCATGCTGCAGCTGCAGCAGCTTCATGTGTTCATGTTAAAAAGTTAAAGTTGTGTTACCTTCTGCTTCTTCTTGTGTCATCGTCACGTCCACACTGAAGAATAAACCAATGGAAAATGTAACTGCAGAGATCTTAGACGTACACTTGTATAATTAAACAGTACACGAGTGTACGAAGGCGCCGCAGCAGCAGTGACATGAAACATTAAAGCTCACACAGCACAGGACAGGAACTCACTGTTCAAGTCCTGAAACCAAAAGTCAGTGTTCGTTTTGTCCGGCACTAAGTCACACACACCAACTATTTCACTGATTCTGGTGAAACTGGATCATATTTTATGGAGAAAATGTTTCCTGGTTTTCCCTCTGATGTCCTCCGGCTGATCCGCCTCAACTCTCTGTGATTTACAGAGTTTATGATGGACAGTGAAGTAAACTGCTGACAGCTGCTGTTAGCTCATGTTAGCTCAGTTTGTTAGCTGGATTCTTGTGTAAGTGGCTCGTTGGTCTAGGGGTATGATTCTCGCTTCGGGTGCGAGAGGTCCCGGGTTCAAATCCCGGACGAGCCCTTACTTTGAGACAAGCGTTCCTTCTAAGATGTTGAAACTTGATGAATGTCCAATTCTGCAGAGAGTGAAGAAGATCCTCAAAGAAACAGGACGTCAACACGTATGTGAGTTCTGGACTCAGTATAGTTGTGGCAGATGTTTGACAGTGTTGTTGATATTTTGGACCAAACAATTCATGAAAAGATGTTTCTGGTTTTCCCTCTGATGTCTCCTGATGGACAGTGACCTGCTGCCAGCTGTAGCTGCTGTTAGCTCAGTTTGTTAGCTGCTGTTAGCTAACGTTAGCTGTTAATCAGAACAAATACTCGAGTACAGCTGAATACTCATAGTTACCACAGTGGGATTACACTCGTGTATGTGTCTTAATGTGCAAGTTGTTGATGTGTTGAGGATTAACTATTGTGTATTAAACACTGATGTCACAGGAAACAGGATTTGTGTGTAGATAAAGCTGATCAGGCTTCATGGAGACTTCCTGCACCACCTGTCAGCGGACACAGGGTGTCAGTATGTAGCTACGAATCTGCTTCAGCACCAGCAGCACCACCTCGACGAGCATTTTTCAACTGAGACATGCAGTGTGTTTGAGGAATTAATGGCCGTGGTTAAACACTGTTTGGATGGGAATATGGGGGCGGTCAGTCCAAACTGATGGTACACAATGCTGCCCTGACGAGCTCCGGCCAACCGGACAAGTCTTTAATTTACTAAAGTGACTGTCTGGAAGAGTTGTGGGCCCTTCACCGACATGCACTGCAGAAAATCAGCTATATACTATATCTTAATCTGTCTAGTCCACACACACACACAAACACACACACCGCCTCTGTGTTTTTTTAGGATATTACATCATTTCTGACCTCCACCCCTGTGAGAAGAAATCACACAGCACAGTGGAGCTCATAAAACGGCTCGATGCTTTTGTGTCTTCCTCGAGTTTCAAGTGGAGAAGGTTGAAAGACGGCGATTAGGTCCGGGCTTAATTAGCTGGATTAACTAACCCTCTGATTGCCACAACAAGGTTTTTTTTTTTCCTTGTGTCACATCATTTGAATTAATGAGCCAAACTGACGGGAACCAATGAAAACTGGAGTGATTGTGAAGCGCAGTGATGAATAACGGCTCATTTCCCTGCAGTGTGTGCTGTCTCCTGGCCGGCTCACCTTGATTCGGCGAATCTCTTTGCTGCTGATAAATTTACAGGAAGGTGCAGCCTGAATGACATTCTGCAGGCGGAGGACGCAAACATGCACAAATCAGGAGATTATTCAGCAGTTTTAATGCACATCCTGTAGGTTTGCATCTCAGTGAACACGTGGCCTCGTTAAAGCACACATCAGCCCGATCTTTATTAATGATCATAATAATCTTAAATATCGCCGTGGCATGAACAATGATCCCATGCGTCTGTCACAGCTTCAGGAGCGGAGAGGACCACGCGCTGTCCACCTCGGCCGTCATGCTCGGCCCAGCCTTGTTCTTTTGTCATCCGCTCTCACTCGCTGTCTAATTGGACTTTAATTATTCTGTTATGTTATTGCTGCTTCTCATAAAAGCTTTTTCACTGAAGGGCCGGCGGATGGACGGCTTTTATTGTGAACAGCTACAAGCGATGACAGACTTCTAATTTGGTGGGAGTCGTGGGAATGCACATTTTTGGCAATTAGCTGACACCGGATCGTGTTTTTAATGTTTCAGATGCAAAGGAGGGAAAATAAAAGAAAGAAGTGTGGGAACCCCTGCTGGTCCTCTTCTGTGTAGTCTGCCATGTTTCTACAGCAGCCCAGGATGGACAAACTGAAGGTGTCCAGATCACTGTAGTTTTGTACGGTGAGGCGAGGAGGCCACTGAATTCTACACAAATAGAAAAACGTACGACTTCGGTAAGGTTAGAGGAGCATCGTTGTCATGGTTACAGTAATAACAACATGGTTAAATCCATGTATCCGCCTCGATCACGTCACATGACCTCCACCTAAATGTAAGCTCATCAAACACTCCATGTGTGTGTGAGCTGGCCTGTTAGCACAGTCGAGTACACAGACTGTGAGAGCAACTAATGATAAAACTTAACACACATTCATGGGGCGGCCCGTGGCGTGGCGGGTTGGGCGACCGCCCCATGTGTGGAGGCTGCGGTCCTCGCTGCAGCGGCTCCGGTTCGACTCCCGTATCAGACACCATCTACTGCGTGTCACTCCCCCTCTCTCTGCCCCCTGTTTCCTGTCCATCTTCAGCTGCACTATCATTAAAGGCATAAAACGGCCAAAAAAATAATTTTAGAAAAAAAAGACTTAACACACATTCAGAGTTACACACCAGTGTGGTCAAGAGGGTCAGAGGTCAGTGTTAATGTGCACATTATGTGGTAAACTACAGAGGCGACGTTATGGAGGATATCTTCAAATTAAAAGTCCAAATAGAAAATTAAAAGAGATTCAATTAAAACAGGAATAATCAGGTCATAATTAAACAAAAATGTAAAGTGAGATTTTAAATGCAAAAGTTTAAAAAAGGACAAATCCGATGTGAAAAAGTGAAGCCTTAATATAATGTGGTGAGTTGTATATAAATTCACCCTCAGTACAGTTGTCATGAACGGGGAAATTAGCTACAGAGACCAAAACTGTTTTTGTACCAGGCTGTAAACATGTTTATTTCTGCTGTCTAACATGGGGACTTATGGAGACTGACTCACTTCTGCAGCCAGCCTCAAGTGGACGTTAGAGGAACTGCAGTTTGTGGCTTCACTTCACAGCCTCAGAGGTTGCTGCATGATGAAAACACTCTGAGAGCTAGTGACTGAACTCTACGGTAATTAAAGCTGCGTTCGTTGATGAAGGAGGAGTCACCATACTCTTATTGATATTAGTCACTCACCATGAGCTGTGCTCCCTTTAGCTCCGGTTTGGCCTCCACCAGCCGCAGGGTGTAGCAGGTCCATCAACGTCCCCGACAGTAGCGGAGCAGGCGGAGGCCTCCTGTGCTGCTGGCGCTGAGAGGAATGATCACATATTCATTAACCAAACACTCTCACCTCCTCGCCGCGAGAGCGACGTGACTCATATGATGCATGTCTGTTGATTCATCCAACAAGAAAACAAATGGGCGGCGAAGGGAGAAATCAATGAGGTGAGTCTTCGAGATCAATCCTGTGGTCGCGCTGCCGGCTTCTATTTTCTGCTCACACACACTCACACACACACACACACACACACACACACACACACACTCCACGCGACCCCAAACTCATTTAGGGTGACAAAGACTAAACATGTTACCGCCTGCACAGAGAAATCTACATTCCTCAAAACTGTCATCTCCTCAATCTCGCCGCGACAGTAATGATCCCGAGACGGCCGCCATTTTGAGACATGCAATTTAAAGAAAAAATGAGTTTGAGGAGAAGAAGAAATGTCTGAGGAGAGGAGTGAGGAGGAGGAGAGAGCGAGGGAGGGGAGAGTGAATCATTAGTTCGACGGGAGCACCGCTGGTCCAGGACTAATTGAGTATCAGCGTGAGCCACGGGCGGGTCAGTCTCAGAGCTGCTGCCGTCAGCACGTGCAGGTGGGCGGCCGGGGGAGGTGAAGCTAGCAAAAAGTGGAGCCATACGGGAATCCCTGAAGTTTAACAAGACGCAGCTTCGGTGGAAGGAGGAGCTGACCGTGGAGAGTTCGACATCTGCAACATCCAAAAAATGAATGACGAGCACCTGAGACAGGTGTGCAAATATTCCAGCCCGTCCTCGGCGGGAAAACGGCTGCATGTCATCTGTGTGAGCAGTTCAGTGGTTCGGTTTACTGCGGCGACCTCTAGAGGCCGGGGTAATTATGACGGGAGCAAACGAGCTCAGGTGATGCAGTGTAGAGAGACTCAGGGGTCAAAGGTGAAGAAGTTGAAGCTGAAGTGATCATCAGACGACAGAATATCGGGTGAACTTTCTTCTTCTCGTGCGTATTAACACTCAAACACGACGCACCGCAGCTGATCGCTTGTTGCTGGTGATTATTCTGCGATCTGTGGCTTAATCTCTGACATTCCTGCAACAAGCACCAAACACCGAGTTAGTTATCAAGATCCAATTATGTTTTTTTTTTTTTAATTTCACACTTACTTCTTGCAGTCTTGCGCACTCTGAAGTCAACACTGTGTGTCAAGGTTTTTTACATCCCCCCTCTCAGGGATGCAGATGACATATTCAGCGCTGACATGCGAGTCACATAAACAATTAACTTATGACCCGCAGAGTAATAAGACCGGCTGCCGCACAACGCAGGAGAGGCAGAACGTCTGAAAGGGACAATTTTCTTTCTCCTGCGAGGGAGGCAGCAGAAAACTGGCCTCTAATCTTCACTGGCTGATTAGAAAAAGAGTTGAGAGGGAAATTATGAGTTTACAGGAGTGTGATCACGACTGCGACGGTAACATTTCATAAAGGGGAGCTGTATGCTGCTGAGACGATAACAATATAATAAATTACAATTATGACTCTCAGGTTTGATGTCTTCAAGTATGAATTTGGTCTCAGGACAGCACAGTTCTCAGAGGTGCAATAATTGAAAATCCAATGACACCCAATCAGCGCGTCATCGATCGGGAGTTAAGAATCCGTCCAAAGTCACTTTGGACGAGGTGCAACCTCCGGCGAGCGCGCCGTGTTTCTGTACGAGCCGAGCTCTGCAAACATTTACAGTCTCCTGCAGGTCAAACAGAATCCGCACGCAGGGTTTGTAACTTTCAGCTGAGCTCGGTGGACTCGTCTGCACTCTGCTCTCTGCTTTTCTTCTTTTAAAGGGAGTTGAGAAATGTGCTCCTTGGCCCCTGAAGGAGGAATTTCACCTCGTCTTGGCTCCGTGTTTTCCTTCGGTTCATTTTGTTATGCTCAGCTTTCCAAGCATGAGGAACGGCTGGAAATCAGACGCCAACATCTGTCTTATACCCATAAACCCTTGAGTTTTGGGTGGTTTTTCTGTATTTGTTCAGGATTATCTCTTTTTGCTGCTTCAACCAGGCACACAGCAGTTAGCGTGTTAGCCCGCAGATGCCGTACTTACAGTCTGACTTTCTCTTCAGGCTCCGACGGCAGAATTAAAAAGAATAAACACTCCAGAGTTCAAATAAACTACTCTGAGCTTATTTGAATCCTCAATCTGTATAAATACACAGTGAGGCTGGAGTTATGGTTTCTGTGATGAACTCGTCTTTCGACAGCACTTCACAGGTTTGACCAACAACCGGAGAGTCCGGGACGTGGAACAACACGAGCAAAGCAGACTGACGTTGAATTATATCCGCATATCAGAGCCATGAGTACAAAGACAGATATTTAATGAATACATTTCTGACATTATCCAAAGGATATTATCAAGTTTCATGTCCCAGGTGATCGGAGAGGATCATAATTGCAGGTATTTCTACTTTGATACTCTTTATTGGCAGATGAAGCCACACAAACTGTCACATCGCCGGCTCACACAAGTGAAAGACGTTCAAAGACGTGAAACACCCCGAGCTTCCCTCTTGTGGAAAGTTGATCCTGCAGCATCGATTGTGGCTCCTTCACAGATCGCAGAGAGAAAAAGAGAATACCGAGCGGCCGAGGACCGCGATGGCAGATTTCTGTTTTTTAAAGGTCAGGCTTCAGTTTCACACTGACACTGTGATTCACTCCTGCACCAGCAGTACTTTTAAACACTCTGACCTCAGGTCCTCAGCCCTGTTTTTCTCTTTTAATATGGACACAGTTGGTCTGGCAGGACAGATTTGTGCAGACCGAGCTGTTGGATGATGGTTATCGCTGTGGACTGGGAGGGAGCGCCCTGAACCGGTTGTGCTGGGGGATTTCCAGCTGGCTTCAACAGGACAGTGATGGAGTCCAGGCCTGCAGAGGGGAGGTGGTGGTGAGGTGAGACGAGACGTGGGTGGGCGGGGGAACTGGGGCGAGATGTCCTGGTGTGGACAGGTGCAGGGTGAACAGGTTATGGCAGGCTGAGAGTGTGTGAGCACAGATGAGCCTGCGTGTGAAATCAGAGTCCTCATGAAACAGACAAGCACAGGTGGGTCCTTGTCTCCGGGTGAAAGTGTCAGAACTGCTGAGTCGAGACCTCTTCTTCTTCGCCTGACCGCTCCGGATTGAACCGGTAACGCACACGCATAGACACGCTACTGCAGCGCCGGGGGTGTGTGTGTGTGTGTTTGTGTCAGGCAGCGGGCCACGAGTGCCAGGCGTGCCGGGCATGCCAACCATGCCGACCATAGCACATAACCGCCCACTGACCTCAGCTCTGCAGTGTGGAGGAGGGCAGAGCTGCAAACCCCAGCCACACACACACACACACACACACACAGTGACTTCTGTGTTGTAATAAAACACACCTGCTCTACCACTCCACAGGTGCTAATTAGAGGAGAAAGGCGCCGAGTTCTTGAGTTGAAAACATGAAGTTTGTGCTCTACAGTAGCACTCTGACTTAACAGTAAAATAAATAAATGTTACAGGAGCCGCTGCAGAGGCCGAGGAACGATTCAGCAAGAACAAAACACGTCGGAGAGAATGAGAGGATCTGTTCAGTCCTACAGCTGATAGAAGAACAGAGCTGCTCTGCGTCTGCACATAGGATGAAAGAAAACAGTTTGAACATGTTTGAATGATGGTTAGTGTTCCTGTGTGTGTGTGTGTGTGCTTCAATCTTCACATGTGGAAGATGCAATATGACCTATCCATAAATAAACACGATTTTTTTAATCTTATCACTCGTACTCGTCTAGACATGTTAATCTAGCAGTTGTGGGACTATGTGCTGAGATACGGCAGCGTATTAACAGATGTCACATCCTTCTTCTGTCGCAGTCTCTGTTGTAAGCCGATAAGACTCCAATATTTATATGTAAACAAGTGAAAACCAGAGCGAGATAATTCCACTTGTCACAGCGAGGCTCACGAGACGAAGAAGTGTCATCCGAGTGGAGAAAATTGATGAAATTTGAAACACATGATTGAAGTGGAAGCTGTGAAAATGAAAATAATAATCTCGTCCCACTCGCAGGTTTTTCTTTTCTTCTCTTAACATCACACAGCAGTCAGAAGTTTGGACGCAGCTTCTCATTCAGCGTTTGAAGAAAAATGATGTTGTTGTTACTTTTTGTGAGCGTCACTTGAAGGAGTTCCCGTATATGTCGAGCATTTGTTGGCTGGAGATGTCAAACCACACATCACAGCACCTCCTCCATGCAGATGCCAGACCAGCTCACCTTCTTCACATCTCACAAATAGGTCATGATATATGTTTCCATGTGATATTTCATAGTTTTCATGAGTAGGTGTGTTCAAACTTCAAACCTCGCAGAGTAGAAACAGTCTTACAGCATCAGCAGGCTGACCTCCTCTCCTCTTCTTCTTCTTCTTCTTCTTCAGAAGTTCAAAGTAAACAGACTTTGGCATTGGTGTAGCTGGATGTTGATGACAGATAAAACATGGAGGTGTATCCGTGACATCACCCACAGGTTTCTGAAGCTCCACCTTGGCAGTCATGCCTCCGTGGGTGGAGCTAAGGTCGGCTACATGAAGCCTGGTTGCACAGACTCGTTTTGTAGCCGACCTCAAGTGGCCGTTTGAGTAACTGCAGTTTATGATTCAGGAGCCAATCAAACCTGAAGGCTCCCAGAGAGATAAAGAGGCTCTCACTGACATTTCACGGTGACTTCATCGTGAGACCTGTCCTCGGGAAGAAGCATCGCCAACACACAAAGAAAAAACATGGCGAGGGCAAAAGGCTGATAAAACTCATAAAAAGGTGAATTATGATACAACAGAAGGTTTCAATCTTAAACCAGACAAAGAGGATCGGCGTCCAAGCCGGCCGAGCCAAACACAGCAAAGACGGGCTCCTTACTGAGCACGGGGCTCGACGGCATCCGCCATAAAGTGTGCTGGAAAAGAGGCGGTAAAGCAGATGTTTGTCGCTGACTGCTGGAAAGAACGAGGGCTGATGGAGAGATGTGGGTCACCGTGCACACGAAGGTTTGATCGGCTCCTCTCCGAGACTCCGAGTTTTTTTTTTTTAATCCACTCCGACTGTCTGCTCCATTCGATCAGTTAGGAAGGATTTCATAAGCAGCTCTGAGCCGCTGTGATGTTCCTGGCAGCCCAGACATCATATAACAACTATAATTTCTCCTCTCATTCGCTCAGCATAAAAGGCTCTTTCATGGAAATGCTCATGAAAAGGCAGCGAAGGCGTATCAGATTGAGAAATGTAATAGTTTTCACTGAAGCCATTTTCGGGAAAAAGGAGTCGGTGTTTGGCTCCGTGGGGGGGTGGATGGTGGTGGGCGAGGGGAGGCAGCGGACGGAGGTCTTGTCAGTGTGTGTGTGTGTGTGTGTGCTGTAGCTTTCGTGTGTTTCTCCATCAGTGTTTATGGGGCATTTTAAAGCCTCCAAATGTGCTGCGGTTTGTGGCCTACAAGTCCCCCCCCCCCCCCCCGAACCCCCGGGCCCGCTGCCAGCGTGGGCTCACAGTTAAAACAAACAGCACAGACACAGTGCAGAGTTATGGAGGAGCTTTTTGCAGGACAGAGTGAGTTTCTGACTCTATTCTTGGCTTGTAAAAAAATACCCAGAGTTTTATTTTTATCTGACTGATAAAGGGATCCCATCACTTCTGTTTGGTTGCATTTCCGTGTTGGTCGCAGATCTTTACTCAGCCTCCACTTCCTCGAGCCCAATGAGCAAAATTAAAAGGGATCAAACTGCCGCTCCTCCAGTTTAAACTGGCAGATCATGGAGAGCAATTTGTACAGTTCACATCTTGTTGCAATCCTCCGTGCTTCGAATTCCACTTTGTAATTATGTCATTACCTCCTGGTACATGTGAGTGATACAGTCAGACGAACGCTGGGATCAGATATCAGCCTAATAACGCTCAGATCTGAAATACATTCCCGTGCAGTGCGTCATACTTTCCCTCTTCTTTCTGCTCCGATGTGACGCTTTGCAGCTCCTCTCATGAAAGCCTGTCGCAGTTCGATGTGTAGTCTGGCATCAGTCGCTCACTGACTCAGAAATTCTTGTTGTGACTTTGCAGAGAGACGTGATGTTTGACTACATGTTGGACCGGATCAGTCAGAACCTGTGCAGCTCGCTAAAGACTTTATGGCACCAACAACAACCAGGGACTGTATAAAGAGTTCAGAGTGTGGTCCACGCTCTGAATCCTGCATAACTTTAAGCCTTAATATAATGTGAACAGGTGAGTTGTATATAAATTCACCCTCAGTACAGTTGTCATGAACGGGGAAATTAGCTACAGAGACCAAAACTGTTTTTGTACCAGGCTGTAAACATGTTTATTTCTGCTGTCTAACATGGGGACTTATGGAGACTGACTCACTTCTGCAGCCAGCCTCAGGTGGACGTTAGAGGAACTGCAGTTTTCTGTACCTCCAAAATGTTGGTACGTCCTCGTAGAATTTAAGAAGAACCAGGTCCTGAAGAGCAGGAGTGTGTGCGGGTGAGTGTACGGTATGTTGGCGTGATTTACGACGTCGCTGCAGTCCAGAAGCTAGCAGACAACAACGGTCCCGTTATTTAAGGTTCTGGCTCCAAGAGGAAAACATCCAGCGTAAGCCACAGCTCTGGACTTCAAACCGGCTCCAGTGAAAGTCGCTCATGTTTTTCTGACGGTGACAGAAATGTTGTGTAACCTGAACTTCAGTGGACATGCTGATCGAACACGCACCGTTCTGGATCACCATCAGACTCACTGACCCGTGTTATCTCCGTCACGCCGGCAGGGTTGAAACTTTGTTTCCAGCTTCTTTCTGTGTAAGAAAATGTCACTTATTTAAAACCTCAGGGCGCTCGACCACCGACCCGGCCGCAGCTTCTCTAACTGAAAGTAAATAAAACGTGCTGAACGGACACTTTTCAGCTCAAAGGCTGGAAACTGGCCTGACTGGACGGATTTCAGCTCCGTGACAGGGCACAGACGCCGGACAGTGCTGCAGTGCTGTGACACTGTGCGGATGCATCTACAATCCTTTACGTCAGTGTCCTGCGGGGAGGCGAGCGGAGCACGGCGAGGGACGATAAAAGAAGAAATAATAAGGTGGTCGAGCGGGCCGCTCTGTCCTGGACCGCATGAAGGAAGCGAGGATTAGAGGAGGACGCTCGCCAAGCTGACGTCAATCACGAACACACCTCTCGCATGGGGGGAGCGTGGGAGGCTGAAAGCAGCTCCTTCAGTAATGGACTGCTACGACCACAGTGCAAGAACGAGGCCGCCGCAGCAGCATGACGTAGTTGCACCGAGCAGCCGCCTCCTGCTGTCATTTCATCATCCTAATATTGATTTCTTTATATAGATTCAGCATAATGCTTCACACCGCGTGTGTTTAACAACCTGTGCATATTTAAAATGTCGACATGTGACAGATCTTACTATCTTAGCTTAGCTTAGCATGATCCAGCCTCTGACTGCCAGAGATACTCAACCGGATCACAAAGTGTGTATTAATCCGCCACTGAAAATAGTCCTCAAACACGACACGTCTGCTGCTGTTTGAGAACGTTGTTAGAAACTACAGCGCTCAGCTGTTCGAAGCCGGAGAGAGGAGGAGTGGAGGCGCTGAGAGGCGGATTATCGAGCTGTTGATTTTGGACTTTTGGTTGCATTTGTTGACTGTAAGAAAAATACAGACTAACGGACGGGCTCATGCTGCGAGCTGCAGACTGTTAAAGGTGAGTGTGTCATCACGGTCAGAGACGGGTATCAGCTCAATGCGGTGATGAAGGTGAACGAGGCCACAGGAGAGAACTTCCCATCACGTGTGAGATGATCCACCAGCTGATTTCTGTCGATGCCAAGACTAAATTAAAACGAACATATTGTTTGATCCGTGTGGAAATAATAACCACAATGAAACCAGGACACACAACCCTGAAAACACACACCATGATGACACCGACTGACAGGATAACTGCAGACGCTTTAACATCCCTCCTCCTCACACACACACACACACACACACACACACACACACACACACGATGCTTCGAAGTCTGAAAAAGTTAATTAACTTCTGAAAAGTTCTGCTTTCACAATCCATCCCGGCTGCCGACTTTTAACTGAAAACCTCCTTTTACTGTCGACTGCGGCTCGATGTTTCTGTCACGAAATGAGATGAAAGTCGCGGCGTGGCGTTTAACAAACTCAAATGAATGCCCGCTGTAAGAGGCACTTCCTCAGATCCTTTCAGTCGAGTCTTAGGGGCCGAGCAGAATGCAACATTTGATCCTGAGAAGGCGCAGAGCCCCGAGGTAACTCCAACCCTCAGTTCAAAGATTAAAAATGAAAGAACGTCTCTCTGATCCAAGACGACATGTCGGGTGATGACAAAGGTGACCGTCATCCAGTCAGGACCAGGAGCAACAGTACGGAACCTCTGCATCCAATCACAGCCTGAACTTAATTAAAACACCTGACAATGCAAAGGCAGGTTAGTGACCCGCAGTTAACCAGGACAAGACGGAGCCTGAGAGCAGTCTGGAGTACTACAAACTGACTGACGTAATGTAATCAGAAGAAGTACTCGAGTACAGCTGACTGATTACACTCTGACACATTGGCGCTGCACAGCAGAGACTGAACACGCTGGTTCTGGCTCGAGCTCGCTTCCTCGTTGCTGTTGCTGGATGGCGAAAGAGACTGTAAGGTTTCGACTTTGAAGCCGTGACAGTGATGAATGAGAGTCTACGGAGGAAGAAAGCCTCCGCAGAGCTGACGGAGGGCGGAGTGTGACAAGCAGCGGGACACGTGTCCTGAAACCAGGATCAGTGTTTCCAAAAAACTGCTGCCTGTTTTATGGAAGAGACTTAAATAAGAAAATAAAAGTAACTCAGCGCCGTGATTATTTCACTGAAATACGGTGAGCTCCTCTCTGGCAGACGTAATGAGCTGTGATGGCGGCTGTCAGCGTGATTCTGAGGCGCACGCCGTGGATCCGTTGGAAATGGATTTTTTGCGGGAGGTCACACAGAAATGGCTGACGACACAAAAATCAGAGTAGTCACCGGTCAGACAGATCAGGGGCGGAGAGGGAGCGCGCTGTAATTGGAAAATGTTTTTTCTCCGTCAGTCACGTCGTGACGTTTTCTGCAGACGAGGTCGGAGCCGATAATTGGATTAGTGATCACAATGTTCTGCAGGAGATCGGAGGGAGGGACGGAGGCTGGTTTGGGTTTGACCACATTAATTTCAGCTACATAACAAAACACAGCAACAAAGAGGTGCAAATGTCAGCCTTACTTCGAGCTGAGCAATCCTGACGAGGGATTTGGACGTAGCTGCAGGCGGGACGGAGCTCTGTCTGCAAATGTTTAGGTTTCAGTTGGCGAAGCAGGAAACTCCTGGGAAGAAAAAAAACCTTTTTCAACTCTGTAACTTCTGCTTACGTAAAAATAACTGACTGTATTTTCAAATCAATAGAAACAAGTTCAAGATTCTCTGGAAAAAAATATTTACAGTGTTCAGAGTTTGAGAGATTTAATATTTGAGAACTTTGTCTGTTAAACATCGACTGAAGATCAGCTCGACAAAGTGAAGCCAAAACACCTGGAAGCTCTGAGTGTGTGTGAGCAGCCAGTGTGTCATATGTGGATTTTCCTGATGATTGATTGACAGCGGAGTGTGGGGGGGCGGGACGTCCTCTCTGGTCCGTCCAATCGCCCTGAAAGGTTCAACCACAAACACGAACATGCTGCTGCTCTGTGTCTCCAGGAGAAGTCCGTGTCGTCACATCGAGCCTCACGTGTGGCACGCTGAACGTTTTATTCAGAACTTTGACTGTTAGTTAACGTAGCGCCCTCTAGTGGCTGAGTGCGGTATCTACTGACAGAAATGGAATATTCATACCTGTGTCTTCCTTTGTATATAATCACCTGGAAATAAGAATCTTCACGTCACCTTAGAATGAGCGGGTCCTCGTCCACGGAGTCCACCATGTTGAACGTTTCTACAGCAGCCCAGAAGGGACAAATGCTGTGAATGCATGCTTGAACTGAGAGGGAGAGGTGAGGGGTTTTCACTCGGTAGCGATCTGAAACATGACCACGAGATGTCGCTAAATTCTGCACACACACTGGACCTCTAAGACCTCGTGGGTGTTTCTGTTAGTGCGTCGTAAATTTACGATTGTGTGTGAGACATTTTCTCCGACTGACGAGTCAAATATCGACGTCAGCTGAGGCGTCTCCTCCGTCCCTCACCGCCGCTCATTCATCAGCACTCGAGAGAAGCCCGACCTCTCTGGTACCGCTGACCATCGACTGGCGTTTTGTTGAAATCCAATAATTATGATGCAGCTAATCGCTGTCCATTATCCAGCCCGGGTACACACACACACACACACACACACACGATTATCTAATAGACTGCAGGCAGGATAATTGCATAAACTAATCGATAGCACCTCATTAGGAGAACTCTTTGGGCTAAAAAGGTCAATCTCAGCCCCCGCTGGGCTCCTTTCACTGTACGTGTATGTATGAGGAGGAAAACATCATTTTGCTTGAACGCCTCAGCGGTGACGCGTCACGGTAACGCTAACGTCCTCCAAATGGCCGTAAAGCTGCTGTGATGAATCCGTTTTGTTTGCAGACTGCAGGAACGTGCGGAGCGTTCAGCCGAGCGTCCTCCGCTGCAACACAACAGGAAGGAATCTGTCTTCTGTCGTCTGTGATCGGCAGACGCTCACCCTGCAGAAATGTCTGTCAACGTGACCTGAACCCTCCTGGCTGTTTACTCACCGCAGGGGTGCGTTCACACCGTGATTGTTTATTAGCTCTTATGTAACGGCCTGCGGGGAGTCTGTTAGTCAGCGCGGCTCAGATAGAAAATTCAGATCGACTCCAGAACTTGGGTTTGTTTGGAGCGCGCTTCACGTGGTGCTGGTGGCATCAGATAATCTTCCACGTGTCTCAGACAGATGACTAACATGTTTTCTGCGTTGTTACCGAACGTCGTGCATCAGGTAGATCTGCTCACCTCCAGCACGAACTCACAAATCTGTTTATTTACAGACAATTTATGCAGCGAGGTCAAACGGAAATCATCCGGTGTGGACGGGAGGTGAAGTAAACAAGGTCCATTCACGTACGAGATGATGTTCTCTAATGTTCATAATGCCATTATAACATACACTGTGCCAGAGGAACATTATGTGCAAGGTAATTACTGGATTATGTGTGCAGGGTGAACGGGGGGTGGACAAAACAAAAGAAACGGCTGCATTCAGAGATTGTGTCGGTCCGCTGAGGCCTCGACGCTCGCTCACAGTTTTCATTTTACAGGCTCGCCACGTCACGACAACTCCAGTTATTAACTTGGACATAATTTGGTGCCAAATTCAGCCAAAATGAGCCGACCTGCTGCACAACCAACCCACGGCAAGACTCCAGGCGGCTTTTCATTGTATTAATTGCATCAAATTGAAGCCAAATGTCAGTTTAGTTATTTCCAGGAAACGTAAAATAAAGAGTCACTGTGATTTTTCATGTTTCCACGTGCAGGACGGACGTTAACCAGAGACGTGATAACACTTGCAGCAGATTAAAATTGTGTTTAACGTTCAAGCTAGGCTAAAAAGTTCATGCAGAGTGTTTGAAAACAGAGCTGCTGCTTTGAGAGATCCTGTAAGTAATGCAATCCGGTCCAACATGAACTCCACCCAGAGCTGAATCAACGTCAGACCTGGTCTCAGCAGATCTGTCTTCAGAAAGGAAGGGCATCGATCTGCAGCCCCTCGTGCGTCACCCAAAGTGATCTGACGTGAACACATTGACCAGTGAGACGGCTTGCATCATATTTTCATTTTATTCCTAGTATAAGAGACATACAATGGTATTCTGTGAGTCCAAATTCATAGTAATTCAAGAGGCGTAGCCTGGAAATCAAAACAAAAAAAACATAATACTGAATCAATGAGACCCCGCCCAGAGAGAATGTATTTACACCAAATCAAATACTGATCGAGCTTTAAGAGGCGAGACCGCGACCTCTCCCGTACAATCTGTCACCGGCAGATTAAAATAAAAAACAAAAAGAAACATGTCCGCTCATCAAACACTGTAGCTGCCACAATTCCTCTTATGAATCATCACGGTCACGACCTTAAATCAACTTGGATGTTTTGTATTTGTTGCTCGAAAAGCTATTTAATGCTCCACTGCCTGTTAATGTCCAAATCAACAAACTGTGGTCGGACGTATTTTTCCTTTTATTGGTTTCCTGGAGGTGGAGTATGAATAGTAAACTTTAGATCGGGTCAAATGAGCTTGGGGGGAAATTTCAATCGATGAACATCCACTCTGAGATACAGTAAATAGCGTAGTGCTGTTTTTTTTTCACAGAATTGATCACAGTTCCAGTCGACCGTGGCCGAAGTGACTCAGCGGACTCCTGAAGCTGTGACTTTTTTCTACAGGCGGAGCCGGATCCCCCGGAGAGCGGGGAACCCTCAGCGGGTGTTTGGCAGCGCGGCCTCCACCGCGATCGCATCGATCCGATAACTCGTCGGATCAGAGTTCATTGCACTTCTCCACGTTTTCCCACACACCTGTCGTCTCCACTCCTTTAGTTACTTCCTGTACTGCTGACACCTGGTGACACAGGTGAATCAAACTACGGCGGTAACCATCGCAGAAGTCTTCAGGTTTCCAAAGCAATATGCTGAAACATTATTTTTAACTACTGGAACTAAAAAAATGATTTCTAATCAAGCGTTTGAACAAAAATCAGCCTCTGCGACGACTTCTACAACGGCTACACGTCTGTAGGCGACAACGTAAGAGGAACTGTGAACGGCTTCTTTAGAAACCCAGAAGAGAAAAAAACACAAAGCTAACAATGGCACCTTATACAGGGGGAAGTGACACCCAGTGGAAAGTGACATAATAATGGAGGCAGTCGAACCTGAAGGTCTGCAGTCTCAGGCGGCGTGTACTCACACTCCTAAAGAAAAGTTGAATCTGCAGGCTCACACGTGTGGGATAAAAAAAAACAAACCAACAAACAAAAAAATGACAAAGAGAAAAAAACGAAGGGTTTCATTCCAAAACACTGAAAACAAACGTGTTAAATATCTCTCAAAATAACTGTTAAAAAATAAAGGTATGACTGGTTAGTGATACCTGCGGTTATCGGTTTTTCAGAACAGGTGACAGGTGACGAATGTCTCGTTCTGGAATGAAACTCTTCAAATTTACAACAGGATACTGTATGACACGACTGACGACCATAGAAAATGAAACACCTACAATATACTGTAGCATAGTAGCCATCTGAGCCCCTTGCATTAACCCCTACCCCCATGTCACACACTATTATTAAATAAGGCACACATTTACACATACAGTTAAAATTTTGGCTAGTAATTATTCCTTTATTTACAACCAATAGCCACAAAGTTAATAATTAGAATAACTGCAGTCCACTTCTATGTTTTTTTTTGTTTCTGTTCGTTCTGCCAGACGGCGCGGCGTCTTTGGGTCCAGGATTCAGTTTGTGTTTGTTTTATTTCCGTTTCCGAGGATGTTCGACCCACGTTCGATTTGTTGGAGCACCAATCTTTGAGAAACATTCTTGAAGGAACTTAAATGGACCCGATTTGCGTCACTTCTGACCTGACATCTGCCGGGACGGGGAGGAAAAGAAAAGAAAAGAAGAGAAAGAAAGACGAGTATAGCTGCTTTGTTGAAGTATTTCCTTTCTCTCTCGTCGACGTGACCGAATTCGGTTCAGTGTTAATTGGCCGACTGACGATGGGTTCTACTGATGGAGTGCGTGATTTGGTGTCCCTAAGACGTTTCTTCGACGGTTGTGGGGGATCGTTTGATATGCCCAAAGATGAAAGAGTATAGTAAGGCAAAGACATAACTACTTTCAGGGGAATTTGCTGACTTTTCACCACAGGTTACATATACTGCATATGTATATGTATACATATACGGTGTGGATATAAACACACATATATATACACACACATGCATAATATAAACACATTCGAAGGGTGGGGGCGGGTGGGGACTGGTTACCAACACTACATCAGAAAAAGTTAAGCAAAAGCATGAATCTAAGCATCGCAGGAGCCTCTGGCTTTTTAAGTCTTCATAGATGACTGATGTGTAAAAGTTCTTCCAACATCAACGCGCCCAAAAACTAAGTTGCATCGTTAAATCCACACTGAGGACATTGGCAGCCTAATATAAGGAGGTGGCATCACGTCACCCGAGTCAGCAGTTCTATAATAAGCAAGTAGCTGAGCAATACCAATATGGTACAAAGATATTCGTTGGACAAAAAGAAGAGGGCAAAAACAAGTTTGGTTGAGGCTTTCGTCCACAGTGACACTGGCTGCCACGCGATCGGTTGTGTTTTCTCGTGAAGATCTGCCAACCTCGAACCGACTGATTTCTTCAAAGGGAAGTTCCTTTAAGAGGACACCATGAGGGACGCTCCCTCTCTAGTCCAGGAGTGCACCTCCTCTCAGTAGTTGAACTTCCCCTGCTGGTTGACCGGGGACGTGGCAGGTATGAACAGGGGCTTGGGAGGGACGTCGGGTTTCAGAGAGGAGGCCCGGCGGACGATGGCGCCCCTGTGCGGGACCTCCTGCTGCTCTCCGTTGTAGCTGTGCTGGCGCGCCAGGTAGCCGTTGGGGATGAGGGGGTAGTGAACCTCGCAGGCGCTGCCTGTCGAGTTCATCCGCGCCAGCAGGGGAGGCGGCTGGTGGGGTCCACCATTTCGTTGGTTGAAGCTGTGCTGACGAGGGATCATTCCTCCTCCACCTACCCCTCCGACTCCACCTCCGCTGGGCATCTTGGTGGCTGCAGCGATCAGCGAGTGCCTCTGGGAGGACTGCCTCCTCTCCAGCGTGGACTGGTGGTGCGGGGGAATGTCCGGGGGAACATCCATGCGTCGGGTGAGGCTGTCTCGGGGTAAAGTGGACGAGCTGTAGTAAGGTGCTGATTCTGTCTCGGGAATCTGAGGCTGGATACGGTTGGCGAACGCCAGTTGACCTCCACCACCGCTGGCCATCAGACCCGACGGGCTCATCAACTGGGAGTTCTTGCTGCTGCCTGAATCGTGGATGTGCTTCAGGAGCTCATCCAGCGAGGTTACCTCCATCACCTTCTGAGCGTAACCAGGGTAAGGTTGCTGAGACAACACGCGCTCAACATTATGGATTTTGCGTTCTTCTGGATGGAGGTGACCTACGAGCGGCTGTCCATTAGACAGGCCGTGGGAGTACGGGAAGACCTGCTGGTGAAGCAGGGCTGAGCTTGGCCTGGAGCCGATGTTGTGGGACTTTGGTTCCTTGGCATTGTTGCAGTTCTGGTTCTTCTCCCACTGGTTCTTGAAGGCTTTCATGCTTTTGATGGGCAGTTCTGGGGTCGAGTCAGGTGTAGGCAGTCCAGACAGCTCTGAGGAATGGTGGAGGTGATGGTGATGGTGGGGGTGGACCAGGTCTCCCATCGTCATTCCATGGTGATGGCCGTTTCTCCTCGGAGGATGATGCTCCTTGCTGTTGGCGAAAAAGGAGTTGTAGATCTTTGGAGAAGACACCTCCAGCTTCTCGTCTTTACTCTGGCTGTCCAGGAGGCCGTTGAGCTTGGCCAGACTGCGCAGGGACAGGGCGTGCGGGATCGGGGCCTCGGGATCTTTTGACAGCTTCTTGGTCTTGTGGCCCGTGTGGTTACAGTAGCAGGAAACCAGGAAGCCAGAGAGGAAGGCGCCAAGGACAAAGGCCACCAAAACACAAGCGATCAGGAGAGTATAATGGACGCTGTGATTGGTCTTCTCCAGCTCTGGTGGTCGCCTCACGCCTTTAAAACAGAAAAATAATCAAGGTTAGACTTTCCTGACTGAGCCAGAAGAAAAAAAAACACATTTTCTAGAGCTAATATAGGTCAAGTAGCAGCTGGGACAGACAGGTTGTGTTTACAGGGGCTTCACTATGTGGGAAACAGCATGGGAGAGTGTTTGAACTGAGCTCTTGGCTTCCTTTCCTTCCACTGTTAGTAGATCAATACAGTCTTTCTTTCTAGGACCTATGCTTTCCACTCAGGCTGGCAGAGGGTGAGAGCGCTCCCCAGTCAGCGAGAAATCAACTCTGAAATGAGTTAGAGCTTTAAATATTGATGGAAGCACAGCAGCAGGAACCTGATGTCATTTTCACAGACTCTGCTTTCCAATGCGAGGATCAGGGGCGAGAGCACCTGGTATGATGAACGAGCCAAAAATAACAGGTCTAACCCAATAGCTCACCGAGTGTGGCGCCGTTGCCAACGCGGACTCAAATGAGGTTGTCAAATTCTTTCTCAAAATGATGCAGAGGGGACAAGTCGGTGCAACAGTGCACCAAAAACACACACAAGGTTACTTAGCTGAAGTAAATCTACCGTGTAAACGTCCTTGTGATGTGACCCTGGCACTGTGTTTGCCTAATGGCGTGAAAGGCAGCGACTGTAAGAGGAGTGAAACCTGCCACCTCTCATAATCAGAGCTCATTTGCAAGAGGCTGCTGCCATCTGTGGTGTCAGACCCTTCTCTCCGCCCTTAATGACAGTTTCTGTGGAACTGATTAGTCTGCGGTGGGGGGACAGCTGAGCCGAGCCGAGCCGGGAAAAAAAAATATGCAGGTGTTCCAAACAAGCTAAACTCAACGGCTAATGAACGCCTCGCCGAAGAATGAAAATGGGAAGCGATGATGTCTAAATCAGGCTTGATGACGGTTCATGAGATGTTCAGAGTGATGGTGATGAGGACGATGAGCTGCATGAAGGGAGATCAGCTGAATAATTAGGTCCGCATTAGAGCGAATTTCAATCTTTTCTCTGAATTAAGTGACCCGGACTCGACATAATGAAGGCTCTCTGCTCCAGAAATTCATCACAGAATGAGTTACGACGTGGTGATATGGATCTAATCTAGCCGGGTTTAATGTATAATCTTATTTTTAGTGATAGAACAATAGATCCTGAGCTGAGAGATTTTAAAGTCTGTAAAAGCAATTCAGAGATTTTTTTCCAAACACAATGAATATGCTGGACTATAGTTGCTGAAAACTTGTGAAAAGATTTCAAACAGTTTTCAGTCCAGGACTTTCAGCGGAGGCTTGGTTTGAGTCTTTGACCATCGTCATCGTCGCTGTGGACCGGTTCAACGTGGATTTTGTGAATTTTTGTGACGTTATAAGTCGTGAAGTTTTAATAAATCATCCTTCAAGATCACCTTCATCTCTTTGTGACTGCAGTGAGGATTGAGTTAAGTTTGCGGACGTGCCAGAAATAAGATTAGTCTGTGACTGATTGGCGTGGGCACTTTGGTAAACATCTGCAGACCTTCTGAGACGAACACCTCCAAAGGATTTTAGGATGGATGATGTGCATAAAATCTCCTACATGAACTCCTGAGACAGTGAGGCCGCGGTGAACATTATTAAAAGTAATGAGTGTGTTAAAAGAACCATAAAGCGTCTTCCTCTGTGTGATTGGAGCAGAAACATTCAGGGATATCACAGAGGTGGAAAAATCTGATCAGAGACTTCAGTGAAATCTCATCACGGAGCCACGAGAGACAAAAGCACAAATGAGTAAAGTCTAAACTCATTTCCTTAAGCCTCCAAAGGCGTCTGACGCCGCCGTAACTACACGGCGCATGATATGGAAAGACAAGTCATTTCCGCCCTGTCATCATTACGGCTCTAATTTGACAGAATCTCATTACAAACAGGCGGAGGAAGGAGAAATTTGCATCCAACAAGGTTTATCTCTCGCCATGACGGATCTGTACACAGCTTCTGGCCAACAAAAGCAGTTTATTATTTAGGTCATGAAGTTAGTGAGGAACACGGTCACTTCTTCTTCCCTCTTCATTATCTGCTGGAGCAGGTAGAGGCTTGTTATCAGAGCTACATCCATTTTCGGGGGGTGCTTTGCTTCCATTTTTGTCCCTACAGGGAGAGATTCTGCGCTGCACGATAATCTTTCTGGAAATAACGCTCAGAATAGAGTTTCCAATTAAAAAATGCTCAATTTTTAAGACATTTGTTCTCATGATTGCCTCGACTTATGACCACATTAAAGAGTCATAAATCATAATTGCATCCCAGTGGGAGATGCAATCAGGAGTGATGCTGCAGCGAGCCTGTTAATACCTCTTCTTTTAATCTTGGACATGTCATCACACAGGCCGCCAATCAGCTCTGCAGCACGCTCCATGTTTGTGGCTCTAACTGCTCGGCGTCACGGCGGCATGCGGCTCTTTGTATCGAGCTGCTCTCATCTCTGCGTGCTCTCTGCCTCCTGAGGCTTCTCGGTACCTGTGAGTCATCCGCTCCCTCCGGACTGCGACACCTCCCCTCCCTGACTCCCCCGACAGCGGCTGCAGGCCGGTGGAGGGGTCCCCTCCTGGTTTGAGGGGGATGAGTCAAGTGCCGCAACAGGAGGGGGGAAGGGGGTGAAACGCGCAGCTGAGGTAAACAAATCCAGAAGCCTACGAACGACCTGTCACAACATGTTGCATGAGCGGAGCAGATGACTCAATCACCGGGCATGTGGGACATATGGTGCCACTGGTCACAGTGAAATTAATACCCTGTGAATCACACCGCCGGCCTGGCAGGCTGCTAGGTGGCGCACAGGAGGTGCTGGCTAACCGCGCGCACCGACGTCTGCAAGCCTGAAACGACACTAATGTTTTTAATTTAGAAAAAGTGGCTTTGTAAAGGGGGCGGGCGGAGCGATAATTAACACTGCTTCATGACTCCCCGTCAGTGTTTACATAGCTTCAGAGTTAGTGCTCCTCTCGAACGGCGTCACATTATATTCCTGTGTCAACTCTACATGGTCTCAGCTCAGAGGAGGCTTAATATAGAGACACCAAGTCTGCCAAAAGGTAAAAAGACAGATGGGCTGCGTGAGTGGAGGCAAGGGGGGAGAGAGAGGGAGGGTGGGGATGGTGACAGCCACGGGGAAATAAAAAAAAAAGAAGAAGATGAAGGGATGAAATTCAACCTCAGTGACAAACTGGTGGAGGGCTCAAAGATCCAAAGAGGCAGAGGAGGAGAAGAGCGAAGATGAAAGATGGTGAGAACGAGCAAACGCGTGTGCACGGAGAGGATGTGAAGGTGGAGGAGGAGGATGTGGAGACAGACAGACATGATGGGGTGAGTGACAGACTGTCACTCTGCCGGGCGTTTGAAGGCTGCTGCTGCTCTGCGGCAGCTGTGATACGGATGGAGAACAACGCTCGCGCTCCTCCGCAGAGCGCCGCAGGAAGAGGAGCGCTCTGCGGCTGCGTTCGCGTCGTTAAAAATAGGCGCTTATGTAAACAGGAAAAGTTTTTGCACGCCGTTACGTCGTGCTAATTGGCGACGGTTCTTGCATAAGAGAAATAAAACGTCTTTTCTTTTTTTCTCCTGCAGGTGATGAAGTCTGGAAACAAATTACAATGGAAGTGACAACTTCTCTCAAGCATGTGAGTGATTAAGTAAATGGCTGCTGTCTTTCTCGAGCTTCCCACAGACGTCTTAAATCGACTTCATTAACAATACGGCACCCGTAAGCTTTTCCATGACACCAATTACCGGTAATCTGAACACTTTGAAGCGCTTCACGCTCGGCGCTCAGAGAACTTCTTTTTGCATCTCTCGCAGGACATTAAAGCATCAGAACTTTAAAACATTACATTATGCCAGGAAGGAACTTTTATTTAAACACTTTCAAGGTCAGATATGAAATTATTTAAAACAAGACAACTTCTTTCTCTCGCACAGAGCTTCCCCCTCCGTCGCGTCGGGCCTTTCCTCTGGGGTGCGTTTAAATCCTTAACCTGGAGAACGACTTGTGTTCTGTTTTTTTGGTGCATCAAGTGAAGACGTTTCAAAATAGCTCTAATTAGTTTCTGCTTCCGAAAGCTTACAAGTGCATGTAATTGTTCCCTTAATGGCTACTCTATCCCGATGAGGAGCCCAACAAGAGGAAATGGCCCCCAGGCTTCGTAGGCGAGCATTATCCCGCTAATGCAGGAGATTTATTTCTTCTACACCAAAAATAACAAATTTAACTCCTCAAAGACGCCCCGAGGTTGAAAGATTGGAACAAATGAATTATTTTTCTGTTTCAAATCCGGGTGAACACGTGGAGCAGCTCTGTCCTTACTGCTGTGAGCGTCAGTAATGTGACAGTTTTAATACCTGATGTGTGTGTGTGTGTGTGTGTGTGTGTGTCATGCTCTGTTTGCTAACCATGTCTGTCAGCACACACACACACACACACACACACGGGGTATATGTGCTGCGTGTGTGTGTGCAGGGGTTCTGGCTGTTGACTGAGTGAATTCAATCATGTACACTTGTTATTAGGAATTTGCATAATATTCCACCTCAGTGCTCAGCCAATTGGACGCGGTTTAATATATGCACAGCAGCTAAGGTGATACGGCGTAATGTAACAAATCCATTCCAATTGAAAACTGGCGCTGACGAGCGCCGCGTTTCATTCCAGGTGTGCCGATGCACAGAGAGCGTCGATTTCATTACAGCTTTTCTGATTGAATACAGGTAAACCAGGCGGCTGCAGTATTCACACCTCTGCTTCAGAAGGAAAGGGAAGTACACGTCAAACAGGAAGTGGTCGCTTAAAGGGGCGGTTCATTTTGTCAAACTTTTTATGTTTTCCAATGTAACTTCTTCTTATTGTACTGGAGTGGAGGCAAATCCATTATATCACAATGATGAATATAAATCTAAGGAATCTTGGGGTGAACCGGCCCTTTAAAAAGTGAATGAACTCATTAGAGCAGCAGCACATGCACTGACTGACGTCCTTTTACAGTGTTCTTGTATTTTTTCATGCAGTTGCATCAGAAACTTAAAGAAGAAGAAGACGAGCTGTTTGCTGCCATTCAGCGGCTGGTCAAGCAAAAATGGTTCCAATGCGAAAACTTTCAAGCTTTGCTGCTGTGATGATTTTCACTCGTGGGAGCGGCACTGGAAGAATCTTGGCTTCACCAGCCGAACTTAAAGAGACAGTCCACACCAAAGTCAGTTTTCGCAGATCGTCCCGGTGCTGGATGAAGAACATGCACCAAACAGAAAGCTGAGGAACGCCTGGACAGTTAAACCTTACCGAGCGTGACATTTCTAAATCTAAACGCCACGTCTATCGTCGGTGCGTCACGTTAGCGCTCTGTCTTTGGGGTGAACTGGCTGCTTTAAGAGGAGATGGAGGAACTGCTTGCAGGCCACTCAAACACCTGCGCACAGTTTCAACCATCGGCTGAAAAAAGAACAAAAAAAACTGGAAAAGGCAGATCATAAAAAAGACGGTGAGGGGTCAGTGAGAGAGAATTCAACAAAGGAGGCAGGTACAGCTAAAAAAGGTTAGTAAAAGAACAGAACAAAATCAAACAGGCAGGTGAGATAATGGGAGAAAAGCTCCCCAGAGGTCAGTGAGACAGATTAAAGGGTAAGGGGTTAAGGCTAGGAGCTGCGTGGGGGGATCTGATCACTGTGGGCCCCCGTCGTGGATCCCTGTGACGGCTCCTGACACGAGCTGAGCTTTGACAGCCGACGGTGGAAATAAAGGGCCATTAAAAAAGAGCCGGTGTGTGTGTGTGTGTGTGATGCCTTTAAGGTTAGTTTTTACAGCACATTGCAGAGTGTGTTTTTGTAGTAAAAACATGATGTCACTCATAATCACCGTAAAGTGCCGGTGAGCGGCGGCGGAGGGGAAAAATGGCCTAATTCTGTGTGACCTTTAATGAGTGCCATTACACCATGACTGTGACTCAGGGAGCAGCAACGTTTCAGAAGGAGGGAGGTAACAGTGTGTGTGTGTGTGTGTGTGTGCGCACATCACGGCCTGGCTTTGGATAAATCATGTAAGAGTAGCCAGCAGGGTCAACACAGATGAGCGAGCTGAATGTAAATGGACAGCTGGCGGTCCTATTTAACCGTCACGCAGACGCCGCCTCGATCTGACCTTTAAATATCTAAAACTGTGTTTAATATTTGAACGTCCGACTTCGCACGCCGTCCACGAGGTGACGGACGAGTTCAAAACGACGGGCGATGTGATACGTGACGCTCTTCTCACCGACGGTTGGAGCTGAATGCTGCTTGAAGATTATTCTCCTTTTTTATGGGTGAAACATTCGAATATTCAACCAGAAGAAGCGCTGACACTGACGCGGACCGAGGCCTCTCTGGGGAGCAGATCGTGGCGGTGGTTAGAGGGGACACAGTCAGAGCCTGGATGATGCAGGCGGTGTCTGTTGCCATGGTCTTCACAAGTATAAATAACTCTTTAGGAAAGTAGCTGGCATCGATGCCCCCCCCCCAGGACGCCGGCCCTTCTTCATGGAAAGGTTCAGCCCGAGTTCACTCTGCTCTCCCTCCTGTCGCGTTTTAATGAGTTTGAAAACGCCCGCTTCACTCGCCGCTGTTATCGAGCCATCTCCCCGTGCTCGTCAGCTAAATTATCTGCTAGCCTGCGCTTTTTTAAGTGTGTGTGTAACCCACGCTGGTTCACCTAAAATCTGCAGAGGAGGAAGAGGAAAACGGTCAAATCACATCAGAGGGCAGGCGAGGGGGGAGAACACAAACCAGGCCTGTGCAGCCGAGTTTTGCTAACACGCAGTTTTCCGTGTTCACACACACACACACGTGTGTGATGGAGAGGTGGGCGTCTTTTGGCCAGAACGCTCTCTGGAGCAACCTGACTGCTGGCATTTTTCTAAATAGCAGCAGGTCAACAGGTTCCTGCCCTGCCTTTTAGTCTTCCCGGGCGTTTACATAATTGTAATGCAGCTACCCACGTCTTTTTTTTTTAATCTGTCCATAACTGAGCTACATGAAATCATAAAAAAGGATTATCGGGGCTGTACGTGTTGAAGCTTTTGTACTTTGTAGAGTTTCTATATCTCGCTGACATTTCACGGATGAAGTGGATTTACAGGAGCTTCACTTCACTTCTTCAAGAGATGTTTGCTGACGGGGGAACTTTTGGAAGTTGGGGAACTTTTTCTGGAGCTGTCACATCTGTCTCACCTGTCACAGCAAATAAATAAAAAAAAAGGTAAACATTTCTTCCACAGCCTGGAAATAATGGTGGAAATAAACTCGACGGCCGCTCTTATTTTAAAGGATCATTTTAGCACGGTGACACTCGTGAAGGAAAGTCACATTTTCCTATCTGCGTTTTAGTTTTTGTGTTGTTTCATGGATTTTAACAGCAGGCTGTCTGAAGACAATGAAGCAGTCAGAACATTTAGTCAGGTAACTGTCACTTGCTCTCGTGTTAATTGGCTTGCATGGACATGTGACCTGTCACTGTGGGTGCAAATTAACGACGGCTAAGTCACGGTTTCCTTGGACACGAGTGGTTGCATGTTTGCATGAAGCTTAAATTTAAGATCTCAGAGTTCGTTTAAACCTCTGGGTCGAGTCTAAAGACTAAAGTCACGGATGTGCGGTGAAAGCGGCACGTCAGCAGCAGCAGCCGTCCTCCATCAGCGCTCAGCCACATCGTGCACTCAGACGTGTTTTTAAAGCACTAACGGACAAATATGCAATTAATAATAGAAGAGTTACGCACTTTGTAGACGCTCTCCAGGTCACAGTGACATGTGAACAGTTTTGTGTGTCCTCGAATGAGGATGAGACAGATCAACATGGTGGGTGTATTCTTCCTCAGGTGTGTTTGTCTCTGTGATTGGCTGACACAGCTGCAGAGCGTCTACAGACAGGAAAGCAGATATGCTCTAAGAAACGGGCAGGAAGTGAGAGATTGGAGCCCCTCTTGTAAGTGCGATGCTGTTACTTCCACTCTGGCCTTATCAACCCGCCCGGCTCTTCAGATTGGACCGGCGGCGTCACAGTCTCTGGCTGAAATAGATTGCGTTGCTGTTTCTATTACAGCGTCCTCCTCCTCCTCCCCGTTGTCCAGCTCAGCTGGCTCGAGGTCCCTGCTGGTTATTTATTTGTTATGGGCTTTTCTCATTTGAGCCTGAGCAGCTCATCAGTGCAGCCGCAGAGTCTGTCTGCGTGAATGGAAGCTTCTTTCAACTCGCTGAGGATTTATGGACTCCTGACATGGACTTCTGCTCGTGTAAGCAAGCAGCAAGTGGAGGACAAAAGAAAAGTGCTTCATGCCGCCTCGACCTCCTCGTGGGAATGAGCTGGAAAAAAGCTCGGCAGCTCTTACGTGATGATTTGAGTGTCAGAGAGACCTTTAGTTGCACTTCCTGCCATGGTTACGCAGCTCTGAGTTTCTACTTTTTGAAACTCTGTGATGTTAATCAGCGTGAGTGCCAACTGTCAAATTAAAAAATCTAGGAAATAATGAGAGTCAGGCCTATAAAGATCAAGATGTAATTAAATATTCAAGAACTGGTTGGAGTTTTATAGGTCATGCCATTTATTAAGGTAGCTGGATGGCGCGGTGTAACTGTCGAGGAGTGTGTGTGTGCTGTAGCACCTCTAACAGTGTGTGAACGATCCAGATGTGGAGAGAAAAACTCAGATTCGCTTTGACGTCTGTAATTACACAGATTACAAACACACAGTCCCTCATTACAACCTTCAGAGCTACGTGATGACTCAGTTTATCGGTTTTGTCGTTTTGTTCAAACGCCAAAAAAAAGTTTGATGCTTCCAGATTATTAAATGATTTGCTTCTTTTCTTTGTCCGTCATTTTTGGGGGTTTAGGACGGTTTGTCTTGGACATTTTTCACCACACACACTAACTCTTAAACCAACAATGGTTCAAATCATCTACAACATCTATCGCCGTCTGTTGGAGCAGCCTGGAGCCTGCCGTCGAGATGCTACCTGGCTTTTGCTCTGATTTTGTGTCTGAATATTTGTGTGCGGTTTGACGAGCCTCAATAAAAGATGAGGAGAGGCCTTCGGGGAGCAGTCCTGTTTAGAATCAGGCTCCTTACTTGATTTGAGGAGTTAATTAGAGCCGATGCAGTATTTATTTCGAGTCATTAAACCTTCCGCCGCGTTGAGGACATTGAGATGTACGGCTGAACGTAACGGCACGAGGGAACAGCCTCTAATATTCTTCCTCTCAGTTTAGTGAAGTTAATGTATGCTGCGGTATCCACTGATGGACACTCATCATTCAGCGGCCTTCCACTTAACCACACGGGGGGCTTTAAGTTAGTGGAAGCATTAAGTGAAAGCTTCCTTGGAAATGACGTGTCACGTCGTGTAAACTGATGGAGCGCGTGGATCAATTGCAGCGCTTCCTGCCGTTCACTTAGAGATTGGTTTGACTGGTAAGTTAAGTGTTAGTGAGCTAATGAAAGAGATATTTCACCCTGGAAGAACGATGCACAGCGTGCACGCCGTCACGTGGCTCCTCGAGCCTCCGACAGGAGCCGCCGGTCAGGACTCGTTTTCACAATCGGGAATTGCAAAGAGAGCGTGTGAGAGCTGATTTGAACGTCTCTCTCCACCCTCATTTTCTACATTAGCTGTTTGAAATGAGTGCCGTCACTATGGCGACACGGCTCGGAGGAGTCGGTGCAGGCATGCGTGCCGTTCTGACAGAGTGAAACTGTTTTTTGTGTTAGTGGTCAGTCTGGTTAGGAGAGGAAGTGTGCGGTGAGGCGTTCGGGGCCCAGCAGTGCAATCCCCCTGCAGAATTCACTGAGGACAGACATCCCTCCCCCTTACCCTCCATCTCCACACTGATTGGCTCCGAGTCAGGTGACCCTTGTTCCCCCACTGGGGGAGGGCCATCAGGACCTGTACCTCTTTCAGGGTCACCTGCCTCCTTTGGGAATGCCGCCCCATGATAGGTTGTGCTGGCGCTTGTGGGTGTGGTCTTCCCTGTGGTTGTGACGAAGGGAGGGGGAGGGTAAGAGGAGGAGGAGGAGGAGGAGGAGGAGGGCAACAGAGTGAGTGATTAGTGAAATGTGAATCAGCCTGGACAATCAAACTTTCAGAGAGATGAGGGCGAGTCCTGAGTGGAAAGAAAAGCGTCACCCGTTAACACAAAGTGATGAGCAGAGTTTAACCCACAGACACAGTGATGAAGTCGACTGTAAACCCACGCTCAGCCTCTGCAGGTGAGTTACACTCCACCATTCTCCAGAATATTCTCAAATCTCCTTTCTTATCCTCTCTCATAAAGTTTTGGGCAGGTTCCCAGTATTTAACTCCTGGGTGAATACGGCGTCATGATTGGAGCGGCTCGGTCAGTCTCAGCTCCTCTGCTGACTCCTCCTCTGCGTCCCCGATGCTGCTGAGTGTTTTCACAGATAAGTTGAAATAGATGCTGGTGGGCTGCACATTTTTTCTCCACTAGCTCACCTCGCTGAGCCGTTTCACAGGAAACTCTGTCACCTTGAGGCAGACTCCCTCGCAAATATTACAGCGGGCCGCGCTTTGGATCGGTTTCAAACACGCGGCTGGAGAAAACACGGCGGGCATTAGCTGCCACAGGCCTGGTATTATCAAACATATTTATCTTGATGACACACTCCACATTTTGATTGCATTATTAGCTCTCTGTTGTCCTTGAGGTTTTTTTTTCCGGCGAGCAGCATGCTGCTATTGGCTCGGGCTTCCGCGCTAATAAGCCGGCCATAATGTTAGCGTTGTGCTAGATCTCACACCCAGACTGGAGCAGGAAAAAAGGAAAGGGCTTGTTCTCTCTCTCTCACTGCGAGCCAGTTGACAGCGTTCACTCTGAATGAGGTGCCCCGTCAGTTCGCCATCTGCGCTGGGCAAATTAAAACCGTACACCGGGGGGTGTTTGGCCCCGACGCCTCGGACAATAGCTCCAGGACTTCATCATTACTTCAATTTATAACAATTGCGTGCACGTAGAGATCACACTGTTTGTCCCCTCCAACTGTTGATAAAGTACCAAAAGGAAAAGAGGAACATTTGATTAGCTACACGCGAGGCGTTGGTCTCGCACCTTCTTCCTGCTAGCTGCGACTGTTTGGGTGACAGGGAAGTGGAAGAAAGAAAATCGTGCCTGGCTTTGGTGTGCTTCCGAACAGGGAGAGGAACCCCTGTGTGACAACAGCTTTGTTCAGCATGTGGAGTGTTTCATTGTGTAGAAAAGCTGATAATTGATCTTCAGTGTTGGAGACTTAAAAGGATTTTTGTGTGATGATAAAAAACAAAACAAAAAAAACAGCAGAGACAGAATCTGACTGCGTGATGAAAACTTCAAACGGCGCGGCGAAGCGCCAGGGTGGCGAGCGCCCCGCAGGATTAAGCAGGAGGGGACGCTCATCAAGACTCGCTACCGACCGAGTGGTAATTCCTCCGGCGGGGAGGCTTCACGGACCACTGAGGCGCTGTGGGAATGTGTGGAGGTTCGGCTGAAGCCTCCTCCGGCAGACAAAGTGGCCTCTGTTCTGAGAAAGAGGCTTGAGGGACTCGCGGGATGGATGGTTCTGCTGAGCCGTAATGGCCGACATCTTCCGGCGTGATGGGCTCAGTGATGATACTAATCACTGCGTGGATCAACCACTGCTATTAGCTCCCTCGTGTCCCAATTTGTGCGGTGACAAAAGAGATCTGACTTTGAGCGAATCTTTAAAAACTCCTCAGAAAGCGGAGGCGGTCGCAGATAAAAGTGATTGAGGCTCGGCCGACAGCTATCTGATAGAAAATGACTGGTTTTGAATGATGCAGTGTTAGAGAAATTGTCTGAACACCACCTCCTCAATCTTATCTGAAAGCTAGCCAGCTCGCCCGCATTTTCTATTTCTATTCTGGCCGTGCCGGGGGCTGCACCGTGCGGCCAGCGGGGGAGTAATGGGACGTGACAGGGATGATGATCCTTCTTGATACAGGGCATTAGGCAGCCTGGCCAGCAGAGCTCCTGGTCCTATCAAAATAAGTGATGCTTCAGACAATGGCTTCGATGTTTAAGCCGTCACACCGGCTGAGGAAGAGAGGTGGCCGCTCAGGCCTCGGTAAAATCTTCTGCAGCTGTAAAAAGTGCAGAAACATTTACTCTGGAGGCCTCGCTGAGTGAATCTGGTGGTCTGAGGAGGTCGAGATCACATGATCAGATGATCAGACGGGTTGTAAACAAACTTGGGGTTTTATCGAACGTGTTGTTGTTGGTGAGCGTCTCTCTGACTGAAACAGACCGACTGTGCTCGCTGCAGCTGTGCTCGCACAGCTTCACCATCACGAGCGCCTTTGGATAAACTCTGGGTTTGTTTACAATCTGTAGTCATCCGAACCACTCGTGTACTTTGTTGTAGTGATGAAACAGCATCCGAGGACCTCAACAGTTCCACTGTTTGAGTAAACTGTTAACATTACCAGAGCCAAGTGCCTTCGTCTCATTGGCTGTAAAATCACAGTTGTTGCTGGACACAAACCGGCTGCTCCGATCTTTTTATAAGGAGGTAACTTCTAGTCAACTAGTTCCCCTGCTGAGTTAGCGCCGTTAGCGCTCAGCCGAGGCGGATAATTACAAAAAGATAAAGACGTGTTCACTGACCGTACGCCGAGTCGAGCGCCGTGTTTTGCTTGCGAGTGGTCGCCAGGACATCTGGAGAGAGAGAAACAAAGAAATTCACAGTGACATCAGCGTGTGTGTGCTTATGATTCCCGAGCTACAGCTCGTTCATTTCTAATGGGAGACGAAGTATTGTTGGATTTGGCCTGTTTGTGGCTCTGACACGTGCAGAGCTCGAACAGCTCGCTCTGTCTTCTTATATGAAAACACTTAATGTGAGCGAATGCTTAATTAATACATCGTAACGCTCCGCTATGATTGGCCGGTTTCTCTCTTTGTCTATTATGGAAATAAACAGAAATAAATAAATGTTTTCATCTCACCGTGGCAGATATCGGGGTGCTGATGGTAACCGTCCTCCACATCCTGTTCAAACCCGCCTCTGAAGAGCAACACACACACACACACACACACACAGCAACAGAGACAAAGAGGCACATCAGTGAATTTGCATCAATACCCGACTGTCCGTTTCTAACAAAGCACCTCGTTGAGTCTTCCCAAATTGGTTTCATTGATGCGGGCTGCTTGCAGACGGGGGAGGTAAGTGCACCGTAACAAAATTTAATTTGTTTTGTGTCTGGCTGAGGTCAGAGTGTCTGAGTCTCTCGCATTTGTTGTTAGGACACGGCGGTGGCCAGACCTGAAGGGAAGAATCAGGCCTTGGATCTTCTCACGAGGTTGTATATTATCAGTTTTGTGGATGTTCAGCAGATTTCCAGAGTTTGTGATGAGAAGTTATAATTTACTTCTGTGTGTCCTCACTTTCCCTCGGCCTGCCTTCATGTTTACACACACACACACACACACACACACACACAC
The DNA here is from genome assembly GCA_023373845.1 of Nibea coibor. Lineage (NCBI taxonomy): Eukaryota > Metazoa > Chordata > Actinopteri > Sciaenidae > Nibea > Nibea coibor. The sequence goes on along the minus strand of CM041726.1, from coordinate 25,098,524 downwards.
ACACACACACACACCTTGGGTAGCTGCACTGTATTTTAGCACACTCAGGCTCGCTGTTGCTGCTGCTGCTTGTGAAATTGGTACCTCTGCGTTTGTATGACTGTTGAATGTCAGTGAAAAGTAGTCTGGAGGGAAGTGCGTCGATTCAGAGCGACTGACACCAAAACCTGTCATTTACAGCTGATATATTTTCACATTGGCTGATGGCACGGTATCCACAACACATCCAGATTCCAGCAGGAAGAAAAATGAACCTTTACTTAGAAGCAGTTTAAGTGTTTTCGTGTGGATCGTCAGGGGAAAAAGGTGTGCAGAGTCGAGACCTGAAAACCTTTTCACGACCCGCTCCATCTCAAGAACGTTGTGACTAAGTGAATAGATAGATACTTTACTGTCCCTATGAGGAAATATGTTGCCACAGTCTGTACAAAACTTCAAACATATGATTGTGGGAATCAGTGCACAGTGAGAAGTTATTGTCATCAGAGTATTTATTATATGTGAACAGAAAGGAGCCCAGGACACGACCCTGTGGGGCTCCTGATGATGGAGGATGTGGCAGTGCTCACAGGGAATGAAGAGTGGAGGGATGTTGAAGTGGACGAGGATTGGATCTATTGGAAGATTGATTTCATGTAGAGGATGATGGATGGATCAGTTGTTTGTGATTAAATCTGAACAAATCGACTCGAAAACTGAGAAACATTTGATCAAAAAGGGGAAACAAAAGCTCAATCGTGTCAAATAAATCCTTTAAAAAGTGTTTTTACTGTGAAATTTCTGCCATTCTGAACTCACTGCTGTGCAAGCCAAATCCTCTAAATTCACTTTTCTGAACCGCTCTTCCAAACTGACGACAAACCCCAATCTGATAATTATTGATTTTCTGCTGCTCTGGGTACGATTGATACGCCGCTCTCCCTCCAACAGACGCGTCGTCTTCCACCTCGGAGTCAATCAGAAATCAAAGTCTCATCCACGCGAACCCGCTTTTCGACGGTTCAATAACGAGATTGAGTCGACGCACGGTGGAGCGGAAGCCCTTCCAGCGAAGCGGAGCGCCACATCGACGCCAACAATCTTCCCACACGTTGTAATGAAGCAAATAAAAACAGACACGGACTCATATACTCCACGAGCACAAGTGTAATGATCCAGTATTCACACAGAGACACTTTGTGCAAGCAGGCATGCACGCCTCCTCTATAACAAACCAATTAGTTCCTTATATAACCTAAACACAAACCTACAGCTCGCACAGATTATATGCAAACGCACCCGTCTATAATTAGCAAACAAACTTCTCTCTAACACACACTTCCTACACAGACACAAGACAAACACATGATGTCGTACATAAATTCTCAGATTCCCGTCTCGAGATCCTGAACACAAACATACGTCTCGGCTCCGGAGAGAAACAACAGATGTCTAAATTGGAACAGCCGAAAGTGTGAGAGCGCCGAACTCAGCTGGAAGAAGCAGAAGAATCAGCTCAAAGAATTAATCACCTCCATTTCTTCAGTGTGTGTGTGTGTGTTCAAGCCATCGACTGTCAGGTGTAGTGATGTGTGTTTGTAAAACCTGCTGCAGGAGGCTGCACAGATACACACCTGCTGCACTAACTTCCACCTCTTTTTACTCTCCTGCAGTAAAGTTTGTGGAGTGATTTGGTGTGAAGACAGACGGTGATCATCAAATCAGAGGATGCCAGGCTGCTGCCTGGGTTCATGTGAAGAGTGAAAATCTATCATTAGAGGAAGTATTTTTACAGCTTGAGAGCAGTTTGTGTTTGACGTCACGCACGGAGAGCACCATAAATGGCGATCGTATCTACAGCGCCGTTTTCTTTGGTATGAATCAGAGCGAGATGTTTTCTTAAGTTTTAGATTTGAGTTGTTTAAAGTCAGTCAGCGTGACCCCGGTCACACAAAGCTTTGGATAACGTCAGATTCATTATCACAGCTGCGAGTCCAAAGGTTAGGACCAGTTCAAGCAAAGTGATGACTTCCTCTCAGACTGCTCTAATGAAATGCTTTTTAAGAGGTCAAACTATCCAATGAAAAGATTAGAGGACACAAAAACACAATTTGACCTTCAAAGAAACAATAAATTCAACTTATCCTTTGAAAACACACGAGAAAGTCACTGTAGAGATGCTCCATGCGTCTGTGTTCATGGATATTTATGAAGAAAATGCAAATTAAATAACTGGAAGTGCCAAAAATCTGATTAGAACTTTTATTTTGAAAAGACCTGCAGCATCCTCCTGTGCTTCCTGTACTGCAGACAGAGCATCGCTGCATGTCACTGCCTCTCTCTGCGTCACCGTAACGACTGATAAAAGGACGAGATGAATTCATTCATTCTTTCCTTGATGGCTGCAGCAGGTCATCCACAGATTCTGGCTCATTCCTCTCCGTAAACACTGAAGTGAACCGAATCTTCCACACAGAGTTTTGTTAACTAGCAGGCTGACGGGTCACCTTTGTGTTTGTTGGGAGAAAAACAACAAAAAAACACGCCAGACTCGTCGGCACTGCTCACCATAATTGACCTTCTCTGGCGTTCATGCACATGAATAAACAGTCGAAACGCGACCGTCAGGCGAGAATTCATTTTGTTCTGCTCGACTTTCCAAACACGAGGAACTGCTGGCTGTCAGGAAGCAACATCTGTCTGCTTTTTTAGTTTGGGTTCATGTCCTGAATCTGGCTCCGTTACACTGAAATGATTTGGTAGCTGAGTTTTCTGTCATTTAAGTCCAAATGAAGCGAAGTGAACGTCTCTCCACCTGGTTCAGAGTCTGAGTGTGTGGTCTTTATTTCTGCTCAGTGATGATTTTATTTAGCAAATAAAGGAGGAACATTTTGGCTGGCAGGCCTTTCATTTTAATGAAAGCAGCGCTGACTAAACCTTAAATAACACTCCGCCATCACTGTATTCGCTGAAGGCTGAATAGTACGGGCACAACAAATCAACACCTGCAGATAAGAGTCTATGAACACGATGCAAAAAGTAGCCTCTGATCTGCAGAATGAAATCAATATCTCACCCGGCCATTTTTAATTATCGGACAAACTGATGGGAACACGAACAAAACATCTCTTGGAGATACAAAGTACTCTGCGAGGGACGGAAAATCTGGAAAAATGAATCCTGCGTGAGGCTGAGCGGTTTATTTCCTGAAGATGAGGACGCAAATTATGATTCTATGACCGATAATCATGATTTAACATCAGGCCGAGCCGGTGCAGACAAAAATCATACGACAGGTGGCGTTCAATCGCTCTCTGATCACTGGAGACATTTCTGCTTTTAAAGGTGCAGTGTGTTTATTTACTGGGACTCACGGAAATGGAATATAATACTCAAAACTATGTTTCCAGTGTGTATACCTGCCTGAGCCTTTTATATCTGCAGAAGGAGCACCTTTAACAAACAGTAAATCTGCGTCATCAGGTGTCAGCTCAAGTTCAGCTCACTCTGACGAAGTCTCTGCAGAGTTTAAACTTTCGTCTTTCCATCACACATTAGCATAAACATGCATAAATTAGCATCGTTTGTGTTGTTGTGATGTTTTTCGGTTTCACGTGGGATTTCAGAGGTCAGCCGATGCCAAATCTGATCTCAGCTCTCGTAGCTGTCGTCCAGTGTGCCGTCATCAGCCTGTCGAGGTTAAAGGTTCTTCAATTAGCACATCATGACTGTATAATGAGTTAGTGAGTACGCAGCCGGACTGGGTGGTAATTTAAATCCAGGTCTGGTGATCTGGAGTCTCATGTGGAGCCTTGCTTCGTCATCTGTGATGTGGAAACATCACATTTCCAAACACTCCATCCTGCTCATGGTTCAGTTAGAAAGTCCCAGCGTGCACCACGGAGCGGCCCTCCTGCGGGGCTGCTGACAGCGCTGTCAGCCGAAGAGTCAATCACAGTCAACGGCAGCCGAGGAGGTTGAGCCGCCGCCGCCGCCGCCGCCTGGTTCAAAAGTGGTTTATTCGACGTTCACTGACAGTCGACGCCGGAGCAGGAGCTGCCCTGCCTCACGCTGACTTCCATTTATATCACCCTCCGCTTCCATCACAGTCAGTTTGGTCGTCGTTCTGAGACGTGGTGACGTTTACAGCCTGACATGATGTTCAGGGTTTAGTCTGTGCACAATGACTTAAAAACCAGGAAGAACCGATTCTTCAACACACTGAAGGTTGGCCCGTTAACAGGAACTTAAATATAGTTAAACTAAACTAAAACAACCAGATTTCATGCAGCTACACTTGAATATCTGGAGCAGACATGTCAAACTCAAGGCCCACCGCTCATACTACAGATCCCACAATGCACTGCAACAGCCACCACACAGGTCAAGACACTGTCATTGGACACCTGTGCGCCACCCCGTTCCACTGCTTGGGCTGTTTACTGACACACTAATCAGCCGTCAGTGCCTGTTTGTTTAAATTACCTCCAATTAGTCCAGTTAATTCTCATATATTTCCAAAATTCCCAAGCTTAACTGCCCATGGAAAGTTTCTGGAAATTTACCACACCTTTACAACCCTAGCCATGAGAGTATGAACTGCTTTGAAAGGTCTTCATTGATGCTTGAAGGGGAAGTATTGAGAGAAGGACTTTTATGTGACAATAACAAAAATATTGAATATTTCCAGCTTTATCCTTCAGGCGCTGCACAGCTGATCCATCCCGCTGCGAGATCTGTAGCCTCGTCCGCCCTTTGTTTGGCGACAGTGATTATGTCAGATGCATAATGGATGACACGTAAGCTGAAACACCCAGAAAGACCCGCCCAGCTGAGCGATCTTTCACTGTGGTTCTTCTCTCTCCTCCCTCTCCTCTGGATCAGCCACGAATCAGTCATTAAAATTTATGCCACCTCTGGATGAGGAAGGAGAGACACTGAAGCGTCCACGAGAGAGTGATATGAGAGAGGAGACAGACAGACGGAGAGAGAGCGAGCAGGAAGTCCCAGGAGGCAGATGACTTTTGAGCCGCTTCATCTCAGACTATCGTCGGGCTCTTTCTGCCGCCTGATGTACATCAGTTCATCCTTCTTCTCGTCCCATCATCATCCCTTTATCGCCCTCATTCACGTTCACCCCTTTCAACATCCACTCATCACCTCCCTTCCGTGATATAGAACCTTTCATACATATATATAAAGATCTCGCTGAATGCAGGCGAGGAGAATCTGATGGAGCCACACAGACGGTTTCTCTTCACTGAAATGAAAAGCAGATGTTGGAATCAGTCTGATAAAACTCACTCTGCTTTTTCCTCCCACTGTTTACCTCTCGCTCCACTTTCTCTCATCTGTCCTTCACTTTACCCTCTAATCCATCTGTCTCTCCTCCTTCCTTTTTATTGTCTTTCCTCTCCTCCTTTCCTTCATTCATCTGTCTGTCCATACTTCTCTCTCTCTCTCTCTCTGGCAGGGGGCTGAGCTGAGTCTGGACAGGATATTTTGGCCGATCTTTCTCACGTTCTGGTCCATTGGGTTTCAGAGCAACTAAACACTGACTCATAAATCAAACCTCGGCGAGCAGCTCGGAGCACTTTGCCAGCGTGAAGCCACATCGGCACTTCCTCTCTCCCTCCCTCCCTCTCTCTCTCTCTCCTCCTCTCCTGTACTTGAGGGACCTTCCTTCCAGTGACAGCTCCTAACTCCTAACCTCAAACCTCACATGTAACCTTAATCTTAATTACAACCTTAAGATGAAACTCAAATCCCGAAACCTTAAAAGTCACCAAAATTAAAAACTACTATTTCATCTAGCTTGCCAACTCTTCATGCCTTATTAGACACGCACACATTTTTAATAAACCAAAACAGATTTTCTGTGAAAATCTCATTACGTTTTCCTTCTTCATGCTCAACGATTATCTCTGTGTGCACCAGGAGGGAGAAAAAGTTCTGACCCATAAAACTTCCTAAACAAATAAATATCTCAGCACTCTCTCTTCACTTTAATGCATCTGAACAGGAAGTAGATTATCAGATTTATTACGGCTCTTCTGGATGGAAAAACTGTTTCTGAACAGCTCAAAATAAGGAAAGGCGCGGCACGCTGGGCTGACGTGAAGCCTGGATCATCACGTCAGTCAAACGTCAGCTGCATCCAGCAGCCTGTCCGTTTAACTACTTCCTGTCTAAGACACGCAGAGATTGTTAATTAGTAGGATTTAGGTGTTGTTCGGTGGATTTGTTAACACTGGACAGAGCTGCTGCGTCTCCTTTTTGTCATCTGACTCTCCTCCCCAAAACGTTCAACTACTCTTAAAGTGAAGCCTCGGCTTAAAGAGGTTAAAGGTATGAAAAGTATCAAACTGCCGTCTGCAGGGTTGAAAAGTGGAGACTCGTGTCGAACACGTCAAAATACATTCAAATATCCAAAGAAATGTTTCAAGCCTGCAGCAGCCCGTTTGTTCCGAGCACTCACTCCTCTCCATAACTTAATGCTCCGTGTCCCTGACCTGTTATTGCCTCCGCGTAGCTCTGAAGCTGCACGAGGAAAAGTAGCTTTACTGGAAAAAAAACAGACATTTCTTGGAACGTACTGACGATGTGAATGAACAGAGAGATGGATGACAGTGCAGGAGTGGTTTGAGGACTTTCTGTGGAAGTTTGGAAGCTTTTCTTTGCTGTGACTCAGGGTCACCGCTGTAATACACTGTAATCTCTGCGAGCACAAGCTGTTAACAACCGCTGTCCTTCCACAAAGAAAACTACAGAGCCTCCTTCCTGTGTCATACTCGGGTTGCTTTCCTGATGACAGAGCGGCAACATAAAGTTCTGTTCCTCTGTATGAAGGTAACAAATCTGCATATCTGCACGCTCACTAATGAACATATTAACAAACAGCTGCTCTCAGTCTTTACACAAAGGTAAGTTAACCAAGTGGCTGGAAGCAGCTGGCTGTCTGACAAAACCGGACAGCAAATATGTGGAACGACTCCTGAAAAACGTGCTCGTCTGTGCTTCTTGGAAACAAAAGATGGAACGATTTAAGGACAAGGAACCTGAAATTATTCTGTCAAATGCACAAATATAAGAGGGCACACAGAAACACGCATCTAAAAGAAAGAAAGGAAAGAAAAAATCCCATTAGCCTCTGTCCGTGCGAGGGCAGAGAAAAGTAATACGAAGCGGCGGATATGCAATAATTCCAGGCCTGCACATTTCAAACGTCAAAATAATCTATTGGAAAGCCGGTCGACGGTGGAAAGGGGCGCTGTGTGTGTGTGTGTGTGTGTGATGTGAGTGTAGTGGGACGTCAGTCTACAGAAAAGTCCACACACACACAGTTTACAACCGTGTACACAAGAAGGTAAGAAGTGATTTAGGTTGTACATCAACACACGGGGACACACAAAGTCCTTGAGGCACACAGGTGGAGAAAATAGTACCTTTAACTGCCTCTCCTCCTCCTCCTCCTCCTCCTCCTCCTCCTCCACTCTTTACTGCATCCATCTATCTGTCTGTCTACCCATCCATCCATCTGTCCATCCAACCACCTATTCATCTTTCTCCCCCATTTGGCCAGACGGCGCGGCACGCCGCTGTGTGATTGAAACACATGCAGCCGGACATCACTTTAGATTTTATGACGGGGAGAGGAAGGGAAGAGGAAGAGGTGGAGAAGAAAGAAAGCAAAATAAAGCATGTGAACTCTGAATTCGGCTCTTCAATCCAAAATTTTTGGTTTCATGACATCAAATTCGTTGCCAGTGTTTCCATCGTCGTCTGTCGCTGAGTAACAGCTCAGATATTCAGCAAAAAGCTGTCAGTCAAACATGTCGAGGCTCGGAGGTCTCCTCCCCAACCAGAAATAAGATTTAAAAGACACTGACGTGATTTTTGACAGTTAAAAGGACGACTTGGTGATCTCAGCTGGACTTCCACACACACAGGGTGCAGGTCAATATCTCCACTTCTTAACAGAGAAGTTAATTACGTCTTTTATTTTCCTGGCTGTCGGTCTCTCCTTCCTCTTCCTCTGCTCTCTCATGCCCCCCCTGACATCGTGCCCTGGCGCCGCTCTCACAGAACCAATAATAATTTCATAACCGTCATACGTGTCGGCAGCTCGAGAATAAACGGGATGGATCCGCGCTGTGCGCCTCAAACGGAGCAGCGGAGTGTTTGTTGTGTAAAAAACTGCTGATCAGATATTCATCATGTTGACGTTGCCCACTTGTCTAATTCTAGATTAGCTATTGATTATCGCGCTGCACGCCGGTCGGCTGATGAACGACTCACTGGAGGTAGATATGGAGATTATTGCTTCTGCAGCTGCAACGTTAGAAATCTGTCCGCTGACTGCGAGTCAGAGGACTGATAATAATAATAATATCTTTATGAAGTTGTGCTTTCACCACAGCGGCTGATCGCTCTAATTAGTACGACTCTGTCCAGAGAAGAATTAACAGCTGAAGCCTCCTGCTGGACTGTTTTTGATTAGAAACCAAATCTGCACGCTTTTGTCCCTCGACGGTTTACGATTGGAGACGTCTGTGTGAGAGGGAACGGACGATGAATCGCATCGGGCTGCAGCCACGATTCGCTGAAAGTTTGAAGTTGCTGCAACCAAACCGGTGATGTTAAGACGGACGCTGACGATCAACATCAACGAAATATTAAAGTAAAGGCAATTCTGAGATTTCTTTCCAGACGCCTTAAATAAGTTGGAAAATACTGAAAACACGTGAAGAGACTTTGAAAGATGTATCACTGAAATGTGGAGTGAGGGTTTAAACAGGATTTTGTGGGCGGTCCTTAAAGGGCGGCTCGATGACACGCTGAGGCCGCCCTGAGCAGAGAGACAGATGAATTCATCTCAGCTCAGAGTGTTTAATAAACATGTCGATATTTTTAATCATTCAGATTTGGCTGGATGGTCTGACAAACTCAGAACATTCATTGTGACTTTAAAGATATTTAATCTCGCTGTAAGCTGTTCGTTAAGTCGCTTTAAGGTGGAACATTCCCCCGTCTGGAACAATCACGTGTATTCTATGTCTGCTTGAGCCTGCGTGTACCACTGCCTCTGGAAATATTCTATTATACATATTTGTCAAAATTCAGTTTGCGATTCACCGTCTAAAACTCTCGGTTTAGAACTGCACCTGAAGCCTAATAGACACCTTCACATAAAAATCAGTTTATCCGACGTTTCCCTCAGTTAAGACCCATCACTGACCTTGTATAATGCAAACAGCTTTTGGCAGCAGTGACTCAGTGAAGCGGGCATGTAGATAACTTTGCTGTCAGATACTATTTCTGACTTTATTTGGGCTCCTTGCCGAGCCTTGAAACCCACTAAAGCTGCTTTATTGTTTCAGCTCTTTGGTTACTGTCCCCTATGAACACGGATGCAAACAATAACTGTGCTGAAACAATCGACGCTGCAGCCACGAGCTGCCGACACGATGCTGCGAGTCGTGTTTGCTGATTTTAAAGAGGTGAAGAGATGTTTGTTACTGAACCACAAACAGGCGGCGTCTCATGATTTCAGTGAGCCACACTGGGATGAATGTGAGCGGCTGTGTTGTGGTGACATCTCCCCTATAATAAACATAATGTGAGTGTTATTACCGACTGTGTGTGTGTGTGTGTGACTTACTTGAAGCCAGGTGTAACCGTGGCACAGCTGCCTGACTTGAGCCAAATGCAGTACGGGTCCCGTGAAGACAGACAGCTCCTGCACACAGACAGAGACACAGACAGACAGACAGTCAGTCAGACACCACCCATCACTCTCCGCTCCAGCTCTGGGTGGAGGAATGAGCGTCGTGAAGCGCTGCGTGAACCACGTGACTGGAAATGTAGCGCGAACAAACAAACATTAAAATCACATCAACTGCTGCGTTTTCATTAAGCGTGGTGAAGTTGCACAGATAGTTCATTTAGCGAGCGTCTGACTGAACAATGAAACACTGTGAGCAGCGTCATCACTGTGACTCTTCATGCGACTCCTAAAGTCTGTTTTTATGCAAATACGCTGATTTGTTTACGAAGTGGGCTGATATTTAAACACAGCAGCTGAATCTTTGTATGACGGAGTACATGGCTGACATTTCACATCTGCAGAGCCTCTCATGTAGGAACACGATGTGTAATTAGCTACGTGCACTAACGCAGACTGACAAATATCCCGAGCCTGCGTGAGAGACGCATGAAGAAGATCACACCCAGATTACGCCTGACGACTTTTCACCACATACATCAGTGCATAGAGAGCTTCACTAACTTGGTGTTTCTCAGGCGCTGAGAGACGAACATGAGCCCAACTTTCTCTAAACAAACTAAATCTGCGTTCAGAAATAAGACATCATCGACAGAGTCTTCTCGGTCTGTGTGTGTGTAGTTTGAAGGAGGAACTACAGTGGAACCTTTAAAATATTTAGATGATTGTGGCTGTCTTATTCGTGGACTTCCTTTCAGCGAGGATCACTGCAGGCCAGAAGAAGCTTAACTTCAAGTTTTCAGCTCAGTCACACTGACAGATCACGAATCACCTTAATCTGAGTGAAGAGCCAGCATTGTTCCAGTCTCATGTTAGCAGTCAGCAGACGAGTCAATCACCTGCTCCTCCTTACAGTACTGTGTGTGTGTGTGTGTGTGTGATTAAGTAAATAACATGCTGCTGTGTGCGACTGGGAGACTTTCACTTCCTCCATTTAAGGCAGTCAGCATTAACCACCATCAGCAGCAATTAGTCACATTCCCTACAGTATAAAATCCCAGCAGGATCTCGACATTCGTACTTTCCCTCCACACGTCACTTCTGTTGATTAAACTCTTCCATCTGCCGTCAGTCGCTCTGCCTCGTGCCTGATTCAAGTCTGCGCTCTTTAATCCTGCACTCTGGAAGGAGCCACATGATCTTCTCCGTCTTTATCCTGACGCTGTATAATTGCAAAAACAACAACCGGGTGTCAGTGAGAGAATTAACGATATTTTCCTCACCGCTTCCTGTTTGTAAGGTCTGCGCTCTTCACCCAGCAGCACCGACATCATGAGCGTGAAGCGCGCATTGAAGAAAAGACAATAATGTTTACCTGCTGCCAATCTGCGCTCACGTCAGACGCGTTTCCAGCATGCTGAATTATTATGAGCTCTGCCGGGTGCAGCGTCGTCGCGTTGAACCGAAAACCTTCAGCAGCAGTCAAGGAACGAGTTTTAATGAGTTTAATGAGGACTCCTGTGACCTGTTTTAAATATCTAAAGTTATTTACAGCCGTCTGAAGTGAGCGCAGAGGTGTTACGCCACCTTCACCCCCAAGTCTGCAAACATGACAGACGAAGTCCCACCGAGAGCACATCAGTGAAATCAACACCCTGATACTAGCACGCCCGCCGCTGAACCGAGTATGTACACGAGCAACAAGAACAAAAAAACAATCATAAGAACACCGACTCCCAATCTGTGGATGACACCCAGACAAATAAAAGAACCACCACATCCTCTGAAATGGTGACAGACAGCGTGTCATCATCATTTGTCAGCGTTTTCCCATCACACCCTGCTTTGCTGACTCGTCTGTCCACTCCGACCTCGACCCGGCGTGGACGTCGAGGCTCGACGCCAACGTCGCAGAACTTTGCCGGCTTTCGCCTCACACGCTGAGTCACGTAGACGTTAAACACACGGAGGTCGCTTCAGGCAATTTCACAAACAAATAATGCTGCTGTGTTTTTGGTAATAATGAAAACGCCCTGCAGGTCATGCAAATGTAGTAAAGCTCATAAAGTTTGTTGTTTGTTGTGTTTATCCAGCTCGGCTGGGACTTCGTGGCTCATAAAATATCATGTGAGGCGTCTTCGGGCTGTGCTGCTGCTGCTGAGCGTCCCGGTGAATACTGTTTCTGTTTCGTCCTCCTATTCCACAACTTCCAGTAGAATAAATGAGTGATTAGCTTTTTGACCCCAGAGTGATGTGTTGCTGTGAGGGCACAGAAGACAACACACACCTTAAAAAGGTGCAGTGTGCAGGATTTAGCCCCACGCCTCAGCCTCACACACTGGACCTTAAAAAACAAACTTCATACATCTTCTAAGATCCTAAAGTCTCGTCTGAACTCTGATTTACGACTCAAGTCTGCAGAATTCTGCAGCGTCATCCAGCATGTTGTAATCCAGCAACGACCACGAGTTACTTAATATTTACCCAACAACAGTAAAAAAACAAAGAGGCTTTTAAAATGGCCGCAGAGTCGAATCGATTGAGAGTCAATTAAAAACTAAACATTGTGAACCCACTGAACGGGCTTTTACTGCTTAACTACTGTATCGAACAGAGTTTCTGTGTCTGGATTTCTGCTCTCGAACTGAAAAACAAGCTTTCTTTTCATCTGAAACATAAAAATATGTTTCTTCCTCTTTGCTCTCTCGCAGCATCGCAGACCGACAGAGACCTCTGAGCACCGAGGTCCTAAAAAGACTCTCGCTGCTGTGCGTGTCTGCCAGTGTGTGACACGGCATAGTGCAGCTTTTTATGAATTATTCATCCACTCGCCATAAGGTATATATATGCATTCCTCCTCTCCTCTCCATCACTGCATTCCTGCACAGTTACATGACAGGAATGAACCCCACAGTGAGGCAGCATGGGAAAACAGGCCAGCTGTAGTTTCAGAGTCTGATGTTCTTCCCATATTTTCAGGTTTGCGATGTCTTGTCACTCTCTGAAACGTCAGACTTTCTTCTGCCATCTTGCTCATATTCTGTCATGCTATGATGAACAGATAGGTGTGTATGTTTGTCTGCAGCCACAGTGTGTAAGGAACATCCATTAGCTGCTGAGAGCAGGAGGGATTTATCCAGCTTCTGGGGGCTGAGGCTCATAACTTCCAGCTGTCATTTAGCCAATATCCGGGAGCGACGCAGTCCCCACTTACTGGAGATGCTTTCAGATAATACTGCCGCAGCCGAACAACGAAACACAAAGAAGCTCTCCGAGAAATAAACGTCTTCACTTTAATTTAATTAGACGATTAAGTTCTGCTGTTATGCTACATTTTATAATAAAGCTTTGAGGTTTTATCGTTATTGTTTTTCCAGAAAATAAAGAACGCCTCTTTTGTCAGTCACATTCAAATTATACAGCGAGGCTTCTTAACAAGATTAAGATAACAAATGTAGAAGGAGTACTTCAGTTTATTACACTCTGCTCTTAGTTTTTCCAGCCTCAGGCATCATTTGTATCACTAAAAAAATCATCATCTTCGCCAAGTTCACGGCTGAAATCTACGCCGCTGCGGCGAAGAGGTCCATCAGGACGAGACAAGAACAGTCCGACGATCAGGCGGGTTGGAGAGAAACAGACAGGTGAGTCGAGCTTGTTAGAAGAAGGAAGAAATATAAGATCGCCTTCCTGCTTCAACATTTTTGGAGTTTTACTGAATAAAAGAGGTCTCAAATGTTTTAGCACCTCAAACATGATCAAACCATAACTGTGTCGGATCTGGAAACACTTTTATTTTTGTTGTTTCGGAGGCTCAGACAAATGATGCTGTCCTGTCGATAAAGCATCAGACCGAAATCGCTGGTCTGTCTCGTTCTGGACTTGAATTATTTCGAGAATGTGGCAAAAACATTTCTGTCTGTCTGACCAGCTTCATAACGGACTGACAAATTAAGACCAAAAACCAGACTGATCCAAGAGGGCGCGGCAGTGTCGTTGGTGAACGCTTAATGAGATAACTCAGCATCTTTGGTCTTGGTTTTGACTTGGGCTTAACCCCTCAAAGTCTTGGTCTTGTCTCAGTCTCGGGCCATGACTTGGTCTCGGTTTAGTTGGTCTTGACTACAACGCTGCGATGACAGTTTAAAAAAGGAAATATCCACTGGAGCTAAAAGGATCCATGGATCTACAGATTTTTGGGGTTCTGGGCCTCCTCTGCCTTTTTCTTGTGTGTATATATATATTTTATTAAACCTCTGTTTCATACAGTTCCTAGCCGCTGTTGGAAACATTTTCTGAAACCTAATATTGGCAGCAGGGCCTCGAGTGAAAAAAGAAACCTGACGATGCAGCGAGGGAGGGAGGGAGGGAGCGAGGGAGAAACAAGCCAAGAGTGAGAGAAATGCAGAGACAGAGAAAATGGAGGCAGAACACAGAGAGAAGGGGTAAATCTCATCTGGAGGGAGGCAGATTCATTGGTGTGGTAAAGGAGGATATGGCAGCTGAAACCTGACCTCCTGGCCGGTGCTGATGAGGCTTACGGGGCCCCTAATCCCAGGATGAGGTGTGCTGTAGCTCTAGTCTCTAAAAAGGATCTGGGGATGTAGCTTTCTCCTCTTCTCTCTCCTTCAGCTTCAAAAAAAACTCCAAAAAAACAACATGGCGGGCCACCATCGCTGGCTCTCGGCCAATCAGCTGGATTCAATTTATGACTAAACGATGTTAAGAGCTTCTCCAGGCCTTTGCAATGAGGGGTTAGCATGCTATGGGTATATATGTATTCCCCTGCTGGAGCTGAGAAGAAATCCTTCCTCTGGGTTGAGAAAAAACAGGGGGGTTGAGGGGTGGGTGCAACAGGGGCCAACATTCCTCACTGCCCCAAAAATAGATCACGAAGCCGAGGGAGCTCGTACATTAACTGGAGCTAAAACATCGCCTGACAAAACAAAAGGCTGCAGACGGAAGAAAGAGAGATGCTTGAAGGCTCCGCCGTGCTCAGCTCATAAACTTGCTCTAAAAGCAGCGTCGGGCTCTTGACAGCAGCACTTGAAGCCTCCATTTTGAACCATTTACGCCAGAAAGTGATGTATGTCGACTTTGTGGGGCGATGGGTTGATGATTATAATGAACGTAATTCTTTTCCACCTTCAACTTCAACTCATTTAGGATAAATGATGAATGTGATATCTGACTTTCTGTTCTCACTTTGTGGTTCACACTCCAACATGCTGGTTACCAGACAAACAACAGCTGAGGACGACTGATGGCCTCGATAATCTCTGGTTTGTTTTATCTGGACTAAAACCCAAAAATAGCTGATAATAACATCAGAGTCTCGGCAGTAACCTAATATTCCATGTAAATGAGAAACCTGCTTCCCAAAATCTGGGTAATGGATCAGAGAAGCTGGATATTCTTGTTGTGGAGATGATTTCAAATGGTTAAACCAGGTTTCTAATCATCTTTGATGTGTGTGTGTGCATGAAAGACTCAACAATGGATAAAAGCGGATAATTACATGCAAAGGCAGAAACTCAGTCTAATCATAAAAATATGTTGCTTTCATCGCTGATATTTCATTTCTGATTTACTGTAGCAGTTCTCACAGTCTCACGTTCGATTTCAACAAATATTCAGCTGCTTACGGACTCAGAGTTTACAGGTCAACATGCCAGCTGTAAACCGCGAGTTATTATTCTCACTGTTGCACACCGATTGCTTCTACTTAGTGCAGCTGTATCGTGAAGCTGGAGGCAGGAATCCGGATCAGAATCAACTTATAGAAATGTTCAAGCCTCAAACCGCAGCGTCTCTTACATGTCACGCTGCTCCAGTTTAATCTTACTCTCTCTTACCTGCCAACACCACAAATAACCTCAGAGTGCTTTTTTTGGGAGAAAAGTGGACCAACCAACTCCAGCACCAGGCAGATAATAGCATAACATCTGCTATTTGGTGCAGGCTTTTGTCCAAAAGCTCCTGACAGCATCATGAGTGGACACATTTCTTAAATTGGTAGTTGCAGTGGAAGTTGATCCGGCTTTACTTGAGTTACCTGGCAGCACTGGTGCCATTTCTTCCCGGTACACCGGGAGGAACGCCGACATTCATTCAGCGTTTCTGGGCGGAGTGTGGTCTCAGCCCTCAGGCTGCTTTTTCAAGACGTTCCAACATCTTTGGCTCGTTTGGTTCTTGTTCCCGAGTATAGATAAATCTACACAAAGTTCACAGGGACGAGATATTTACACCTCTACAGGACTCATCTGATCCTTTCTCTGGTTCATCAATCTTCTTGAAATAGAAGACAGTTTAACTTGTGATTATTTTATTCTTGGTACATCTGTGCTAATAGCACTGTCAGTGTATAAAGAGAGAAAAGTTCCTTATAATTGACACTATCTGAGGTAACCGTCCTCCAGTTCCTCCTGCTGGGATGCTGAGATGTTCCCAGGCCAGATGGTGGGTATAATACCTCCAGTGTGCTCTGCCCTGAGTCTCCAGCATCCAGAAGGCATCCTGATTAGATGCTAAACCCTCTAAACTGGCTCATTTCAACAGGAATTTGTGGTGGTTCTACGTCAAGCTCCATCTGGGAATCAGAGTTTCTCACGCTGTCTCGAAAAAGTGATCCCAGCATCTTTTGGTCACTCACCAAGGCTCACGGACATATGCGAGGGTTTGAATGTAAATCTAACGGAGAGCTACACAACTTGTGTTTCATCCATATTTTTCTGGCGCTAATCAAGTTACTGGGTTAATTAACTCGTCGCTTCAGCGTGGCAGAGAAAAGGCTCAGCTCTACAGGTGACTCACTTCTTGCAGGTGCTGTAGTCGGCACAGCGGCTCAGCGGCACGCGGATCACGCAGCTGGAGAACGCCACGAACAACGCGTGATGATCCCGATCCAGCTCGAGACCCAGCACCCTCCTGTCCTCGCCCCGCACGTTGCACCTAGGAACAAAAACAAAACACCAACTGTCAAGATCAGACATTTTCGATTTGGTTTCATTTTAAAAATCAGCGCTGCAGACGACCGGCACAGTCTGAAAATTATACAGAAAGCCGGCTGTGAATCGAGCTGCGCGCAGATAGACTCCACAAGCTGTGCAGTCAGAAAACAAAAGAAAAAGCTTCCCCTCTAGCTGTACGGGGTGATGCAAAGTGTTACAATAGACCAAAGAGTGGGTGGGCAGGGCAGATCAAGGCAGAACACAGAGAGGAGGAGAGGAAGCAAGAAAAGAGCATGAGAAACAAAAAAAGAAACAAAGCGAGAGAAGAGAGACGAGGGAGGGAATAATTAAAAACAGTGCACGCTCAAAACAGAACCAGAACCCAAAAATATCAACATGTGAATTCAAAGACAGATTGTCTGACTTGTTGGGGTTGTAGACGTCGATGTCCTCCAGGAGCTGGGTGCTGAAGGAAGCGTTGGCTCCCTCGGTGCTGGCCAGGATCTTCAGCACATGTCCGTTGTCTGAGCCCAGAAAAACCACCGTGTAGTTCTTATACGGCCCCGCAGACGTGTCCACCGCTATCTGGGTCAACTTGAATCTGCATAAAAAACAAAACAAGAGAAGACGATGAGAAGCTACGCTCAAAGTATCACACGCCGACTTATAGTAAGCATCTATAGTGAAGATCCTCTGAATTGGAGCTGTCAGTTCACTTCAAACTGACGTAGATTAGAGGAGGCTAACAATGCCAAATGCTGCTTAACATCTCACCGCTGTTGTTTTGTCAAAGTCGATTTCCCGCGCTACACAAAACAAAGAGTGGGCGAACACTGAGCTCATTGTATGAAGCATCAGTGTGCGATCAATCACTTCATCTACCAACCCACCGTTCCCTTCCTCCATCGCCTACATCCTTTAATCCCTTCATCCTATTAATTCATCTGCCCATCTATCCATCCACCCACACCCAAATTCAATCGATCCATCCGTCCTGTTGTTTAGCAACTTTCCTCAACACGCTGCGGTTTCTGTTCCAGTGCCATTTGTGTGTGTGTGTGTGTGTGTGTGTGTGTTTTTAAGGTGAGGTCCGGTCAACTGTTGCATTGTTTGGAGCGTCGTCCCGCTTCATATTCATCCACAATCACACCTGGGAGCTGCCCAGTATCGCCACCCGTCGTCTTATGCTGGCTCCAGTGGAGCAGTGGAGGATTAAGAGCCGTGCTGAAGGGCACCTTGAGTCCGGTGCTTGTTGACAGCGAGATAAGCTTTCCTCATTCATTTTATCTGCTTGCGTTTTCCCGCTCTGGCCCTGGGATTTGAGCAAACAAACTTCCCCGTCCTTTTTTTTGGCATCTAGATTCTTCTATGAAAGGACACCAGCGGCGTCCTCGCCTCTCGCTCAGATGGTCCCACGGAGGCTGGTGTGTTTTACCCTCATGGACTTGACTGGCACGTCCCTGCAATGACTCTGTGGTATTGCGTGATGTGCTTCTGGTTAGATTTAATTTATCTCGCCCCTCTCTGAGGAGAAGGCGAGGCAGATGTGATGTTTTTGGGGCCAGATGCGAAGCGGCGCATGTTTCCCCAGTGTGGAGCCGCTGCAGTGTCTGGCTGGCTGTCAGCCTGGCTCTGCTTCAGGAGGCAGAGAAGAGGCTCCTGTATACTGTGTGTGTGTGTGTGTGTGTGTGTGTGAGGCTGAACCTGTGATGTGTATCTATATGTGTGTTTTTGCAGTACTGTCTGAAACACTTGTGACACTTACGATTCAACATTCACCCCGTCATCATCTGATATCAGCCGATCCTCAAATGTCACAACACACACACACACACACACACCCACACACACACACACACACACACACACACACACACACGGCGGTGACTTCCTGGCTTTGATGCGGGCTGCAGAGGAGTGTCTGCAGGCCGGGTCAGCGCTCGAAGGAAGACCTCCTCCCATCGCGGCTCGTCTTTTGATGTGGGCCGAGATCGACCGCTGAACAAATCCGATGGGTTTTAATGAGGGACAAGGTTGTGTGTTCCACCTGAGCTCACTCATCGATACCAATCACAGCCCCCGGGTGTGGAAACACTGCCGGTACATTATGTCGCTATTGAAAATACAAAATAATACCTGCATACAAACCATTAAAGAAAAGAGGCCGGCTTTTTGTTAATAACTTCTGCAGCCGAGCAGCAACATTTACTGCAGCTAATGACTGTTTTCATCAAAGGAGACAACAGAGCATCTGAACAAGAGTCCGAAGTTTACTCGATTACATCTGTAATCTTTGGAAAACTGCAATAAACTCTTAGATATTTTGTGTTTTGGACCTAAATATCTGTTAGACGCTCTGTATGTTAAAACACAGTGTGAGGTTGTGCAATGTGACTGTGTTCTATAACTGATGATTAATTTCATGTAATTAGCTAAACTGTTTATTATTTTGTGATTAATTAACTGTCTGCAGTCTATAAAGAGGCTAAACTGTTGGAAATAAAGTAAAAGCCTCCATCATAAATTCCAGATTTTCAAGGTGAACCGTTTCTATCGAACATTTCATCACCCAACAGAATATAGGTCAGTTTTATTAAGGAATAAATTCAGCTCATTGACCTTGATTCATGTGGAAGTTGGGAGGTGCTGACTCTTCCGTCGCTGTCTGATAATATAAATTTCACTCATCGAAGCTCCAACGTCGGTAATAAGACGAGTGCAGGTGACCTACAATCTCTCCGCCGTGATGCTCATCTCATTACGTGTCCTCCCGTTAAAAACAAATACCTGCTGGTGGTGCGGGTGAAGTAAGGTCTGTCGTTGACCGAGGGGACGGACTCGTCCATGAGCGGGTACGACTTGATGAAGGTCAGGGTGTCGTCGGGGAAGGTGGTGGACGACTTGTAGGCGGCCGCCGAGCCCTCGCCGGCGCAGCATCCCGGCCTGTTTAATGGCAGCAAAGAAAATAATATCAGGCGTGAATTCGGCTCCGCGGGCACAGATGTGAGAACGCAGGCAGCTGTTTGTTGTCGGGGACAAGCAGGAGGGGGAAAAAAACAGGTGTCTTGTGTGACTGCTTGTTTTTTTGTTCAGAGATGTCTGTGCAGAACAATAACAGCAGCAGCTGCAAAAACTTCATTGTCAGAGGCACAAAAACGTGTTCTTGGAAAGTGACAGTTTGCTATTTAAAGACGTGTCTCTTACCTCGGCTTTGGGACCTGCTCCTCAGGAACAGGTGTCCACGCTGACTCACTGTTCCTCTGCTCTTTGAATTTGCCACTGAAGGCCTTCTCTATGTCGTCCATGTAGAAGGCGCAGACTGCCGAGCCGGTGATGCTGTTGAAGGCACCACAAAAGGAAAGACGTTACAGAGAGGCAGACAAAGGTCTGTGATTGAGCGTCTGACACAGCTTCTGTCTGTTTATTAAGGAGAATGCAGCACATGCTGACAGGCTGTCACATGTCCATGAAAACATGACTTCATATATCCTGCCACGTGTCTGTTTATTTCTTGTTAGAAGAAATAAAATAGAACAGGAAAGGTGTGCTGCTGTCGCTGACTCCACCTCACCTTCACCTCAAAAACAAACATTACTGTGTTGATCAAACCTGTTGGCCTGCGTGGTGAAGACGCCGAGCACGGCGGGCCGGTGGTTGATCTGCAGCACGTTTGTCAGCGACTGCAGGACGTCAAAGTAGAAGAAGGAGTCGCCGGGGACGGAGCAGTTCAGCCGGGCTTTGAGGAACGACGTCCAGTAGCGTTCCAGCACCCTCGGCGAACCGCCGTTGTCGTTCTTGCAAACACGTGCGACTCTGGAGAAAACCACCTGAGGAGACGGGAGGGGGTAACAAGGAGTAAATCACACGTTTATCTGCAGGCAGGGCCGACGTGGAATATTGAACAGCAGTTAAAAGTCATGCAGTCGTGTGTTTTGCATGAGGAGCGATGTCGTTCGACACCACAAACCACAAGCCTGGCGACACGAGCCCCTCACCTTGCCAAGAGTGGTGTACTCCACTGCGATCTCGCTGAAGAAGAAGTACACGTAGTTTCCGTACTCGATGGCGTGGAGGAAATGCGGCTCTGCGGGAGGCGAGAAGAAGAAGAAAAGATACGTGACACATATGCCTCGTGTTTGATGCCTTTCTTTCCAACACGGCGGAGCGTTATGAGCGGGCTGGTAAACACAGATGCTCCGTTTGGGTCCAAAAAGAAATAAACATGAATATGAGGACAGAGAGATAAAGGAGGGAACAAGCTCACAACGCAGAGATTACATTCAGCGCAGAGCTGCTGACGGATCAGTGCTGATAAAAACACACTGATAACTAAGCTCCAGTCTGAAATATAATCATTTATAAAGTTGGGTTCGATATTTATCCACACGCAGTATATCACACACTAAAGTGTCAATATGCATTCCTGTCTTTCAATGAGCTACAGAACTAAAACAGAAATATAATATGCACAAAGTTCATCTGAATCTGAAAGTAGTCGATTATAATCGGCTGGTTGATTGTGAAATTCACTTCTCTGGTTAAAATGCCAAGCGTCGGTTGGATCCGTCGCTGAAAGGCTTCTCTGCTGGAAGCACGAGTCTCCGCCGAGCGTCACAGGAGGGATGAAAGACTGTAAACACGCCTGGAAACTCACGGAAAAGGACGACACAACAGCTCCTCGGGAGGCGGATCGCCCTTTTAGAATGCTACACGATCCTTTTAACGAGGACGATGACGCTCGCGTGGTGCTGATTGATTAATCAAGACAACAACTGCCAATTAACAGACAAAGCGGTTGTTAGAGGCTTTAACGGAGAGATTCTGACAGCTGAAACTGACGCGACACAATCAGATTATTTCACCTGGGAGCAATGTTTCGGTCTTTACTGTTGGCAGACGTGGAAACACAGAAATCAGTTATAATCTGTGACGCTGAGCGCCGGCTGAGGATGAGAAGCTGCTGTCTGAATGTTCTGTACAACAGAGAGGTAACCAGATTTGAGGAGTTTATATCCTCTGAGCTCAGTCAATCCTGGTGTTTTGCAGACTTAGAGAGTGGAGTCAGCGATCAGAGCCGAGACGCTGACAACAAGTCTTATATTTCCACAACTCAAAACCGGCCGCCTCGTAGTGCCACAGGTACGTTAATGTGCTTTGCTGACGTCGCTCACCTCGCAGCCATTTGGAGTCGTACTTGACCGTACGCAGAACGGGGCTGCTCTCGCCCAGACTCCGGTAAATCACAGCGTCGCTCGCCAAGAAGTCCGTCATGGTGGCCGAGTAGAAGTCTCCTCCTGGAGAAAAAGAGGAAACAAACCGTTCACGATCGCTAAGAAAGACCCGCTTCATTCATTCAAGTGTCTGTGCTGGTCACAGGTGACTTTTATTGGCCTTTAAAAATCAGACAGATGAGAACTCGTGTAGGAGAATGTGTCACTTTGAATCAACGCCCGTGTGAACTTTGCATAAATGTCAGTGGAAACTTGGCAGGATTAAGTGCAGGTCTGGCTCTCACTTCACTCTTCCCTGAACTTGACCCCCTCGCCATGTTCGCAAAGTATCGGCTTCCTTCACGGCTATGATTAGTGACGGAAATCTAACCACCAATCAGAATCCATCAACAGGCGAATTCAGATTACAGCCCGCGACGACTCGAGCATCGACACCGAATCACATTTATACCGACAGAGTGAGAATGATGACGGAGTTTACGACGAGTCTAATCCATTTTTATCTCTGTTTATTCTCTTAATGTGCATAATTAACCACACGGCTGAGAGAAATCAAATCACACTTCATTTACTTTATTTCTTTCTACTGTTGCAGACTGTCATTGATTTCTATTTATTCCTGCACAGTATGAAAATCAATAAGATCAACTCCTGAAACTTCAATTAAATCCAGAGTTTAACGATGTTAAACTTATACTCTGAGCTGCACT
Organism: Nibea coibor; assembly: GCA_023373845.1. Taxonomy (NCBI): domain Eukaryota; kingdom Metazoa; phylum Chordata; class Actinopteri; family Sciaenidae; genus Nibea; species Nibea coibor. The sequence goes on along the minus strand of CM041726.1, from coordinate 25,075,930 downwards.
GTATGGATTTGTATGATTGCTGCAGGTTGTCAGTAAAGAATAAATAAAGCCTGAGAACCTTTGCATGCCATGTATTTACCCCTCAGCTGACCACAGAAGCTTCACATCATCATTTCCTTCTTTAATTGATGCTTTTTATGCAGTTTTAATAGATTTAGGAATTATTCATCGACTGCGTGTTTGCCGTGGGACAGACACAGATTTCCTCATGTTGCTCTGTCTCTAAACATGACGATAAAAGTCAGAAATATGACGCGTCATTTCATAATAAAATGACTCTTAAATAAAATATTTATGTTCTCATACACGAGATAAGACTGTGAGCGTGTGTGTGACGCATTTGACTGACATGCAGTGAGAGCAGGATGAGGATGGCCGGGTTGAGGCTGCAGAGGGAGGTTATTAATTAGAGTTATTTAGTCCATGTATGTTAAATATATAATTAAATGCATTAGTATGATGAGAGTTAATGAGCTCAGAGTGTTTTTTATAAATGCCCCCTCAGAGAATCTCAAGAAGATCCCAGCCGGCTCGATTCGTCCAATCATCATGCAGCGTTTGACCTCGGTGCGTCACCTTGAGAGGCTCTGAAGGCAGATTCACCTTGAGTTCACAGTCGGGGAGCGATCGCTTCACATTGCCTCAATAAACAACAACAACTCTACGAAGTCAGATCTGAATATCACTTCCTGTCTGTCACTCACCTGCAAAAAGGCCGACGTTGGACTGGCGGGACTCGAAGGGACAGCGAGCTTGTCCCACCACCTCCTCACCTTCCTGCTCCAGTGTGGACATCTAGGTCGGAGAGGACACAGAACCAAAAGTTAATATTAGGACTTGAACAGCGGTCTGGTTTTAAACCCGCCGCCCCGACAAGTCTTTAATGTCAGACGGTCTGCATGTGAAGGCTGTGATTATGAAAAGCAGCACATGCATCGTAAAGATTAGTTTTATTTGATGTACTGTGCGTGAAGTCCTGCTGCCGCCGGCTGAGGGGACACTTTATCTCTCAGCTGCAGATATTAAGCTGCTATTTCCCGAGCTGCTGTTAACAAGATTGTAAAGCACAGGTAAGACAACAAGCAAAACCCACTGCAGTGTGTGTGTGTGTGTGTGTGTGTGTGTATCACAACAAGGTGACTGACACACACGCAGCACATTAACAGTCCATTAACACATAGCTTGGTTTATATGATGCGGTGCCGCTTCCTCGGACACAAACAGTGTGTGTGTGTGTGTGTGTGTGTGTGTGTGTGTGTGTGCTGCTCTATTGTCATTCTGTGAAAGAGCTCAAACTGTGGCTTCACCCCGAACACACACGTCTGACACGAGGAGTGGACACGACCTCGTCACGGTAAATTAAAGGCTGGCTGACCTCCACCTCTTCGTTATTTTAATACTGCTGTGCAGCGTTTGGTTTGACGCGTCTTGTCCTGAGTTCTGATGTCGTTGTGTTTATGTTTTCGTATGCTAGCAGACTTCATGTGAATTAGCTTGAAGCTAACTGGTACAATAAAGCAGAAGTTTACAACAGCGTGGAGTTGGAAATAACTCAGTTTACTATCAGATGAGGATGTATTAGTTTCAGTTAGGTGGATAAATATCACCAGACATCGTTTAGAAATGAACAATATAAATACAAAGAATGCAGAGAAACGTAGAGCAGACATTAAGCTTCATGTTCAGATCCATTAAGTACATCTTCGTTAATAAGAGACACATTCAGACGTGTTTGGAATAAAGATAATGCAGATAATGAATGCAGTGATGGAAGCAGACAGTCATTCATCTCTATGTCAATAATATTGATTCATAGAAGTCCCGAGAGTGTCCAGCAGAATATGTCTGAAGAACATTTAAAAATGATGGAAGGAGTTGGACGGAAATATTTATACATGAAGTCTGTTTATTATTGTTTATTATTGTCATCTTGGATTAGTAGAATCTGACAGACGAGTGGAACATGTTGCAGCCAAACAGTGTCACAGTCGTAATTTAAGGATGAATTTTATAAAATACAGGCGCCATTAATCAGTGAACAAACTTCTTCTTTTAAAGCTTTTTCCATCCATGTCGCTCTGTGACTGCACAATCATGGAGAGGTGGAGAAAAGAACTGCCCCAAGACGTCTGCACAAAAACAACTTCACACTCTTAAAAGTGTGTGTGTGTGTGTGTGTGTACACCTCTCTGAACCTGATGCAATCAATCACAACAGCTCTGCCCTACATATCACTTCTGTGGAGCTTCAAGTGTTCATTTATTGTTCACACCGAGTCTCTAAGTTTGTAATGGACCAAATTATTTCGCACTGCTTTAATTCAATCTACCGCCTGTGCAGCGCCGCGGTCGAGCGTTGGTTAGATTTGGTGAAAAGTGCTATTCAGAAAAAAAAAGTGCTCACCGCTCAGAAAGCGGCATGGACTGAGTGATTTTAAGTTTGGCCTTTGCAACAAGAAGCAGACACATGAGGAGAAGCAGAAACACGAGCACTCAAAGACCGAGAAGACGCGACAGAGGGAGCTCACAGGTTTGAAATGTACGAAAAGTAAAGCTCTGTTACGACAAGGTAGCTACTCTTAAAGTCTGTGTAAAGGTGATTAAATAAAGTCTGTGTAAAGGTGATTAAATAAACGTGGAGTTAGTTTTCAGGATTTTGTGGGCGGTCCTTAAAGGGCGGCTCGATGACACGCTGAGGCCGCCCTGAGCAGAGATGAATTCATCTCGGCTCAGAGTGTTTCAGAGTCCGTCATGTGATTTTATGAACTCATCCGACATGTTTCAGTCGCTTCAACATGGCTGCTCGACTGCTCCCACCAGTGGGCGTGGCCTCAGCCTTCAGAGGACACGCCCCCACAGTCCTGGAGCTGAGAGTTCATTTTCACCTGATTTTGACACCTGATTTTATGAACTTGATATTTTTAATCATTCATTTGGCTGGGGGGTTAAACATTTCTTAAACTCAAACAGATTTATTTTTATTTCACACAGACTTCAGTGTCTGTAAAAGGGCAAGACAAGATTTGCAAGATTTTGAACTGTGATATTTCTCCAGAGTAAACTCGAGCGATGTGATCTTGAACCTGGGAGAGTTGTCAGAAATGTCATGCAGAAATACTTCAAGTGAGAAATAAAAGAAAGACTATCAGCAGGACTGCGACCAGAGAGACAGAGAGAGTCTCATCCGGTGTCTGATCTAATTTGAAGGACACAAATCTTCTGATTTCTGATCAAATTGGACGCTGGGCTGAACATCTCGCCTGCAGAGCGACATGATTCGAAGTGAAAACAGCAGTTTGGTTAATCACAAGAAGCAGACCTGTGGAGTCGGAAAGAACCGAGGATTTCGACGGTTACCCTGGCGGGCGGATGAGGACAGACGGATTTGACGCTTCAAGGTTTTGTTGTATCACAAAGGCATGTTGAAGACAGTCTCTCTGTTGTCTACAGACCAGCTGTCTCAGCAGTCTGGTCAGTAAAGCTGTGCGTTCATGGCTGGGCATCCATTCATGTCTTTGACCAACACACACACACACAGACGCCTCGCACTCAATCCCCCCTTGTCCTGCACAGATTTTTCAGAGAGTCCCAGAGACAGATTCCTTGATATGATTTACACTTCCTCCCTGCCTCCCCAGCTGTCTGGATAGTCATCTCTTGTACTCCAGACGAGAGGAGGAGGAGGGAGCACAGCTGGGGAGGGAGAAAGAATCTGAGGGTATGTTTTGTGTAAATCAGCCGCTCTTTACCAAAGGGAGGCTGTGGCAGGGAGACGTGAATCTCCCCCCTGTGGATTGACCTTTGGACATACTCTGTAGCTGAACCATGAGACTGTGCAGGTCCTTCACGACACCTGAGACGTGATTTATCTGCGTCGGTCTGTGGAGACGCACCGTTTAGCTTCACAAGCAATAACTCAAGATCATCAAAGATTCACTTTTGGGTGAATTGACCATTTCCAAACGGTGACTGTCCGATCATATTCTGCAGCTGGACAGCTTTGGAGAGATTTCACTTCATTGTTTAGCAATCGCTTCAATTTCCTTTTAAATGTCATTTTGTTTTGTGTCTTAATGTTGTTTGTTCTTTAATTAACTTGTTCTGTTTTCATTTATGAAGATAACTTTATTTGTCCTGCGGGGAAATTGTCGTGCAGCGGCGGCACTACAAAGAAGGTGAGAGAACAAATATGTAACACACGCAACGACAAGAACATCAGCAAGCTAACGGTAAGAGAAGGATCATTTATGGAGCCCGTCACATACAAACATTTTAATCAAACTCTGTCATCCTTATAGTTGTTGTTAAGTTTTTCCATTTGAAGGTCAGACCTGCAGTAAATCAGCGGTTCAGAGGTGATCCGCAGCGGGAACAACGCGCTCGTATTAATCCCTTTAAATGATACGTTTGAAACCACAGACGGACCTGGTTCTCACCCACTCTGACACGGATTTCTGAGGTCAGCGCAGTGGAAAAAAAAAAAAAGTCTTGAGTTATTCAGCTCCCCTTTGGATTTCACTCTCTCCCCCACACGGCTAGATTTACAGGCTGTGCTATAGGACGCGCACTCCTTCTCCCACCTCTGATGCTGCTGTGAATCACAGTCCAAACCCGTGATGTCACCTTTGAGCCTCTGCCATCATATCATGTTGGGTTTTATTCAGCAGACCTCAGGCTGGAGGAGCTTTGCTTTGCGTTGCTCTTAAACAAATGCTAGCTGCTCCTTTTCTATCGAAGTTTTCACTCGGCTGAATAACCACAGAGACGAGGTGCAGCTGAGAGCCTCGTCGGCCGGCGTGGATTTGACCCCGCTCTCGTCGTCTCGCCTCTCGTTTCCTCGCCCCCCTCAGCTAGGCCGTGTCAGAGGTGTGTAAGAGGCGGCTGCGTTATTACCACCGTCAGCACATCTCGTGTTCTGTCAACAGACTGCTCTCTTTCCGTCGTGTTGACTCGACATATTATTCCACCAACACTGAGCGTTTGAAGTGAAAAACACAAATATGGAAACAGCGTGCTGAGGTCAGGACTGTTCTGAGGGCGGCCTGGTGTCTGATCCACATCTGATCCAGGATTAAATACATGTGCTGTACACTGTATGTCCTGCACGCAGAACCCAGCGTGGCATGTCTGTGTTTGGAAATGTTGTCATGGTTGTTCAGCCCGTCCTTTTATTTGCAGTTAATAACTCTGCTGTGAGTCTGCAGATTTGTTGTATCATGACTGAGAACACAGACTGACAGCTGAACGCTGCACTCAGCCTGGAATGACCCGTCTCTGTATGTTTGTGTCACTTCATAGCAGACGTCCACGTGGCCTCATTATTTTATCTGTTGTTTGGGCTCTAGTGGCCGATCACAGATGGACTGTCTGTGCGCTGGCTGTAGCTGTTGATGTGCCACAGTAAATGTTGTTTTTAACTTCTTCTGGCTTGAATAGGTTCATCTGATTTTGCATGTTGTTACAGCCGCGCGCGTGTGTGGTGTTTTCTTATGTAAATCCAGGTGTGTGTCCATCGATGCCTGATTAGTTTCCACTGCCGGAGGCGTGATTCCCTGATTCACGGAAGCCCAGAGGTCCAGGATTGAAGCGGCACCTTTACCGACCCTGCCAATCAGAGCGGCCCGATTGCCGGCGCCGACCTGATTTGAACTTGACGAGTTGTGCATGTGTTACGACCCTGAGCTGGGTCGTAAGACATGCACATAAAAGTACAAGTTAGTGATTATATCAGATTTAGTTTAGTACATTAACCTCAGATTCTAGTCTACTACTCAAGACCAAGACCAGACTGTATTAAGGCTGAGACAAGTCCAAGATTTTGTCCAAGACCAAGACTAAGACCAGACAGTGTGCAGCTCTTTAGGTAGCCAACACGTTGCTGGTACTTCACACACAGCAGAGACCTTCAAAAAGTCTTAAGACCAAGACAGTAAGACAACGTGAGGTCAAGAAGTTGGACTATGACCAGCTTCGTGATTTATATCATCTTACAAATCAAACATTACAGTGAGCGATACGTTACAGCCTCACCGTCCGCCCTCTCGCTGCATAATGTGTGTGAAACTGTGACTTCATGCATCATTCTGCAGCGTCCACTGATGTATGAAACATCTGCTCTGCCTGAGCCTCTGTGACCTGCATTAGTGTGTGTTTACTGCTTCATCCCTCTGATAACACACACACACACAAAAAAAGCAAGCGTGGCGCTAATGTGATACGAGCTCAGTTTGCAGTTTGTCATTTCCAGTAGCAACTTAAGTAACAGGGTACAAGTGAAACAGCACACGAGGACAGAAGCAAACACATCTCATAACAGCTGTAATATCATCTCTTATCTGTAATTGAGGCCAGGAGGCAGCAGGCGGGCGGTGCTGTATCTTACCTTATAGTTACGGCAGGTGGGGTTGAAGGCGTTGGTGCCGCAGGCGAACAGCGTCTCGTCGTTGCGTGGCACCAGCACTTTGATGTAGTTGTAACATTCGTCCTGTCAGAGGAGGGAAACAGCTTGATGTTATTGCACATTAGAGACGAGGTCCATGTTGGCTTCTGGTGTGCCGCCGACAGAATGAAAGCAGTTAGACGGCTGACACACACACACAAACACACACACGGATAGAAGCAGTGTTTTACAGTCATTATCGTGATCCCCAGGCTCATTCTTGTGGTTTCACTGTAGCTGTGGATGCTTAAAGCCCCTCCGGTCTGTCATCTCCTGATGGATGTGTCGCTGATTCCGATAAGCTGCGTGCGCACCTCTGCTTGTAACGAAACTTCAGTGTGCAGGAAACGAAGGCAGACAAAAAAAAAAGAGATGTGTACTCACGCTGTTTTTCCCTCTCACAGTGCACTTCTCCACATCCTTTGTCTTCCAAGTCAGTTTCTGAAAGATGCACACAGACAGCCAACTGTCAGCTCAAAGACAAGCTGTTTCCCACCATCCCAGCTTTTTGTCGCACCCGATCGTTCAAGTGCTATTACGAGACAGCTGTGATGAAAATCTCATTAACTTCAATAAACTGCCGCGCAGAAAAAAACAACAAACAGAGAAGAAGAAGGAACGCCTGCAGCGCCGGCCTGCGCGGCTCGTCGCTGGGTCGCTGAATATCGAGCTTCCTCAGTGATAGAAACACACGAGAAGCTGCAAAGGATGTTTGCATCACTTCACTGTCCATATAAGGAGTAGTTAATTAGCCCCAATTAACCTGCTGGCCAAAAGCCCTGCCCTCTTAGCCTTCTCACACACACACACTTCCTGTTTCGGTGCTCGTTGTCCAGTGGGCAGTTATAGAAAAAGATCAATCAACGTGTTAACAAGCTCTGCCGGCTGAAGGTTTAATGTGCTGCCTTCCCCCGTCAGATAATTTACTGAGCAGAATTTACCTCAGAGCTCGTAAACACGGCGAGGACGCTGCCGCTGCCGCTCGCGCCCGCTTCAAACTCATTCAGAAGATTCCTTTTGTCAACAAACGAACAGACTGGAGCTCTGACACCGAGGCATTCATCGGCGCTGTGGCATTATGGGACGGCCTCTCGGGGCAGCTGGGGCGGTGTGGCACGATGGCGATCTGATCTTGATCTTTTTGCCCCGAGCTCCTGATATTTCAGACGAGTTTTTTTGATGCCGATCATGAAAAGGACAGCTCTCAGTTTCAGCCACTTATACCTTTATTTAGAGGGTAGACTGTTCTCTCAGGAGCACAAAGGTAATTAACCTCTAAATGATGAGAAATATTCAGATTTGTAATTAATGTCTTGGCCATGAGTCTATATTTATTTACTCTGCGTGCATGGATCTTTGAAGAATGAAAGACTCGTGCAGTCCGATGCCCGAGAGCTCGTACCTGTCCCTGACACACGATTTGTCCAACAGGCTCCTCAGATCAGGTGAAAACAGGAAAACCTGACGGCCTCATCAACACGTTAAAGGATCATCTATGTGTATGTGCGTCTTAAGACTGTTTTGCCAGACTAGACGAGGTTGTGGCGGTGCTGCTCGCCTCCTTTGTTTAATCCTCTATTTTCAGCAGTGGCCTGATACACGAATGAGGTTTTATGACTCGGTAAAGTGGATGTGATCGCGGTAATGAAGGACAAACAGTGCAGCGGTGACGATACTTGTTCATCGGATCGTTTCCTTCAGATTAACCAGGACCAACGTATCCATAATGTTCATATATGATGGACTTTTAAAGCCGGTCCACGTTTTGAACATCTCCAGCTCGACTTTGTGATCGTCTGACGGATTCAGCAGCAGTCAGCGTTATGCTAATCGCCCTGCCTTGTCCACGCTCGATTCGGTTTACTAATAATTACTTATGGCCACCCAGGCCCGGGGAGATCAGTGATGGGCAGAATATGAATGAGTGCATGGGCCCGACGTGAAAAATGAAGAGCTGCTTTAAAAAAATACGGAGGAATGGATCTGTGATGAAGAGGAGGACCCGTTTTCAGTCACACGCTAACGATCGCGCTCGGATGGATAACGGGAACAGCAGACTGCAGAACGCGGCTACAGGCCTCAATAATTTTCCGCTCAGTTCCCCGCTGTCACACCGGAGGCGGCGGACGTTTTGATTGAACGGCTAAAGAAATGCCTCATATACAAACATTCAAAGTTCTCATATAACATAATGGAAAAAAGATGGAGTAACGTTGCAGTGCTCAGAAAATTCCCATTTCTTTGTGCTCCAGCGTACACCTGAATCAATACTTCAGGTCTCCTTGACATGGAGCTGTGGCCCTATCAGAATGAATAGCCGTGTTTAGCACTAATCTAAATACAAGCAAACAAACGCCCGGGCCTCCGAGGGATTTTATTTTAAGTGCAATCATGTTTGACAAATGAGATTCAGATAGGAGGAAGCGTGGCACTTCAAACACCACGAGAGCCCCGCTCCACTTGTATTGGATATATGTCTGAAGAGAGATTGCTTAATACTTGAATGAAAAAGTCAGGCAAAGGGTAGAATGGAAAATAATGAGAGACGCACACACATTACAAGAGATTTGTTTTCTGTAAAAACAGAGTGTGTGTGTGTGTGTGTTGTTCAGAAAAACAAGAGCAGAGCTGCAGACTAAAGTTTAAAGAGCACGGCTCGGCTTTAAACTCCTCTGTAGAACAGGTAGGGCAGCTATTGACGAGCAAAACTCCCGATCTGAACATGAAATCGCAGAAAATGTCAAGGACGAGTTTTAACTCTCGATTATTGGTATCGATAAGAGGAATCAAACACTCCTGAAATGTCACGAGCCCGAGGCGACGCCCACGTTAAACTGAGTCATCGCTCTGATCGTCAGTTTATTAGTTTTCAAATGTGTGAACGGGTCACAGTCCTGAACCAACTCGCACATGCAAAAGAAGGATCGCAGCTAAAGTACGTTGATGTGCAGTACAAACCAGCCAATTCGTGGGCAGATGATGATGAAGATGAGAGACCATCAGACGTGTTTAGGTTTAGCTCGCACAGAAACGTCAGGGTGATTCCTGCTAGCACAGAACTGGAACGAACAATCAAGATGCTGATGTGACTGTTCACGCCGAGGTCGGAAAATCTGACCTGTATCTGATTCAGGATCTGAATCATAACTGAATAAAGATGTGTGCACGCAGCGTACGGTGCACGCGAGTCGTGACTGTGGATGGACGTTCTTACCTGCTGAGGGATTATCTGCTCAGATGAAGTAGCGAGATTGACGGCAAACACATGGTCCCTGCAAGAGACACACAGAGAGTCGAGACAGCGTCAGTGAGGGAATCTCCACGTTTGAACACAGAGCTCCGTATCACCATTTCACCAAAACCTGCTTTCCAAAAAATAAAAGCTTCTATTCGGCTCGATGGGATTGATCGAGGCTTTGGAAGGTGGATTAACGGGCTTTCCAACTTCATAACTCGGCAGAAGTTTCCCCCCCGAACGCCAAAACTTTCCCCAACTATCGACACAAACCATATGAATCACTGTGTGAAGCGAGTCGTGCACTTTGTTGTGGAATTTATTAAGTGCATTTAGGTACATTAAGAATCTCCATACCTTTTTTTTCCCCTCTTGGCAGCGAGAGCGCTGCAGTTTGAGCCGGAGCCAAAAAAAACGGAGCAGAATTTATTTTGCACGCTGAAAACAGGCGGTGCAACCTCGTACTTTTTTTAGATAATTAACCTTCGACATCTTGATCGAGAGGGGAGCAAAGAGCAATTACGCTGAGCGATGCACTAGAAAAAAACGTTGAAACATGAAAGCAGTTTGGTGTGGAGGTGCTGCCGCCTCGGATATACACAGTTAATTGAAGTCCGGGCACGCTGAAGTCTGACCAGCGCTCACGACGGCGATAGAAGGATTATTTGAGAGGAGACAGAATTTACTGTTGAGCCTTCCGGAAGTTTTAGATTCATGAATTCCTCTGAAATTGCACCAAAGCGCTGTTTTGCCTCGGAGCGCCTGTCACTCACACACAAAAGGTTTCTCAGGCAAATAACCGCAGACTTCTCTGTTCATGCCAGCGCCTGTTTTTAAGCCACGCTCTTCATATTGTTGCTGGTGTTTTAATGATCCGTACATGCTTCCTCTCTTGTGCTGTCGCACGTCTTCATCCATTTTTCTCTCTCACAGCTGTCAGCGTAAATAAGAACTGAATTAACTTTATGCCTTAATTAAATTTACTGATTAAAAGATGAAACAACATTATTTAATATAACAAAAGAGAAACTTCAGGGTGGTTTGGCTGCTGATGAAGCTATTTAAGAAGCCAGTGGATGTTTTGGGCTCTGGCATGAACTAGAATCAGTAAGTGGAGGATAAAATCAGGAGTGAAGGAATTGGATCCTTTGTCTAGCCATATTTTTGTATTAATGCAATCAGATTTGCTCACACAGGGTGTATTTAAGTGTGTACGAGGCCATCGCTCTGTGTAAGTTGCAAACGTAGGCAGGCAGTGGTGCGTGTGTCGCCCTCAGTAAACAGCTACGTTCATTAAATCAGCAGGTGAGCGGTGATGACTGACCGGGCAGCGATGTACAGCATGTGGTTGATCCTCAGCATCCTCTGGAAGTCCAGGCCCAGGCGGACGGTGTCATTGTCCGACATGAGTCCCTGGAAGCCGGGGTAGAGGTAGGAGGCTGCAGGGGGAAGGAAAAGGAAACGTTCAAGTCAGTCAGATGCTGGAAAACGTGAGATGACTGAAAACACTTTGCCTTGTTTGTACTTTTTAAACCAATCACAACATCTCAACATGGGAGCGGGAGAATTACAAGTGAAGGAGGGAACGGGAATCACGGAGCACTCTGGGCTGCGAACCACTGACTGCTGCTGATCAGCCAATGGCAGGCTTATACTCAGTCTACTTCCTGTGAGCAGATGAACATATTCTGTTAATTTGATAATTAACTCTTCCGCACGCAGGCCAGCTTTCTAAAACCTGTAATTCCTCTTCTCTTAGCTGTCAAATGTTCTCAGTTGTCAATGCTTCAACATTTATGTACAACAAATCAGCAGCTTAAGGAACGCTAAGCCAAGGCTACAATTTGGCCTATTGTTCTGAAACTCCAGAGTACGCACTGCATGCTAATATGCACTTGTGGGGGTGGATGAGCACAGGGGAAAAAATAGCATGCAAAGTTGCAAATTAACTGGTCGTGTCACAGGAGTCAGTCTGATTTGAATAAACGGCTCCTGGTAAACATTTCTTAACAGGCACGTCCGGGGACGAGCGAGGACGAGGGAATGAATCAAACCCGGCTCGGTGGAATAAACTCTGTCTGGTCAATCCACATTTAAACAGCGCTCGTCTGCCTCGCGCAGGTCGCAGAGTTCCACTCCTCGTTGTTGTGAAGGCAGTTCACAAACCGCCCTGAACAAAATGATACTACTTAGTCCAAAATATAAAATATCTGCTCCTGCGGGGAGTATACATTAAGTCTACGATTCAATGAATATCAGGTGTATTCATGCATAAATAAAGGTGTGTGTGTGTGTGTGTGTGCAGCAGCACAAAAGCTGTGCGATAAGGTGAACTGAGGGATGTGCCGCAAAGCAAAGAGAGTGATAAAACACAGACTGTGCTGGCACCCAGGCTGATTTTCATTTTTCCTTCCTCGTCTCCTGCATTTTAATTCCATCCTGCCTTTTTTTTAGACACTCACTTGAGAGAAAAATTAATTTAAACAATGGGAGCCGGCGTCCGGTACTTTAAATAACAGAATGACAGCCAGTCCAGAAGATGGACGTGTCTTTCAAACATTCAAGTTAAAAAAAAAAAAAGGAAGGACGCTCCGGGCAGAAATGAAATTGGCCGGCTCCGTACTGACACCAGGCTGTCTTCCACATCACAGAGACTTCCCCCGCTGTTTCCTTTTTTTCCTCTTATAACCGAGCACAGATTCAGCTCAAGGCCGTGGCACTCTGGTTCTGTAAAGTACTGTATTAAGTGCCCTCCGGCCTCCCATCTGACCTGGGCTGCCGCTGAATTAGCAATCCCCGCTAGAAATACACCACAATCTGAAATTAGTCTCTCTACAGGGAGCCGTTCGTCCCCCTAACCGCTGGTCTCGAATCGACTGTTTAAAGATTTAAACGCATAATGTCTGGCTGAGCACTGGACCTTGCTGTGCAGTCTGCTGAAAAAGACTCCCAGTGGCTCCGCAGCCCACCCGGCCGTCCTGCCTCCCCTTTGGCAGACGAGGATTTCTAATTACTCTTCTGCACTTTCCTCTAAAGTTTGGGGGTGAGGGGGCAGCTGGGGCTCTGCTCGGGGCAAAATCCAGAAGAAGCAGGTGACGGTGCCCAGAGTTATTTAAGATCACTTCCTCCGGGATCACCGGTACGCTGCAGGCCAGAGGCTGAATCAAAGCAAAGACTCCAACGACCTGAAGATGCCCGATGGCACGGCATCAGAGAAATACTGAATCTACATGGTTGCTTCCTTTTTGTTTGTTTTATTTTGAAAACTGATTCTACATGTCGATGTCTGACTTCCTGCCAGCTCAATCTGGGCCTTGAACGGCAGCACGCAGCTCCAGCTCCGGCGTGGCCGTGCTCTGTGGAATCGAATCCCATTACGGTGGCAATCTAAATTCATGTTGAGTGAAATTGTCTTGATACAGTCGGTGGTTGCGCCAATACTTGAATAACGTTGGCCTCCATCACGCGGTTTGACACCAATCATCAGAGCATCGTTTATGAAGCGTGTGCGTCCTGCTGGGAATATAATTCTCAGGAAAAGTGAATGTTTAATATTTAAGTGGAATATGGCAGCAGCTTCATCTGTAAGCTTCTCCGGTATGTTAATATCTTTACTTCCCCTTCACAAACCTAAACTGGTCAAACTTACTCAGCACACAGTCTGTCACCAAAAAAGATGCCGAGCTGAGTCGTCTGCCCACTTTCCAAAAAAGAAAGAGCGACTCTGTGATTTCATAGACTTCAGCCTGATGAAGTGCTACGACTCATAATGGACGTCTCACAGAGTTGTGAGGGGACCTTGTGCCACGCTGTCACCTGCTGGAACCACAGGTGACAAATTGCTCTCATTACACCTGGGACGGAGCTCCACATATAGCACTATTAGCGCAGCTATTTCTGCTAATGGTTGCGTTACTCTCTTCCAGATAGATCAATTACAGTGTGCCGGGCCGTGGTCTCAGCCACCTCTTAAATCAATTATGGGCCATTACATTTAGTAGCCGGGACCTCTTTTGTAGACCTCCCCAGTGATTGGGTGCCGTTGATGGCTCCCCGGGGTGGTCCGATGAAGAAGTGCCACCGGTGTCGAAGATCCTCCTCAGTGGAAATATTATCTCAGCAGCTGGTGCTGGACTTCTTCAGCTGCAGTCACATGTAGGCCTGGGCGGTCACCGGAAGTGTCTTGCGATGGTTGGATGGATCTTTGGATAGCTTTGGTGACTGTCATCACTTATCGTCAGCGCCTCAATGACTTGCAGAGGAAAAACCAATTCTGGTGCCTGTTTGGTCAGCTCCAGAGTTTAATTAACCTAAACGAGTCAATCCAGCTGGACAAACAACATCAGAGCTGGACTGACCTGAAGCGAAGGGATTAGGACTGAAAGCTATTCACATCCACACCGTGTGATCGGATCAGAGGTCACCACACCGTCTTCAGCAACAAACTCAAGGTCTTTTCAATGACCTAATTCACTCAAATTCAAGGACCCAACAAGAGTGGAGTTTGAGACACGGATCAAGGTTAATTAGTGTTACAACACTGAGAATTTTTATGAAGAGAAGCAGCATGTAAAGTAGGTTATTTACTAATGATAAAACTTCTGAGTCAAGGCAAACTTTTCCTCTTAAAATCACAAACTTTCAAGGATTTTAAGGACCCCTGGGAGTCCGCCACGGTGAACCGTCATTTTTCTACAATAGCCCAGAACAGACAAACCAAACTCTGATCTAGATATGAGCTCCTGCTTTTGACATCCGTTTGGCCGTCAGTGTTTTTCTTCCAAGCCTGGAGGGAGAGGGTGAGGCGTGGTTGCAATCTGTAACTTCACACTAGGTGTCACTAAATCCTGCACACTGGACCTTTAAGTCAAATGTACAGTTTGTTTTCTTTGCTGCATCTTTTGTCTTTGGGAGTTTAGCTGTAACTGAACGTTAGTAGTTAATAGTTAAAATCCTTCCTGTTCCATAAAATCGTGTAAATTTGGCTCACAGTTTAGGATTAGACCCTAAACCGTACCTCAGCTTTGAACCGAAAAAGGTGTTTTCATGCGTCTTGAGTTCAAATGTCCTTTTTTTGCACCAAGATAACAAAACAGGACAAAGGGAATTAAATTGCCAGCATGCCCTCCTCTCTGAGCAGCGTTCCCCGGTAAACCGAGCGACCCCCTTGATTTACTTCAACATCCACTCCTCCTGCAACGAGCATCACCATGGCAACACAACAAGAAGATGTGTGAACTTACATTCTCTGCCCACGACGCTGATTGGTTCCAGGTCTTGTGGGAACGGCGTGGCTCCTGAGGACAGCTGAGGTAAGAAGGCTGCTAAGGTGAGAGCCAGGATGGCTGGCAGGACGGGCAGGCGAGGCGAGCCGGGCGTCAGCCTCATTTTGGCAGAAGATGAGACCTCACCAGAAACACATGGCCCACAGCAGATTCACCTCCCACCTGAGAGTGAGACACAAGGTCAGCAGGGTTAGGAAGGTTAGCATAACTGATACACCTCCGAGTTTAAACAGAGCCAACACTACAAGTTTGAGTGTGTGATACTCTGATTACGTGGCTCCACAATGATGACAGCAGTGCTTAAAGATGGCAGCTAAGTTCTTATTAGCATGCACTGCCTTGTGTCAATGCGGCGATGTGATTGAGTGTCCGCTGAACCGCTGAGATGTGAGAGTGCAGACACACACATAAAAGAAGATAAAGTCAGGCAGAGCCACAGATGGAAGCAGGAAGCAGTCAGGAGAGGAAGCAGGCCACTGGGGCCCTGACCACCAGGACAACTGCCTCATTTACCAACCAATGTCTTTCACAGGTGACTCGGCACAATTAAACCTTCCCTTACACTGAGGAGAACACCTCACTCCGTCCAGGCCCTGATGGCTGCGTTAAGTACTCAGGGTAAAAAAAATAAAGTTTCCTCTCACAGCTAAAAAGAAAAGATGGCTGCCCAAACTGAGAAACTCTAAACTGTGTGTGACGGGTACCGCTCTGCATGAACCTTAAAGATTCAGGGTGCATAACGATGTTTTTGTTATCTTAGAATGAGCCTTTTTACATTTATAGTTATTAATCTGGATGCACATCAAAAATCTAATCACCAACTTGTTGCTCTGTGGTCGGACTTTCCACCAAATTTGATTCAAATCTGATTTTGTGTTTTTCAGATATCGTATAGATGACGGTGGTGATGGAAAACAATCACTCCTTGATGGTAACCATGAATTTAAAATGATCATAGCTATTGTAATTAGTGCATTTGTTGTTCCAGATACAGGTGTGCACAAGATGCGTCATGTCAGAAAAAGAGGTATGGCATCTCGTTGACTCTGACGTGCTGACACAAAAGGAAGCTTTGTATAATTACAGGAGCTCAACAAAGACGAAGTGTCAGCGGTGAAAACAAACTTGACTAATGGAATAGTTGTTACAATACTGCAGATTGTTTTGACACGTGATCTCAGAGATTTAGAACAGCTCGTCACCACGAAGAACAACCGAATGAATCCATTTTCAGCATCTTCTCTCAGCTCGGCTCGCCTAAAAACAAAAAACTGTAGATAGAAGTTGGCGTCGAGTGTCTTCGTGGGAATAATTAACAGCTCTGGCTGTTGTGCACAAACGCTGAGATTGTGCACAAATGTTAATTTCCACATCTGTTCGATATCTGAAGGAAGAGACAGCGACAGATGGACGGCAGAGGGGATTTGTCGGAACAAACTCCGAACTGCGATGACCCGTGCGCTCGCCGCCAACTTATTAAGGGCAATGTGTCCTCCATGGGGGTTCTTTCAAACCGACCCAAGTTTATGTACTGTGTCGCTTGGCAGTGAGCGAGTTAGGCCACATGGTTTTAAGTGGGAGCAGAAAAACTAAGTCAACAGAGACATGAACTGTCATCAATATTGATAATAGTCTGCTTCATTTAAATGCAGAAGAGAAAGCTGCATTTAGCAATGAGGTCAAGCGATGATCACAACGCCATAAATCGAGGGGAGTGGGCGGTTGTCTGCTTGTGTTTACTTTGTGAGTTACAACAGCTTGTGTGGCCTGCCTCAGGCAATATATGAGAATAATATACCTGATGGATTAGGCCCATATGTTATGATTTAGATGCTTTTGTCCTGCCAAGGAGGACGGCCATTTGAACAAACAGATTATGTTATAGTGCTGCATGAGACAAATGCACGACAAAAATCCCTTAAAACGTCAGAAACTTAACTTTAATCATGTGAGTGCTGTTCAACAGCGTGCAGAGAGAAAACTAGTTCACTTCTGACATCGACGTACTGACAGCCATCGGAAAACACAAGCAGCACATCGAGGGAACATTACATCCCGGTGAGGAAGGAAGGAAGGAAGGAAGGCAGAGATCATTTATTGACAACCTGGGCGCTTAGCTAAAAGAAGGCAGCCAGCAGAGTGTGATGATGATGCATGCAAAACAAGACAGCCATAGTGAGTACAAGCAAGAGCTTATGCAAGACCAGTCACATACCCTGAAACGCAAGCTATCACAAGCAGAGATACAGCACGCCGGCCTGCAACCCTGAGCTGAGATTTACTGCATTAAAGTTACAGAGTTCACTGAAGCTCCGAGGAAACGCCTCATGATGAGACCAGAGCGCCGGGGTTCACCCCGAGGCTGTATCATATTTAGGATTAGAGAACTGATTGCCGTATCATTGCAACACTTGGAAACTGTGTCAGTAAGCAGCACAGACAGACGTCCACGCCATCGCGACACCATGCAATCAACAAAAACAACCTCCTCCTTCGTCTGCCTGTTGCTGCAGAACCGGTTAGTCTGAGCCGCCATCGCAGTTGGGGAGTCGGCCAGGAAATAATAAAGGTCTGCGATGATGCATAAACAAATTAATGAGCCCTCTGTGAACTCCTTTAACGCTGAGGAGAAACGCTGCATCAGGAAATGATGCGTCAGCTCCAGAGCTTGACTGACGGGTTATTGACACAGTGAAGCTGGACTCCATCAGATCCTTTGTTTTGTTTACATGCTCATGAGATATCTCCGACTCTAAGATCAGGAATTAGGATCATACAGAGTATTTTATGGTGCCTCACTAGCTCTCTCTTGTTTTTATTATATCTTAGTGACCTGCTGGTATTCAGCAAGCTCCCCAAATTTTAATTAGGCTCAAATATTTAGCTATAACAGCTGAGTGATTTGACAAAACCTCCCAGTTTTTAAAGGTTAAGACTCTGATTCAGTTCTCTGGCATTGCCCCGAGGTGTAAAAATGGCTGCTTATCCCATTTGACCTTTTCCGACTCTAATGGACACGGCGCAGAAACAACACCTGCTGTCCTCGCCAAAAGCTCCCATGTATATGTGCCAACAGTACATCCACTCTGAAGTTCTCAACTTTCTTAATTTAACCTAAAACAAAGTCAAAAAGCAGTTAATGGCTTTCTGTGCAGCACGAGGAGGGAGTGGACGGCTGATGAGCTGACAGCTGTCGGAGGGAAATAAGCCTCCGCTTATCCCGTCTTATGTTTGCCCTCTGTGTTCTAGAGTTTGGGCGGGAGGGCTCGGATCATTTTGTTTTTAATGAACTGGACTTGTGAAGCCATCTGGGAGACATTGGCAGTTGGGCCTCTTTGGAGGGAAGGTTTTTTTTCTGGGACACTCGGGCTCTCCATTGATTATCTGACATGCATTTGGATTAACTGACGAGAGTGCTGCGTCTGCGGATTGATAAGATGCATCCGCTCAGACATTTGAAGTCTCTGGGCCTTTCGACTGCTCTAATGCAGATTAAATGAGAAGAGAGTCTTGGTGTTTATTATTGGTTGGCATGAATGAGGCCGTGGAGTCATTTGAATTCATACATTAACTCCCAGAAATGTTCCCGCTCGGCTGAGGATAACTGTCCCATAAAAAGTCACAATTAAAAGTCCAGTTTCACCCTCAATCGACTGCAGTGCACACCGTGCACCTGTCGACTCCTGGGGGCGTCTCTTGTCTGCCAACACAGAGGAGAATAATCCTAATGCAGAATCACAAAATATTCCCCGACCTGAGCGGTGCTTCAGTGGCAGTCAGGCTAATCCACTCGTATTTGATAGCCACAGAATTGAGCGTACCTTTCACCTCGCCGCTCCGTGCACTTGAAAATCTCTCGATCCCTTTGGCTGTGACAATCTTTAAGCCCCCCACTATCCTCCACTCTGACATATTTGTGGTACACAGTGGCCCGGCGTAATGAGCGAGCATCTCCCTGCCCTCCTTGACAATTTCAGACACAATTAGCCACATTACCCTCTTCTCTCAGCAGGCCATTACAAAACAGCTTTCTATGCTGGGCGCTATAATTACACCATAATTATGGCGACCAAATGATAAGTCAAGTGTATGGTATGTATGAGGACGCAATATACAAGTTGTCTAATTGTATTACAGCAGCAGAGTTGGTATAAGGACAGGTACATGAGTAATACGAGGACAAAGCCTGGTTTTATAATATATTGGAATTATAACAGAGTGTGAAGCAGCTCAGGAAAATGGATCGGCGGTTTTAGTGTGGCATCGTCAGTACTGCGGACGTGGTACTGGACCATGGTGGGATAGAGGGAACTGAGCCAGAAGGCGAGGCTCTCCATTTTCTAGTCCGTCTCTGTCCCAGCCCTCACCTCTGGTCACGAGCTTTGGTTAGGGACCGAAAGAATGAAATCACGGATACAAGCAGCTGAAATGAGCTTCCTCTGTCGGGCGGCCAGGCTCAGCCTTAGAGAAAGGGTCAGAAGCTCTGACATCCAGGGGGAGCTCGGAGTAGAGCCACTACTCCTTCGCGTCGAGGAGCCAGCTGAGGTGGTTCGGGCATCTAATTAGGATGCCCACTAGGCAACTGGAAGGAGACCCTGGGGCAGACCTAGAAACTGCTGGAGGGACTATATAGCCCATCTAGCCTGGGAACGCCTCGGGATCCTCCAGGAGGGACGTCTGGAGCGTCCAGCTAAACCTGCAGCCACCGCGACCCAACCCCGGATAAGCAGAAGAGAATAGATGGATGGATGGATGGATGGATGGATGAATGGGTAATGATGCTAAATAATGCAGGTAAATCAAGATATGGAGCATTGTGATGGTGCTTATAGATACCAGTTTAAAATTATTGTCTCCATTAGCAGTCGATGAACAACAATTACTCTTCCTTACTCAGCTGTAAAGAAAGAAATTCTGACTTCATTTCTATCAGCATTAGAAGAAAATCACTGGATGTCAGGATGTCCATCTTTCCGAGCTTTCCCAGAACGCTACGTACGAACCTGCCGGATGATTTTTTTGTTATTGTCCAAACAACCACATGAGAATTTTAATGTGCCGGGAGGAAAAACAACCCATGATATGAACGGTGCGTGGTGAGACAAACGTTTCATTGTTGAAAGCCCGAGCCATATTGTCCCTGCCCACACTCCTTCTGGAAGGTTCATCAGACCACCGTTCTCACTGCAGTCCCATGACACGAATCACACAGCAGATCACCGTCTGAACAGAGATGTTTTTCTCTTTTTTTGCGCTCTCATCCTTCCCAAAGTTGACTCTGCACAGTCGCAGCTGACAGTCAAACATAACAGATGATGAAGAAAAACTAAACAGTTTCCCGCCTGAGGGATGTACACCTCAGTAGTTGGTGAATATTGACCACCAATATTCTTCCCGAACAAAAACAAATCAGCCGAAAAGACTTTTTGTCTGTTCGCAGCCTTTCTTTCCTATTACCCAGCAGTCATTTCAACTCTGCACTCAACTCTCTCAGACAGGAGAAACTTTGCTAATTAGATTTCCAATGGCTAACCACGTAGACGTCGTCGCGGCAAATTGGAATTGGGATCAAGGAGCATTGGGCAATAATTGAGAGAACAACCCCCCGCCCACCCCACGGGACACAGAGGTGGATTTGTATGGGCCGGTTTTCAGACGGGTGTTAGCCGTGGCGCAAATGAGTTCATTCTGGTGTAGTTACAACGTAGCTTCAATTAAGAATGCCTTTAAAATCACCTTTAAAAGATCACCACAGTCCATCATGACGTGTAGCCTTTAGAGCTGCCTGCGGCACGTTTGCGAGTGCACCAAAGGGTACGGTTCAACAAGAAGTTGTCATTTCGATATCACATCATTAAATGTTCTTTAAAGGTCCAGTGTCAAGATTTAGAAGTATTTCTTTATATATCTACAGTGAGAGCGGGTCCTCTTCCACGGAGTCCGCCATGTTAAACTGCCATTTTTCTACAGCAGCACAGAGCAGACAAACCAAACACTGGTCTAGATGAAGTCTAGTCTAGTCTGGTCTAGGTGAATTTCGCAGTTGTTCCTACATGCTTGGAAGGAGCGGGTGAGGCGTGGGAGAGTATCAGTTTGGTTGCAATCTGTAACTTCAACGCTGCCACTAAATATGAGTCCCGGCGGTGATTTCAACAACTACCGATGCCGTTATTTGTCCATTTGCTTTCACTCTTAAATCAGATGTCAGAGTTCAGACTTCCAGTGTACCTGTCACTGACCAGGCAGATGCTGTGTATAAAACACTTGACACAGCCGAGACATCTAAGCTGGGCTGCTGAATACAAACATGTCAGATAAAAGGAGCTGGGGATTTCGGTATATTTCAAAGGTTCTGCAGTGGCAAAAGCAGAATGGCTCCAGGGGAGCTCTGTGGCAACATTTTTAAAAGTCCATTAGCATCCCTGGTCGAAGAGGAGTGATGGCTGGCTTCTTTCCTTTTACCAAGAATAGAAAATCAATGGTCCCCGTAGTCCTCTAGTTCTTGGATTAGTATGTCAACTGCCTGGTGTCAGTATAATGTAGTCTCATTCTCATAGTCTCTGCACTGTGCCATGGCAGGGAGAGGGCAAGGTGGCATCGAGGATGAGATGTGTCTGTCAGGGGAGGTTGGGACCCTCCTCGCCATCAATGCCACTCAGTCCGTTCCCAAGGGAACGTCGCTTTAACCTCAGCGCCCACAGAGTTCAGACAAGTGACGGGTTGTCCTGTCGCGGAGGCCATCGATTGTCACCCCATGTCAGACTACTCTACTCTATCCTCATCGAAGAATCCCCACAGATTAGACGCTGGTTTATACTTGAGCTTCCGTGGCAGATCTTTAGGGGATCTGATGTCAAAGTAAAACAGAGCTGACAGCGAGAGTGCAACAAAAGTTCTGAAAATGGTTACAGCACTGCAGTGATACAGCGTACAATATCACTTGTGAGGGTAAGGATGCAAATATTGGTGTCTCACTGAGCATCCAGTATTCGATAAGAATCGAAACTGTTGGCTAACACCCACTGCTTTGAGCACGGGGTATCACTCTCTGAGAAATGTAGCACTGCCTCCAGTCAGTCCTACTCTCAGGACTTCTTTCTGCAGACAGTGAGTTGGCCAGACTTCACACAGAGGGATCTATGCAGGATTCAGACAGTGAGACGGTTCTCTGATCGATCTGCAAAACCGCTGCAGGCGTCATCCATCGTCTTCATGTCTATTTGCAATGGGTGAAAAAAAGCCCACAGGGCTATCAGTGGAAGAAAGATCAGCCATGCACCAGCAGAATCCTCTTCATTCGTCTGCCTTCTGTTAATTATTTAGATTCATCTTCACAGAGGCCTATAATTCCCTGACCGCTCAGTGCTCCCTGTCAGTCAGGACGCACCTTCAATCTTCTGCAGTCCTTATGGCATTTTCAAACGAGCCTCATCTCAGCGGTCACCAAATCAAATAGATCGCTTTAAAATATGCTGGGCAGAAAATTGTGCTAACCCCATCCCTCCCTCATGCCTCTTTCTCCCCTTCATACATAAAAGTGAATGTTAACTACCCCCTTCTCTTCTCAATCTCCCGGTCATCAATAATTCAGAATGTTATTGAGAAACACTACCTGAACCCTGTATTGACAGAAATCCAAGCACTGTCATTCCCTCAAGGGCGTCATAATTGGATACCCCCTGAGGCTACTGCTGCGAAATGCAGAGCAAGAGGGGGAAAGCAGTCTGAGTGTTGTTGTTTTCTGTATTTTGTGTGTTTCCATTTTTATCTTTCTATTTTAAGGGACTCCGATCTGACCCAACAGCCGAAGTCAGCCAACTTATCGACTCGAGGACAATCCCTCAGGAATGTTTAGAGGTGGGGAGGAAGGTGTTTGAACTTTCCTGAGCAGGACTGGGAAAGGAAATAGCTGAACACTGGGCAGCTACGTCATTTAAAAAAAACATCACGTGCATTAAATAATATACCACGAGCGGGTATTTTCCCTGACACAGATTTATAAGTAAAATCCGTGTCATCGTCTGTAAACTGATTTATCTGTATGCATGTCATGGAAATACAACACCCCTGCTCTGATGCTGAATGCCGTCATCTGCTCTGATGCTATAAAGGACAAAAGAGCAGATATAATCACCAGTCCCAGCATACTTTATCCACTGTTGTGCAGCCAGAGCCTGGCATGATTCACACAGAACTGCTGACCCCTACAAGGGCATGAAGGGAGGCACAAGCTAGCCAGATGTAGCAGATATTCAACGGCCCTGCCAGGATGAAAATATGCTAATAAAATAGCCTTTATATATCAGGAAGGGAGACAGATGGGAGGAAAGGTGAATCTTTCTGGTTGCCAGGAGATGGATTTCAGACTAAACTAAGGCTGCAGCTTTGGTGTTGTTTGTCGGGCTACCTGCATCGAGTCAGGTGCAGCAACAAATCTGAGGGAATGGAGAGAGAGCTAAGTGTTTGTAATGCACATGTATGTGCGTTTAAACTTAATAGAACTAATTAATGCTTTGATCAAATGGTTTATAGGATTTTCCGAAGTGTTGGCTGGGCAAACCCTCGTTCTGCTGTCGGTGCAGCAGGCAGAAAATACTCTGGGAAATCCTGCAAAACAAAAAGAAAACCTCACACGCCAGCAGAACTGCGCCGGGCCGGGCCAAAATGACAACACGAATTAGACTTTCTGTTGTTTTAAAACGGCAACACAGGATACTGACCTTACAACTAACCTTGAAGAGTGAGTTGGAAGCGTATCATGCTGCTGATGCTCTTATCTGTGTCACAGCTTGATTACTAAAATAAAAAGGGAGGGAGCTTTTAAAGTAGACTGTCAGAGAAGAAAAGAAAAATCAGGTACCTCATCACATGAGAGAGCAGAGCAGCAAGGATTCCCGATGAAGGGAAGCTCGTCCACCGAAATACCCACCAAAAATATCACCATCTAGCTCACAATACACATTGGCCAAGCAGGTATAAGTACAAATGCAAAGGCAGCCCCATAAGGGTTAGAGTCCTTTGCATCTGCCTGGCTGAGTCAGAGCATGTAAAGCCTGCACGGGTGGAAAGACGTGCAACTTTTTCTTTGCTGCCACTGAAGCCGCTTCAGACGACCACCACCGCTTTGAGGACTTCACGGTGGCTTTACGTCCGTTCGCTCGATTGCGGGCGAAAAAAGAGAGCGAGGCTTCTCTATTAACACGCCGCCTCTTTGATCTCCATCTCCCCTGTGGTACCAATTAGATCGCTGCACCGTTTGCATTTCAAACTTCCCATTTTCTCGAGACATCCTGCATGAATTATCGGCCTACTGGAACTTTTATTCCCTCTTGACGAAACATGAGAATTATGAGTGGCATATCTCCAAAGTTTGGCTTGTTCAACTGAGGTAATTCTACGAGCTCTGAAGAGATTTTAGACACCTAGGTTCCCGTACTGATCACTACTCTTTTATTTCACCGTGATGCAATGATATTTCTGTTAGCCTTAACAAAAGAAGATGTCACAGAAATTAAAAAAACACGGAGGCAGAGTAGTTCGAATTGATCAAAGGAAGATAAATAGCCGTGAAGATTCTTCCCCTGCTTTTATCCCTTGTTAGCAGAGGCAATCAAAGAGCCGTCACCCTGAAGATCCATCCCTGTCGCATTACCCCAACAAGATTATAAGGAGAGAAAGCTACCAAGGGAATGTGTGCTAAAAGTACATTTGGCGCATTTCACTTGAACAAGAACAAAAGTAGCGAGGCCTGCTTTTATAAATGAATGATTTTTGCAATCCGAGTGGTCGATGCTGATGAAGGGAAATATAAATCAAGGGTAAGAGTGAGGCTTCTCGGCGAGAGTGCCTCGCAGAGATAATGGCATCATCATGCCTGTGTGGTTCGCTGTTCCTGGGAAGATTAAACACTTTATCATTGTCTTTGGGACAAACAGTCCCTGTACGTAAGAGCATGCATCCCATTATTGGACGCCTTTTATGGTCAAAGCAGACATCCACACGTCAGCTTCATCGCACACCAGAAGTCTTCAGAGGACAGATGAGAAGAGACAGCAAGTCTTATCAGAACAGTGCTACCTTTCAGGGCGGTAGCCCACGGTGGCAGCTGACCTCACTTTTATTACCGCTGTCTCACACTGATGATATCATCTAAACACACGGTGAAAGACCCAGAAGCTTTCAAGCTCAGTTTATCTCATTTTATGGCTCCAACAACTCCGTCTCTCCCAAGAAAAGTCAACGGCCACGGGCGATCATACGCCGAGGAGCAGCGTGGCTCCTCTCACCTCAAAGTCTACACACCGTGTCACGAAACGTGGACGGAAGAAGATGGTAAGAGACGGGGACGTGGACGGTGACAGTGGGAAAGACAGTAAATCTAAATGTGGAAAAAGGAAATGGAGGAGGAAAGAGGAGGAGGGGGGATGACAGCATCTCACAGCTCACTGGTCTGGAATCATCCAGACAATCAATTCCACCATTCAGACTCAGACTGGCAGCTCGGGCTTCGACGCTGAGCATCGCACGCAGCGCCGAATTACCAACAGTGCCAAATCGCTTTAATGACGAGTCAAATGAGACAAAAAAACTGATTGTTCACTCCTCGCTCTTGTATGATTGCAGAGAATTTTCCACTGGGTGCTTAACTTTTTTAACTAATCAGTGGAAGGTGCCTATGACGAGGGCCAAAAGTGATGGAATAACTTCATAAATGGCATTTTAATTGCACGCCAGATGCCCCCTCAACTTCCTGGAGGGTCCTTGCTTTGCAAAGTGGCATGGCTGAGCAAAATGAGGCATAAACACATGGGCCTTTTTTGTACGGAAAGTGCATTATTTTATTGTTCTTCACATATTTGATTGAAAAACTTCAGATGTATGTCAGGCAAAGGGATTGAAAAATATTATTTGTATTAAAAACTTGAGTATTACTGTTTGAGCTGATTTTGACACTTCCATATAGGTTACATGTAGTTTATAAGCCCAAATGTTGAAGAAGGAAAAACAGACTAAAACCACCAAAAGGGAAACACAAAGTCATTCAGTGCAATTATTGACCTCGTTTATTAGCCTGAGTCACAGGAAGTAGGCTGCTGGTGCAAGTCTGCCATTAGACAATATTTCTGTTGCCATTCTTCCCCCGTCCTCCATTTTCAAGATCCACATCGCTACGTGAAACAACAACCACCGCAGGGATAGTCGATGACGGCAGGTTAACGGTACAAACAAGCTCGTAGCAGTTTTCTTTTGCTGGGATTGAGCCATTTTAACGGCGGGGCTCGGCTCTCCACGTGACACGCTGATCCGACGGATCTAATCCGACGCTGCATCAGTGACGATCGATCTCCGTTGCCTGTTGTTCTCGTGACAACGTGGTGCCTTTACTGGCTTGGTGGCACTTAAGTGTGGCTTAGTTAGACTGTTTTGTGCTGCTCGTGTTACTGTGTGTGTGTCTGAGTTGTGTGTTAAAGCACAGCCTGGATCTCAGTTTAGATTATGTAGCCTTTCCAGCACTTAAAGAGGATAAGCTCTTATCTCTGTCTAAATCCCCAACAGTCATTAGAGGCGGCAGGGCCTGCTTAGAAGTCCATCTAATTAGGACTCAAATCATCCCTCCTCCCAACATAAAGATCACTGCAATAGACACTGAGGATTATACAGCATTGTATTCAGGATGTCATTACTTCCACCTTCACATAAGTAACTATACTGCACTTTTCACAGCTTGAAGTTGGTATATAAGATAAGATAGAGGTATGTTAATATGAGAACCTTTCCTAAAACTGCAACCGCCAGATGTCTGATCGTTTCACTGACAGACATTTCTTAAAACCTTCGAGTCGCTGTGCAAAGCTCGGTGTCTGTGTCACAAACAACACTTTAGAGCGTGACATCAAAGCTGAGCATGTAGCATTCATCTGTCGACTCCCGCCAAAGTGCTCCACTCATCTGCATTTTAGGTTTTTTAACAGACGCAAATGAATCGGGCACAAAGAGCGAGAGAAGATCAGAATAGACTCATTCACACCGCGAGGGCTCGAGAAGAAGAAAAAAAAGAGATGGACAGGAAGAAATAAGAAAACAAAAGCTCTCCTTTGCCAGCAAGACTCTCATTCTACTCCTCCTCTCTCTTCATCCTTCCTAGGTTGGACCAAGCAGCTATAATAATAGGAAAGTGAGAGGACAAACGGGGCCATCTATAATGGGGCTAGATACTGGCGTGAGCGTGCTGTTGAGCCTGGGTGGTGGTGTCATTAAGTGCGAGTGCGTGATAAATGCACTCTGCTTGTCGGATTTGAGATTCTCATTAGTCTGTGTTCAGGAGGAGACCTGAGGCCATTACTCTTGTGGCTGCCTTGACAAGAGGCTGAATGCGTCTGTGTATAAGAGCGAGGCGTAGTGTGTGTGTGCTTCTGTTGGGATGCTCGTTAGGGTCGGGCCGACGAGAACATTCCCACATAGGTTTGATGTTAAGCTGAGTGTCAGATCGGCACGGCCGCGCTGTGCCGCTAGGTGTCGCTCTCGTGACTCAGCTGCAACATAATGAGAGGTCGTGAATGAGACGGGTCAACACGTTCCTGCAGTGTACTCGAGTTAGAGCGAAAATAAACGATGTTTATTCACGTTCCATCCATGTTTGACAAACGAGTTAGCAACTTACCGTGAAGACTTGACCGCCACCACCGTGTGCTCAGCTCTGTGCTCTGTGTTTTAGCACAGTTATTAGCGTTTGTGATGTCTGTTCATGACAGTATGCTTTGTGTGGGTTTAACCGTTCGTGCAGTGATTTGACCACAGCTGTGTTTTGCTACCATCGCTTTAAGATCTTGTCCTCTGCGTTGCAAGTCGACATCTCAGAGAGCCAGAAAATTACTGGAAACTCCATTGGAATTATGCAAATTAATGGGAATTACCAGGGGCTAATTTAAACCACCTGTATCATATCCAAAAATCACCTGTGCAGGTAGCGGGCGTGGCCCCAATAGCCCTGCAGTTAGCAGTGTGCTAAGTGCTAAGTGTACCTGCATGAAATCTGGTTGTTTTCGTCAGGATTATGCTAAAATATATTTTCCCACAGCTATATTTAAGTTTCAGGCTAAAGGGCCTACCTTCAGTTTTGTAAATTCACAGTTTATTCTTGTTAATTCTCCCATTAAAACTTAGAAAATTCCAGTTGAATGACTTCATACAAGAGTAAGAATTCGACTGAAACATCTGAATTTTGAGTTTATAGAATGTGAGCGTGTGGGCAGCAATGTTGCTGTTTTATATCTGATATTTGTACCGACTGTATGTGAGGTTGATGAGATGATTCAGAACTGACTGATGCTAAAGTGTAAGGAACACGCCAGCGTCTAACTGAAAGTGACATTTGCAGGTAATTGCGGACTGAGGTTAGCGGCGTATTTTCCCCTCGGTGAATGTTTGTGTGCGGTGAGAAGTGTGTTTGTAGGTTAGATGAGGTGAAGGATGCTAATGCTCTATGCAGGGTTTAATTGGCTGTCCTGAAATAAGGCTTACATGGACGGATGGTGTTTGTGATTTCTTCTTTTTTCTGTGATTTGCAGATCACAGTTCACAATTCTTCATCCCAAACTCGAGCTGCATGTTAAATTAGTTGCTTCATTAAGTTACCTGACACTCCGAGCTGTGCGCTTTTAAACTATGTCCAACAACAAACCACGATGCCACAGTAGTCATAAATCTCACTTCCTTACTCACTAGCATCCTTAACTGAACTGACACCCCAACCACAAAAACAGTCCTTGCAGCCTGCCGCCTCTCTGCCAAGTCCTTATGCAGGTAGCCATTATTTCTCTACAGTTGTCTGCTGAACTTTGGCTGCCAGGAGGTTAGTGACACAAAGCCTTAACAGGAAAACAACAAGGACACATGCTGTGCAACATAATAGCTGTGTGAAAATGTATTTTTAAGCTGCCTGTGTGTCTGACTGACACGACGAAGCCTGGCATCTTTAAATGTGTGATAGCAAAAGGATACATGTACCCAGGAAACATGCTCCTTTATCCGCCAGGTGCTATGAGACAGTATGTCATGTCAGATTTTCAGTTTCCAGCAGAGAGGATGAAGGAAGAGGTGGCCGCCAGCCCTGACTGCCTTCGTCAGCGGCTGCGACAGTCGTCTGGACGTCTAGCCCAATCAATACTCAGGGACAAGCATCTGCCCGGGTCTCCTGTTACTGTACCTCTGTCCTCATAGCCTTCTCAGACTGTTGTGCAGACAGCCGTGTGCTGCTGGCTCATATCTGCGGCAGGGCCTTATCATCGAACAACACAGGAAATGTGATGCCGCGCAGGGCGGCCGCCGACACTTTAATTTGTCACCGGTGATAGGGTTTGTCAAACTATTCCTGGAGTTCATCAGCCAACCTGGCCTTATTTGCTCACACTGCAGATGACTTTTCAGCCCTCTTGAGAAATCCTCCGCCACAATGACCTTGATGCTCAATCACTGCATATTTTTCATTATGCACGAGCCTCTGTGGTGCGGGCACCATGTTATTCTTCGATTCGAGACTATGTGCTGGGTACTGATGAACCCGTGTGAGCGCTCGTTCATTAACTGACACCGTGACTCGCTCTGAGAAGAACAGTGATGAGATTGTTCAGGGAGCTGTAAAAAATCGGGCGAGATAAAAATCACACAAAGCCAAACTGAGAAGGAGCTTTCAGGCATTTCCACACAGATCGGATAGAGAGGGAGTCAGACTGGTGTTCGGTTTTTGGGAAGTTTCTGGGGTCTCCTATGACTGTAAAGTCTACATATGCTAATTTAAGCTACAACAACAAAAATCAATGACGGGGTTTGCAGGTTTGTGCCAAAGGAATAAATTTGCATTCTTCGCGAAGCTTTAGTGCTTGGCAAGTAAATTCACACTCTACAGTGAAGTTTATTTGTTTTTAATTCGAGACATGTCGATCATCAGCAGCAGACTTTAAGATACTGGATGGGACTGAAATGTTGTTTTGATGCGACACATGCTAAAATCAATCAAGTGTATAATCACCTGAAAATAAGAATTTCTATGTTCGTTATCTTAGAAAGACTTTTCTATCTACAGAGCGAGCGGGTCCTCGTCTACAGAGACCGCCATGTTGACTTGCAGTGTTTCTACAGCAGCCCAGAAGGGACAAACACTGGCTGCAGGTGAGGTGAGGGGTTTTCAATAGATACTTCTGTTGAACCGTGCGTGATGAAGGACATTTGCAACTAGTGCGAGTGTATCACAGCACACACCCTTCAACGTACACGATCACAAACTGTGTGAATGTTTTCTTTTGGTGTGTGTGTGTGTGTGTGTGTGTGTGTGTGTGTAGTTTTGCTCGGCTGTGCGGCCCGTGGCCTGGCCGCTGTCCAGAATCAAAACAAATGTGTTTTTAAAGGAATAGCAGAAGAGATCTGAATTTACTCTGAGCAGAAATAAACCAGAAAGAAAGAGGACAGTGTAAATATTTATAACATTCACAGCCACGTCTGGTACCAAGAAATCATCTGCTGGGATATTTAAAATTAATATGCAACGCTGTTAAATATGGCACGTTTCATGTGGACGTTCACACATACACTGATGAGGTTGGTGCCGTTTCAGAGCTTGTGTGCAAAACAAATGGTCAAACTGCAGGAATCCATTGGCTCTGCGTCTTAGCTTGCTCAGTGTGTTTGGTCGTCGGAATGAACCCTCGGTCCAGGTGGGCACTGCCGACACGGCTCCACGAGCAGGAGGACTCTCAGTTCTCTCGGTCAATACAGAACTCACTGCAGAATTTACTGCTGTAATTGACCACGCCGGTTGGATGTCCGCATAAAAACGTGGCAAATCTTCTCTGAGAGAGTGCTCAGAAACAAAATGTCTCAACTGTCGCTTGCTGTAATCATTCTCCTTGTTCGTACCGTTCAATCCCTGCCTGATGTGCGTCCAGTGGAGGTGATGGGCAAAATCTACAGTCCTTGTTCTGAGTAAAAATGCACTCTGAAGTTTAGGAGAGGCAATTATGAGGCTTCTTCTTAGCAAGAAGAAAACCTTTCAAAGGTACTCTCTGCTGCTGAGGTCTCATATTAGCTTCAGGAAAACACTGAAATACGTTCCTGCAGATGAAACCTTGCTTCATTGTTCATACGGGCACCTGACAGACCTGAAAAATTGTGAATCTACCTTATTTTTAAACGCCTGTTCCACTCTGTCACTCTCACAAAAACTCAACATACTGCTGGTCTTCACAAATGAGGCGTTCCTCCTCCGGAGGAGGAATGAGGCAGATTCACTTTAATCTCTGTGATTTCATTCCCTCGCTTCTGTCTCAGTGATTTGGAACACTGCAGATGTTGTCTCCCTTGCGCTTAAACCCTTCGGCCATATGCTCTTGCCACCCGGACTATGACACAGAGGGTTTTTAATCAGTCCTCTCTATGACGGAGCACATTCTGTCATTAAAGACGCAAAGCTTTGAAACTCGCTTCAGCCTCTCGCCTCCAACTCTTTTTGGCTGCAGCTCGGCCTGAGAATCGCTACATCGAGTGAAAAGACTGTGAGGATTTCTGATCTGTTTGAGCTGGCTGGATCCCAGTGCTATCCACAACACAATTTTCTCAGTCTGTTTGGATAAAAAGCGCGTTTAGAAGCCTCCACACCCTGAAGTCTATGATTCAGCATGATTGTCCCCTTCTGTTGCGTTCAAATCGTTTCTGGATAAACGCCGTTTACGCACTGGAAAACAAGTAGCTGGTGTCTAAAGCTGTAGCCTGGAGCGACGCTCAGCTGGTTGAACAGCGAAAAAGGAGCTAATGCAATTTTACAACTGACCTGCTGCTTTATATTATAATCTAATGCTAATTTGTGACAGGAAGAATATCGGAATCCATCTTTATTTTGACTTTAAGTACGAGCAGTGAGACAGCCAGAAGCTCAAAAATAGAGATCCTATTCCATCTCAAGCAAGTTATTCTGGAGCCCGGCCAACTGTCCAAACAGATCAATTTTAATGTGCACAGGAGTTATCTGAAAGGTGAAACTGACACACTTTAACTGGGCAAATATATGAACTTTATTAGAAATGAATCAATCTCTGGCTTTGCCCTGAAAGTAACATTATTCAATAAGTGTGGAACATTACCATAAATTAAGCCTAATTCCTCACACACTAAAATAAGATTCAATATTTTTTGACCTTTACGAGCCGTTTAAAACATAAAAAAAATGTATTAAAAACTGTTGACCGTCGGCTCATTTGAATTGTAATTATAAACAGCCTGGAGTCTGCTTTGGAGGGCTTCCTGACTTTCACCTCAACATCAAGTGATTCCACACTCATTAACCGAATTTACTAAATGTTTCAAACCTGAGCACAGAGGATGGATTTGCTCACGGATGAGAGGATTGAGGGCGATACTTGTTCAGGGACGTTTAGGCTGAGTGGTGTGCAGTACGGGTACACGGGTAGACAATTATGATTTCAGGAGCTCTGGATAGAGAAAAATTGCTCACGTTCAGGCTCCAGATTACAGGTAGGATGTCATTTCCGGCTCCGGGTCCGACCTGGACCGCGGTCCGGCTATTAGTGACCTGTGCTGTAGAAGCAGTGATCTCTTTTTAGCAGGATATCTTCCCCATTACAGGGAGATGATTTATTTAAACTCGGCTGCAGATCTGTTTTTGCACTCCATGTTCTCTCTATGAATATGGCAAACGTAAACACCGGCCGTGGATATGTGCAGAGCACGGCCTGCGGATTGTTTGTGCTGACAGTGAAAGAGCTGTTATCACAAACGGAGGGCTTGTTTTTCTCCTCGCAGCTTGCTGTCCGAGCTCGAGCACTGACACGCAATCGCATTTGTGTGTTCTCTCAACAAACTGGCTCCTGTCCAGCATCTCGGAGCGTCTAATCACGCATGGACATCTCATAAAACACTGCATGCTGTGTGAGGTTTGGGCTTTTTTTTTGCTAAGCAGGCTAGTTTAACTACCCCCGAGAAGTTGCATCACTCCAGCTTTCCCATGTGTGGATAATTAGCCGTTCATAAACATGAAAGTCAGCAAAATGTTTCTTTGAAGTCTAAATATTAGTCTGAAAGGCGTGATGATTCAGAGGAAAGTCGACGTGGTTCTCCCTGTAGTTAGTGATCAATGACAAAAAGAGGAAAATCCAGACAAACGCATCAACTGTCTGAGAACCTCAGAACCTCTTCTGCTTTCTCAGTTTTCTTCATGTAACTTTTTATCTTTTCTCTAGCGGGCCTGAGGAGCCGGGGGAAACATCACAACTCCCACACAGATGACTCCGCAGATGCCTGTTAGGAAGGCAGAGGAATACATCAAATCTGCTGATCGATTTCCCCCTGCTTAGGGCTTCGCAGGTTCACTGAATATTAAGCACCGTGGGAAAGTTATCCTGTCACGTTTCAGGTGAGGAGAGAGCAAAGCCGGCAATTATCCCGTTCTCCCGCCCACAGAGCGAACGCAGGTTTTTAATGAAACGAGAATCTGATGCATTAACAAACCAGCTTCATTTAGAAACCTGCATTTCTCAGTTTTACTCCACTGGACTCTTAATTTGACCAAGCCTGCTTTCTTCTACACTCTGAAAGCGTTGGTGATGTTCACTCGACATACAAACAGAAGCTTCGTGGCTCATTGTTTGTATTCAGAAACATTCCAACTCCACAGGATGGATGCAGTAGATTCAAACCTTTGGTTGAATGTTGATTTTTAACACATCGGCATTCGTGGTGCTTTACTGAGGCGGCAAACAGCCATTAGCCGTACTACCAAAAGGTCAAACCGTGAAAGCTTGGCGTAAACCATTTTTATGAGGGTTGCTGGGAATAAGGGTTGCTGTTGTAAATTACAGCTTAGACTTAAACCTAGAATAATAAATATGCTGGTATCGTATGAAACTAGAAGTCCTAAATCATTCTTTGGTGCCAACAATGCCATGCTAGTTTGGACAGTAAAGCTCCAAGTTATGGAGTTCTTTGGATTCACACCATTCTCCCCTTTACAGACTAATGTGATATTCTGGATGGACTGTTTGCCATTGTCAGCAATCTGCATGCTGAAAAATGGTAAAACTTTGCACCAAATCCAAGTGACAAACTGTGACTCATCCCAAAAAATGACGTAAACATAATGAAACATCTTATATCATAATGTATACACTGATACACTGATCCATGCCTGTCTACCTAACAGACACTCCTCAACCCTGCCTACCCATTAGCCATCCAACGCCAACTAACTACCAAGCTAATTAGATGTCAGCTGCAAGCAGAGAGTGACTGGTGAACATTTTTAGTCAGACTCTATGAAATCTCACCAGTTATTATTAGCATTGTGAAATGAAGCACAGCGTCTTCACTGAACTCCAGTTTGGCCAGATTTTACTGGGAGATGGTGAATGAGGCCATCGATTTGCATATCCATAAATGTTTGTAAATCAGACCTTACCTTCAGAGATGACGACATTTAAAAACTTTAAAGGTCCTCGAGGTGGAGGCGTGTGGATTCATCAGGTGAACTTAAAGGTCCAGCGTGTCACATTCAGGAGGGTCTACTGGCAGAATTCATTAGCGTATAATGACTTAAATGAAGAGCTGCAAAGGGCCGGAAAGGTTCTGGTAAATTTCTGGAAATTTTTCAGAAACTGTTAAGTTAAGATGTGGAATTTTGTGAATATTCCAAATTGGAAACTCCATGGGAATTATGGAAATTTATGGGTTGTTTTGTCACAACAACAACATTTAAACAGATGTACAAAAACAATGGACAAATCAAACGTTCAGACACACCTGGCAGGTGCTTCCAACAGTATTAACCTGGTTGCAGTCTGCAGTCTTACCACTAGATGCCACTAAATCCCACACACTGGACCTTTAAACTGCATTACCATGACATCCAGTCATCTATTCATCATCCTGACCTGTGGTGCCTTCTGCCAAAAGGTCAGGAGATCCAACATTAATAAGTTAATCTCTTTCTGTTTGTTGCCCTTTAAGCTGTTTGTGTCTTTGCGTTTTAATTCTTCACGTCCTGTCAGCTGTTCACCGTCACAACACGACGTGCGTCTTTGAAATCCCTGCCCCGACGCGGCTGTACAGAAAACCCAACTGGGGAATGTTTTTACATCCCAGGGACACACCTAATGAGCAATGCCAGTCCTGTCAGACAAACTATGATCTTAGCAGAAGTCATACTGCAATGAAAAACACCCGTGGGGATTTTAGTCAAGTTGTAGCAAAGCCTCATGGGTAAACATTGTTAAGACAGCGGCTCTGTAAATAGAACAGCCTGCTTACATGTACAGCCTGCTGACATGTACAGTACATCAGTGATGGTATGTCCCTCTGTAGTAGGCTGTGTGTTGTGGCTCCACAGTCCCACCAGCCTACCATTAGTCTGAGCTGTGTCGCTCTGTCAAATCCCTCAGCATCCCTTCACTTCTCCAAGCGGAGCCAAGCGGAGAGCCTCTGACAGTTAGCAAGCGCCTCCGCTGCACACATCATTGATACTAATAGGGATGGAAGGCTGGTGTAGGGTGGCATGTGTGCGAGAGCTCGCTCGCTCGCTCGGGTGTGTGCGCGCGGTGCCTATGGGGTAACTGAAGTCGGGATTACACAAGTGGAGCATGTGCGGTTGCTCTGCGGCACGGAGATCAATTCATGTCGCTGCGGCAAATGGCATGACAACCAGTCTCCTCCCCGTCGCCATCTGCCTCCTCTGTGCCAATTTGTCACAGCACATCCAAGTGTGGCCGTGCCCTCATTTAACATTGAGCGAGAGTACGACTCGGGGAGGATCACGAGGAAGGAAAGGGAAAGGAGGAGAGAAAATAAGGGCACTGACAAAGACGGCAGCCCCAGAGGGCGAACGGTGAGCGAGGTCAACTGGAGTTTATCAGAAATACACAGAGGGGGCGTCCCGGTGACTCAGTTGGCTCACTTACAAACCACATACCTGTAACACCCTGGATTTAAGTCTGCACCTCTCTCTGCCAATCTTTCCCATCTGATCTCTTTATGCAAAGACAGAAATACCAAGAAAAACAAGGAGAGACAGCTGCATTCTCAGTGTGGCGCACATTTGGAGGAATGTTTCTTTAATTCGGGAGCTGAAACGACAGGTGTTAAAACTAGGTTCCTGCAGAGAGGTGGTGGCGTGTTTAACAGGGTTAAATGTCTTATAACCAAGAAATAATAGATAAAATGTGCTAAATATTCACTCCTAAGTGGCTGTTAATCACGCCACGCCAGCTTTGGGAATTGAATTCTGTGCAAGCGCTTGTAAAGTTGAAGAAATACAGACAGAGGGCAGGTTTCACCAGGAGATTTCTTATGTTTTGTTTTGGTACACAAAGATCTTTTTCTTCCTGTAAAGCACGTGGGCCATGAGCAAATGTTCATGCATCCAAAACATGCATCAAACTATGCTTCACTTATAGTGGGAAGGACACAGTGCCTGCATTGTCAAGTGAGTGGGTGACAAGATATGAAAGCAATGCTACTCAGTCTCTTTCTGCCTCCGTCTCTCCCTCTCTCGCTCCTCTCTCACATTTTTGGCACGATAATACCTCTATTCAACTCAGCGGTCTGATCATGTTTCACGCCTGTGCGCCCGCATTGACTGCCGTTCTGTTCCATTTCACCCCCCTTTGATACGTCTTTGTGTCATCAATAATGACAGGCAGAAAATGGCTGTCCACAACGGGGGGGGGGGGGCCTCACGCCACCGTGATGCCAGCTGACGCGGTTCAACACCTCGCTCCCGTGTACGCGCTCGGTCGTCTTACCGAACCCATCGCGCATTGTTTCCCCGTGCTGTCAGCGGAGAGCGGCGCTAAAGTGATGGGCTTCCATCCGCTTTGACTGACGCACAACAATACGCCACAATGGCCTCGTGTTGCACATGTTGCACGGCCGGCCAAAAGAGGGATCACGGCATAAGGCCAAAAGAGGGATCACGGCATAATAGCGGTGCTTTGAATTGGCCCCACGTGAACTTTCAGATTGTCGAATTGCGGCAATGGGGACGGCAGCCGCAGCTAAACCTGGAAAAACAGATTTTTGTTGAATAAAGTGTGTCTACTTGTTTATCTGGGTGTGTGAGGCAGAGCTGTGGTTGAACTTCAGAATCACGACCTCCAGCGGCTCATACAATCAGGTATGGGTGTAACAGGGGGAAGGCCATTAACTGGCAAACAGTTTTCACTCTGTAACTGTGGCCAATCTGAGCCTCACAAGGTGTGAACCTGAAATTATAGCACACAAATATGTCATTATGTCCTACATTCATCTTAACAACCCACAGCGATGTGTGGGACTTCTGCCATTGTCTGTGAGCGTGAACAAAACACGGGTTAGGAAAATGACAGACAGGACTTCACATCATCGGTGAAGATCGACTAAAACTGCACAAAATAACATATTAGTAAGTTGTAATAATGGATATTTTATAATGAAGTATGAAATGACAATGTGGAACCTCCCCTCCAGCTTTTACTGAGAGTCCCAGCTCACTGTTTATCTGTCCGACCACAACTCGACTCTCAGCGCTCTAACAGTCGTTTTCAGTCACAGCGGGCAAAAAGCTTTAAAAAAAAAAAAACACTGTACACTACCTGCACAGCACCAGACGGCAGACAGACACAGCTACAGACGAGCTGCTGAAAATATAGTGCATCGTGATCAAGTGATCAAGTGGCTAATGAATGCTAATGATGCCGCATGTCTAAATAAGCACTGACAAATTCACTAAATCAACCTTTAAAAGTTGATATGTTAATGTCGTGTTCACAAGTTGTTTCTGCTGCCCCCAAGTGGCCACAAAATACAGACAGCTACTGCAGCTTTAACCCCCAAATCCACTGAGTACAGCCGCTCTACTCAACATTTCAAACCCTACTGGCTCCGCTGTGGTCCGGTTCGGAAAAATCGTCCCAGAAGCGGGCCTCTGCTCAGCTCAACGTCGAATACGCGGCTGATTTACACAGAGCACCTCGAGCTGGCAGGAAGCCAGACACAGAAACAGCACATAGGATTTTCAAAATAAAACACCACCTGCAAACTGACAGTTGTCAAAAGAAGAACACGAAGCAGGAAAATTACGAAATCTGAGCAGGTAAACAAAGTCTGGAGGGTTTCTGAAATGCTCCCGGAGGGTTTGAAGTTGCATGCATGTGCTCGGAGTGGTTAGTGTGATAACATGAAACAGTATCGAGCTGGATTAAATATGAAATCACATTTTAGAGAGAAGAAGAAGAAGAAGTGATCCTGCACTCATCACTCATCAGTCATTTCTTAATCAGCTTCCTACAAGGGGTGACGGGATCTGACATGAACACATCTTTTCTAAAGTTAGAACAATTATAGTGATTGTGTTTTTGTCTGATCGCTGGATTAAAGTCAGCGAGTTCAGTTGTTTGACAAGGTTGTTATGAAATCCGACCACATCACACCCACATGTAATAACTTAATGATCTTAATGAGCCGTTGGATGACTGGTGATTTAATAATCTTTATAATGCAGAAATGTTTCTGTCCGTCTGTTTGTTTTTCTTGAGCTGCATTGTTTCTTTGTGATGGAGCACATTCATTCAGTATTTTGAGATGCTGTATTGATCCCTGATTGTGGTTTTGGCAAAAAACTTCACAAACAACGAGCTCAGAAAACAAAATGTCACAGCTCCAAATAGATAAACCTCGCTGGCATTTAAAGGAATCATGACTGAACTCACAGACACGTCGAGTGATCCACCAATCCAACGATCTTCAGCTCCTCTCTCGGGAAGTGACCTCAGCAGGGACGGGTACTGAAGATGGTGGTGGTGGTTGGTGGGGTGGTCAGGGGTTCAAACCCCCTTTGAGGTTCTTCCCTCTGAGAACGCTCAGTCTTCAAAAAAAACTTCCTGTGAGAGCAAAAACACCAACATGAGAATGGACAACAACGAAACAAGAAGAACAGCTGTGCTGAAAACGCACCGCTGGGAAAAACCTCCGGGGTCTGTCTCCTTTATTTAAACGGGGCCAATGACCCGCAGAGCCCCCAGTGGACGGGGGTCCGTGTCCTCTTAGTGTGTAACCTCCTCAGTCACTCTGCTGTCATAACATCACGGTTAACACAAGCAGAGAGGCCATAAATGGAGCCAGATGTGCCGGGTTAAAGGCCCCAACATGACGATGAAGAGTGTGGTTCAGGACTGCACGAAGGTTTCGACTCCATAATATCATTAAAACACAATAAAGTTCACTTTTATTACGCTTTCTTTGTGTGACTGAGAACTATGAGCGTATGTTTGCTGAAATACAAACAGCAGAGTGCGTTCGAGTCACCGACAACAAATGTAGACGAGCCACGAGTTCATGAGTATCCAGCTTCACGTCCAAACCTTCGCCCACTCTGTGTGTGTATGTCAGCAACCGTGCTGCACATCAAACGCGCCGCGCGGTTAAACGCGCCTACGCTTATTGTAAACCGCGTGGGCGCTTGGTCCAAAACCTCCAGAACTGACAACATGGAGGGAAATACTGTGTCGAGCAGCAGCTCAGGGCGTTTGCTGCAAGACAGGAAGAGGGTAGAAAGGTATCAGTCACCTGTCCTCACTTTATTTCTGACCACCTGTCACAGTTGCCCTGGCAACCGATGTCAACGTCTCTCCCTCACAGGCCTGTCAGCGCTCTCATCGTTCATCGTGTTTACTGGTAACTTTTTCAAAACTTTCTTCATTTGCCTGAAGCGTCTGTGCTCTCGAGAGACTCATTCATGTGGCACAGCTGGGGCTTACACCAGCAACCGCTCTGTCATTAGCACACCTCACCAACTGCACTGTCATCCTTTAACCAGCCTCCCCGAAGAAAAAAAAACACACACACACACATGCGCACAATCAACACCGGGGAGAATTCATGACAGATGGAATTTCCTGAAAATCCATTTCTTGCAAGTTCAGCAGCCTCCAAACACACACAGGTCGTCTCTGATGACCTGTGGTGACTAATAGCAAATGGTGCATGGATTTCCTGTAACCCAGCTTACATCCCATGCTACACACTCATGCACCTACACCCCCATGGCACATAAATGAGGAGGATACAGGGGGCGGAGGTTGCGACCGCAGAGCCATTCTTCACATGCTATTGCCGTGGATAATACATGTCCAGCTCAGTGACTCACCCGCACGGCGCAGCAGATGAGCTTTCCCAATCCGTCCTGAATGAGGCAGCTGACTGCAGCTGCTGTGAGCTCAACACTGCTGCTGACTCCCATCGTTGTAAAGCCACTGAAGGCCTGTAAACACTTAACAACCCCAGCCTTCTGCAAATTAAGCAGAGCGGTGTGACAGCCTTGGCACGCTGGCTTATGATGACTTAACCTGTGTGGTGTAAAGACGGGTGGAGGGGGGACGGTGCTAAAGTCACAATGCATGGCTGGTTAATGGAAAGGGCTGCGGCCGCCCTGCCAAACGACACCGGGTCTTAGTCATGGGAAGTGGCCTCGTGAAGTGAGGAGAGTGATGTCAACTCTGAAAATGTATTTAAAGATTACCAAGCTCCATTACACGCAACGTCTGACCACTTACTTCCACCTTCCCACACGGCGGTCACATTGTGGACAGGCCACAGCTGCTTTTCTTGTCAAAAATCATCAACCACCAATTGGACTGGAAGATAAGGTCAAGCTCAAAACCACAGTGTTGCAAACACAAGCCACATTCCTCTCGAAGTGCTGCTGAGCTTCTTTTAGATGAGGTTCCTTCAACCTGTTGTTGTTTCCACCACGCTCTGCAGCCCCACAAAGATTAGGAACATCCGTTGATGTGTGACAAAGCAACGGCTGTTTTTATGTTTTTTACAGCCCCGTTGCGACTATACAACAAGACTTTGTCTTTGTCGAGCGACCATCAGTCCTACGCAACTCACAATGTTCAGAAGGGGTTTAAATTATCCCAGAATTTTGGACCCTGGTGTTGGTGTTGGGGTTCCTCCAAAAGTTCCTCATCTCTAGGTAAAGTTCTTGTGGTGGACATGCAGCTGTAGCGTAAGAAGGATGAACAACATGCTTACAGAAGATATTCCTTTGGTTTTTATTTGGTGTTATAAAAGATAATGCTGGAGCTGATTAAGATTTTCAGTTATGAGAAGTGAAAACACCTGGATTTATTGTTTCTTTGCTCGTTTATTTCAGGGGTTTTCCTTTAAATTTTCAGCATAGAGTTATTTGCTGATTATTTTCCCAATTAATCCACAAACTGTTTGGTCGGTTTCCTCAGGCTCCAGGTGTCATCTGCAAATTGCAGTCCAAACCTTTGAGTTAACAGCAGCAGGTACTCGACTGCGTTTGTGACTGTAAAAATGACAAACAGTTCTTTAATTATTAAAATAATTACCAATTAGCTTTCTATCAATTGACTAACACCTG
This sequence comes from Nibea coibor, assembly GCA_023373845.1. Taxonomy (NCBI): domain Eukaryota; kingdom Metazoa; phylum Chordata; class Actinopteri; family Sciaenidae; genus Nibea; species Nibea coibor. The sequence goes on along the minus strand of CM041726.1, from coordinate 25,034,547 downwards.
AAGTGGAACACTTGGTTCAGCTGTGACTCATAAAATCATCTAAAATGAATCAAAGATATATTTTGCAGAAGATTTGTCACACAAACAAAACTTCATTTACAGATTATTCATCACCGTTTGCTTGAAAACATGAATTTGGACACGTGAACGTGTCGTGATTAGATTCCCCTGTAAGTTCACATTGAATTATCCCCCAACAGCACGTCCCCAAAAAAACAACAACAACATGTAGACGGGATAACCGATATGATTAACAGCCGCTGGCACTGAGGCTCGATGAATTAGGGCTAGTGGTTCCAGAGGACACGGGAGGGCCGTGTGTCTGCTCCGTGTGCAAGGTAAAAGCTAACCGTGAGCAAAGAGCTTTTTGTTGTTTGGTTCAGTTGTTTTTTTCCCCCCTGAAGCCTGCACAGAGAAGGTTCCAATATCGATTTGAGTGAATGAGATCAGCTGGTGGGATTGTTATCAAGCTCTGTAACCTCAGCTGCTGGGGCTATTAAGCTGGGTGCTCATATAACGCATGGGAGATGAAGGATAATGTTGCCGTGATTGTTTCATTGCCACGCTGCGATCGTTGTGCCCCAGCGTTAGTGCCGTCCTATAATTTCTAATCTCATTTTCTAGAGATAGTCCCGCAGAGAGGCCCCCTTATCCTGCCATAATAGTTTTGAGGTGAGCCCCATTAACCAAATGAGCTTTTTAGGAGCACAACATTCCTATTAACACCACTCGAACAATCCCTCATCTCCTTCAAACGTGCGCCATGAGCTTCCCTGCAGACCTCACGCACCACATCTCCAGTTTTAAGATTTCTGCATCAGCCTTCCCCGAGCAATTCTGGCAAAATCCTTCCTGCACCAAAAATCACCATGAAGCCCCCTAAACAGATTCGACCCACCACAGACTGACGCGCTACATTCCCATCTCTACTCCCAGCACTCTGGATATTTCCCTGCAGGCGTCACGGTGCTCACTGGGTTGTGGTAGTGATCAATGGCCCCTGGCTGCGGGCGTCAGGGGGGCCCTAGGCTCCAGGAATGGAGGTATTAATAATGCAAGGTCCAGGCCTGTCATATCCTCCATTAGCACAGAGGAGGCGGGAGGCCCAATGGCTGATTGATTACTAATTAGATTAATTGCCGTCTTTTAGAAAAAGAGGCGACTGTAATAGACTGGGGGGGGCTGACAAGTGTGGGGGCAGAGCAGCCTGGGCGGCTGAAAAATCTCCTCAGAGACGGTTTAATAAAGCGACTTCTCAGATTAAGAATGCATGTTTCTCCTCTGAGATGAGTGTACAATTCAGGAAAGAATAGCCCAAGTCTGTGCAATAAACAAGAATTCAATCAAAGTCCGACAGACGACCCATTACTTTAAAAATGTCTAATAAATTGCTCACTTCTCCGCCGGGCTCTCTCCACCACACACACCTGTGTAACAGCAGAAGAAAACAGCTCGGACAACGCCGCTAACCGGAGACGACGACGCTTTCATTCCAGACAATTTCCCCCTCCCGCTCCCACATTTGTGTCTCGTTAGCCGTCGTTATCTGGAAAACATGACACGATAAGGCCCGCGCTGCTCTCCAGTTTTCATGTAATGTGTGTAATGATAGTGTTGCTGAACACAGCCAATTGCTAAAGGGTGCAGAGGTGTTGGGCAGATTTGAGTTCCATTTAATCTCTCTGCTGTCCTTTGGAGATAAAACTAATAAAAAACGCAGATCAAAGCCGCGGTGCTCGAGTCTGAGGGGCAAACTTCTAATCTGCAAATATATTCATCAACGTTCTCTCACATCGGAGGCGTTTTCTGTTCGACTAAATGTTGTTTGAGATGCTTGATTGTTGTTCTGAGTTTAGAGGGAAATCAGTTTGCCAATATTCAGGACTGATACTTGTCCCTGATTAAAAGTCAATTACTGGCCACTTAGTGTCATCGCAGAACCTCCAGCATGATAAATGTGATGGGTTTTTTGTCTCAGGACGTATTTATTGCAGGATTGATCATAAATCATCTCTCTCCACGTTTGCAAGTCTATGAGTCCTTTGTGTGTCGTATCTTACTATTACTATTCCATACTATTTTAAATATGTAAATGTTCTATGTATGTAGTTAAACTGTTTCCCTTTTGTCTGTTTTTACGACCGGCAGTTTGCACAGGGTGTTTTATTGTGAAACCAGCCGGATTCTTGATGTTGTTTCTGTGCCTGACTCGAGTTGCTCTGTGCAGGCTGACACGGGCGGCATCCGTCCAAAATAAAACAGCAGCGCATTCCCCACGGAGCCGAGCGAAGGCCCGCTTCTGGGACGCTTCTGGGACGCTTCTGGGATATTTCCGGTGGGCCGCTGGGGTTTGAAACATTGACCAGGCGCACACTGAACACGTCGCATCTTTGCCCAGTGGAATCTGGGGTTGAGGGAGGTTTGTAAAAGTCTTGTCTCAGGCTGAAGATGTCTTCTTTGGAGAGTTTTCCATCTTTGATATCGAAATTACACTGAATACTTTATTAAGCCGAGCATTAGGCTTGACAATCCAAGTCATTCAAGCTCAGCATCAACATCACTGCTGCAATTATTTCTGCCAAAAATCTTCACTTCCCAACAAGTGGCGAGGCAGGCATGCGTGTTTGTGAGTTTCTGAGTACGAGACTAATTGGCACATTGGTATGGCCGCACTCATTATGTACACCCACACTCACCATAAATAGCCTCACACTTCTGAAGGGATAATGCCTTCCAAAACAGGGAGCTGCATTATTTGTCTCAGCCTGCCTCTGCACCAGCAGACCATAGCGAGTCCCATCCTGCTCTGCTGGCTCTCGCCAACCTCGAGGGGGGGAGGTGGAGGAGGGAGAACAGTCCCAGCATGCATTGGAATGTTTAGCACAATAACTGTGCCATTTTTCGACTTCTGGAAACAAAATGATTTATTTCCAAGGAGCCTGGAGAAGACACGCGATTGGTCCAACTGTAAAAATGACAATGCGAGCCCTGTCGTGCCGCATTGCGGTCTGTCGTCTGCATCCATCTCACAACTCTGACATAATGATGTCATCAGTGATGGGTGGCGGTGGTCCTCACATGTAAGGCCTGCTTTTCTGGATCCTTTATCTGGCCATGAATCAGACTGGTCTTTATCAGTGTCTCTCACAGTGAGATGGGTCTTTACGCCTTCTTGTCACAAATGAGTTCTGGAGGGGCTGTCAGGATGAAGAGGGATATTAAACCTATTAATTATTCTGCCCCTGCTGGGAGGCAGCTCCGAGTCAGTCCCTCATATGTGACTAAGTTGATCTCTGCTCGACTCCACTGCTGCTGCAGTAAGCTGTCGGACTGCAGTGGAAACTGTTGGCACATGATCCCAAAGGACAATAAAGCCAACAAGTTCATCTGGTATTCACAAAGTGTCAAGAAGCCGTTGGCCTTTGGATGACACTCGGACTGTGAAGCACAAAAAAACAAAAGGCTGTGAAGGAAGGAGAACCAAACCTAACTTTAAGAACCAGGCCAAACTCCTGGAAATCCTGGAAAACAAAGAACAAATCCAAGTTCTTTTGATAGAAAGCAAGTATGGACATGTCACCCAGCTCAGCTTTCTTTTGGCAAACAGTCATTTTATTAATTTGCTTATTCACTTATATCACCTGTGTTTGCAGACACACCCACGAAGTTTGTGACCCTCTGCTTGCTGGAACGTGTTTGGAACTTGACTTTGCACCAACTAAAATAAAGCAGCCTGTAAGCACGATTGTCCTTTGGCACATGATCGGACAATGAAGCCAACACGTTCATCTGGCATTCAAGAAGCCGCTGGGTCTTTGGACGACTTTCAGACTCTGATCAGAAGCTCAAAAAAAAAAAAAAAAAGGCTGGGAAGGAAACCACATCCAGCTCTGAGAATCAGGACAAAATCCTGGAGAAGTTCTTCTGATAGAGAGCAGGCATGGACATGTCATCCACCTCAGCTTTCTGTTTCTGGCAACAGGTTCAAATTTCTAATTTTCTGAGGAAAAACTGACATCACCAATGTTACCTGTACCCAACTGAAGGTAATGCCAAATGATCAGAATCACACGCACACCCACGCGGTTTACGACCTGGTACTTGCACGAACGTGTGTTTGTGAGCTTTATGAATTTCAACGCTGAGAGCTGAAAAATAACATCTTATAAGCAAACAAGTCTCCAAACGTCCTGAGGTCTGAGGGCATGTAACCACCACAAATCAAGGTGACGTGAGTTTATAGGATTCAGTTCTTCAGTTTACCGATGACGTTTGGTTGGTTGAGTGTCTTTAGTTTTGGTCTGTACCAGCTTTCTTTCCTTCCTCCTTCCCTGAGCACAAGGCCGCCTCCTGCCTCCCGCCTCCCGCCTCCCACCTCCCACCTCCTCTCAGCCCCCGTGGCTCGCTGCAGTGACGACACGCTGTGCTAATTGAAAGCGACCCTGACTTGTCCTTTTTTCCAAAGCGCTCCGGCTGACGCCCCGTTGCTCTCCCCTCCTCTGGCGGTTGACAACTGGCCTTTCGGCTGCGGCGCTCTGCGGCGTGAACTCTGGCCTCGCTGTGTCGCCGGCCTCTCGCCTTACCTCCTTCTCCCTCCCTCACTCTCCCATGCAAACATAAAACCAGGTCTGGAGCCGCACAGAGGGGGAGGAAATCACACCTCTTCTTCCTCCAGTATGACTCTTAAGTGCAGCACAAATTATTCTGTTTCAGAATAAATGGAAGCGGGCCCGGAGAGATTAAAAAAAGAACTTGCTCCTGGTTTTGGTTTCTCAAGTACGACCGATGCATAATGTTGTTTACACAATAAAGAGAGGGCTACGATTTGAAATTCAATGAAGACGCGAACAATCCCGAGCCGTCTTCTTCCCTTGAACATGCTCCGCAAACTCTGAAGGACAAAAGCACAAACGCTAACCTAATAGATGAGCTACAGCTGCAGCACAGACAACATGATTAGATTCTGCTCATGCTTAATTCCTTTATCAAAAAGCAGCGATATTCCACTAAAACACAACGCTTGTACCTGCAGTGTTTCAATAGAGGTGGGCTGCTCTTATCGCCCTCGCTGAATAGGACTGGGGCCTATAATGTAATAGCCTGGCAGTGCGCTCATAAATCACCTGAAGAGGCTGCATGCCACATGCACTGACACTCCCAATCTGCCAACCTGTGTCTTTATTAAAGAGCACATTACGGTGAAAGGAGGCTTTTTTCCTCCACAGTCGCTCCGCTATAAACACCTCAACTCATATATTCATGCAAAGAAATACTTTCCTCTGCAGGCACAAATACATTTCTGCAGAAGTATGTGCGTGTGTGTGAGTGTGTGAGGCGTCGACAGACAGAGACCAGCATTGTTTTTATATCTTGTCACTCTCCCGCTTCACAATTACAGCAATTGTCTCCCTCCCCACTGTGGGAGATGCATCAATTTGGATGTATGAAGGTCTATTCATATCTGATTTGCCTTAGTGAGTGTCTTCGATGTTATTGGCCAAACAGTTTACACAGCAGAGTGTGTGTGTGTGTGGTTTCTGTGGGGTGTGTGTGTGTGTTTTTGTTTTTTTTCTTCGTTCCGTCCTTCCAGTAACTTTGACAGCTAAATTGGAAAACGTCAAAAGTAAACGTCATGCGAGCCGACAAAGAAATAGCAGCGAGGCGACGTCGGTACAGCGCCTGTATGTTGACAGAGGGGAAACATTCAGCCCTTCAATTTGCTCAGAGACTTCTTCTTCTGGACGCCCGGCCTCGGGCGTTTAGCACACAGTCAGCTTCACGTGGTGAATTCCACGAGACCTTAAAGTGCTCTTGAAGATCTCTAATTTACACCTTGTGAAGTAAAACCTTGTAATATAGACCTTTTTGTCCACCGAGGGGATTTGTTGCATTCCCTCCGATGTCAACATCGACTGTGGAGGAGCAACGCGCTGTCTGATGTGGGTTCACTCAGGAAAAACGACATTTTGCAGATTTTAGACAAAGTTTTGCCTCCGTCTTTGTAGCGTGCATACCTCAGACATTATTTCTGGGTGGCTCTCAGAAGTCCGTGTACGCCATGACAGGATAACGACATTAAAAAAGCTGCTTTATAATATATGTGCGCTGCAAAATAAACACGGATATCAAAGCGAATACACCACGGGCCCATTCACAGACTCCAGACAAATTACAGATGTCAGGTTTGATTTTCTTGGCTGCTCTTTGATGTTACAAGGTCAATCTTTAAATATTTTGCTCTGATTAAGTTTAATTGATGGTTTCTGTAATCACATCGCTGTTGTCAGTAAAGCCTGAAGAACGCTGCTCCATCAATGGGACCAAAGATTTGACATTTGCTTTTGATGCAGACCTACTTAAAGGACGTCGACATGTCAAGCCTCTGCCTGCTCTCTGAGCCACACGCCTGTTTGTGCCGACTAAATGTGACTGAAAATTCTGCAGGCGGCCACAGCGCTCCCAACCGAAATCATGCAAATGGTGAACGGGGGGACAGAAAAAAAAACAGACTAAATCCCCTTCTCCCACCCACTTCCTGCAAACACAGGACGTACCCCTCGGTAAACACCGGCAGCAGAACACATCCTGCTGCCGAGAGACAGAAAGGTAAACAACGCAAACTCTCAGAAAAGAAGTTGTTACACTCTCGAAATAAAACACCGAGGATGGGGATTTAACAAAGGCACGAGTCAGGGCTGTTCGTTGGAGGTTTTCCTTCTCCAGACTCCTGTGGCTGTAATCTGATCGGTGGCAGCGGTCCAAGACAATCTCCAAGGACCGTCCTCAGCCCACAGAGCTGCTGCTGATGCAGACCTCTCCGGCCATGTGCGCGCCGGCGCAGAAAAAAAGTGTCTGATTCTGAAGTTTTCCTGCTCACCTTACATGAGGCTGATGTTTTTCAGTCGGCGTGGACTGCACAGAAACAGCAGAGTGGATGTTGAGGCAGGCGGCTGAGGCGTGACGCACTTTGGGCGGCTCGAGTTTGGATTTAAGCAGAGAGCTGTCATGACACAATGAGCGCTGAGTGAGACGACATAAACAAGTGGATCCTTCCTCATGATCCTTTTTGAACATGTTTGTGCTGTTGAACTTACTCAGGGTTTGTGGTTAACAAGTTTTAGTTGAACTGTGATCAGTTTCTTTCTTTGTCTGGATAACAGATTTCACTGTGACTCTGAGTTAATAAAGTCATTTAAAAGTTTAACTCTTCACATTCGGACGGTGCCGTGCAGGCTGCCGGCTTTCACAGGTGACGACCTTTCATGCATGCTTTAATATTTAAATGGGCTTTAAACAAAACAGATTCTTTTGTTATCGTGACTCGGGGTGTGCGTGCCGTCTTTGTATCGCTGCAGATATGGTTTGCATACTTGAGTACGGCAGATATCACGGACTCAGATGACACCAGATACGAGCAGTCGTCTCGTACGTCACAATGCTGACCAGGTTACAGTCTGTATGAACAAACTTCAGTTTATTCTTATTTTTATTCAGTTGACCGGCACTGACTTCGAGCCACGTGTCCTTCTCCTCCACATAATCACACATCCTGTCATAAAGCTGGTCAGCAGAGGATGAGCGGAGGAGACTGTGCCCCGCTGTACACATTTTGTATCTTGACAATACGGATCAAACACAGTCTCGCAGCGGTTGAGGCCGAGCCGCCGTTTGTTATCTCGCCTGATGGCGAACGTGGCGAGCGATGCGGACAGGTAATCTGGGATTACAGCGCCGACGTGTCATTTCCGCGGGCGTGTTATTCGTCTTTTCTTGTGTGAAACGTCGGGGTGCAACCTCCCATCTGTCTGCTCCAAACTCTCCTCTGGCACCCGTCAATGGCGCGCCGTGGACCAGCATAGACGACGAGATAATGAGCTCCTGTTGCCTTGTCAACGCTGTCCCCTTTTTCCCACCGACAGCCGCGCTCGTAAGATCCCGTTTGTCCATCCCGGGTGCAGAGCTCTTCAGTAAACAAGACATCTAGCTGAGAACAGGCAGCCACTGATGAACCATCAAACTGCGAGCACTGCTGCTCACGAGTAAATCATCTTTACACAAACAAGCTTTAAAGTTTCTGACGCGTGGAGGTCAAAGTTCACGTACGATCTAAATGCTAATGATAATGTCCTTTATGTCTGAAGCACCGCAGACGTACTTGTCCTGTACTTGTCTGTTGTGACTCACTGAAGCCACTCGATGCTACGAAAAGGTTCAAATAAAGTCAGATTTCACTCTCAGAGGATGCTTTTACAACTTCAAGTGCTTGTTCTCAAAATTGCCTTAAAATGAGCCTTCAGGTGGGCCGTTTCATCTCCCTGGAAACTAAAGGCAGCACGCTCAAAAACAAAGTCATGGACACTGTGAGGACACAAGTCCTGTTTGAAGACGCTTTGATGTTTTTTTCTTTTCTCTTTAATTTATGATTCAATTCCTTTTGAAAGTTTGTATTCCCCGTCAGTTCTTCCTTCCTTCCTTCCTTCCTTCCTTCCTTCCTTCCTTTCTGTGTTTGTTTGTGCCATTTTGTCCAGGAGATTTCACAAAAAGGAGATTTCCATCTCAAAGATCATCCTGGTTGAATAAGGTCACAGAGAGAACTTCACAGTGAGTTCAGGGTAATCTGCATTTGCAGTAATGACCTCTGTGCAGTAACGTCAGACTGCAGGACACTAAATCTGTCTGAAAAATACATTTACATATTTTATTAAAGGACAGTGTGTAGCATTTAGGCCATAAATTATATATTATAAAAACGAAGCTTCGGGCCACATGAAATCTGTCTGTGATTGGCCGGACTTTGGACTTCCTGCACTTGACCTTTAAAGATGTACTGAGGTGAGGCAATCAGAACCTGCCAATGGTAAATAAGAGATATTTAAGTGACTATGTCTCAGTTTGTCCTGGTTTAGATGACTTTATTTATAATTTATATTATTTATTACAGTTTTGAACTTGAATATTTGTGCTGATTATTTTCTTTTTTATCTGGTTACTGACTTTATTTCTTTCTGTATGCGTCTCCAGCTGCAGTGAAATGAACAAAAGTGGGTCCAAGGTTTGCACATTGTGATCAGTGTAAAGAGACTTTTACAGTCACAATGAGAGTTAAAAGCGAGTGACTTCAGGTAATGTCGAAGGTTAAACTGCTCTTAAGGTCATACTGAGAGCTGCAGACAACAGAGAAAAGACAGAAACTGTGAATAATCACTCACTCAGGCGTCGTTTTCAAGCGTTCCACGTGTGGTGAAAGTGCAAAAACACGATTTATTCCAAACGTTTTATCCGCTCCATGCTTAAAGCTCCACGCTCGATCACTCGTCAACAAACGTGGGTCGGTTTGAGGAAGAGTCGGGGCCGCATTCCACGTTATATCTGCACGGCCATCATGACATTTCCTGTAGAGTGACATTCTCTCTCTCTCTACCTGTCTGTCTTACACAGGAGTGTTAAATTCCAACATACACACTCACGCAGACATACACACTCTGCTGTGATGAGGCAACTACTCTCAACTCAAACACCAGACACTTCAGTTTCTGTGTTGTTTACCAGCTCGCTATAATCACGCTCTGAAATGACGCCAATTTCCCCTTCGTCTGCAGCAGAACGTCGATTATGCATCCTTTTTTTATTTTAAACGAGCGTTTAGGAGCAGCGTTCGTCTTCAATCAACGCCTGCGTAATTCAACAGCTTTGCTAATAAAATGTAAATTTAACAAGTCAAGTTTTCCTCTCTCTATGTTTACGTCGCACTAATCCAGAATCACTCCTGATTTCCAAGACATGCCTGTAAACATCCTTTGGTACACTGTGTTATTTTACAGTATCTGTGGAAGAGGAGTCCTGGCACGGCGGTTTAGACAAGCTAATGTTTCTCTCCCTCCCAACTGACTCTTTATTTCTGTTTGAATAAAAAAAGGAGGCGATATTTCCTTTTCAAAAGCAGCTGCTAAAACAAAAGACACAGCAGCTGCTGATGTCTACAAAACACATTTTCTTCTGCGGAGAGCTTAGTCAAAGGCAGAGAAGCTAACCTCTCACCTGGTTTTGTAAGAGGAGCTTTAAAAAAAAAAAAAAAAGGAGGCTGTTTTGCCGAGACCACGCAGAGTCCAAATCAATATGAGTCCAAATTGGTACGTGTCCAGCAAGAGAAGGAGAGCTGCTCAAAGGGCGGGCGTTAAGATGCACTGTAAAGGATCTGGCTTCAGCACGTGCGTGTAAAGAGGCGCCTTGGTCCAGATTCCAGCCTGAATCATGACATTAGTGTTGACAAACTGTAAACACCGGGCGGTAAATACATAATGCCAGTCGAAGCACTTATTTTCAACTCCCACAGAGCTCTTTGCCAAATGCATGAGTCATCAGAGGGAAATGAAAAGTCAGGCCGACCCTTCATGTTTCTTTTTAAGGAGTTCCTTCATTAATGGCTGGGGCGCGGCCCTGTGTCAACACCCTAGCGAAAGGGACATGAGGTGGCGCTAACGCCTGCCGCCATGTTGTGGCCTGGCGTGGGTCTGCGGCTTTGGAAGGAGGATCATGGAAATCAGCGGTGGGGCCTTGGCCCGGCTTCACTCCCCGCCGCCTCGGTCTGGGCTAATGGCTTTCCAAGTTTGGGGCTGCCATTTGTCAGCTTGACTGATGTCCGCGCCATGAGGATCAATCTCTTTCCGTCATCCATCTCTTCCCCATCATGGGAGAAAAGGACAGGCGGCGTCGACGCGTTTCAGGAATCAAACTTCACACAAGTGAAAAAACACTTGCAGGTAGGACGGAGACATGCACCGAGCCTTGTGAGGATAAAGGGGAATAAATTTCTGCAAGACCGGAGTGAAAAATAAGAAAACAAAAAGGGAAAACTTGGCAGTCTCGCTCTGTACATAATAGAAGAGCGTCAGACGTGGCCAAAAACCACAGAAAGCAAGACGGGCTGTTGAGATAGCCTGTTCCTGCTCCTGCAGCAGAAACCAGGGGTCCGACTCCGCTCTCTCACTACATTAAGTGATTCCTATTGAAGCCTTGCAAACAGGATCCAAACAGGAAACATTAAGCCTCCTGAGAGGAGAGAGAGAGTAAGCGATTCTGCCTACGTGAGAGCGAGTGAAGGGGGAAAGAGTGGAGATGGAACAAAAAAAAAAAGGAATAAAACATAGTTAGGGAGCAACAGTGTGAAGGGAACAGCTGAAAGAGGTTGCAGGGGCCCCAGGTGAGCCCCGTGGTGGGTCATTTCACAGTCCTGTAGGCTGACTAACACTGACAGGTCAGCTGGAAGACTCGCTGCCAAGAGAAACCCTCGACGGAAAGAACAGGACACGGGGGCTGCGCCTCAGCACACACACTCCCACACACACACACACACCTCGCTGCCCGCATGGCAAAATAATTTCCTTTTCAATCTGCCACACAATAACCGAGCCGCTGTTTATTGACCTTTACCATGATGCTTTCCACCAGGCAGGCGCTGCTCCGGCTCGAGGCGCAGAGATACAGCTCAGGCTGCTGTAAATCCACCGCCGTTCCTCCATTCACGCCTCGGGGAGGGAGGGAAGTGCCTCTCTGACAGCCGCCGTGATCGGATCATCAAACGGAGACAACTTGATGTTATAACCGTCATTAGTGCGCTAACAAATCAATTAAAAAGGGAACGGCGGCGCTGAAGGCCCGAGAGGCACATGCCTTCACAGACTGTAACTCAAAACACAACATCTGATGATCACAGCCTCCTTCAGTCTGCAGCCCGGCCGCTGTGAGTGCCCTGAATTAAAGATAATGCCCTTAAGCAACAGCCTTGTAAGTATATCAAGAAGGAAAGTTTGAAGCAGGTCAAACTGTCCTTCTTGACCAAACATCAGCTGCTTCTCCACATCATTTCTCTCATTATATTTAGGTTATTGCTGCTTTGGTGCCCTCTTATTCTAAAACAAATTCAAGGTTTCCAGGATACGTTGTTGCAGCAGAAATTGTGTGTCAGACTCAAGATTTAGAAGCCGGTGCACGAAACAAACAAAGCCAGAATACAACGGGTCAAGATGAAGTATCAGAGGTCCTGTCGGCATCTAATTTATCTATCGTAGGTTCCTGGATTTCAAAATTTAATCCAAACAAGTTTGTTGTTATTTCTGCAGACAAAGCAGCAGCAAATCCTCAAGGTTTGAGAAGCTACTCATCAGCACAGGTTTGGCTTTTTTGTTCCGAGCACCGTAATGTTCTCACCAGTTCGTCACCTTGTCTGTGATTAACTTGGCGAGCCCTCTTAAAATGGTGATATCTCGATCTCTGGAGTCTATTCTGCTGAAATTAAGCAAAAAAATAAATTCCACCATCTCAAACTGGCTGACAGGGAGCAACTTCCCCTGTCAATGGTTCAATTCTTCTGAGAGTTTCACACTTCCTGTTTGTTTCAAGGAGATCTGGACGCTCTCCATCCTTCCCAGGGATGAGAATTAGAGGCGGTGAGGCGGGTTTTGCGGCAGATCCGTCGAGGTGGCAACCTTCCCTGCCGCCGAGCGAATGCCTCTGACAGCACGAGGCCTATTTGGCTGACAAGCAGCGGGGAAGCAGGTGGGCAGGCTGAGGCTTATCTGCCAAAACAGCCGGGGTTACACCGCGCCTCCCGCCGCAAGAACTGCCACGACTCAACGACCACATGCAGGGAGAATGAGAGGGTGGCAACGGGAAGGGAGAGACGGGAGAACAGAGGGGTGGAGATGTGCTAGGTTTCCGGGAGGAGATCACCAACACAGAAAAAAGCAGGATTATTAGATCCTGTGAGCTGTAAGAAGAAGAAGAAGGTGATCTTTGGAGTGAATACAGGTAGTCTGAAGAGGTCACACATGTCACAGTGTAATTTATTTAGAAAGGTTTGTGCTTCCTCCACCAATCACCTGGGAGCAGCACCAGCATTGTTCACCTGTATTCGCTCCCTGAAATTAGCTATAGAGACCAAAACTGTTTCTGCTGTGAAGTTGGACATTTGAACATGGGCACCTATGGAGACTGACTCACTTCTGCAGCCAGCCTCAAGTGGACGTTTGAGGAACTACAGTTTTTAGCACATCCACTTTGGCTTCCAAGGAGGTTGCCGCTTGGCGCTCACTGTCAGACGGTTCTGCTGCGCTGCTTTTGTGAGGAGGTGTGAATGTGAGATCCCAGGTGTCACTTTAATTGAGACCTTGATGTTGCCGTCTGAGGGAAACAAGAAAATTGTAGGGCAGACATGACGACGTCGTACCAGAGCGAGGACAGCTGATTGCACGGTGGGACTACTCTGAATGAAGGCCCAAAAAAAAACAAGGACTGTATCCGTCCGCATGTTTCAGTGATGCACTCCCACATCGCGTTTCTTCTCCCACAGACGTGAGCGTTATCCAAACATCTTAAAAAGTCTCCACATCAGTCTGCTGCATATAAACACAGACTCCTCCTTCTGCAGTGTAACAACATTACATCGCTCCCCCTTCTGATTGATGAAAGTGTCATGTCTGCAAGCGCCTCTTTTACATAGCAGAGAGCCTCCCCTGGAGCCCGCAATTCATCATCTGACAGCGGGGATGGCTGCATTCATCTTAATGCATTACAGACCCAAACAGGTCCGAGGTCACACGCCGCCGCCACGAATCCCATCTGATTCCAAAAGAGGAGGAGAGATGAGATCGCCGGGGATATTTTTGGGAGATGGGAGCAGAACTGAACTGTCAGTTTAATGTTTCTATCACTTCACTAATAGTACCTGCAACAGGACAGCACATCAATAAAGAGAGAGTGGAATGTTTCGACTGACGTTACAGGATGAGTTCACCCCGAAAAACACGTCAGCGCCGTGACAAACGGCTACAGGCAGCACGCTGAATTCCTGAGCCGCGGTACGTAAGATGGCACGACTAGTAAGCTGATGATTCTTTGAAAAGTCGGGTTTCAACACCTGAACAGCAAGAAATGAACAAATAAACAACTACTGATTACTTTGATTGTTGACTAATCTGTCAATCATTTTCACGAGTTCAGACGTCTGAATAAAAACCTTCATGAATTCATTTAATAGTCGACAACTAAGTTGATTAATCGCTGCCGCTCTCTTAAAGCAGCATGTAAGCGTCATCTCGAACTGGACTGGAGACTAAAAATAACAGGAAGTCTGTTAAAATCTGTGGTGCGGAGTCGGACAGATATTTATCATGAAGCTCTGGGGGGGACTGAAGCCATACGAGGGGAAAAAGTCAGAATATCTTTGGTCGCTTTGATTTGGACAAATCTCATTTTAAATCAGTCACTTGAAGTGTGATCCCGACTTGGTGGAGTAACTCTTTAATGTTCCAGCAGATGAATTTTTCCAGCACGGTGTTTCAGACCTGGGAACAGGCGGCGGGCGGGTTTAGAACCATGACGGAGCGACAGATTTAGCCCATTTTCTTTGACTGCTGCGAAGGTTCCACCATGTCTAAATCTGCTGCTGGACGCAGAGCGGGCCGCTGTGTGAGAGCTGTGTAGAATCAGCGGCGGCCGCTGTGTCTGCACGACTGCACAGCTGTGGTTGTATACGGTACAGCTCACAACGTAATAAACACGCCTTCAAGGTGTTTATACTCACCTGACGGTAAGACGCCTTTTATCTGTAGTTGTTGCACCAAAAGGGGAAAAGACTAACGATACTGGAGGACGTCTCTAATAAAGATAGCTCTGCTCTCTCCATTGCTGCCAACTAACCAGGTGAATCCAGACACAATAATCCTTCCTTGACCTCAACGTCTTTATTAGAAATAAGTTTAAAGGCAGAAGCAGAGGAGAGTTCAATGCACCGAGGAACACAGTGGAAGCAGAGGGAGTGTGGAGTAATAACTCAAACCGTGTGAAATGGCTAAAAGGTCACGATATCGTGCCCAGCAACAATGTGCACTTTCAATTTGAAGACATTTCTCCAATGCTAAGCCACTCATCACAACTCCAGACACGGCACAGAGTGCAACACTCTTTGGGAAAATTAAAAAAACGAAGGTGTCTCGAGTCAAATTAATTCTGACATTCCTTCAGTTTAGTTTTTTTTCCATCAGGTACAAGGCGTGCAGTGAGTTTGATAAGACACATCTGAAGCCTACACACCACTTAGAAAAACAAGATGATGTCGAGACATCAGAGATGAGGTGAACTGAGCAGAAATTGCTGCATTAAGAAGTACACTGAAGCCAACAATCTTTAGGAAAGGAAAAGGAAAATTACCCTGACGAGTTTAATCGAATTAACTCCGGGGTCGCCTGCAGGACACTACACAGCGCTGTTACCTATGGCACCCAGTAAAAAGGCCACTAAAGAAAAAGTGTTTGCCTCAGCAAGTGAGCAAATACTTCTTTATTTTCTTGCTTTGCCTGCCTCTTCTTGGCAAGTTGGCAGGGGTAATTGGCATGCAAGCTTCGGCAGTGGCGGTTAGATGAGCCAGGTCCCGAGCATCGGGGGCACAAAGCACAACGGCTCCGCTGTGCCCACAAAATTAGTTTAAAGCTGTGATTCAGCAACAGGCTGAGACCTGTACAGTGCCACCGGTGCCATCCATCACTGCAAATCCATTTCTCTGGCAAGTGAACAACCGAGCCACACCGTCACTCCACTCACCTCCCGCACAGGTTCAAAGAATTCAAAAGACCTGGACGGGGTGCAGCCGAGTTTTTCAACACTGATGGAGAGGTTTTCGGGCTGGAGACGCCCAAATATTCGACTTGAATGGTTCTGGATCTTTAAATGTAACTTGGTATATATAAAACCTTCTGCAACACCATTTAGGTCAGACCAAGATACTTCTCACACAAAATAACCCTTCAAATCTTCCAATACTGATTCTGACATACATGACTGAAACACCAATCAATCAGATGTTGATAATTCCTTCATGTGTGAACTAACCTGAGGTCGTAGCTCCAGATTAGAGTCCCCAGAAGAGTATCCTAACCTGAACCGCCGAGTCCTTGGCTGACCACAGATCCTAACATCTCATCCTCTGTCGGTTACCTGTCGGTTACCCTAACCTTAACCACTCTGCTTCTTGCCTGATCCATAACCCTGAAACAATGACCACCTCCACCAACACAAACTCTTAGTGATCTTACTGAAGACGACTCGTGGTTGGAGTGGGAGTGGAGGTCAGGATTGACTCGCTACTGCTCATCTATGAAATAAGTCAAAGCTGACGTGGGAGGAAGACAATGGTTGGGGTATGGGATGACGGGAGATGAGGAAGGTGGGGGTGCCATCTGATCGAATCTTCTCATTAACTTTGCCCACGCCTGGAGAGAGCTAGAAGAGAAGGAAGGGGCTGCAGAGGACGGAGGGGAGGGGAGTGGGGATCGATTTAATGAAGACTCCCGCCGCGAGGGTTCGTATCGCCTGCTGTGCGGCCCTGTGAATAAGCCTGGCAGACAGATGGGCTGAGGAATTGATCAGTGCAGACGATCCGCAGAGACCTGCACAGACTCAGAGGCTGTTTTAGCTGAGGTGGAGTACACAATCAAGGATATCAAAGACGATGAAATGTCACTGGAATTTACTACTGGTGGGAGTAAACTCCTACAGTAAAGAGAGGCACACAATCTTAAATTGGAGTTTTATTTGAACTGACAGCAAGGGAGGAGCCTCGAACATCAGAACCAAGGCACTCGTGCTTATTATTTATCAGACTGGCTGAAACCGAGAGAGAGAGAGCTCTGCTGAATCAGTCCTTCAAAGATCTGCCCGGGCCGCCGAGTCTGAAAGCAGCAGACATCCAGAAATGGAGGCTTTTTGGTATCTCGGCCTCTCGTCTCACTGCTGCCCTTCTGAGAGCTGTCCCACTTTCAGCCCCGGCTCTGTGTGGCATCTATCTTTCACACGACAACGCCCCCCCCAACCCCGTGCTGCCACTCTTATTTTCATCGTCTATTGTTTCCAGGCTCAGAGATTCAGCCCCGGCACAGCAAGCTCTGCAATTCTGTCATCTCCACACAAGCTCAATACTTGCAATGCCTGCACTGCTGATAAGCAGCCAAACACTGAGGTGATGAATAAATCACAATACAGCATAGACACACACTTGCTGACACCAGGAGGAGGCCTATTTATTCGGGGGTATTTTTGGTTGTTTTGGAGAATTATGAATAAAATCTGGTGTACAGCTTCGTGCTGTATCATGTGGCCGAGGTTCAAAGATCTGTGCTGACACTAACAGTGTGTGCATCACTCTTTTCATGAGTGCTATCCGCATAGAAAGGCACTGAACAGAGCCGCGTATATCAACGGTGTTATGCAATGAAGCGATATTACATGAGAGGGCGTGCGTTAACGTCATTATTGGCACGACAGTCAGTCTGTGAGCGTCGCTGCTTTGCCAGCTCAGTCTTGTAGTGAAGATCATTTTTCTGTGGACATTAGCTTTTTTATTTTTAATGATCCAAACATTTCCAATAACTCCACAGCGCTGGAAAGTCCAAAAGTCAAAATATATTGAACAAAGATCGATACTAAATACTCAGCTTCAGCCCAGATTAGTCGACATTTAGTTTTTTAGTGTCGAGTCAGGTGTGCTGTTAAGGAAGGTTATCGTATCTAGCCTGCAAGGAGTTTATGGAATATAAGTGTGTTTTTGATACATAAACCAAGTCCAGTGTAAATGTATCAATAAAAATAACAGCAGGAAAATGTTAGCATCCTTCGGAGCTCTGAAGGCGTCGACAAACTCGACAGCTTTCCTTCGATTCCTCTTTTCTTTCCTGCTGCCTGCACGCGTTCAGCATCATGCAGCTCTGACTGCACACGTATCACGGAGGGTTCTCCACTTTTAATATTTTAATAAGTCCACAGTGTGTGCACCAGCAGAGACCCGCAGTCCACGCTGCCTTTGTTGTCTGTAATTTTCTCTCAGTTGTGCCCGCTTGTCATATAACGTCTCAGACACACTGAATTATCAGCTGCTGGTGAACAGCAGTGAGTGAATACTGTACCTGAAAGCACTCACAGCTCTTGTCTGTATGGACTTTGACATGTTTTGTGTGGACTTTTGGCATTTACAGCTCTAATCATCACCCATGTGGTATGCAGCGGAGTCACGATGTATCTAATATGTCCCCTACATTATAAAGAGAGGTGAATTATGTCCAGCATGCATTGTGCTGAGATCAGGTCGTGTGCTCGTGACACATTTCCTTCACGTTTGTCAAAGCTCTGTAACTGACCTGCTGAACAAAGTGCACAGAGCTCGACGGATCCTTGTAAGTTAGATCTGCGGCGCCGGCGGGGGCTCCGGCACCTTCCACGATTCAGGGGGAGGAGGAGAGGAGGCTTAACACTGTCGCCATGGTTACCGCTGCCAGACACCTCTGGCAATGGCAAATAGACTTGACCACAGTGGAACATTTGAGATGACACTGGCAGGGGCCTGTGTGTGCATCGTCACACAATAAAGACCTCGGGGCATGAGGGAGCAGTCACCGAGAGCCAGCTACATTTAGAGGAAGTAAAAGAACTTCATGGACAAACACGACTGAGGGTGGAAAAGGAGGGGAGCGGCGTTGGCAGGGTGTCCATCTCCAGCTGGTATATTGTGGAATGTTAATTAGGTCCCGCAAAGCCGAGACACCTCCCTCTTAAATGTCACATCCTCGTGAGGAGAGCGGCGACGGCGTTTCGTTGACTTCTGTCAGGCGCAGGTTTGCCGTGATTTGTTTGCCTTTCCAGTGGCAATTTCTTTTCTGTTCTCTTTACCCTGAGCATTTTCTCTTAACATTCTGCTGCTCCTTCTCTCTGCCCTTCTGTTATGCTGTTTACTCTGTGATGAATGGCTCTATTTCAAGATTTTTTTCTTCTTTTAGCTAGAATAGATTACAATCTGTGCAATTGTGCGGAAACAAGATTGATCTCACTAAGAAACGTTGCGGAGGGGGCGACGGAGGAAGGAAAATATAGACTGCAGCAGCACTTCACTCTAATGTAGAAATTTTTGGAGCCATTTCTTTGATGAAGGCTTTTTCAGAGCGCTGTGGCCCTGCAGAAACATCTCTTGATAAGACGAGAGGCCGGAGGAGTGCTGTAAACAAATTTTGCGGTGGTTTGTAATGAGACATGACACGGTGAGAATGCTGTGGCCTTTTAAATGGCAGGCCTCGTTATCGGCCCGGGTTTCGTAGCCTCGAAGGGGGCAGGACTCAGATAACGGGGCATCGGTAATGAAGAGCAGGACGGGAGACCTGCCGAAGCTTAATATGAGAGGTTGCTTAACAAGGGGGAGTTAATGTAACAATGAAATTGTACACACAGTGTGTGTGCGAGGTGTTAACCACCGACATGAATCACGGGAAGTTCCATTGCGGGCGGGACTTTTCTTAATCAGGTTTCTGGCTGAACTTGTTACAGCTTTGCTATTTTTCATGATTTATAGTTAATATAGTGTCTAAAGAACGGCCTCGGGGTGAGCATTGAATATTAAGCAATACCTAAAAATTACTTGAAATAATAATTGCCTCCCTCGCAATTCATCCAAAATGAATCACACAGGACGAGTGGATTAGAAAATGAATCCTTCCTGCTAAGGTGAGAAGAGAACTGATTTTTTAAGTAAGCGGGGAGTCGGGGCGGATTCGTCTGTGACAGTTCGTATGAAAACTAAAGGAGGAAAGTTTTTTAATAATCTATGCGGGGGCACATTTATTCCAGGAGTGACAAAAATGAGTTTATGTGCAGTTCTTTAATTAAATGGCTTACTTAAAAGAAGCAAAAGAAGGTACTGGAGGAAGGTGGAGGAGGCAGCGGTAGGCGTTGTCGGTGCAATAACTCACAGGCCTTCGGGTTGCCTCGCCTCCCTTTTCCAGGAGTAAAAGAGAAATGTTTTTATTCTCCAGCTGGATGCCAGGGGAGAGTGAAAGGGGAGCGCAATGAGTCTTATGAAGCCATGGAAAAAAAACCTGTCCAAGGACTGGGGAGTTGAATGGTTTACACGCCGGCTGCCAGCTTACGTTTCGTCTTAGTGTCACAATTTGCTGGGGAGCATCGCGGACGCTCTGAAAAAGTAGCGGGCGCTCTCCCAAAGCCTCCCCCCGGCTGAGGGCTGAAGAGTTGCTAAACGTCACTCACCATCATTCAGCCACCGGGGGAGAGGAGAGAGAGTAAACAAAAGGAGAGAAAGGAGAGCAAAGTAAAAAGGACAAAATGAAAGAAAAGAAGCAGAGAGACTGTGACAGAGAGTGACAAAGAGGGGGAGGAAGGAGAGGAGGGCGACGGTGGGATGAGACAAGGGAGTGAAAAAAAAGTAGAAAGAGACAGAAAGTGAGAAAATACTCATGCATGCTAATCCTCGTCTCCTGTGGCGCTCCGTCTAATGTGAGAAAAGGCTGCAGAGCTGCAGAGCCTGGAGCCGTCAGGGGATCGGACACGTCTGCTATCCGAGCAGAGCACAAACAACAACAGGCCATCTTCAAGCCTGCGAGTTCACGGACGTCTTACAGCAGCGCCCAGGTTTTTTCGCTGCCATGTTCACGGTTTGGCGCGGGAAAAAAAGTTTGTTTCTGTCAAACTGAAGACGTCTACGGGATCCGAGCCCGCTCTCATCTTTCCTCCACCGGTAGCAAAAGAGCGTGGGAAACTGCTTTCAGAGCATCGAGCGGAGGTGGAGGACTGACCCCGACTTATCGACCAGCGCTTCGCAACGCGCAGCTTCATGCCTGATGTGGCCACCTGCCAAATACACAAACTATTGATTCAAATAAACCTATATACATATTTCTCCGCACCGGCCGTGAAACTGTGAGAATAAAGGCACTGTTTACATAATGTGCAATCCTACATTAGAACACTGTATTAGTCTTGATCCTTTGGACCAGAAGCTGTTTTCACTCACTTTATTAGTGTGCCTGAGGAAACATTTGTAAACTGATACAGAAATATTCTTCACATGAGCCTGTAGGGAAATCTGTGGTCGCTCAGATAAACTATCAACCTCGCTCTGGCGCTCACACCTTCGGTGAAGACGCGTGCAGCGAGATGAGGATGCCTCCGTCGTCGTTTCGGTTGCTCGATGAGGCTCGTGGTTTGGAAACTGTGGTCGCTTGTTCGAAGGTGAACTTTCAAGGCTGCTGTTTGTTGATCTGCTCTGCAGAGGAGCTGGTAGTTAACTGCACCTGGTTGCTGGGTAGAAATCACCAGGCACATTCTCACAAACCAGTGCATGGATAGTAGGACATACTGAATGCTATATGTTTGCAACTTAAAGGTTTGATTTTAGTTGATTATTTCCCCATTTGGAATGAATGAGTCATGAATTTTGGTGCTCTGCTTTGGGGTGATCCAAACAGGAAGTGTCTTCATTTGTTTATTCTGATGGATCTGCACCATGCCAAGTCACAAAGTTCTATTTCTACTGTCACCGTGGATGCAGACAGACAATCAATCAATCTGATAAGAAAGAATGAGACATCGATGGAGCGGATGAAAGTCTGAGGGGAGGATCGACTGCGTGCGGGATTTCTGATCCAACACGATCGTCTGTGAGACAAACTTGTAAATTTAAGACCTGAGGTTAGCTCCCCAACACCTTGATTCTATAAAAATGAACGCTGGTGAATTTATCGGATTTCAATGGAGGGAATATTCAGCATCAAAAGTGGGCAGGTCGCAGCAGTCACCTTCAGCAAAGAGTGCCAACATCTCATAACTGCTGACTGTTACGAGAAGCGCCCAACCACTGAAATGTTTCTCTCTCAAGTGTCAATCAGTCTTCAGCTTTGTGCCTGCAGAGGTGGCCTTGTGGACCAACACAGCGGCGGTGAATGACAGCGATGCACTGAAGAGGCCCTGCTTTCTCTGAGCTGACGCCGCCGATTTGAATATCAAAACATGATGTAAAACGGTGATTAAAAGCCAATTACAGCTTGTGTCAATGAGAAGTCAATTAAGTATTTCAGGGGCTGCGAGCAGGGTTTTTGCCAGGGTAATGACATGGGGAGCGAAGAACAAAGGGGAGAAGAAGAGATACAAAGGAGAGGAGCAAAGGGGAAAAATGAAAGAAAGCGACGGAGAACAAACACAGCCGGGTGCAGAAGACAACACTGCAACATCATCTGCTGTTCAGACAGGCTTTCATCCATTCCCGTCACCATGCAGACATAAATTATGAACAATTTGCTAAAAGGCAGCGTTCAGTTAAGACTCAAATCCGCCGGGAACGTGAACGAGAGCGTTTTCTGAGAAAACCAAGCCACCTCCCTCGCATTAGAAAGTCCTAGAGCCTCCCTCCTGGCCGAGTTTCAGTGGATTGATTCTGCATTACTTATTTATACCCCACTAATAAACGGTGAGTATGGAAAAAAAAATGGATTCAGGCATGGCGCATGGTGGAGCTGCCAGCTTTTTGATCATCCGCCTGGAGCTGGCAGGAGCAGCCGTGTTTGCCACAGTGACGTGCGGCTTACAGCAGCCTCTGGAGACGAGACCACGAGAGGTCGAACATGCAGCCGCCCCCATCGGGCTCCCCCCAACGGGGAAAAAATAAATAGCTAAGAGGCGAGCTAGTGCTGCTTAACCCTGGGCTTTAATTATTGAAAAAAAAAAAAAAACGCCTGAAACTGCAGGAGCGCACAACACTCTCGACTGGAGAGGCTTGTTAGGGAGTAATGAAGAGGTTTGGAGCGAGAGGGGGGATCATTTTAGAGAGGTGCCAAGCCGGAGTAGATCTGTGCTCCTGCAGGAAAAGATGAGTATGGAAGAAAAAAGTTGCTCCGGTCTTTAAATAGTTTTGCTCTACAACTTGGCAGATTCCACTCTCCACCTCAGTTTGCTGCCCTCGCTAATTCACACAAATCAACTCAACAGAAACACATTCCACACACACACACACACACACACACACACACACACACACAAAGTATGCAACTGTAATCAAGCGCACAAACCAGCGTTTACAACAGAGCATTTTTCTTCCAAGATCTGAGGCTCTGGAAAGGGTTCTGGCGACGAATGAGGGGAGTTATTTAAAGGAAAGATTTGACAGCGTATCAGTTGAGGGTCACTGACACTGCGAGGGCCAGATGGTCATCTCGTCTGGCTTGTCCTCTCTTAACAGCCCCAATTTGTTCAGAGTTATTTCCAGGAATAAACGCTTGATTGTTGTTACTCTGCATTTCCTCTGCATGAACTCTTGAGCCTTGGCCTCTCTCACACCCCGAGAACAAGTCAATAAATTAGGAGGTTTGTTTTTGGAGGATTCTTGTGCATTTCCTCAGCGATAATCTGAGCAGGAATCAACCGATCAACTGACAATCTATCACAATCCGGGACCGGGTGTTTAGATTTGGTAATCAGCCAAGAAGTGCTTTAACTGCTGGCTCACAATCAGAGACTAAACTCAGTATTTATGTGCTACAACAACTGAATACAAGCGTTTCACTTTAATGTTAATGGAGTGGCCCCTCATAAACTGGTCTGGCTGTTTTTACAATTAATGATGCCAAGATAGTGCAGAGGGAGAGAGACAGACAGAGAGACAGACAGAGAAAGACAGACGGGGGGGTGGACATCACTTTCTTCTGACTTGCTGACTGCTGCTGTTTCTGTTTTATTATTGTTGCCATTTAACCCTTTAATACAAACTGGCAGCTAACACACAGTAAATCTCAGACACTCTCTATAAAATGTGTTTTCCGGTACAGCGAGAGTTTAAAGCCACAGCTTCTGCCGCCTCATTGAAAATCTTCAAGGGCCTGGGAGTGATTTCAAAACTAAAACCACAGACTGAACAAATATTTAATAACTATGATACAAAAAGCCATTCAGTGTGCTCCAAGCAGTGCTAGAATACGGCTTTACACTCGATGTGCATGTCACGTTTAGCTGTACAGTCTATCATGGACACAGGTGTTACGACCACCTAGACACTTGAACCGTTTTATGACTGGTGATACAGTGCATGAGTATTGTGTGTTGCCCTTTTAACACGTTATAACACACATGGATGGACAGAGGAAATGTTACTCTGTGTCTGACTGAGATAAATCTTTCTGTCGAACTATGAAAGAAAAAATGTCCAAATGAAACGGCATTAATAATCTGTGGTCTTCAATGATTGGTACTCTCAAGGATTTGCTTTCCAGTTTTTCCTGCAATTAGGTTAACAGGCCGCTGCCAGTTTGAAACCAGCGCTGGAAACATATTACCTGTTTATGATCTGGCAGCAGCTCGTGCTTGTGGGATGAACGGGTGAGGAACTCGCTCTGAAACAACAGAAGATAGTTGCATGCAGATTTTCAGAGGCTCCTCTCTCTCTCTGCAGTTTGTGTGATCGTGTGCATGTTTGCCACAAACCAAACACGTCAACAGAGCAGACTTTGTGGAGCTCGGCTCGGGATGGTCGCTGAGCGAGCTTTAATGAGAGGGGCGGAGGAACAGCTGATCGTGTGAGGCGTTTATGCTGCTCGAGAGGCGAATCTCATCCAACAGTTTGGAAGGTCGTCAGTACACTAGCATGCCGCAGCCAGGCAACCTCCCCCACATATCATCAGTGGTTTTTATTTGGGGGAGGGCTGGTGTGCACGGAGGGCACTGGAACTGGATTTTGTTCCATTATGCATGATAACAAAAGCCAGAGACCCGCGGTGTATTGCGGTAAGCTGCTGAGACTGTGGCCAAAATGATTTCGGCCACAAGGAAAAATTCTCGGTGCCTGCTGGGCCAAACCTTAAAAACACTGCATGACAATCCATAAATTCTCTTCTAAGAAGAGAGAGTTCACTTCTAGCTGAAGAGCTCCAGCATGGTTCAGTGCCATTACCATTTGAAAGGGGAGAAGATGAGTGCAGTAGCGGGGGGGGATAGACCAGCGTGCAGAAAGAAAGGCTGAAGGGGGAGTGCGGCGACGGGAAGAGTGGCTGACTTGTTGAACTTGGCGCATGGATGAGCTTCATTCGTCAACAGAGCACTAGAGCTGCTCCGCATTCAGGTTTTGCCCTTGAGACAACGTCGGCCTGGTCGGAGTCGATATTATGCAGCTGGAGAGTGTATCTGAGCTCGTGTGGGGAACTGAAAAGGTAAAAAAAATCCTCCCACTGCCTCAAACTCCTAAAAACAAACTCCCATACTGCACTTTTACTTACTCCTACCCAACAAAATGTGAGACAAAACGCCAATAAAGTTGGTTTGGATGGAGTTTAAAATATTCCCTTACTGCTACTGTGTCCATTTTCTGAATTATGCATGTGACCTTTGCGTAGAAATAAAGTGATGACTAATTTATGAGATTATGGGATGTTAAAACTGGTAGTAAGGGCCCAAAGGAATATGCAGCAACAAACATAAGTCTGTGTGAGGGGACAGAGTCCAGTCAAAGCCAGAACCAACAACCAAACCAACCAAAACCAGAAGACTGAAGTGTTTACGTCCATATGTCCCCCAGTTTAGGAGAACACATCAGGACAATGATCCTTAAGGCAAACAATAGTATGTGGAGTCAGTTACAGGACTACAGTCCCACTGGTGATGTGGTTCACTGCTCAAAAAGCCTCCAAAACAAGCCAGAAAGTGAAGACAGGCCCTGTCAGAGCGTCAGCAGAGAAGACACAACATGTGGCATGGACGGATTCACACACTGTTACGACTTCACCTTCATTTAGCCTACGCGTTCATCGACTTACGGCCTGTAAATTTAGAGGATTTTGCTAAAATGATGAGACTGTTCATCATCCAACACAACAGACAAGACAACAACCTATCAACTATTTCTGACTGCACCTGTAAGAGGAGATGGTCAGTATCACTGGTCTTAAACCAGGAGTTACATAGGATAATAACAAGTACAGGAAAATGTTAATAAGGTGAAATAAGAGTGGAATAATTAAATATAAACGTTATTTAAAAAGAATAATGACATGTGAGCGTCTCCTGTCCTGGTCTATATAACCAATACGTCCAATTTGTGTTGTGACACAGTGTTTATCTGTGGAACAAAACAAATAACACACTCGCACATACATCACGAGACAGAGTCACTTCCATACAAACGACTGTCAGTGACAGAGAACTTCCAGTACACACTGCGGTTCCTGGGTTTGGGTTTGAGTCGACGGTCCCGACCCACACATCGCTGTACCTCTGTTAGTTGTAACTCTGAATCATTTTGTGATGGAAAAATGTTGCTGTTGAACTTTTCTGTCGGTTTCAGGTCACGAAATTAACGTAGGAAAAATTATCAATTGGTTTGAACGCTCAGCTGAGTGCAGTTAAACTTTTAAAGCGACACATCCTTGCAGATGAACAGATTCTGGACTTATTTTATTGGACTTATTATTTCTTAACCATTTAAAGTGTTCGTATTGCTGCACCTGTCTGTTCACCGTTTAAAGTGAAGGGTGAGTCACTCTGCTTTAAAAAGCTGTTAAGGCTGATGGCATGAATGTGAGGGCTCGTTTGTGGTCAGATTGCTCTGTAAAAAGGTTTTTTCTGTCATTCTGAGGAAATGATGAATTTATTTCTGGCATTAAAAGAAGAAATGAGTCACCAAACGTTAGCATGGTGGCTATCAATCCGTAGTAGTCACCCACGGGCTCCGGAAATGTTCTCTGCTGTAGAGCGACCAACTGCTATCACTAGCACCTCTGCAGCATATACTCTACCTTCTGTGCAGTGTTTGTGCTTCAGTGTTCCATGAAATAGCTTGGCTAAATTTACAGGCTCGTGGGTGTGTGTTCGTGTGTGTTCATGTCTGTCTGTGTGTGTGTGCTAAAAAGGCAGAAGGGAGGAAAGTGCTGGCAGGGAGCGACTTTGACCCAGCAGGTGGAAACAGGTGTCGTAACCTACCTGCCTGCCCCAAGGTGGAAACAAACTGGTTCTTTAGAGGCGAGTGCGCAGTTTGATTTTTCCATTCCCTCGGTGTGAGGAGGAGTGTTTGCGTCTCAGAAATACACATTTTTTAGTCATTCTGTCTTCATAAAAAAATCACAAAATTCAGTCGTCACACCTGCTGGCTTGGAAATTACCTGCCATTGAAGTTTGTCTGCAGGTACATGGAGAAATATATCAAACTTTTTGCTTCACAGCAGCAGAATTTGTCTGGACTGAACGTCGTGGGAGCAGCTGGAAGCCGTGCAGGGTGCACTCTCTTTTCTCCCACGCCCCGACAGCACCGTACTGGGACGGTCTCGGACAAATTATCCCAGACGTGTTCATTATTGTTGGACAGATGCAACGAGTTCCCTCTCTTTGTGCTTAAGAGAAGAGAAACATTCAGACTAAAAGTTGATGTTGTTAATGTTAATCGACTAGACAAACATTTTGAGCTGTTGTCGACTAACCCTAACACAAAAACAAGACTGAAACAGCTGCTCCTGTAAACACGGCTTTAAGGTGAGCACGCCATGCGTCACCCTGCACAGTTAAGCTCAAACACGTGACCTCAGGATCAAAACAGTGTCACAGTTTCAGTCCCTACGTTTGTGCTGCTGCTTTTAAAGAACTGGTTTGGGACCGGTAACCCGTGGGTGTGGCGCAAAATACATGTTTCAGCAGATGCGAGCACTCCTTGAGGAGAGCGAATGATTTGTGACAGCTCCTGAGCAGGAGAGGCTCTCCCACACCCCTGCGAGTGTCGGCGACTTGATCTGAAGGGTAGAAAGAATCCGGTGTTCTCCGAGCCCCTCGGTGTTGACAGGAGGCCGCGAGCCAAGCACCGGACACCGCCTCAGCAAAAGCGTGCTTGACAGGGCAGCGTGAGTGTAATAGATTTGAAGTCTTCCACTCTTCTGGAGCTGGAGAGTGTCGAATCGCCATGGAAACCGAGGCGGCCGTTTGGCAGGAGTGGCTTTTGGTTTGAAACACTTTTTTTTTTTCCAGTTCAGGCGCCGCCGCTTCTCTCACGGTTCTGAAAAACCTCGGCGCTCCACCGCTCCCTTTCTCTGATCATCCTCCTTTTTCTTCACACTCCCCTCTTCTTCCTCCCCCCCTTAGCTCAGTAAGGCAATCATCACAGCCCCGCGGTGCGAGAGCGTCTTAGCTATGGCAGATAAAGGCTGGGAGATTGTCAGTAATGACGGGTCCACCAGCGCTGAAACTTCCCAGAGCTGCTTGTTTCAGCAGTAATTACGATGGGGGAATGGTGCACCGTGACTGGCTCTAAAAAGCTTACCAAGCCTTTTGCTTGTGATGCCATGTCAACTTTTTTTTTTTACAGCAGGCAAGTCACTCGAAGTAAAAAGGGGGACTTAAAAGCTAAACAAAATGTGTGAAACAAAGCGGTAAAAGGCAGAGGCAGAGGCGGCGGGCTCGGTGCTGAGTGATGTGGAGGCCCGGGCGGGCGCGGGGAGGGGAGAGGAGGTGAGGAGGGGGAAAGTGCTATGAAGTCTATGAATAGGGATGAGATTGGATCATTGGTGCTCAGTGTTCTCCAATCGCAGCTCTGCTGAAGAAGGTGCAGAGTGAAGTGATAAGACAGGTGAAAAGGAAGAAGAGAGTGGACAGAACAAATAACGAGGGAGGACGACGGCGCTCGAGGAGGCAGGAGAAGGAGTGATTGAAAATAACCGCGAAGAGGAAGAAAGGACTGATAAGTGTGTGTGTGTGTGTGTGTGTGTGTGTGAAAAGGCTCTGCTGCGCCACAAAGAAATAAAATCTATCATCTTGCTTCCCCCGCGTCACTTCCTCTGAAGCTGGCCCTCAGTAATCACCTCCTTCACCCTCTCTCGACTGCTTCATCCTCACCTCCTGTTCCTCCTCGTCCCATCCACCCACTCTCACCCCCCCCCCCCCCCCGTGGTCTGAGACATGAGGAGAGCGCTTAACCCCCTCTCCACGGATCAGCCCTCACGCTACGAATGGCAGCCGTGAAGAAAGTCCTCGGCTTCTTCATCCCCCGGACAGAAATTGGATATTGAGTGCGGGGACGAGAGGGCGTGAATGAAGATGAACAAATGTGGAGTGTGGAGATACGACACGGTCGATATTATTGAAAATGGTGGGTTAGGGTGGTGGCGGAGGTGGTTGGGTGGTGGAGATTTATTGAAGGTGTCCACCTGTGTCGGCTAACATAGCGGAGTCATCTATCATGGTTCAGTCGCGCAGCGCGGAGGGTGGTCGTGATAAAGGGCCGCTTAATTCCAGTCAGGTTGCTCTGAAAAGGCATCAAGGTAATTGCATTCATGAAAAACTCGACGGTTATTTATAGGCCGGTGTGGATATAAATATAGTTTTACTGGAGGAAAAAGCTGCATCAGGCTCAGGATGTATTTAAATCCCATGAATGTCAGCTGATTGCATGTTTCACCATCGCGCTGCTGAACTCTCGTCTACGAGGAAAACTATTTACACGTCAGGCTGCGTGCACACATCGATGAAACATGAAGTCAATTCATTAACTGATTAGAATAAAAGCATTGGTTAGTTATACAACAAATCCACGACCGAGCACAAGTACACTGAATGTGAACTATATTCTGGATTTTATGGAGGTACCATGAGGTAATGTGGCACCTCTCTACCTTCCATACTTTGGTCTGTACTGGACTTGAACCGGTCTCCCTCCGGTTCCCGAGCCAAGTCCCTACAGACTGAGCTAGTGCTGCTGCAAATACTGCTGCTACTTCTGTTTGGGTCACATCCTAAAATGAGCTTTGTCGGCAGGAGGGTGGAGTGATAAGACAGGTGAAAAGGAAGACGAGAGGGGACAGAACAAATAACGAGGGAGGACGGTGGGGCTCGAGGAGGCAGGAGAAGGAGTGATTGAAAATAACCTCGAACATTAAGAAAGGACAATATGTCACCTCGGTTTCTTGGTGAATGAACTAATGCAGTGATTAAAATGTAATTAAAGTAACTGTCGGCGTAGCACAGACAATTCTTTCACTTTACCGTGTCGGCTGATGCGTTGACGCGTCTTTGAAAAAAAGAAGAAAACTGAGACTGTAATACCTGCTACGCTCACAATGAGACACATTGATTCCTTAAAAGCAGAGGGCATCAATTTAAGCACCTTAACTTGTCAGCGGCCAGCACCTCCATAAACAAACTCTATTAAACCCAAGCCGAGTGCATTTACATTCCAGCAAACAGCTTGCAATTACCCGTTTAGATGGCATACGTTGGCAATTAATACAGCAATCTTCCTTAATGCCCCACCTCGGGAATTTGTAAACATCAATTATGAGAAATAAGAGAGCCTCTCAGATAAACAGCCTCGTGCTCCGCAGCAGTCACAGCGTGATGCTGGAAATATAAAAAAATAATAAATCTCACTGGAAGCTAATGTTACGTCTCCAAATCAACCACCTCCACCAAATCACTAGCAGAGAGTGAAAACTACTCGAATCTTTCCAGCCCTTTCTCTCTGCTCTGCTGTCAATACGACTAATCACACTGGTCTGTCCATATTATGCCGACAGCTCCTGGTCAATAACCACATACTGCATCAACTGCACCCATAAACCACCGGCTTTTATGGTCAATAGAGTCCGCCTTTGACGTGGTCCTCACTGCCCTGTGGGGAACGAGACGAGCAGACTGAAAGCCTGGAGAGGAAATACTCAATAATCTGTTGTAGGGCTGCAACTAACCGTTATCGATTAATCTGCCATTTATTTTCCCCAGTAATGGTGGAAACGTCCATTCTAATTTCCTAGAGCCCGTGGTGATGTATTTAAATTGTCCGATCGATCGAAAAACCAAAGATCTTCAGTTTACTTCTTTCTTATGTGATGAAGAAAAGCATCAGCTCCTCCTGACGTTTGAGGAGCTGGAAACACCAAATGTTTGGCAACAGTGAAAATCTTTCAGATGATGTAAAACACGGCGGTACGCCTGGTCTTCAATCAACCCAAAGGGCACGTCACCCCCACATCCACCTACATGAACGGCCTTATACGGACATGTTACCACTCGATTCTTCCACTCGAGGCAAATCAAACTTTTCTTGTCCGTTGTTCCCCGTTGGTGGACGTTGCTTGGACGTCCCTCTCTACCTTCAATGAAGACCTCCAGCTCTTCGGAGAGGACCTCCTCTACAACACTACCAACAGCTGGGCGTGATGAATCCCATCAGGCTGTGCTCACAGGTGGGGCTGAAACTTGTTTACCAGCCGCTGGTCAGTGGCTACAACAAAGTAAACTTTCCTGCTACGACTCGCTGAAATACACAATCTGCAGGTCTGATTGCACCCTGAGCGTACAGATATCATCTCCAATCCACTTTAAGTAAGCGGCACTAATCGCATAAGTTGAATGGAGTAAGATAAAACTCACGGCTGCTACTGAAGAAGCCATAGTTAATGATATAATCCTCCTGTTTGAGCTAAAGCTAACTAACCTTTACGAAGGGTTACCCCAGGGTGAAGCTTTAAACGGCTTATTGACGCCTCACACTCGTGTGGTGGAGAGTGTGCGCTAAGGTCGGACTGAGTGAATGTATATCGACTGCTCGCTTTATGAACATCAAGAAGAGGAATAGTGTAGAAACCCTGTGAACCCCAGGAGGCCACTTCAGGTAATTAGGGTGTTGCACATGCCGATGAATCTGTTGAACAAATGAGACGGCGAGTTCCAAAGTGCCACGAAAATTTGCAATCATACTTTATTGTAATCAAGGCCTTAGATGAGTGGACCTTTTGAATTGTTAAAGCAATTAAGACACTTGATTAGCTGTAATTAAATGTCGAGACAAAATATAAAAAGAGAAACACAAAGGGCTCGACTGCCTCTTTAAAAAAAACCCAACAACGTATGGACACAAGCAGTTACTTCAGAACAAATTAAAAAGGGTTCACCTCCCTCCGACGTGGTTGCTATGAGCTACAACTCCAGCTTCTAGACAAGTTGTATTTTTTTTTTAATTGCACATTTATTTTGGGGTTATAAAGAAGGGTGAGAATTCAGGATAACGGTCATTAGATAAAATAATAACAATTACATGCTCGGAAAGTCACGCTGAGTCTAAGAATACGTGCATCGTGCATGTATGTTCAGACGTTTCGTCATTCACTAAAGATTTAAAGCACATACATAATTGCCTCCATGAGCTTTGCGTGACCGCCAATCCTGCAGCACTTTAATACATTCAATGAAGACAAGCATCTCAACACAGAGTCTGCATTAATAAATAAACCCTTACATGCAGACTGCCCCGTTTTATTTTCCAGAGTCAGAATATGTTTAGTTCTTAGAAGCAAACTGCCGGCGCAGCCAAACACGCTCAACATTTTAATAAGAGATTTTTCTTCATCTGGCAGGAACTCGCTCTAATTTTACTCAGTGTTATCTGAAAATATAACACAGGATCAGCGTCCAAAGACATTTCTATCAAATCACAGGAATTTATGGCACAACAAAAAAAAAAAAAAAAGAAAGAAAGAAATTGGACCAAAGTTCTGGACTGATAGATCTGTGCTGAATCTCTAACAAAGTTTAACAACAAAGCCCAAATGTTGAGGATCCAGATATCATGTGACTCCAACTGATGAGATGCTGATGAGAATTTTCTTTAACTTCTCTGACGGAGGCGATCGACCTCTACGTGCCCCGGTGCAAAGTGTTTCAACGTCGGAGAGGAAGAAGAATGTGTCGAGTCATGCTTCAGTTTCACGTGCAGCATCTTATTTATGTTTCATGCTGTTCATCATGTTTTTGTGTAGGCTGACCGAATACAACAAAGCAAATCTGCATACATCATCACGGCCGACCCATCTTCAGAGGCTGCTTTCCCTCGGGACCGGCAAGATCACCACACGGAAAAAAAAAAGCTGAGGTTGAACCCATCGCCGGCTTGCGGTGGACCTCATTTTCTCCCACCTCCTCAAGTCGCTGTATCCCTGAAACTTTGAAGTCCAGCCAGCAAAGGGCTTTGAAAAAAAAAGCCTGCAATCTCCCCACCATGACCAGGCAGAGGATTAGCCAAGCCCTGCAGGACAGAGTGGAAAGAGGACGGAAAGAGGGCTGGAGGAGGAGGAGCGGCGCCATTTCCACAAGGGCCGTGTATGTGCGAGCAGCTCTCCCTCCGGCCAGAGCTGTGGGGGATTAACGAGCTACTAAGGAAGCAGAGAACAGACCTCCAGCCCCCTTTTTCAGAGTTTTGAAGGAACCAAATTACAGCCGAGAACTGAGGAGGAGGAGGAGGCAGGAGGGGAGTGCCAGTTCTCCCCTGAGCCGCCTCAAAATCTTTGTTGTGTCACTCACAAAATCTGAGATGGCAGACGGTCTCAGGATTACTAAGTTAAGGAAGACGTGCGTCTACAAATGTCTCAATTATTGAAGCAGGACAACTTTGTCAACTTGGTTGCTCCACATAAAGTGGTTAAGCTCCTAATCTCACCATCAGCCTCGATGCGATCAGTGACGGGGGAGAAGTCACCCTGGAAAAGTTTGCCTATCCCTCTGAGAGCCAAAACAAGAGAGATTATTCCACTTTTATCCGTGCTGAGCTGCGATGTTTGCCGACACTTTAGACTGTAAATATTTCATAAATGGTGCTGCTCTCAATGCATTTTCAAGCTGTGCATCCGCTGGCAACCCGACCAAAATATAATAAAAGCAGAATATAATATGCTTGTCAAGTGTGTGCTGTCTAAATACAAAAAAAAAACCCAATGATTTTAAGCAAACAGGCGAGGAGCAGAGGCCTTTCTTCTTTCAGAGTGAAGGGAATTCAGGGAGGTTATCTGGCAGTCACCAGTTTGGTAGACTGTCGCTGGCACGTCTCATTGAACTCAGTCACAAAATCTACAGCAGCTCAGGATACAATACGACAGCGAAATCAATAAGTAATAGCAACTTAGCTTACCAGTGAGGAAGGAGGAACAATGGGCCTTGATTTTTAAAGAAAAAAGAAATTCAGTGCTGCCTCCCCATCAGTGCTTTTCAAGTAATGGGGTCTTTTGTCTTATCTGTGACTGAAAGGAGCTCGAGGACTTTGCCCTTCATCCCTTTGTTGTTACAGAGTCTCTTGTGGAAATGGAAGATTGGCCCATAGGCGTGGGTGTACGAGGAGGAAGGAGCCAGGCGGCCGTGCGAGCGCATCAGACTTGAGCGGTCTTAATAAAGCTTCCCTCTATCCACCCCAGAGATCTCCTCACCCCAATTATACGCCTGACACCTCTACCCTCCTCCATCTCCTCTTATTTCTCACAGCACCCACCCTTACAGAATCCCATCCCAGTTCCCAGCTCTGATCATGCTTCTCCCTTTGCTGGGCTCAAAGCTCCAGAGACCTGCGTGATATCAGGCTGCTGGTGGCGTTCGCTTCACAGTCTGCTGGCTGAATCGCATTAGGGATATATCTCCTCCGGCATTGACGGAACATCACGACTGAGACCGTGTAAACTTCAGCAACTCACAAAACAGTCCCGAGTGTTTTCATTAGCACTTACTTTTGTGACATTATATGTAGGAATTCACGTCTTTGCGTCTAAGTCTAATAACACACACGGCGGTGAGGTGTGAACCTGTGGAGGCATGTCTGAGATGTTCTTTTGGAAATCATCGTCTCCCACGATCATCAAGCCAGCGCCTGAAGCTGAACGCACGCTCGCATCATTCATGTTCAACTGAAGCTGAAAAATAAGTCAATAAATCAAGTCAGTCAAACGACAGAAGAATAATCAGGAACACTTTGGGTAATTGATTATTCTGTATGTCGTTTCATAAAAGAGGTTCCAGCTATTTTTCTGTCTTCTGTGATGAGAAATTAAATTTCAGCTTTCGGCTGCTGCTTTGACAAAACAATTTGCATAAGCCAGTTTGGGCTTTTGTAAATTTATTATGTCCATTTTTCACTGTTTTCTAACCAAGTTATAAACTAACCAATTAATACCGCCCATTCTTCGGAGGCACACCATGAAATTAGTCGAATAAAGTGAATGAAAACAAAACGCACGGCGATGGACGGCCAGTAGCCGATATATTCGCCCAGTCACGCAACCCTCCATTGTCTGGTCAGCTGACGGTGACCTTCCAAACTTTGCAGGGTGATTTCACTCCAGTTCATCAATCTCATGTTTACGAGCCACGGTTCATTCACGATCGAACAGTGTGAAAGTTTAGAAGATCTCTGACGAGTTACAAAGCAAAGAGAATTAACTGTACGCGTGAACACACTCCAGTGCCTAACAAGGCAGCGGAAGCACAGCCTGCCACTCCCGCTCCATCCTCGCTACTTTTTGAGACATTTCTTGCTGGTTTTACCGGCGGATGCTTTCAAGGTCACAGTAGGCCTGCATCTGGCCAGCCATCTGTTTCCAGCCATCCCATGAGGCGTCCTGTCATCGTCGCTCCTCGGCCCTGTCCTCTACTGTCCACATTCGAGCTCGCTGGGGAAATGCCCGTCCAGACACAACAACAGCCTCTCTGCCATTCTACAGGTTCCTGACGCGTTTCTGCAGTCGTTTCCGCTTCGACTACCTGACAACTTCACGAAAGACCTCGCCCAGGTGTGTGCGCTTCATTAGTATGCACCAGTCTCTAAATATTGTAGGTAGTCAGGTTCACTTATGTAGCCCAAAAACACAAGTTTGTCTTAAACTTTACAATCTGTGCAGCGTACACCGGTACATCCTCAGATTTGGAAGGAGAAAAACTCCATTTACAGGCAACATGCAACAAACACATCAAACTACTGGAAACGTGGGACAGTTTTCCTCCTGATGCTTGTTCAGAAAATGTGACTGGAGTAGTTCTCGTTAATATTAGCTGTTTCATAAACATAAACAGGATATGGAAACCATTCTTCAAAGAGGTTCTGACATAACGGACATTGAACTCATGACGTATCAGCTGTTTTCACAGCGTCTTCATCACTCCTATGGCTCTATAATAATCCATCCACCCAAACATATAATAACTCAATGGAAACAAGCATTCATTCACATTTTCATTAAATCGTGACTTAATAAGCAACATGAGTTAATCCGTCAACCTCAAAAGTCGTCATCAGATCCATAAACTGGAATAAATCGAGCTCAGCCGACTTCAAACCAGCGAGAAGAGCTCAGACGTAAACACAAACACAGAAATCTCTCATGTGAAATAATCCAAGTGATGTGTTGGCAGAAAATGGTGCATTTAAGTCAGGGCGAGTATAAAGAATGATGCGAAGCTGTCGCACTCTATCTAGTTTGTCCTTGGCTGAAGAAAAACTCGTCATAAAAGCCAAATATTTAAAAGCTGATTCCTGACATTGGGTTGAAGCGAGTAGATAAGTAATTGAGTAGACAATATCTCGTTTAAAAAAAGAAAGCTGCTTCAGTAGCACTATTTCCACAAAGCATCCTTTAATGAAGTGGTCTCAGCGGATGTCTCCTGCAAGCAGACCTTCCTCTGTCACATTACATCCAATTCAATCTAAATGCTGCTTTTAAAGATCAGTGAACAGAGACTCCGAGTCTCCCCAAATCAAATCTTCTTCAGCGTTTAATTACAGCGGATGGAAGGAAGGAAAGAAACAGTATTTTGTACTGTACCTTAGCGTTCAGACAGCGATCCACCGAGCAGGTGAGCACAGCAGGCTGGTTAAGTCAGCAGCTGTCAGTATATCTGTGAGGGAGACAGAAGAGATCTCTGTTACGTCTGAGTGTGTCTCAGTGAGCCTCTACGAGCATTCACAGCAATCATGTTGTCTTTTTCTTCAAAGAGTCCACACTGCAGATAACAATGACACACTATTATATACTATTAATACTGAATATACGATCCACTTTCATCAGGAAACAGTCAGAACGTGGAGCAATTTGCTTTGAAGTTGCCGAGACGGGAGGTTTTTGGTGACTACAGGTTGCTTTTGCAGCAAGCAAGCAAAAATCTTTGACAAATCCCAGAGCTCAAACTAGCCAAATCTGATGATGGCATCTCCGCTCGCAATCTGCTCTGGCAATCTGCTCCCAGGAAAGAAAGAAAAACGTCCTCACCTTGCCAGTACACAAACCTACACTGAGGCTTTCTACGATATTACAACATGAAAAATATTTAATGTGCAAACAGGCCGAGCGGCTCCTCTCTGCTCTTAAAAAGAAGACGCTCCTGAACGTATAGAAGATGTATTTAATTTGCTGCTCCATACAGTCACTGCTGATTAGTTTTTTAATTAAACATAAAGCATAAAAAAGGCAATCGTGGTTTCAGTCTCAGGCGTAATCACAGAGGGCTTTATGTGCCAATTGTAAAAAAATAAGCATCACAATAAGCATTCATACTTTTTGTGCTTTTGGAAATTCATTAACCTGACCATTGTTCTGGAAAAGTTCCAAACCTCAACTTGAAGATAGTCGGCCATAATCATCTATTAATGACAGACAACATCACATTCACCTGCCTTTTCCTGATTGTAGGAGCCAAAATGTGTGCAGATAGTTTGAGGTGTTTGTTTGCCTAGATCACCTTTACTTCCTGTAACTGGCACAGGTGGGTGTGGGTGTGGTTTCACCTTATTTTTACCTGTGCACTTGACGGCGGGAGTTAGACAAAGAGGGTGACAGGCTGGTAGCAGCTACTGCAAAAGGCAGCCAAGTGTTCTTTTAAAAAAGGAGATACATAAACAACGTGATTATTATTATTATTAAATATAATGACCTGGATGGATCCTGAATCTGCACACAGGCTAATTGTGACAAATGGTGACGACGGAGGTTTTGACCTCGAGATGAGCACATTTCAGGGAAGACTTTGCAGAGGCAGCATCCTCCTCCAGCTGGCAGCCACATGCTGATGATGGTTCAGTTAAGGTTAAGGCAAAGCCAGCTTATTTTTCTCCTTCACGCTCTCAAGTTCTCTGTTTTGACAAAAAAAAAAAAAAGGACCACAAACCCAGGACGGAAAATACAACTGCTGTGTTGTGTATCAATAACAGCCTCTTCTGGGTAGTGTGATACCGTTGGGCATGTGGTCATTATTTTCTTGTGAGAAGTTGACAGACAGGGCTCTGTGCTCATCGTCTGCAGGAAGTCAACAGATCGGCTCTGAACTCCGAGCCGAGCCTGGGAAACAAACACAGAAACATCAAGAAGGCAGATA
This sequence comes from Nibea coibor, assembly GCA_023373845.1. NCBI lineage: Eukaryota > Metazoa > Chordata > Actinopteri > Sciaenidae > Nibea > Nibea coibor. Next base: position 24,996,582 of record CM041726.1, on the reverse strand, counting down.
AGGCCTCGTAGAAAACAAATTCCAGTGCAGGCTCGACAAAAGGTTCCAGACTATCTCCGAGGCACTTAAAGTTCCCAGACTACAAATTGCCCCTAACTGCATCTTGATTAATTTAGCAGTGTGTGTTTGTGCTTCATAACAAAACCAAGAAGGGTTTATAGTTAAGTACATCAGCTGGCTCTCTGCTAGAACATGTCTTCCATCATTACCATCATCATCCACTCGCAATTTAGCAGGTACAGGCCACGAAACACGGGACAGTTAGGTCAGTGCCGCTGTGTGGAGTCTGGTGCCAGCACAGAAAATCTAAACCAGAGGTGCCAAACAACCAAAGCCACATTCTGAATTATGCACAAAAAGCAAAAAAATAAAAAATAAAGGTCAATGACATTGCTGAGGGAGGTTTGTCTTTTTAGTGTTGGGTTCATCTGTTCTGACCGAGCACAGAGAATGACACAGGAGAAATGATTCCCCGGTCCGGTCCGGTCCAGTCCGGTCGACTCCTGATGAAATGTATTCCACTGCAAAAACACCTTGGAACCACAACTGAGAGCATAATTGAATCAATGCTCGGCCTCTGAACCGCTGGACCAGACATTTATTTTGCTTGTTTGCTACCTCAAGCTCTCATCCTACGTAACCATGCAGAAGCGTTCCTGGAGGCATCGACTCTTCGGACGTCACACTTGTGGAATGACTATTGATTTGGTAAATGGATACAAGACGGCGGGATGGGAGATGATACTGCAGGCTCTATGGTTATGTCAGCTCGCATTAACGACGCGAGAATGCACAACATGTGTTCAGAGGAATGCGGAGGAAGGAATGATTGTGCGCTTGTTGATCGCTGCTTATTTGAATGTACTAAAAGCACCAGCTTGACGGGGTTTGCATGGCAAATAGAGGGTTAGAGGGGGAGAGAGAAAAATCTCACCCTGCACTCTCACGCACACTTCCCCCAAACTCCTGTTAAGACTGCCCTGGCGGCACTTTGATTATCTGCTCAGACAGCTGGAGGAAGATTTAGTCGCTCATCATCCCAGATCAAAACTTTAGAGTTCCTGACCTGGTCTGAGGATCAGCGTTTGAGGCTTCTTCAGCCGGACCAGTATAATAAACTGGTCAGCCAATTTATAAAGACTAATTTCTTAATACTTTTAGCTCATTTCTTTCCAGGCAAGCCTTAATTAAACAATTCATTCTCTGGTACGTTACCGTGTGAGTCTCTTTCAAACTAAAGTGTAGTTTCTGTTGAGTTTTTGTTCAGTCAGTTTAACACCTCCATGCCTTCCATCAATCTGTAACCAAGATAAAACAATCAAACAGGTCTCAGACGTTTTTTTATTTATTGCAATGCTGCAGGCGCACTGTCCAAAATAGATTGCAGTGCTGGAAAGTTAAACTTTTACAGCTTTAAAAGGCTGATCAACAACTTCATCAGCCGCACCAACCGCCGGATTCTCGCTGCGAGTCAGCCTGGATTAGAGCTCCATTTATAAAATGTCTTTATTCAGCGGGTTTAGTGAAAGGGCACGATGATCCTCGTAAAGTTTGGCGCTTCTTCAAGCGGAAACATGTCGGCCTCAAATATCACCGCTGCCCTGATAGGGGGGAAAAAATTCAGGTTTCGGTGTGATGATGACGACTTCTCAGTTTCAGTCTTATTTGTGACCTTTTTCTATTTTACTGGAGGAGATAGGAGACATTTAAATGGCACCGTGCCATTGCAGATACTGGATAAGGACGAACTTTTTTATTCATAATTACAATTGTCCTCTGGAAATTCATCAAATTTAGGTGTGTGTGTGTGTGTGTGAGGCATGGACTGCCGCTCAAATATCATAATATGTCACCAGTTCTCAAAGTCAAACCTCTGAGCACTATTGAGAAAACACCATCTTTTATAATTTAGTGTGCTTATTGGAAACAGTCACCGCAGTCAAGCTCCAGTTCAATGCTGAAGACAATTTTATGGGAGGAAATAAATGGCAATAAATATTACTGTCAAGGGTAGAACCAGTGACTCGCTGCTTATTGTCTTTTAACTTCATTTGTAACTCATTGTATTGGAATTTTATCATTTTAAATCATTTCTTTGCTTCGTATTTTCTAGATTTTTGAAATTGGTTCGAAGGAAAATTACATTTTATTACAGAGCCTCTGAGCCTTTGTCAGCCCAGTCAGATAGGATCCTTCTGTATTCACCAGCAACAAGTGCTACAATAAAGTCAGGCAGATTCTTAAATGCAACATTCACAGGTTTAGTTTAAAATATATGATGGCAAACTTCTTTTTAGCACCTCTTAGAAACAACCTGGTTCTTTTAACATCGTGCTTTCATGGACAAAACTCCAAAAATGAGACCTTGGTTGTGTGAAAATTGAATTCCCCTGATCTTTGAACCAATTAGATGATTAATATGACGGCCAATGGACACCATGGTCATGCATTTTTGAACAACAACTAATAAATCTGAGCAGAGGAACTGGGGCCGGTGTGGCCTCTTCTGTCTTCCACCAAATGCCAACAAGCCAGCGATCATCTGGCAAGCAGACTACACTCCTGCCCTTTCTCTGCTCAGCTGTCTATTAAAAGGAAAACATGTGGTCTAGTGTCTTGTTTCAGGGAAAGTGAAAACACACACCCGCTGAGGTACACAGCTGAGCAGAGGAGTCTGTGTTGTGACTCCTTCTTTTGTACCACATTCCCTCACTCTGCATCGCCGCATGGGGTACGGGTACGAGGCTTGACCCCTTCCTGACTATCACTAAGCAGAGCTCCCCTCCTCCGTCCCTTGACACCCACTCTAGAAAATCAATCAGTATTCAGGTCAAGCCACAGCGAAGCCCCCTTTAACACATGACCTCTGACCCCGGCAGGGTTCTCCTCAGAGAGCGTGACAGGGATTTGTCTGCTCCATGTCCGACGCTAACAAAGTCCTCGTGTTGAGGAGGAGGAAGGGAGGAGGGAGGAGGAGGAGCGTGGCCCTGACCCTGTCCACCTCCGACACAATAAATCCAGCTGAGGAGTTCAAGGTGGCCTGACCTGCATCCGACCCCGTCTCTGGAAACATAGCAACACGCTCCAGCTGAGCCTTTCCCCCCAACAAACGTCAGTGCCCCAGAGCTGAGGGGAGAAACAGGAAGCGCCGGAGCTGGAGGTTCTTGGGCGCCGCCGGAACACAAACCAACACATTAATTCACTCACATTTCACTTCACCCAAGCCTGCGACACCCGAGCAGTTGGGAGGCCTTGTTTCTGTCACAGGAGGTGCATGGTGGGAGTTCGGGGGGGAGCAGAATTAGCATACCGTAATTACACCGGGGAAAGATCCAGACTCCAAGGAGCAAGACATAACCCATAATTTGCCATTGTGCTCCCTATGCAATTGACAGTCGGTCTATGATATTGGAGATAAATGTCGGAATTCAGGCTGTTAGTTTAACTGATGGTGCATTCAGGATGATAATAACCACGGCCTTGCACACAGTGAATCTGATGAGCGGCCCCGCAATAGCTCTCCGCCGCTTCCCCCACCCCTCCACGCGGGGTATTATCATGCTAATCTGAGAGACAAGATAGAAAAAATCCAGTGAATGAGGAAGTAGAATAGGAAGCGAGGACCTCTGGAACTGCGTGGAGACAAAGGATGGTATACATTCACACGAGCACGGGTGACAAATGGACACAGACATTATGCTGGCTGCTTAATTAAAAGAACATCGCCTAATTAAAAAGATCTTCGTGGTGAATGGACCTCCTTGACGCAGTATCTGACCTGTGTCTCCTGCACATGTTGGGCACAGAGCAGTCAGTCTTTTTTTCTCTCAATGCATCTAATTTTCACATCACAGGAGCTCTGAGGACTGTCGAGCTGCAAACGCCGAAGTGGAGCACGCTGCAGGAAGAGCAGCCAGATCATGGCGGGGGGTGCTGGTGCTTGTTAAATGACTCATGATTTCCACTGGACAGTCGATGAAAGAGATTGGATTAGATGCAATTCAACATCTCCTGGACAAAACTTCCCGCCCCTGTAAAGGTCCAGTTAAATTCAGAGATTTCATCATTCAATCATGTTATTACACGGCTTTGTTGAATACTCGATTCCGGTCAATTACGGCCTACGGTCGCCTATTTCGAGCAGACTGCTGCTTCTGAAAGACGGGCCGTTGCTATGGACACAGTTCTGATCACAGACTCTGGAGGTCCACAGCGGAAGCAATAAAATCAGCTTAAAATCAATGACATCATTTTTTTTTTTAATCAATGTTTCATCGAGTTATTTAATAAGCAGCCACGTAATAAGCCTGCATCTCCCTGTCAGGGTTTATGTCACAACAGAGCTCATAATTAGATACAGTCTATCTACATTAAATATAGGTATACATATTTATACATGTAGACACTGCAGTTGTCAGACTGTGACAGTCTCTGCCTCACCATCTCGATGTGCCTGTGATGGTTTTTTCTTGAGTAAATATGCACTTAAGGGATGTAATGATCATTTCACAAAGAAATGGCAGCCTTTAATTTCAGATTCTAACGACCTGTCTGCGTCACCTCCTGAATGAGGCTCACCTGTCTGGTCACACGTGTTCATTCGTCTGGAACATGAAGACAAAACCTGCGTGGGCGGATGGTTTGTTTGAATCTCTGAGGATATTTTTGTTTGTTTTTTAAATTGTTGCTGCTGTTAGTTTAAATCTTCTTCTGCATTAGCGGACCTCAGTCTTTGTACTGTACTGAACATTTCTGATAGAATTCATGTTTGTTTAACATATTTCAGAGGATCACACCATATGTTCTACTCAGTTTATACAGTAAAAAATGACAGCTGTGGTTGGCAGAATTTTACAGTGAAACATTTTCAAATATTACGGTAAAGAATATTCACGGTGTTGGTTGGTGTTTTATTCCATATTTTAAAATGTCTGTAGATTTTACAGTAAAAAACAAACAACGACAGTAAAACACTGTAAAATATGGCATTAAAAATTAGTGTTTATCGCATAATTAATTGTCTCTAGTCTCTAATATAAAACACTTCTGTATAAATTACCTTAAAATGCTGTATAAATAAAGGTTTTGCCATAGTAAAAGACCTCAAAGTGTGGCATTAAATATTACGGTGTTTTACAGTATAATTAAGACTCTCTAATATAAAACACTTTATTCTGTATAAATTACCTTAAAATGAGGCATTAAAGGTTTTGAAACAGGATCACACAGTAATGTTTTGGCAGCCTGGTCATTTTTTACAGTGTAATACCAGGCTGTCGTGGATCTGCGTGCTCTTTTTCCAGTGGACTGAACACATGAACCAGTTTTTAGCTGGATTTTTGCAACATGACGGGTCATTCAGCAAAAAAAAAAAAAAAAAGTTCTGGCAAAACTTTTGCCACAGCGCAGCAACATCATCCGGCAGCACACTGTGAAGGTCATGCATAACTCAGTATTTAATATCTACATGCACCACAGACCAGCCAGACTCCAGGCTGCTGCTGCCTTACTCAGAGGGGAATGTGCCGTATTGAACCAGGCAGTAATACTGCAGTGAGGAGAGGAGACGGAGCAAGAAGGTGGTGACCAATCAAAGGAGGTAGTTAGATTTTATGAATGGACTCGGACAGATGGACGAGCCCAGAATTCTCTGCAGCTTGTTCACCTGGCGAGCATCAACATGCAGGAGAACATTCATGGTAACGTTGTAAAGCCCTGCCTCCGGAGGATAAACAGCTGTGTCCAATAGCCTTCACACTGGACTTGGCTTGACATTTCATCCTCTTGGTACCTGCAGCAACAGGCCCACATCAATGCACACTCTGTAGATTTTGCTGGAGGGCTACTGTCAGCCTCAGACATGTCCTGAGAGTGAAAGGGTGTGAGTGTTTGCCCCCTCGTTCCTTTCACCCAGCCGCCTGACACTGAGTTGTGCCATTAAAGCAGCGGCGGCGACGTGGTCTGGTGGTGGGTGCTTTGTTTACCCTCCGAGTTGGTTTTTCATGCCGTCAGTCACCAGAAACGGCCCCTCGGGGAGCGAGTCGAGGGAGGCGATGAGGAGAGATCAAACAGCAGATGAAGATCCACTCAGTGGACCGGGGAAGTGGCTCGTGTGGCTGAGTGGGAGGTGTTTTGTTGTGTTTGAGTCTCTCGTTTGGCGGAAATAAGTTAACAGCCTCAGAGTAAATTAATGAAAATGTTTTCTGGTCCCAGGCAGTCATCCGCTGCACCACACACACACACACACACAATTATGGCTAAAATTATCTTCAGAGATTACTCTGAGATTGTGCTCATGTTTGGATGATCACAGACTGACTCCGACAGTCGACCGGACCCTTTTCATCCGACGCTGCTTCAAAACATTCACACCACAACGTAAAGACGGGCCTACACACTCACGCATCATCACCACCATCTGCTTTCCTACTGAACACATTAACGATAACAGAATTATTCAGAACCGTCACGAGAGAGGTCAGATTTATTCATTTCTGAAATATTTCTTTAAAGCAACAGATGTGCGACAGCTCTGAGGAGGACTGTTTACGACGTGCATCATAAAACACGTCTTCAGTTTTATTACTGGAAAATAAAGAGGAAAAAAAAGTCAGTCGATTAATAGATGACCATAAAATAAGTTATTTATTATTCCGGTTCTGTGAGTTGTTGCTTTTCTTTGATTTTCCTCTTTGCAAATCAAATATCTTGGGGCAAAACAAGCTCATTTGAATGAGAAACTTTGAATATTTTTCCACTATTAATCCAAAAATAATCTGTAAATGAATCAATAAATGCACTAATTACTCATTTTACGGCCGTTTGTGCCGCGCATACATTTCATTTAAAAGACTCAAAGCATGTGAAGAATCAATTCTTTCCTGACCACAGCTATGCACCCTTCACACACTCACACACAGCTGCAGGAGTGAGTCAACACATGGTTAATAAACTGACTGGAATGGGAGTTCAGGGGCACTGTAGGGGAGGAGGAGGTGTGTTTTACTCACCCTGGCCCGCTGCCCGGTTTGGATTCATATGACACTAACTGAAACCCCCCGATAAACCCCCGCACTCTCTCCCTCCACCCCCAAAGAGCGGTTTTAAAAATAGCCTCGATTCGATGGAAACGAGCCCGGAGTTCTGAGAAACAGAGGAAAATGACCAAGCTAAGTGTAGGCGAGCAGACTTATCTTACACCACGTCCAAGCCAAATATTCACTGCACATATGGTGACCACTAAAATATACACAAATAATAGCGTGAGAGCTATAAAGTATAGATTAGAAGCAGGCAGCATCCACCCCCGAACGCTCGCACGCACGCAGGCAGGTAACACACTTCATCCACGTTCAGGCGTGGGGATTCAGAGTTAAATCTCAAAAAGAAGCAGTGTGTGTTCTAAAATTAACACCTTCCACATCCAGATTTAAGCACGAGGGTGTGCAGAGTGTTGTTTGTGGAAAAATCAGCCACAATTCCTATCTGCAGAGCACAGGGTGCATGCATAAGGAATCGGATAAAGCCTGGGGAGAGAAGAAGAAGAAGAAGAGTTGGGAATCCAATCTGAGTTTCATGAAGAACCTCTCACCTGAAATCAGGGCTTGAGAAGTTTAACTGTCCGTTTGAAAGTGTGTACAGCGCGGGAGGTGCGACGGGACTTGGCCAACTTTTCAAGGAACAAGGTCAAACGGCTATTTTTGGAAAGTTTGGAAATCAGATGCAGTCGTCGGTCCTCCATTGAAGGAAGGTACGCATGTCACATAATAGCACAGAGAGGAGAGACGTGTGAAAGGTGGAATACTTTCTGTAAATTAAATATGTGAATACCTGTCACCTTCTGAGTGTGTGCAGAGCAGATGTGATGTGATGTGACGGGGCGTGGTGTGTGAAGGCAGCGGCAGCAGCTGCAGCTTTGGGTGAAGAGGACAGAAGAAAGAAAAAAAGGCTTATCTTAGGTTTTTTAATTTCCTGCTTCATTTCACGTTTCAGGACCATAAAAATTCTCATTTCGAAAAACTGCAATAAGCAACAATGAGACATGATCATAACTCAGAATTACTCCTATAGTATCTAAGCTGCAGGACCCAACACCTCCCCCTCCCTCCCGCAGTCAGCCTAATTGCTTTAGCCAAGATGTGACAAGCCAGACAATTGCTGTGCAACGGATCATCAAAAGAAAAGCTCTCAAAAAAATTAAAATCTGATCAGATTTTCAGTCTCTGTCAGAAACTCTTAACCCACGCTGCTTTGCGTCACTCTCTGTTGTGTAGTTCTGCTCTGCAGCCGCCATTTTCCAACAACAACACTTCAGTCCAGTACAGTGAACTTCTGCTGGGACACAGAACACAATCAGAAGTGATGATTCCAATCTAATAATCAGTTATCATCACTGCCAAATCTTACTCAAGTTCAGCTAATTCACAGACGGACTGATAGATGATCTTTAAGCCTGAGGTGCTTTTCAAACTGATGTTTCAGCTCCAGGTCAATCAAAACAAGTGATTTCTAGCTAGAAGAACCATGAAAGTTGTGGCAGACATTTGTTCTCGTTCTTGACATTTGGGTCTCTGCCATGTACCACTTCAGAAAATATCGGGCTCTCCGAGTTCCAGCATCATGACAGACGTCAAAATACCCCCGACCCTGTTCAGCTACAGACGGTTCACACAGGAGGCAGGTTTGTTCTACAGTGAAAGACTAAAACATGCCATGAAGTAAGACTGCTTCCCATATAAACACAGTAAAACACAGTCATGCTTCAAAACCTTTATTTATATTATTTTAGGGGAATTTATACAGAATAAATATCTTGTATGTAAGGCAGTGTTAATTGTACGGTACAACACCGTAACATCCACCCAGCCTGTGCATGGAGCTCTGATGATCCGCACAGGTTGATTCCTGATTTAACCACACCCTACTGGACTGCATCCCAGGTTGAGTGTCACACGTCAACAGGTGGACGGGCGGAGGCGGGGACTGAACGGTCGCCGACCCGCTCTTCCACCCGAGCTCCAGCCGCGCCCCAAAAAGTAACTGACACATCAATTAATTATTAAAGTAATCATTATTCGCAGCTCGTACTGTAGTCTCGTGTAATCGCTCAGTGTCACAACTTGAATGGTGGACATTCACTCTCACAGCGTTCTCTCTCTGCACAGATTACCTGCATTAAAACTACATAAAAAAAGTTTTCTTATCTTAAAATTGCACAAAGCGGGAGCTTAGGCACGCAGCTGACTCCTAAATCAAACCTAAATTAAAACAGTCTGGCAGAGAAGTTTGCCCAACTCGCTCGAGTTTAAACAACAGACTAACGAACAGCCTAAAAACAGAATTGTGCCAAAATAGACACGGCTGACGGCAGATTCTCAGGCGTTTATCAGCCAACTTAAATGAAGCCAACCTGTTTTCAGAGATTTTCTGGCTCAACCTTCTTTTTCCCCTCAGTTTCATCACTCCAAGATTTTTGAGATTCCAATCTGTGTCACCGAAAGGCAGGACATGTTGTTTTACTCGTGATACGCAGCCAGACATGTCACGTCAGGACATCGCAGCCCATTAAATAAAAAAGAGAGAGTTTCCACAGACCTGTGTGAGACGCGGCAACATGTGTCAGTAACAACTTCTTGTGTTGAAAACAAGACAAATGTCTGCTGTGCCCAACGTTCTTTTTAAAGCAGAGAGAGGTGAGGAGAGGTCCAGGGTGTCTGGTAGGTCTTTCCAGGGAAATAACCTCTAGCACAAAGATGGATGGTTACATTTCCTGCAGGAACAACAGCCGTTTGTTTGCAGGAAATAAGAGAGTAACCGGGCTGTTATAGCCACCGTGGCCAAACGGGAAAAGAAAATAACTCCACTAACGCAAACGAAAACTTCACAAATTGAAAATCCAAGGAAAGGGGACGTTACGGCGGCGCCCACGCCGCTTGATTGAGAGCCAATCTCTGGGAAAACGAAGCACATCAACACACTTAGCAATGAAGACAGAGACGAGAGAAAAAGGTGAGGTTTGCAGAAGAGGTGGGAAATATGGATAAAAGTTGTGCAAATGCAATTCAGAATTATAAATAAAGGAGCCAGATGGAAGAAAAAAATACGAGTAATGCCAACGTCTTGATGTGAAAAACTGCCCACAGCGGTCCAAAACAAGCTGGAATGATCGTTCATCAGCAGCAAAATCAAACAAAGTTGAAATCGGAAAGCAGCCGCAAGAATGAACTGTAGTCCTGAAGTCCGCTGTCCTCCTCGACAGGCGAGCGAACAAAGAAAACAAAGAAATCATGGCTCCGGCTGCCTCGCTGGCTCAGAAAACATCACCCAGATGCATGCTGGTCCTGTACCTGTCTATCAGGACGTGTCCACAAAAAATAAAAAAAATAAAAAACAAATGAGCAAAAATCTAAATAATGCAATTATAGTATAAATTAAATACTCAGAACAAATAATAATTAGCTTTGACAGCGATTAGAGCTGGATGATAATTGTAGCATTTCTTAAACAGCCATTTGTTTCACACAGACTGTTTCTCATGTAAACTACCCGACGCTGTCACACCTTTACAGCCTCTGCTCCATCTGTGTGACGTGGGGACAAAGCTGCATGTCAAACATCCTGCAGCCATGTTGGATGTCCTGCTTCTTCCACCTCCCGGCTAATCTAAATATCGGCAAAGACGCGGATCATCGGCGGACTGAATGACGCCTGGCCACCTGTAACCACACCCACCTGTCAATCAAAGCGTCCACGCTCTTAATCCTGCATAACTTTAAGCCTTAATATAACGTGAACAGGTGAGTTGTATATAAATTCACCCTCAGTACAGTTGTCATGAACGGGGAAATTAGCTACAGAGACCAAAACTGTTTTTGTACCAGGCTGTAAACATGTTTATTTCTGCTGTCTAACATGGGGACTTATGGAGACTGACTCACTTCTGCAGCCAGCCTCAGGTGGACGTTAGAGGGACTTACAGCGTTAGAACTGCCTCCACGTTGGCTTCATTTTCCAGCCACATAGGTTGGCTCAAATGAATTCATTTAAATGTATTACAGAACACAGAAACCTGACTGGGAAAGATTTATACGGCCAATTTAAGTTAGAAATTTCCACATTTTAGTGCAGTTAAGGGCAAAAACAAAATCTCCGGTGACTCACTAATTTATCGTGTCTCATATGAATAGTTAAAATAAATGAACAGAAACGTTCACAGCAGTGTTGGACACCGGCGAGAAGGACAGGAGACTGGGAAGTCATGGGGGGGGGTCGATGTGCTCCACTTTCAGCCTGGCTGGTTAATCAATGATGCGGGAGGTCTGCCCTCATTATGAAGTGATTAAGACATTATTTGGAGCAACAAACCAATGCACTTTTTGCCACCCGCCCACCCCCCAGCCTGACCAACTAAGAGTTGGACAATCAATACGTGGTATGTATGGCCAGAGGCTATTTACCGAGACACTTGCTTCCTTATTTCAGTCGCTTCCTCCCATTAAACACAGAGCGAGGAGAATCGAAGTGGATTTGGAGGGGAAGCCGTGTTTCTGCACTCCCCGTGGCGGCGGCAGTGAAACTGCTGTGATGTCTGTGTTATCTTAATCTTTCGGGAGTTAATATTATGCTACCGAGCATTAAGGTTTTTAAAATAAACGGGATGCAGGGGAACGCGGCTGAATGCGAGTTCTGGAAGATCTTCGCGCTTAGTCATCAGCTAATAATCCTTTAAAACGATGAAAATCCAGGCACATATGAAGCTGTTTGCTACTTCCACACATGAAATATGCATGAAAAGTGACAAGGGCTCGTTTTTTTTGGGATGATTCGTTTGCTTTCCTTTCAAGAGAGATCCTTTTTGTTGTGCATGCTGCTTCCGAGCTGCCCTGTGGGTCCACACACACACAGCCTTGTTGCACAAGCCATAGAGTGTGTGTGTGTGTGTGTGTGTCTCTATGATACTATATGAATACAGTCTCCTTCATCTAAAAGAGAAACTCATACAGTAGGGAGGGAAACATCTACGATATGACAACACAGAAGCGTTGATGAAATGAAACAAAGCAGAGTGAAAGCCTTGAAAACACGGAGGCTTCAACAAAGATTCTTTCATGAAACACAGAAACATAAATCTGAGGTAATCTGCTGACACTGTGAGCTACAGGTTATATTTTCCCCGCTATAATTGCTGGACTCCGTCCACCGTGATTCATGAAGCGGAACCAGACAAGTCATCCAGTGTTCTCGCTGCGCCGCTTGTGGCCGCGGCGGGTTGGCAAGCGGAGCCCGAGCCCGTGTTTGACAAGGGGTTAACGTTTCTGAGGAACAGCTCGACAAAACCACAGGAAGACAGCCAGTCTGGACAGACGGACCGAGGCCTGTCACTTGTCCAGTTTGTGGTCTGCCGCCTCCCGCCATCTTTTTCTTCTTCTCCTTCTTCACTCGCCTGTAGCCTTTCACTGAACTCGCAGCTTTTCCTCCCAAAATTTACACACTCATCAGCTCGGCTATAATTTCCAGTCTTGTGCCGACCACACCGGGACCACAGGAGGGAAGCCACCGCACGCCTGTTTTTGGAATCAAAAGTAATTACGAGGCTGCCAAAGGGTTCAAATCTAATAGCTGATGATTGGACTAGTGGGAGAGAAAAAAAGGTTCAGCAGTGAAAACATCCACCGTGTTCACCTTTACTTCCAGGAGGCTGCAACAATGAGAGGGAAACAGATGTAGCTGTAAATTGGCAGTATATATTATGGCTGTGCCACAGGCAATCTGTGAATTAACTTTAAATATAATTCAGGCCAGATACCTGGGAGATACTGAGCACTGATTCAGCAAAAAAAAAGAGGAGGGAAAACTTTCCCTCCAAACACATTAAAAGAAGTTATTTCTGCTCAGTTGGAAGAGCCTTCGGGGGGGGGCTGAAGCCACATCCAGGCGGGACAGTGATGGAGGACCCACTTCAGCCACGCTGCACAAAGCACGAGGCCGGCCGGCCCGCTATTCTTAACCTGCGCGTTCGTAACGCTTGACGCGGCATGTTAATGTGATTTCTTGCCAGCTGTGGCCAAACGGGGGCCAGACCTGGAGGCCAAGGCCCGGTGGTCTCAGCAGATAGCCTGCACCGGCCTGTGCTGTGTCAGCCCCTGGATTATGGATGACGGGGAGCCTGCAGGGCTGACAGGTAATAATTCACTCCCCAGGGGTCCCACACCCTTCACTGGACACAACACAACTAGCCAGGAAAGGGTGGTGCAGGGGGTGGGCACACACAACCTTGGAGCTCACATCCTCTTAGCCCGCCCTCTTCCCCTTCTTTTCACTATCCACTTTAAGAAACCGGGTTCCTATTGGCTGCTCAGTTGCCACGGGTAACCGGCCATTATCAAAATGAAATATGAGGTGCCACAGACCGGTGCGTCTCTCAGGTGCAGGGCCAAACAAAGTCCCATATGCTCCGGATGAGGAGCTGAGATTAACTGTTGCTTCCTGAAGCACGGCGCGGCACCGGGCCCATTCTTCAGACATCACCGGGTTTGCACGACAACGATGACGCTGCCGCCGCCACCGCCGCACGCTCGAGGTCTGAGACACTTCAGACAAATCGCTGTTGTCGAGGTGCCACAACAATAGACCAAAAAATATTATCCAGTGCTCTCAAGTTCTACTGAGCTTGAAATGGGGGGAAATGAGCGTGAGTGCAGCAATTCAGCAACTTCAAGTTCGCCCGGGGATTTAATGTAACGTGTCTTCATATTTTTTCTCCTCTGACCATTACAAACTGCAGACTAACTCTGTGTGTGTGTGTGTGTTATGTGTAGCTATGTTCGGATATTGAGCACTTTATCTCGATGATGAAAATGGAAATGGTGGAAATGGCTGAACGTCCCCCAAGGGCCACAGTCCTCAGCCCCTGGTTAGGAGCCTATTTCAACCATCATTACCCTGAGGACCCATTAGGAAGATGCCATCTGCACACACAGGGCCCCCCTCCACCTCCAGCAGGGATGGGGGGGGCCTCTTGTCATTTCAAACTAAAAGCAAGTGCCGAAATGGAAATCGGAAATAAAATTACAAGCTGGGCTAAATGCACCATTAACTATGCTAACTGAGCGGCGGACCTATCAGTGCCTGAAAATGAGAGCTTGGACGAAGAGCAATTTTCAGAGGTGGACGAGGAAATGAATGCACTGCTGGTGCTCTGCTCTCGCTCACATTTACGGCTAACTCACCCGTCAGCAGAATGTGACTTTCCTAATGATGTTGAGGGAGAAAAAACAGAGAGGAGTTGATTGTTTGTGAGCGTGGGAGAGCGCCACAAACAGGGGTTGAATATAGATTTGTATGCACTATAGATAGCATAAGTAGGAGTGCATGCAGACACAGGCTCAGACACCGGAGCATCTCGCTTGTCCTGCAGGGCAGCGGCACCTCTCCTTGTCAGCAGACCAGCAACATGTCAAATAAAATAACCTGAAACCACATCGCAATGTCCTCGCAGCAGCACAGAGTGCTAAGTCACTGTACAACTGCGGTAGGGAAACCGCAAGCCATCAGCGGCCTTCCCCATCCTGTGATATCACTACTGCAGCAAGCAGCAGCAGCAGCAGCAGCAGCTGAGATGTGCAGGGACGAGGGAGAACCAAAGAAAATCACAAGATCCGACCACACTGCCTCCACTTAAACATCTGACTCGTCGGGGAGGGGGGGAAACACGCAGTGCATGATGTTTCCTCCACGACAGCCAAAAACAAGAGGCACATTCTGCTGCAGCCATTAGTCGATAAATCGATCAGCCATCGACTATAAAACCCACTCGATTGTGAAGATTTTCTGGATTCTTTGAGAGGAAACGGAATATGTTTGGGTTGTGGACAAAACGAGACGTTTGAGGACGTCACCTTGGGCTTTGGGGGTGAAAGAGGCAAAACAACAAATCTAATAATAGATAAATGACACCCCAAGCTGTGCATACATTTTTAAAAATGCCTGCAAAACTTTTGCAAGGCTATGAATAAAAATAAAAAAGGACAAAAGCTGCCTTTGAGTCAGGCTGCAGGGCACAATATTTGCCCTGCAACAGGCCAAGATCGAAAAAGTAGTGGTGTAGTCTGTCAGTGTTTGTGCACAGAGAGAGAGGGAGAGAGAGAGATGTATTTATTGTTGAAATGTTCTTATAACCTCAACTGAAACTGAACACCCACTGAGGGCTGATGCACAACAGGCTGAGACAAATCACGGTCCCCCCACTTGAGGCTCAAGAGCACCTATTCCAATATAAATAACCAGCAGCAACAGCAGCAGCTCCTGGGGGTCTTATAAGACAGAAAAACACACAGGTTTTTTAATCTCTCTTTGTGCATCGTAGGCAATCCTCATGTCCAATATGCTGCGTGCAAAAAAGCAAGAAACCTGTTAGAACAATGAGCTCATCGCTTTCCCTCCCCTGAGTTTGGCATCAAGACAGAAACTGCAGATGAAGTAAGCATTATTTAGCAGGTTCAAGAAAGAAAAAAAATCTATGCAAAGCAAAGTGAGTGCACGTATTGATTTGATTATATTATTAATGCTGGGAAACACACAGCAGAGAATTATCTGTTGGTTTATTTTGGAGGGGGTTAAACAAATATGGCCTGTTTCCGTCGGAGGGGGTTATCCAAATTCAATTAGTGTCTCAGGCAAAGACGCCACACAGACAAGAGAGTCGTTATCAGCTGCTAATTCATGGTAAGTTGCTGAGGACCTCTTGCAGCAGCAGCAGCAACAACAACATGATTGGGAGTGTGATGCAATGGAGGCATTTATTCATATAAATCAATATAAATATATGTGATGATTTGTAGCCGAGCACAGACGGAGACGGACAGTAAAATGGCTTTAACAGCTCGCTGGTGCTGGGAACACAAGCGGCTTCTCCGGACCCCTGAACGCAACTTGAGGGGTTGAGGAGTTTAAGCTCCAGAGCGGCTGTCAGAAATGTTGCGTTTACGTGATTTAAACCGACACAGACTCCTTTTTATTTTTAGCGCCGTTAAACAGTCTCTGTGCTGTGGGCAAACTTGAGCAGCATCAGACTCCCAATGAAAGCATCGTTAAAGTCCTCAACTAGCAAAGCGAGCCCACTTCTTACCTTATTTTTCTGGGTTCCTTCGCGGCTCCAGTGTGACAAAATAACCGTCGCTGTCCGTCGGAGAAGACGGTGTAGTCGAAGAAGAGGCGGTAAAGAAGGCAGAGTTGTTAGTTTTAAGGTAGTTTTCTTCGTTAAAAAACGGTTAGTAATCCCCAGAGCGGCGCCGGAGCAGCGGAAAGGCGCCCCTCTCTCCCGGTGACAAGACTGGAGCTCAACTGAAATCACAACACTCTCCAGCAGCCGCGCGGGAGGCCACGCCCACGGCCCGCCCTCCCACTCCAACCGCCCGCCCGCGCGGCGAGTCTGACAGGCGTTTCAGCCAATCAACGTAGCGACGTCAAGATTGTCTCGTCTCCCATTGGTTTAACTTTCGAGTTTTCTTTTTTTGTGTGCGTTAAACCCCGCCCCCCGCTCGGCTCACTTTTCTCCCAGATGTTTGAATGCCAGAACATCAGGGCTCCCGTCCAGCCAATCAGAGCGCAGAGAAGGGTATTTAAACACACACACACACACACACACACACACACAGTCTGACTTTATGGGAGGAGCCGTTTAAAACTACATTAACCACATTATTTACATGTAAGTGGTGTTGAATTACGCCATATTAGTAAAGTGTATTTTTGTTGTATTCTGATGGACACACAGGGAATCTGACTCCGGCTCACTGAGCCCTCAGCTGTACATTCAGGTATAGACATAAATACAGTTCAAAAGACAAGGGACATGACAGGTAGGCAGAAACATAACATAAAGGTTTGCATAAATATTGATATATATGCACGTGTGTATCTATAGACATTTAAATTAGGTAAACAGTACAAACGGTTGTGTTCTGTACATGAGGTAGGCAATACATTTAGTTTATTAACTCAGCTTTATTCATGTATATAGCCTTTACGCATCTTTTGGACTGTTTGTTATGTACTTGCACACTGTGAACTTATGCACATTACCTGGCAGCTGTACGGTTCTTTTTATTTTAAAACATATTGTGTATATATTTTTAAATTGTTTATACTTTTAATATTTGATTTTCTTTATCTTTCTTATATTTTTTTTATATTTTTTGTTATGCATCAGTGACACCAGGACAAATTCCTTGTATGTGAAAAATTGTACTTGTCAAAAATGAATATTTTCTGATTCTGAGCTTTATAGAGCAAATAAAGAATCCAGCAGAGTAGATACTACATAAATAAACTTAGAGGCCATACCAACTATAAACTGTTATAATAAATAAAAGCATATAAGAAAAACAAAACAAGAAGAACAATTGCAAAACATAAAACCTACAACAATGAAACCAAGTACAAGTAAAGCTGGTAAGGTGAATAAACACACGCCATTAAAGTAAATGAAAGGATGAAGACTTAAAAGCTGGAATGGTGAGGCACCTTAAAAAAAGGCTAAAAAGTTATTTTTAAATGTCTTGCATAAATTATTTATACATGTGTGTAGTCTGTACTTTGTACACGGTCTGAATATTATTCCTTGAGGACTTTCGTCATTATTTCATCAGGAAAATGATCATTATTTTGGTCTAGTGTGAATTTTTCAGTCCATAAAATGTTAGAAAATAGTGAGAAAATATGCTAACCAAAAGATATTTGATTTATAGGAGCATACAGCTGAGGAAAAACAATAAATCCTCACACAGTTGGCATTTTTGCTTGATAAATCCTGTGATGTCATCTTCTGGCAATCAACTTATAGATTAAAGGTCCAGTGTCAGTCTCTATTTACAGAATATGACAGATATGAAATATAATATGCATAACTATGTGCATATAATCACCTGAAAATAGGAAACATTATGCATTTCATATCTACAGGCGCCGTAGGTCCTCGTACACAGAGTCCATAGTCATAGTTCATCATGTTTCTACAGCAGCCCAGAAGGGACAAACCAAACACTGGCTCTACCTTTGGCATTTTCCATGCATTTGACAGCACCTAGATGCCACTCAATCCAACACACTGGACCTTTAAATGACAAATTATTTCAGCACTGCACAGTGTTTAATGGTACTGCACACATCAACATGTTCTGTACAAATACATATATTTAATGTACGCATGTTAACAGACTGTGATAAACCATGTTCCTACATGAAGACAGCAAGGATCTAAATATACTCTGAATGACGTCCAGAGTTTGAAAGGCAGCGACAAAGTGAACCAAAAACAGTTAATCAGCCGGTGATGATGATGTTCGGTACATTCCCAGAAACACTAATAAGACACCTGTGCAGAGATGGCAGCGCTGAATCATTTGGTCTCACTCGGCATCAGTGTTTGATGATAATCTAGTAGATGGCCTTGGATTCTTGTCTCATTCATCTCTCGCCGTCATCTATCGCATTTCCATTTCAGTCAATCTTTCTTGTCAAAACGCTCCTGAGTTATAAGAAGAAAGGACAACAGTTCAAGTGGCTCCTGCAGCATTTGTCTGCGCTGGTTATGATACATGTACTGTTAGCTACTTTGCCAGTCAGATAAATAAGATGGCCTCCTTTCAGGTCATGCTTGTTCATTACATTCCTCTTTGGCCTCAAGACGCAGGAAAATGGTTGTGAGTTTCTGGTCGGCTCTGACTCAACACTTGTAGATTTACTCCGGTCATTTCTTTTGGCAGAGCGTTGCTGCCTGTTGTGGTGAGGCTCTTTTTCGAGGGGAGGGAGAGGATGCGAGCACTGAGGGCTACGATTCGCGTGGACTCGTTAAATCTTTGGCAACACTCAGTTCACCACAATACTCTGCCAGTAAGGGGTTTGGCAGCAAAAAGGCTTGATATATTGACAAGCTATTCTCCTTTTGAATTTTCATAATTTTCTTTCTTTTCTTCAGGGTAATAGAACAGTGGTTGCATTCTGCATACAAACACCTTTAGAGCCTAGGGGTCCGGTGCCTGTAGACCTCTGCATGTGCAGAATACAGACCATTCACTTCGGATTAAGAGAGTGCTGTGGTGATGGTTAATGTTATTATTAAAGGAATAGCGCCGCATTTTTGGAAATATTTCTTGCATTTGCTTTCTTGCAAGACAGAGTAATCCCACTGTGGTAAATATGGACAGCTGTACGCGAGTATTTGCTCTGATTACATTACTTATGATCAAGAACTATCAAGTCAGCAACTTTTCTAACTGTGCTAAAGCTGCTAAGCCCAGTTACCATTACCCAGCTCCTGTTCTGGCACAACACTGGCCCATGCTCCGTGCTTGAAAACCTCCCCTTCTTCTTCTTCTTCTTCTTTGGTCCAAAACGCCTGTGGTACAAACACTAACACTCTCCCGGTGCTCTGAGCTCACAGTCTGGGCAGCCCAGCTAACAAACTGAGCTAACATTAGCTAGCAGCAGCTACAGTTGGCAGGTTTACTTCACTGTCCATCAGGAAACTCTGTAAATCACAGAGAGCTGAGGCGGAGCAGCCGGAGGACATCAGAGGGGAAACCAGAAAACATTTTGTCGTAAAGCCTTATGTACATACGTACCGCACCTGATTACAAGTCAGTGTATAGTATATTCTTATATTAATATTTTTCTGATCACTGATCTCTCAATCTGTGAATGAATATTTACTCTCAGCCTACCTTGTCACTATGTTTTTTTGTCTGACTTTCAGCATACAAAGCGGGTGAATTCATTGCCTCTTGCCATCTTATCTCACAAAACCACACATCCAGCAAAAACAAGAGAGGTGTGGAAAAAATGCAAACACAATAATTGGTCAGAAAAGGGCAGCAATGCTGTGGCCTGTCATCATCATTCAAACTGCTGCTCTACTTGTTTGCATAGGAACAAGGAAGTTAGACCAAACAGCACCCTGAAATGAGCAGAGGCAGTAAATACTTCTGCAGAGTTATATGTTCATAGATGGTCATTGCTATTTGCTATTATGACGATAAACCTGCTGTATATTGATTTGATGCAATCACTGTAAAAACACTACTGTGGTACATTTTGTGGAATTACTGCATCAACACTCGTGCAATATCGTGATGTGCTAGACCTGTAACCTACGTAGCAAACATGCTAACAAGCACAAGATGCCTATTATGCAATCTATAGGTTGAGTCAGGGCTGACAATCACGCTGCAGCACATCATCAAATGTCCCGCATTGAGGGGGGAGCATGTGAGCACAATGGCTGAATTCAAACAGCCTGATTTGGAGTCTGCTGGAAGGACTCTCCAGGACTTGCGTCACCTTAGAGCCAATTATGAGAAACACACACACACACACACAGGCTATATGTTTTGTGTTTGGTCCCATGGGTCTCTTTGAGGAAGCAAACGCACTGAAATCTGAAGAACACAGAGAAGGAGAGGGAGAGGTGTGAGCTATGAATCCAGCATAATGATGACATTGTTCCACGAGGCTTTAGTGTCATCCTCTCACAGGACTGCAAAGACAGTCTGAGAATATCTACCTGTATTTACCAGGACTCTGGGCATGTCCCTGCCTGTCAGTAATCATTAATATATGTAAATGTATTAATGCTATTCCCTTGGAAGAACAAAATATGAGGTAACTTGGATTGATGGTGTGTGCAAATGGACTGAAATTATGTGCAATTTGTCTTTCTCCACTCTGTGTGCGACTGAAGGGTATGCATACTGTGTGTTAATGCTTAATGTTTGCATCTTTGTGAATGTCACAGTACAATGTGCATCTTATCATGAAAGAAGATTTAGTTTTTTATTTTTATTTTAAGATATTTAATAATATACGGCGTGTGGATTTATGTTTTATGTCAGAGGTAGTCAGTTCTGATTTCAGGAGGTCCACATCAGGTTCAGGTTCTGCAGCATCGTCATGTTTAAGTTGCATTATAATTTAGTTTACATTAGAATTATTTCATATACATGTTGAAGCAACCAATCTCAGTCCTCTTCATGCCTAAACTCAACCAACTTGAATCCACGAAGGCAACGAGACAATCAAAGACACAAAGGATGTCTCTTTAGCTGAGGTCAAAACCAAAACCGAATAAAACACACTGATGTGTCGATTCCGGCTCTGGGTCCAGACCTGGAGCGTGGTCCGCCTATTAGTGACCTGCGTTATATGCTGTAAAAAATCTTGCACATTCTGTAGGAGACAACAGAACATCAGCATGGTTGATTAACAACAATGTTGCACTTACCTTTAGCTCCACTTTAATAGTGTTTACATCTACATCAGCTGAAGTGAAGTAATTAAAATCCTGCAGATCACTCAAGTTTTAGGGGACAAACCTCTAAAAGGCCATTTAAGATTCTCTTCTGGTCATTTGGTTGTAAATCATTTGCAGTCTGCAACTATCTGAGACATAGACATCAGGAGACAGTTGGCATCTTCCCCCGGTGATGCTCGCCTCCAGTCTGGTCTCAATCCTTTGCCAACAAAAAATGTCAATATTGGATGATTCTGCAAAATCATGCAAGGGTGACAGTTTTGGAAATTCATAGCCAAGAGAGTTCTTTTTTAAAATAACTTATTTATACAACATTTATGAAACATCTCTTTGAGACAGAGAGTTAATCTTGTTCAAACCCGCAGGACCTGATTTAAAATTCTCGTGGAGATCCCAAAGTTTCCAAAGATACCAAATATGTCAGGGTAAATTTGGGGTAAATCTGTATACAGTGATGCATACTGACAGATAGAATATTTCCATTTGGCGTCTTTGGAGTCTCAGTTTTAAGATTTTACTCAGTGTATAAATCATGTTGCTTTAACAAAGAGCTGAAACACATTGTTACAGAATGTGGAATAAAATGATTCACTGTTTTTTCAACATGGATGTTTCATGTTTTTATGTCTAATTAAATAGGAGCAGTACTGAGGAAGACTGCTGCAGCCACCTGAAGCTAAACTTACTGCAACGAGAGTTCTGTTTTACTGCTACGACTTCATGAGGTAAGATGAAGTCTGACGGCTTTGAGCGCAGCGATAACCACTGAAGGATCTTACTCTTTGACATAAAGGTCTGTCTCTGTAGGATCCATAATTTTTTTCTGACACTTATAATAACAATCTGAGCCTATTAGTGGCAAAAACAAACACTTTTAGTGGACCTACTTTGGCGGCGTGCAGTTTGCCTACAAGGATTACCTCGCGTCTGTCCTCTCACTTAATACTGAACCACTTTCTAAAATTGTTTCCCCCACTTAGATACAAAAACACAGGAAAAGGGGTTCAGGTTGAAAATACTGAGGTTACCCTTTTAGGGTGGCTTTATTTTGATTACTTCAAAGTCAAAAATACACTACACTTACACTAAAAATGGATACAGCCACAAATATTTCCATTCTGTGGCAGAAACCTGCAGTTCCTCAAACGTCCACCTGAGGCTGGCTGCAGAAGTGAGTCAGTCTCCATAAGTCCCCATGTTAGACAGCAGAAATAAACATGTTTACAGCCTGGTACAAAAACAGTTTTGGTCTCTGTAGCTAATTTCCCCGTTCATGACAACTGTACTGAGGGTGAATTTATATACAACTCACCTGTTCACATTATATTAAGGCTTAAAGTTATGCAGGATTAAGAGCGTGGACGCTTTGATTGACAGGTGGGTACTGTCCTGGGCTTCATTCATTCAGCTCGCCTCACCTCAGCGTGTTGGATTAGCCGGGAGGCGGCGGAGGCAGGACTGCCAAAACAGAGCCACCACACTGAGCTTCACGACGTGTGGGTGACATCACGTCAATGTTACTATAATCTGAACATTTTTTATTTTTAAATGTAATCAAGCCTGATTATGGTCACATAATCCTGATTACATGTTATCCATTATTACCCAACCCGGTCGGATCTTTCCCACGCTGCACTGTCCAAAAATTGGGTGAACGTGTCTAAAAAGAGAGTCGTGTTCAGATAACACAGTCATTGTTTCATTTCAAATCAAATGTGTTGCAGCGCGGAGCCAAAGGAGATCAGGCAGCACTTGAAGTGAAAGTAAAACATACCAAAGGCTGCTGATGTAAATATCTGTTTTAATGCATTCATCACTCACAGCCGAGCGTGAAGAAGTGGTGACTTCACAACACGAGCAGCCATAAGGAGAGCCTGGAAACATATCTAGCCATTTGGCTGTATTAGCGATACGCTGTGTGTATCTGGTATCTGTGTGATCCTAATCCAATACTGGGATTCATAATCCCCAGCAGGTTTTTTTTCCAACTAACCAAAGCTTAGAGGAGAGATTTGATTGTTTATTCATCATCTGAGCTGAAGTGGAAAGGTCAGCTCGAGGACACACACAAAGTGAATCTTGTGATTTCGAAACACAGAAATCTTCTGCTGTCACAAAAATGTCAACTCGATCCACCTCACCAGCTCGCACAGACGTCAGCGCATGCACGATACCCTTCCAGTGTATGTATCCACTGTTGCAGGCTGATGATTTTGTGTTAAGCCATCAAACAGTAGCATATGGTTGGAAGAGATGGTCGTTAAGCTCCTTCTGTTTCAACATCACTGCTACTACTAGTAATACTATGATAATCTTAGTCTGAAAACGTATTTATCCCCAGAGCATCTGTGGTTGCTATTACTAATAATGTTTTATGTCCATTATCTGGAGGTTATGATTCCGTTATCTCGTCATCTCCAGACATCAAGCTGTTACCTCGTCATCATTATTCTATTATCTCCCGATAGCAAATGGAGCTCCTGTTTATTTTCCGAAGCCCAGAATCTCAAGATAACGGTTTAATTACGATGGCTTTTTGGAGCTATCAGACATTATTTTCTGGCGATCACGACTTAAAATGTCTCATCATCGCTGGATAACGGGCTTGTGTTCTTCATTTGTGGCTTATCGAAGTCATTGTGAAGTGATTCCTTTCAGCCCGGAGAGAGAAAAAAGACGTCCCAGAGGAGAACTGCTCAGAAATGACAGATGAGAATGTGAAACAGTCTGACCGCCCCTGCATAGTGACGTCATTAAGGCCTGGTCCTGTCAGAATGAGCGTCTTTTACACATGAGCTCAGTGTTTTGGTTTTATGGCCCGGAAACTTCACTGTTTTAGTTCAGTCTCACCTGCTCAGGCAGCAGAAAGGTGTTTTCAATGGAACGTGACCCTCAGTACAGTTGTCATGAAATTAGCTACAGAGACCAAAAGTGTTTTTGTACCAGGCTGTAAACATGTTTATTTCTGCTGTCTAACATGGGGACTTATGGAGACTGACTCACTTCTGCAGCCAGCCTCAGGTGGACGTTTGAGGAACTGCAGTTTTTGTCTTCATTTCACAGCTATGGAGTTTGTTGCTTAACATGAACAGATACATGTAAACTGAGAGAGACATACTCAGTGATGGGGGCTACATATGTATAGGTACACAGATGATGGTGGGAACCTCTTGGACATTAGCCTCCTGGCTCTTAAGCATGGCTGACAGCAGCTTTCTGAGCTGACTGAGAAAAATTAGTATTTAAATTACTGTTTGGCTCTCACGCCTGTGCCAGCTTCCTTTATTTTCTGGCTTCTTGATTTATGTGCAGGTCCTGCCTGTTGCAGGGATGGTTTTCATCGTGAGACAGGCGACATTTGACCAAAGCAACAGGAAACAGAATGTTATTTTATTGTTTCAAAATAAAATCTGGTTATCGTGGCTCATATTTAGGATGCGCTTTCACACCTGTGGCTGGTCCAGGTGATAACACGGCAGTGTTGTGTTTATAGATTGTTCAGCTGCTTTGTGATTGGTTTGCGATCACAATAAGACAATTACGACATAATTAGGTTGTGAATTCATGGAAAGGAAAAATAACTGCCACCGGTTTGTGCTGCATTAAATAGTGACAGATATGGATGAATATTAGTAAATTATGCAAAATATTGCTGTTTGTTGTTCACTCAGAAATGCTCAGAAGAAATTGCGTCTCCTCACTCTCCCTGCCAAGCTAATTAAATAGCTTTTAGCCTCAGCAACAGGTAACAGACCACATGCCAGGGTGGCTTTTGGACGTTAGTGAAATGTTGTTCTATTTATGAATGTAATATTAAAACATAATGCAGGCTACAGCACAGCTGTGATATCACTCATAAATATGGAATCAGACTGAAGGATTCGTCTGTGAATGATCAAAATCATTTCATTTCATTCAGTCCATGTTGTGTGTTTTTCTTCCACACGGCGAGTCCGAGCTGCTTCACACCGGCAGAGTTTCACTGTCTCACACAAGGGCACTCCAGCAGAGTGGACGTTTGCTGACAATGCAGTTTGAACTGCAGTCCTCTGACTCAAGGACACTCTCTCTCTGACCACAAGGCCCCCCAGCTGCACGAGACAACTCTGTGGCTTCAAAACACCAGCGTGTGGTTAACGTTCACGTCAGTCAGTCAATAGTCAGTCTTGAGGAAAACACATGACAAGCCGAGCCAGGAGCCGGCCTGATGCACGAGGTCAGTGTTTGTTTTTGTCTTTTTGGCACATTAAAAACACATTTGAGCTTTTTCTGTATTTCTATTACACTGTATGACAACAGACCGCTGCTGGACTGTAAGAAAACGCAGCAAATGAGATGCTCTTAGGTAAATAACGGCTGATAATCTGTCTACAGGGGTCCAATGTGCAAGAACATGTGATAAAAAGCTCAAGGGTTCCCTTCCAGTGGAGGAAACATGATGTAGGGACATATATAGGGTGCCCGGACATGCTAGGAAAGACTGGAAATGGCTGAAAGAGATAAATAAACTGTATATAATACATTATAATAACTGTATCTATGTGCTGCCAGTACAAAACAACCCACTGCTGTGTACCACTGCTTCAAATAAGGGTGTTTTTTGGGGACAGTCGGTATATTAATGACTCAGATTGGAGTGTTTCATGTGGTGTTTCTAGCACATGGATTCAGTGCAGTGGTTTGCCCACAAGCGTTTAATAAAACACAAATAATATGAGTGTTTAATTGGGTGAGAGTGTGACTCTCTGCCCCCGGAGGAAAGTCTAGTGCTGTTGGCCTCCTGACCATCACGACACAGGCACCGACATTAGCTGGATGAATGGGTTTCAGTGGCACTGAGCTACGCACGTCCTCAAATTTCACCTTGAGGCTGGAAATGTGTTGTGTCCTGCTCTCCTCGGCTGGTCATGTCCCCATCTGCCCTGACGTCTAGACAGGTCATTGGAAACCATAAATTTAACAATATAAAACAGACGGTGGAGAGCAGCTCTAATTTTCTTGCTGTGTGTTTTGGACTGGCCGTATCGGCAGCTGCATGAGACTCTTTGGATGCTGTTTTCTGCCAGTTTTGATCTAACTATGGCCTTTAGTTGTGCAGGTATACTGAGACTGAGGCTCCAGCTTTAAAGCCTCAATCTGCTTCAGAAGAAGTGCTTGTCGGATTGTCTGAATCTCCAGGTGAAACGAGGGTGTCTGTTACTTCCCCCTACAATCTGATGATAATGCCCACTTCATGCAATGACTGTCCAGGTGTGCCGAGGTGTGAATGTAAGGAGTTTGAATTTCTCTCTCAGGTTGCCTCTTTTATTCACACAATCAAGTTCAGCTCCGTACATGCCTTCGAGGACAAAAAGTGTGGATCATTATCTATTTGTGTCAAGACTACAAAGACATGTAAAAGACACCGAACTCTTGGAGAGGAACCAGACAGGCAGTGCCAAGCGTGGCCATTCAGGACCGGTATGAATTTTTTAGACGTTACACTTTTGATGCATGTGGAGGTCTTTGTGTTTGCAACATTAATGGCTGTTGTAAGTTTCTTGCTTGCAGTCCCTGCTTGTTTCTAGAGGTTTCTAGCCCCTTCTGAATTTTTGATTCAACCTACACGGGCTCATAAGTCTGTTTGAAACGAGAAAGATTTGGTTAATTTTTTATGTGCAGAACGGTGGCTTTTAAGGCCCCTAATGGCCTGTGGCACCTAGCAAAACAGTAATCCATAATGTTTTACCTGTACCGAAGTAAAAAGGAGATTTGGGGACTTATGGATTTCCCCGGATAGTGACAGAGTATTACAACTGACATAAAAGACAAGAGCACATTAGAATGATAGATATAAGCACACAGACTTTATTCACTTAGGATTTCTTAATTCCATTAAAAGGAAGAACGTCTACGTTGCACATCCCTCATCGTACTCCTGCATTATACATCAGTTATTGTGCTTCAAGGTTTCACCTAATAAAACACTGTATGGTATACTTTCCCCTGCAGCTTTTTTCCCTTCAATCACCCACTTTCATTTACAGTGCAGGCCTATAGCTGACAGATTCTAGCGAGCCCCACAGTAGAATGAGCTCCACTTTCTACAATAGATCATCGTCATTACAAGAAGCCAATACTAAGAAGGTCAAGGGTTGCAACCACAGCGCCCCCAGAACACCGCTGTGACAGGATGATGAAAGGTTGAGGCAATAAACTGGAAACCAAGGTTACGTGGAAGGAAAGGGCAGATTTCTGATGACAACATACTGTATAGAATAAGCAAAGAAGAAGGGGTGCGATTGAATGTTTTGAAGGATCGGTTGAGGTGGGGCGCTTCTTGAAGAGATGAGTTTTCCAGTCTATGAAAGAGAGCAGGGATTGACTCCTCTATTATGACAAGAAAAGGAAGGTCATTCCACCATTTGGGAGTCGACCCTGCGTGGATCGATGACCAGGCAGGAGCAGGAAAGAAGAGATAAGTGAGAGGCAGAATACAGAACATGGATCGGTGTGTTGGCTCGGAGCATGAACTGAACCGAAAGGTTAGCGTACATGGGCTGGGGGAGTAACAATGCACACAAATTGATGATTCATACCTTTGAATTAATATTTCACCTGCACAAAAGAGATGTCAACAACCAAACAACGGAAACAAATCCTCATGTTCAGCCCTGTATCTCAGTGCAGAATCTGCGTCAAACCATTGCAGTCCATTGACATTGTCTGTGATCTGAAACGTTCAATTTTCGCTGCATTAACAGCAGCATGTGTGCACCTTGAACAGCAGCCAAAGCTGGCACAGACCGAACAAGGAGTGCAGGAACAACAAACAACGTAGCATCAAAATGGTATGAGGACTAGAGTTTCCAGCAGGGTGCAAATGGTTTAAAATCTCTTTTTAAAAAATGTGTCCGTTCATCAAAACACGTAGAGGTGAAAATAGTGCCTCGGCACCTTAAAATAGCTCAGCTGTAACTCTATACCTTTGCTTTCTTGTAGTATACACAGATCTATATAGACCCGCTGACCTGCAGCTCGAGCATACCCGCTCACCATCGACTCCAAACCTCTGCTTGATGGCTACTGACCAAAGATCATGCACATGAACATACCATGTGAAGCGTGGAGGGGGGGCTCGTCCTTGGGCAAGACACTGAACTCCTAAATGCTCCTGATGAGCAGGTTGGCACCTTGCAAGGCAGCATCTGTGCGTGTGTGTGTTGGCATGCGTTGTGAAGCGCTTTGAGAGGTCGGTAGACGAGAAAAGCACTATATTAATACAGTCCATTTACCATCCATTTATGAGGCGCTTTCTTCATGAGTAACTCAAAGTCATGTGAAGTTTTCTGTCCGTATTATTGTAATGAATATAGCCATCAATTAATTCAGCGGCTTGGCGATCTGACAAACTGTTTTGAGTAATGTTTATAAAGGTTTATATAAAACGTTCTGTCAGCATTTAATGTGTAACTTGGCAGGCCAGTGTCGATTTGTTGGAGACGGTCAACGGATAAAACACAAGAAAAATAAACGTACCTGATGACCAAAATGTTGGGTTGTACTTGATGGTTGGAGGATAAATGGATGGAACCGTGTCGGGCTTCATTATAAGTTTTGTGGTGAAACCCATCTGGCTGCCAGTTCTCTCACAATTTCAGATTTGATAGTGGAAGAACCAGAAACAGGAGCTCGACTAGTGCCGTGAACGTACTGAAACTCAGCTTGCAAAATACTGATATGTTGCTACACCTAGCTTCTTCCATGGAGAATAGCACCACCCTGCTTTGATGGTTCGTGTCACAGAGGAGACCATGGCGGTCTCATTCTGTGCTTTTCATTGCTATGCTGCAGTTTCTCAGATCAAATGTCTTATGGCATATAAACACTCCTCATCAGCAAGGTTAGAAACTTGATTTTCATTGGAGGGGGGTCTTTAGAAAGGTAGATTTGACAAATACCTTTTATCAGGAATGCTCAACACTCACAAAGTTGGGCTGCATTCAGACTGACAACAGCCCAGACTGAAAAAACACAGGTCAGTCAGGCGATACAGCCGGGGTGCCAGTGCACAAGACTCCCACAAGGTCGTCCAGCAAAAATGTTGAACCTGGCTCAACTTTCACCAGACCAGGTCACAACCACGTCATCGGGCAGAACTCTACAGTGGGCAGAGTATGAAAGAGCACATCCTGGTGTGTTACTTTTACAATCGTTCACATGAAGACAACTGGAACAAGAGATACAAACTGATGCAGTGTTTTGCTGTCTGTGTGTTCAGATTCATGGATCTGTTATTCAAGTTGGATTTCCTTGAATTGCATTTCATATTTCATAGACGCCTGAAGCGATGCTCCCTCCACTACCGCAACCCCTGGAGTTGTTTTAATATTTTCAGTACGAATGCCCACCTGCTGCATTCACTGCTGGAAGCTGCCCAATACGGCCACAGTCGGATCTGTTGGATCGGGTCTGGGTTCAGTGTCTTGATTAATGTTTTCTCTGCTGGAGTAATGAGCGAAGGGCAAGTACGTTCCTTTTTGCTTCACTTTATTTAAACAGTCTGATCGATGACCTTAAGATCACAAACCTCAGGACAGACTGTACCTGTGATTCAACCTACTGAATATCCATAAAGACACTGCGCATTATAAAGCTCACCGCTCACGGCTATATCTTGTCTATATGTAAATGTGTAAAAATTTGGAGCTTGAGGTTGTGGACTATTTGAGAGAACTGTCAATCAAAGAAAAAACTCCTCAAGAAAGTCTTGATAGCATCTTAATACAACAATAACTTTTTAAAACTGCGACCAAGTATTTCATGATTGAGTTCTGAGCTAAAATATATATTTCTCCATCAAAGACGTTTTACATTTCAGCCATTAGAAATGTCATATGAGTAAAGGTAAAGTGTTACCTGGAACAGAACTGGAAGGAGTGATCACTGAGTATGAAAATGATGTGAATCAGATGGTCACCACATCCTGAACACTAAATGGAAATTTTGGACGATAGCGTTGAGGGAATATCTTTCAGAAGGACTGTGTTCATCGCTCCAGTAGAGTTCCAGAGACTTGTAGACTTGTCCAAGACACTTTATGTTGGTTATTCTTTATTTTGCCACCTGTCTATATACATTCCCCCTCCTTTCTTTGATAGGTGTGTGTCTCTTTAGGTTTTTGAAGAAAATATTGGACCATATGGCACAAGAACCAACAAATATAACAAAGTATGTAGGCTGAGTTTATAGCAGCTGCTATCCATGAAGCAGATTTAGTGCTACCGTCCTCAGCCTTCTGTCTACGACGATGCATACGAAGCATCAGAGGACAGTCTTACCCACAGGCATGCTGATTATTATAAGCAATTGTAATCTTCAACAGCCGTCTCATGCAGCATCTTTAACTTTGTGGGCATTTCTCAGTACAGCTTCAATTTCATGAGATGGCAAAAGGGGAAACACTGAAGGTGGGTGTTTGATAAAAACTGCTGTGCTTTGAAAAGATCACAATCATTTCTGTAAAAAACAAACAAACAAAACAGAAAAATGGCAACATGAAAATGGCTGAAATGTGGGACGAGATGGGAAGCGAGCGGGGTAATCTGTGGGAGAGTGTTTCTCAAAAGCACTTGAGAGGACCATCGCCTTGGCAGTCGAAGGGCCCAATTTACAGAAGAGAGAATTACAACGGCAGATTATCTCAGCAGAGTTATCAAGGCTGTCCTCACAAATAGCATCATTACCCATCTGAAAGCAAACAAGCGTGCAAGTGGAGATGGAAGAAGAAGAAGAGGAAGAGAAGCAGCTATCTTTACAGTCCCTCTGTTACTCGCTGCTGGATCACTTCTCAGGGATTTCAGGGATTATTACACCGGGAATGGATCAGGAGTTCACAGTAGCTTGGAGCTGATATGACGCAAAAACACAGTGGAAAGTTTTCATGTAGCACACGCACAAAAGCAAAAGTATTGCCGCTGAGTGATGAACTGTGACTGAACTGGGTCCCAATTCTGACTAGTTACAATCTCTCGAATAAGATAAGGAGGCTGGAAGTTGATAGTTCTTGACAATTCAAACAGCAATGTCCTTTAAGAAGCTCTAATGGAGCTGCCGATCGTGTAACACGAGTTTGCACAGTTGTGCTGGGATTGTAGAGGTGCAGATCTCAGTTTTTTCGGACCACGTTAAGGACATGTTTGCTTTGATTGAAAGTTCATTCTTGACCTTGGAGACCTTGTGGTGAGACTGTTCTGCCAAGTGCCGTTTCCAAGGTCAAGATTAAAATTTCAATTAAAGCAATCGTGGACGTGGTCCCTGTTTATTCTGAGTGAGCTGTCAGGAGTCTCACAACCTTCTCACACACATTGTCATGCTCACCCAGTAGGTCCTCATAGGATGCTGCTGGTCTGAACACAAACATGTAGCTTGCAGGCTTGGTGAGATGGACTCTTGTGTGATTTCATAACTCCTGCTGTTGAAACGAATGTTAACCGTGGAGCGTGCCTTGCAGAGAAACTGATCTAAGTCTAAGACCTGCCCCCAAAACTCCTGCACGTGGTGACATCGGTGTGTTAAAGGAAAGACTGAGCTTATGGCAAAAAACCCTCTTGGCCTAGGACATATGCTACACGCTGACTGACCAACCCTACATCCACACAGTTACTTTCCACCTCCCTACAGGACACAGTACCTCTACACTGGCACTAAACGTTGGCATTAGATATAATTCCAGCAGTAGTCCAATGTGGACATAACAGTACGTCTCATTTAACGAGGAATTAGTCTACCACTGTATGGGTCGGTTAAGAATGAGGACCACAGCATTCATAGACTAAAGCAGCTGCTTTAGTGCTTCCATGAATCACACATGAGATGTCACCTGATGTCCATGTCGAGCGCTGTCAATCAGCAGGATGTGTCAATCCAGACAGCTGATGAGATAAATTTGCAGCTTTTATAGAGCGGTGACATCGACTCAGACGGCGTGTGGTCCGACACACATCATCAAAATATGAAGCAATGCAATTAATATGTAGGCATACATGGACAACAGATCTCCATTTTACTGGGCAAACACATGAAACATTCTGCTAAATGAGCGAACTTCATGACTTCTTGTTAAATGTATCCCAGAAACTGGTGAGTTAGACGCTCCCTCGAGAGACTCGATCGTCTCCTCGATGACGTCCTGAACGGTCTGATGACCAGAACCACAGAGAACAGAACTTCAGGCAGGTTTCTCTCCTGTAAGCCAACAAAGGTTTGCATTCACGTCGGTCACCAAGCATGTCTAGACGTTGTTTTCCAACGACCTCGTCATGTGCTCGTCATCGGGGCTTTGTCTTAACTGCTTACATCACTCGACTGTGCACATGAATCAGGCTGCATGAGGAGCAGCCCCGGGCTCGCTGCAGCAGTTGGTTTGTCACAAGGATTACGGCATCATATCCATCAAACCCAAGTAAACAATCCCAGAAACGGCACATGGTGAGGCAGATGTGGATCTCTGAGATTCATCACAGTGACACATGATGCAGCTCACCTCACAAGGTCACACACGGAGAAAAAAAAGTGTCTGTTTGATACTGGAAGCAGTTTTGTTCTGCGTGCAAAAAAAAAAAGTTCTGAAATTTACGATCAAAGGTGAAGCAAGGTCCCTCAAAGAGAGGCATTAACTCATGCTCATCCACCCACCAGCTCCACAGTCAGATAGGTGTTACAGACACAGAGAAGCGGTGTGGATGTCGATAGGCAAGCACTGGGCCCTTAAGGGCATGTGAATAACAAATGAGAATGATTTTTTAGTGGGAGTTTTGTGGGAGATTCAGCTGGTTCACTCTACGGCCCCTGCCTCATCTGGCGAGCTGCGACTGGTGGGCTACGGGTCGAGGCCGGGTAAGCGGCCTCTTACACCTCTCCCCGGGGATGTTTACCAGCCAGGCCTCGGCAGCTCACATTGGGTTGACCTTCCACTGCCTGCTGGCTCCCTAACTCCCTCTCTCTCTATCACTGGTGGGCAGTTAAACAGCGAGTCACGTTACAAAACGAGCCAGAAAAGCCCTCTTGCCCTGGGCGGATCAAGGGCGGTATTTTAAACAGATCAGATCGCACCATTTGCAGCCTTCTACAGTGCGGGGTGAATAAATCTCTGAGCTTTTAAAGAGCGGTGATTAAATGTTTTACTGCATCCGTCTGCCATCCCTCTAGAGTGGGAACTGGTCCGAGAGCAATATTTTTTTGTTCACCATTTGTTTAATGACTTGCAATATCGATATATATATATTTTTTTGCACTGCACAGAATGTCTAGAGTCAAATATTGGCCTTGTTATTAAAAGCCTAATCTGCTCAGTCCTCAATATCAGTTTTCCCACAGAAAGGTTAGCCAGGAGCTCCCATTTGTCGAGCGGGGGAAGGGTGCGGATGAGCAGAACGTAGCAGTTGTAGTTTGTCAAGAAAATGTCAAGATAATAATGTCAAGAAAATGTCAAGATAATATCAGAGCCAATAAAACATGACTGGTTGGCTCTTTGAATTATTATCCCTGAATGAGGGATTTTTGTTTAGAAACTTTATTAACCTTGAAGGAGAAACTGTGGAACTTGATTTATTGATTTAGATCCAGTGGAAACATTCATAAATCCTGCGGGGAAATTGGATGTTTCCAGAAGCAGAGACACGCTTTCAGATAAGAAACAATAAAAACAATTAGAAGTTATTAACAGGGGTGCAACTAAATTCACGGTTCAGTTTGGTTCGATGTCTTTTTTTTCCGATACAAAAAAGAGAAATTTCCACGACTTTAACTTGTAGTTTATTGAAATTATCATTATCAAAAGTCGAGCTAGGATGGCGGAGGATCAGATTAACAGAGCAGATCGAGCAGGAGGAAGCCAGACACAGAAAAAGCAAAGAGAAGCCGGTGGATTTTCAAAATAAAATACCCCGTGCAAACAGACAAAAACAAACTAATTAACCTACAAATGTGGAAGAACATGCACCAGAAAAATGGCCAAATCTGAGCAAGTCAACAAAGTCAGGGGGGTTTTAGTGACAGGAAGTCTTTGAGGAGTTGTGGGACTGCGTTTCAAACTAAAGAACGAGAGCTTTTCTTCCTGCTTTAGCTACTTTCAGAAGAATTGACTGGTCAGCCAAAAACATCCAGCCTGCTGTAACTTGTGCACAACATTCATTTACAAAGTCATAAAGCAGCGGTTGCCACTAAGCTCAGGGTTGGAATTTCTTCATTTGAAAACGTTATGAAAGAAAGATTTCAGATTTACCCACACGACTGCGGACATCCTCTTAAATTATGAGCTGCTTTTATTTAACAGAAGACAAAACGAAATGAGCGCCGGCTGGCTGACGGATCCGAGAGGCCTCGACTGGTAATTCAGCGTTTGTCAAAAAAAATAAAAGGAGCTGCGGTGGCGCCGTGGCAGGGGTGAGGCGGGGGAGGAAACATGGTGCTGATTAGCAGCAGAGGAAGGTGTTGATGACCCATAACTCATCAGGGCATTTTTCATCCACCTCCTTGTAAAGCCCCGTGTCCTTCATGCCCCCACGTACCTGTTTACCACAGCACACACACATGCATGCATGCTCTAACACACTCTGCGTATTTGCAGAAAGACTAATTAGCTTGTCAGGGGGAAAGAGGAGGAGGGGGCTAATGTAACACTACCCCCTCCACCCAGCCACCACCCTGCACCCCCGGTGAAGTGACACCAATTAATTCAGTATTGCATGTGACTGTGACGCCCCCCCCTTCACCTCGGGGTGACAGGCGCATTGACACGTTACGGCAGCCTGACTTTTTCTTCAGGCTGTTGTGGAGAAAAAACAGAAAAGAAAAGAAAAGAAAACAAACAAGCAAGAAAAAAAGAAAAATGAAAAGTCACCACAGGATGAGATGTGGCAACAGTCCGATGATGATGTGGGTGAAACATATTGCGTGTTTTTATTTGGGCAGGCAGGCTTTGGCACACGGAGATCAGCAGCTGTCACACTGATGAGAATGGATGTGTTGGAAATGAGAATCCTTTATGAAGAGGTAATCCATGACATCCTGTTTTATTTCCCCCCTCCTGTCTTCCCTTTTCATTTTGTCTCCATCTTTGTTGCTAAGCGCTCAGCGCCGCCGCACAGTATTCTTCCCAGAGATCAGCTGTCAATCAAACAAGCGTGGGCAGCGTGTGGCGGCTTCGCCCTTTTTGATTTTCTGTCAATGAGGTTGGTGCAGGTGGCGCTCTTTTCTCTACGTCCATCCAGGTGTGGTGTCACTGCTCATGACCACACATCAGAACAGAATAGATACTTTATTGATCCCTCGATCACTCACACAGACACAAAGGGCTCATAGACATGCACATGTGGAGAGATGGTGGAGTGATGGGCAGCCAGGGGGTTTGAGGCCTTGCTCAAAGGCACCTTGGCAGTGCCCAGGAGGTGAACTGGTAGCTGGAGAGGTGCCAGTTTCCATCTTTGGTCCATACTGGACTTGAAGCGGCCACGCTCTGGTTCCCAAGCCAAGTCTCTACGGAGCGAGCTACTGCTGCCCCCCAAAAAAGAATTTCTCCTTGAGCGGTCAATAAAGTATCTATAATAAAAAAGATATGAGAAAAATATGTGTCTGTCATCCTCTTAGGCCTGTTTATAGAAGAACGGTGGGCAGTTTCTGGGTGAAAAGAAGCTGCAAAGATAACTCTTGCACATGAACCCTTGATTCAGAACAGAAGTGCCCGGTTCAGACGGGTATAACAAGAGCCGAGTTTGAAGCGTCTCTGCAGTCATACAAGGAGAAAACCAAGAGTTAATTTGATGTTTTAAAGAGTGAAATATCGCGTAGGAAACTTGTTTTATTTGACAAAGTTTTTCGGAAGTCAGGCAGCGGAGTTAAAGCGAAGGAAGCGTGGAGTTTTTGATGAATGAGCGGGGTCAGGTCTTTAACCCATGAGATGTCCCGAGTGAAAAGTCAGGGATGATTTATTTTGTTAGGGTTAGTTTGGGTACGTTCAGGTTAACCTCAGGTTACCGGTCCACCATCTATACTTCCCAAGCCAAGTCCCTACGGACAGAGCTACGGACCCATCATATTAAAAAGTTCACACACCTTCTCGTCCAAAGTTTTTCTTTAATTTTATAATTTTCTATCTTGTAAATGATGACATCCAAACTATGAAGGGACACATATGGAGTTACGTATGTAATGAACAAACCAAATATGTCACCTGGAACGGTTTTCAGTGAACAGATGGGCCTTGTCAATAGTTAATTAGTGAAGTTTCTTCCCGTCTTAATGTGTTTGAGGCTACTACTGTAGTAATTCATACTATGGCAAGAGCCGCTCAACTAAGTGAAGAGAAATGCTGAGTTCATCATTACTTTAAGACATGAAGGTCAGTCAGACGATTTCAAGGACGCAAAAACGATCAAACACTCCGAAACCGGCTCCCCTGAGGACGACTCCAGGAAAGGAAGACCAAGAGTTCATTACAGTTACCAGCCTTAGATATCAGCAATTAACGGCACCTCAAATTAGAGCCCACATAAATGCTTGACAGAGTAGAAGACACATCAGAGGAAACTGTGTCAAGACAAAGAGAACTACCTGAGGGCTAAGAGCCTTCAGCACAGCCCACAGAGAAGGTCGATGGATGGTATCTGCATGTGTGGTTCCCACCGTGAACCATGGAGGACGAGGTGTGCTGGTGTGAGGTACTTTGCCGGTGACACTGTTGGTGATTTCCTTTAAAATTCAAGGCATCATGGCTAGCATAGCATTCTGCAGCAGCATACCATCCCATCTGACCCCAGACACACCTCCAGGAGGAGGATGAGCTGGTCTCCACAATCCCCTGACCTAAACCCAGTTGAGATGGTTCAAGTGCTCAGCACATCTGTGACTACCTGATGAAGCTGAGTGAGAATGCCAAGACTGTGCATAGATATCATGAAAACA
The DNA here is from genome assembly GCA_023373845.1 of Nibea coibor. Classification (NCBI taxonomy): domain Eukaryota; kingdom Metazoa; phylum Chordata; class Actinopteri; family Sciaenidae; genus Nibea; species Nibea coibor. The sequence goes on along the minus strand of CM041726.1, from coordinate 24,959,333 downwards.
CCTTTGAAGAATCTGAAATATGAAGCAGATTTTTCTTATTAACTTTGTTTTGTTTACCACATAATGCCATATGGGTCCATACTTACATATATAAACATATGCACCAATTACCTGGGTTGCTAAGGAGAGCAGGTGTCCACTGAAACACCATTGCAGAAGAACACGATCTGCAACAGACTAAAACTTTTCTAACACTTTGTGGCGCTGTTGTACGTAACATTAAAAGTTGATTAAACCTTTAACTCGAACACCAGCAGAGACGAGAGTGATAAACCTTTATATTTTAGTATCCTGTTTTATTTTCAGTTTTTTTCCTCCCTTTTTTGGTCATGAAACTATTTCATTTCTGACCTTTATATGAACAAGGACCAATAATTCTCTTTTCACTGGAGCCTTGTCCGACAAAGCACCATCACCATCAAACGTACAGCCACGAAAATGCACAAGTGTGTGAGACGAAAAATCACAACCACATCAAATCAAAGCCACCACATAACCTTTGGAGAGATGATGGTGGGTCAGAAGGGTCAAACAGAAGAAATCACAGATACACAGCACAGGCAGCTTCGTGTCAGGACTACACACACTGATACCACCCAGTAGGAAGTGAATCTGGGCATCTAACAGAGCCGAGTTTCCCCCCGCAGAAAGTTCTTGGCTGGCGGAAAAGGCCCATAAAACAGCATAGACCATGAGTCACTATAAATGTAAGTGAACCCAACACTAATGGCATTCTTTTAGGTAAAGTGCCAGCTCCTCTTAAAAAGAGTCATTTTCAGCACATCTGTGGATTTGCTTTGGAAGCTCGTGTATTTATTTTACTTATTGACCATATGAAGTGTTTCATTTCAAAGCGCTGTATATTAAGAAAACACTGAAGCCACAGACGGCTTTTCTCATAATCAGCTGTTTTTAAAACCAAAGATTTAACTACCAACTTGGCTGCAGTCTTTGATTTTAACCAAAGGAAACCAAAGCGACTCAGTCCATCATTGTCCGGACAGAACGCCCATTCACAGCTTTAAAGTTCTTCTGGACGGAGAAGACCAATCATGTTTTGTCAATTAAAGGTCCAGTGTGTAGGGTTTACGTCCAGTCTGTGTGTCCTTGCACTAAACACTGAACTACCTGAGCTAAACTGCTCCTGAAGGCTCGGCCATCGATGTGTGTGAATGGGTGAATGTGATGTGTAGAAAGGCGCTATATAAATGTAACTGTCACATCTTGTGGATATAGGAGGGATGGTGTGTGTTCGCCCTGCAGACTACTGAGTCAGTCCAAACTGTAGTCTGCATTCAGGGCTGAATTTCGAGCACATGGCACCTGCAAACGTTCCGGCGTACAGCCAATCATATTAATGTGTTACATCATCCGGAAATTCAGGACCCCCCTGAGCAAATCTGCCAAGCTGAGCATATCTGGTACCTGCACAGGGTGCACCTGTCGGATATCTGCACTACTGGGTGCACGCCTTTAGTTGCAATCCTATTTCACGCTGCACACAGCACCTGCGCTTTTCCACATAACAGCAGGACGCTGCAAACGTTGGTTACCTGGCTGAGGAGCTGGATGTGTACGGTCTGTAACCTCCCTGTGAGATTTAAAAGTGATATCTAGTTTTGTAGTTTGACCAATGATCAGTAACTTCAAAGCTGGGTGAGGACACATTTGTTTATCTTCTTTTATTTATTCATCCTTTTTCACATTCACACACTCGTTCATCGCTCCGTCCGTCCGCACGTCCGTACATTAAGAAAAGACTTTATCACTGTGGCATTTGACAGTCATAAATTATAATAATGTGGCTGTCAGCAGTAAAGCAGCAGTAAAATACATCAGTAATCACAAGATTCTGACCTTCATGTAAGACTACGTGACTCTGATATTCAAATCGACTAAAGAAGAATAAAAAATCTGCTTCTGATATTAAAACGGTATCAGACGGGATGAACGTGCTGATATTCACAATAACAGCACGACCTCGAGTGTGATATTTCTTTTAGACAACAGTTCCACGAGCACCATTTATTATTAAACAGTCAGTACCAACACGTTGTGTTTTGTTTGTGTATTTAATCATTTATTTGGAGCCACCAACACAAACAGCTGGACCGCGCTGTTGCCAAGCAACACATCAACATTTCCTGAACGCTGGCTCTGTGGACACAACAGCTGAAAATATTGTCACCCATGATAGATGGTGAATTAAAAGTGTTTGCAAGTAACTCATCCACCAACCAGCATTTATTTTGCCAGGAGGCTGCGAGCGAGTTCTACTGCGCGTTACAAGAAATCCAAAATATAAAGGAACGAAAATACTGTGGGCATGTGACGTCCAATCTACAGATATATAAGAACCAACCGTTAATGTAGAGACTATTTATTCTGTGTCTGACTTAAAGCAAAAACATTTCTCAGCTCGGGAACACACATGAAATGATTTCTGAGTGGGGACGTTGCTGTTTGGGTGTCAGGCTTTCAGTGAGATCTAAATAATAAATATCAGAGTCATAGATCTGTTTGACATTTTAAAAATCCATAATGTCTCATTAGTTCTGGTTGCTTTTTGTTGGGAGTTAGCGAGTAACTACGTTTGCAACAGAGACATTTAAATGTCAGTTAAAACAATGACAGATGAAGACATGTACCTTTGAGTTTGTAATTATTCATGTTGACGTACAGTTTTGAGAGTTGAACGCCAGCAGTGACGGCGGCTCCCTCTCAGCTGCATTACACCCATGATGCTTTAGGATGCGTGTTTATTACAGCAGATGTCTGTGATTTCACACAGCACATAAATGGTCAGCAGAGAGAAAATGCTTCTCATCGACTCCTTCCTACTGTATCTCGACTGTTGCCCTCTGCGGTGACTCCTGTGCTCGGAGCTCATTTCAAGGCACGGCACGTAGCCACAGAGAGCCTGTTGTACTTATTCCCTCATATAATACCTCAGCAGCCATAATACAGTCCTATCGCTGTGTACAATATATATCTGCATAGAAACACAGTGACTGTTTTATTGCTGTGTAATTTTCTCCCACATCCCGGGCCTGAGCTGCAGAGAGGGCTTCAATGTACCTCTGATAATTGCTGTCCTTGTATGTTACCTTGCTCAAATGAGGGTCACTCACACGAGTTAAGCTGCTGAGATGGAGAAGATAGCGGAAGCGTGAAATAGATGAAAGCGGGAGGATGCTGAAAAAGTAAAGAGAGACAAAGTTTCTGTCGCTGCCTCGTCGGTGTCTGAGACTATCACAGGAGTAAAGGCAGCGTTTGCATTAAGCAGATTTTGTGATGGTAACATGCAGTTTGTGCCAAACCCACGAATAAAAAACCAGCTCTGCACGTGCTCATTAACGCTCATGATGCATTCATGTCAGGTTGGGAAGAATGGGAAAAGGTCTAACTGTGATGACCTGCACTGATGTATTATTTCTACATTCTACCTCCCCTCGTAGCAGGTAAAGACAGGAGGGTGCCTAAATCAGCTATTTCCATTGAGTTATATATTTGTCTCTTGAACTGTCGGGGTTATGCAGCTTGGCTGCTTGTATCAGCTTTAAATCTGCAGACGAGTTACATCCAGCATAGACGGAGCAGTGTTAACATTCATTTGGAGTCTTGACTCCAGCTACCTGACCCCTTTAACTCTGTTTTGGTCTACACTAACTCCCCAGGGGAACGCCTGGCTCCTCAGCAGCTGAATGCTCCACTCACCAGCTGTAGTCACTAACTTCTGTTTCGTGCTGAACAGGAAACACACAGTTTATTAGAGCTGCTGAACACCAACCAGGAAAACCAGGAAAGTGAAGAGTAAAAGCAGCAGCCGAAGCAATGAGCTGAGAGGCACTAAAATGTTCTCTCTGCAAAGTTTGTGACAATTATCTATGGGTTCTTTAGTTAAACATAAACTTAACTTGTCCCTAAAGTCTAATTTCCCTGGACCCAGAGACTTGAAAGTCTTGACCCTGGAATTTGGTTGTGAAGACGTGGACACAGTTTCTATCAACAATGACCCGCTGTGGACGTCGCCTGGTTGTCTCAGGATGGTAACCTTAGATTTGTGAAGCTCTCTCGGGACTTGTATGACTTGCTTCTTTAGTAACTGGGTTAATTAGAATGTTCCACCAGAAAGAGGCGTTCAGGCCCTGTGTGAAACCAAAAGTCAAAGCTGACTCATTTGAACCCATCGGCCTGCAACAGTACGGTATATATCCAGAAAACATGTCTGGGCCAAGACTTTATCTGCAGTAGGATTATCGACGTACACCTGGAGGATGAGACACATTTCTGCTAATAAACAAATCTGCATATGAAGGCAAATACAGTAACTTTACAAAAAGCTGAATCATCGTCAGACAATAGCTGGTGGGATTTAAAGTTATTTGGACTGCAAACAGAAACCAGAGCCAAAGTCTTGGTCCCTCGCCTACAGATATTGCATTCATATGCAGATATCTGTTCACAGAGATTAACCTTACTTACCCAAACTAACCCTGACAAAATAAATCACCACTGACTCGGACATCTCATGGGTTAAAGACCTGACCCCACTCATTCATCAAAAACTCCACCCTTCCTGGCCTTTGTTGGACTTTAACTCCACTGCCCGACTTCCTAAAAACTTTGTCAAATAAAACAAGTTATCAACGCAACCTTTCACTCTTTAAAACATCAAATTAAGTCCTGTATGACTGCAGATACGCTTCAAACTCGGCTTGTTATACCTGTCCAAACCGGGCGCTACTGTTCTGAATCAAGGGTTCATGTGCAAGAGTTATCTTTGCATTCGTTGACATCTCTATAGTTCTTTTCACCCAGAAACTGCCCACCCTTCTTCTATAAACAGGTAGATCTAAGAGGATGGTGTACTCTGTATGCATGTGAACAAACAATGTGGTTGACTCTCCCAAACAGTATGTAGGGAGTTGTTTTGAGCCTGGATCCAGGTATTTTTCTCAGGAGATGGTGGAGACCAAAGCAGAGCTCATCAGATGGTACTCGTACAGTTCTGTTTCTTCTGGATGTGTAATAGATGTTTACTGTCTGAAAGAGTCTGTCTGCCCCCTATTGGTCAAAAACTTCTAAATCCAATTGGTTTTTCACAGTTATTGTTTCTTATATCGAAGCCTCGGACCACCACTATAACGTTACCTGACGCCTGCTGCAGCTCATCTTTTCATCACGGCCAATCCAATATCTTTTCAAATCCCATTACCCCGTAAAAGACATCATGAACTTTACATGCAGACAGGTTTCATTTCAGCTGCTTTTCCGCCCTGTCGCCTCACGCCGAATCCTCGCCCGTGATATCTCGCATCGGGCCCCCGCGCGGCTCATAACATGCCACTTCCTGCCGAGTCATAATTCAATAAGGCTGACACGGCAGACACGCCACAGCCGGCCGGTCACTCAGTCTCATCCATACCCATTCTCCTCATTGGCAGATAAGAGACAGTGATTGCACTCTGTCACTTTTATTCCCTCACTCTGTGGAAGAGAGATGAGGCGGCGAGGAGGAGCAGGCGGGGAGGGTGAACTGTGGCCGCCTGCTGCTTGATCAAATCAGCCCCTCTCGCAGTATCCCCCCTCCACCCCACCTCCACCTCCTTTGACTCCTGCGTGCCTGCTGGCATTTGAAATGTGAATCTCTCGTGCGGCAGTGGAGAGAAGCGGGAAGGCTGCAGATGTCAAAATGGTGGCATTTCTTGGATGGCGACATCTTTCTTTTCGGCCTCAGCCTGAGAGCAGAAAATTATTCAACCATCAGAAGTTTCTCTCTGCCTCTTTTACGAGATCCAAACACTGATGGACACACATCAGCTTTTGCAGGAAGTTGAACTTTTGAACCCCGAGTTACTCAGTCGGCATCCCACACGCTGAAGATACCTCCAGCCTTTACCTTTTAACCTTTGCTCCGCAGAGACGCGCAGCAGGGCAGGAGCCGAGCTCTGGGTCAGCTAATGAGCTGTGTGTTTCTGTTTGTGTGTGTGTGTGTGTGTGTGTGTGTGTGTGCACAGCTGGGAGTTTGTGGATGTGGTAAACAGGTACAGGAGGGGGATGACGGAGGATTTATAATGTGGTGGGCGAGCAGACCGATGGAAAATATCCTGAGTGAGTTATGAGTTGGGTGTGTGTGTGTGTGTGTGTTTGTGTCTGTCTGTGTGTTCATGTATTTCTGCATCTGTGAGGACCGGTTTAAGAGCGAGAACACATTTGGAAGCTGAAAACATTTCACACCATGCTCACTCCTGCAAAGGGCTGTTTGCTGGTTAATGCATAATTATAGTTTATTGCAGATCGGATCTTTTTGGACATTTAAACCAGTTTATTCATCAGTGATGATTCCTCACGGCACACAGAGTGAGTACAGTAGGTGAAAGTTGAACCAGCATGTGTCTACAATATTCACTTATGAGCACTTAAATGTTACATATGTTGCTTTATTTATGAATATTTGATCATTATAACTAATTACACGTCCAAAATCCCACACATCTGCCTCAGGCTGCACATCCTGCGCAGTCAGCTGGTGTCACAGTTCAAGCAGCGCAAACAGGAACACGACAGAGGCAGAACAATGGTTCGACATCACAGAGGTGAACGCAGGAAAGCTCACAGATCTTCAGAACCGGGAAAGGCGGATCTGTAAAAGGAGCGGGTTAAATCCAAAGTCCATGACACAGGAGAGGTCCAAGATAAAATCCTACGTACAAACTTTGAACGGAGTAAGACTTAATAATGACGTTAAAAATACTCTGATCGGACCACACACACCAACGATCATCGACATAAACACTGTGTACAGCCGTGTTTTGTAATGAAATCATTTCATTATTGATTTGTTTGAAGTAATTAATACCAAACGAGCAGCTTGTGTTAGTGTGGATCCGTCCATCCTTAATGATACGTTGTGTATTCATTGTGTGTTATCTAACCAGCACTGCATGGTGCATGAGCCAAAACAGCCGGTGCACGATTACGACGAGGCCTCGCAGACGTTTCTGATGAAGGGAAGTGCTCTGGGTAGCAAATGGAGAGTGATTTCTACTTTTTGCTGTAGAAATAATTCCTGTGAAAACTGCTGACAGCGAAGTCTTTGGACTATCCTTCTTTGCTCACTGTCTTTGTTCGACACACCGATAAATATTCACCTCTGTTGTTGCACCGGGGTGACAGTAAGAGTGTGAGAGACCGAAAATCACAAAACGTTCTGCATGGTCAGACGACACACGGGGTAAAGCCAGAACATTTTTCTTTGCAATTTGAGAGTGCTGACCCTTTAACGCTAGCCTCAGCGGCCGAGAGACGCGTCATGTCAAGGAGGGTCAAGTGTAGAAATCTGCACCATTAGCAGATACAGCTGAGCACGGTGGACAGAGACATTAGGAGAAGTCCAGGACGGGTCAGAAAATACTGCTGAGTCGCATTTATGCTTTTTTTTTTTTTTTTAAATGTGCATATGTATTCGTTATGTGTGTATGTGTGTGTGTGCGTGTGTGTGTGTGCCCTGAAACTCTCCAAAGACAACCCGAGAACAAGATAATGACCCGCTGGCCTTGGCTGAAATGTTACGGCTGTCTGTCTCGCGGTGGGGTTTTTCTTGGCAGCAGAAGAAAGTCAAAGCTCTCCGAGCAGATACCGGCACTTCACCCGAGGAGAGACCTCTGTATGATTCTGTATAATTCAAAGAGGGATTGAAGAAGTCACAGAAGGTAAAAATATTGGAAATGATTTCCACGTAGCGGCGGCTTACCTATCAAACAGACGAAACGACGACCGGCTTAATGGCGTCAGACCGCAGAGCTCGGCGTTAGCTTTCCAGTCACGTAGAGTGTGAGAAACAAGGACGTGGCATGACATGATGCATTTGATTATGGGCTTCTAACTGACCTTTACCGCTTCTGTGCAGAGAAATGAAATCTGTCTTTTTCCCCTCACCGCTCTGCAGAGCGAGCAACTGCAGCCAGAGCAGCAATGTTCGACATATTACTCATATCCATATTCATAACGTCGAGCACGTCAGCCACCTGTTCTCCATTGATCAGCGTTTATTGTGGAGCCGTTCAGCTCTGCGACGTCTCGTCTTTGATTTTTTGTTGCGTCTACTTTCCACGACGACGATTTGCAGAATGCCCCCAGAGAGCGGCTGCAACTTTTTAACGTTCAGCTTCATGAATGGAGGCGCTCCAGAGAGAGAGAGAGAGAGAGAGCGAGGGAGTGATGGTGATAATGGAGTGTCAGCTTATTCATTTGAGAAAGAAAACTGTTACTCCAAACATCGCTCGTCGTGTAGCTGCATCACATTCGGGTTCACTGAGGCTCCTGCAGGTGTAGAGCTTGGTGTTTGATTTCTTCACACACTTTTATGCACAATTTAGGGTGAAAAAAAAATAACATGGCTGTTAAAAATCGTTCCAAATAAGCATCCACGAGACTCCAGCTCTGGAAGAAATGTCACACAGCTGTTTATCCTGCTGCCTGAAATCCTTTCAAACATACAGCTGTATCAGAAATGATGCTGGTGGCGCCTCAAACCTCACTGCTCAATGAAAAAGGCCACGTATGTGTGTGTTAGTGTGTGTGTCTGCTCTGGCTGTCAACACAAGCTTCAGCAGCTAATGCGACTTCTCTGACTGCCATAACTCCACTGAAGCCATGAGCTGTTTCATAGACACGGACGCGCACCAGGTTTGTGTCATTGGAAATGCTGAATTCAGCTTCATGATCAAAACTGCAACTTACTGATATAACTGAAAGGAAAAGGACGCACAGTTCACGACCCGAGACAGATAAAGTTAATGGTATATCGTTTTTAAATCTCTATTTGCATTTCTATATTTTTATAGTTTCCTATCTGTACAGATCTCAGCACGTTTAATGTATCTAATTTAAATTCAGATCTGTCTTATAGGTTGACTTTAACAAATGTTCACTGCAGTATAGGTTAATTATTAATGTGTCTTTAATGCATGTTTACTGTGTCTCATGCTGCTTGAATTTCCCTCAGGATCAATAAAGTATCCATCCATCTTCAGCGTGCTGTATCCAAGTTCAGAGTTAGTTCAGGTTGTTTGGCAGCACCTGTCTCTGTTAACACTTCAGAGGTTTACAGCTTCGCCGTTACACAAACACAGAATCAGAACCATGAATCAGGCCGAGCCCGGCTCTAAAAACTGATGTTCACTGTTAAAGTTTTAAGACCTTGAAACTACAAACCGCTCTGACCTGTCTGCAACTGTGAGCTGACAATCAAAAATATATGTGAATGATTGGACGGACATTAACCCCGTTCACCTTCTCTGAAGTCTGACTGTGGCTGTGACTCAATCAACAAAGAGCTCAGTCTCACTGCAACACTTCAGCTTCATGAGAAGATTTTTCCCAGTTTATGGAGAAGTCACCGCGACCTGCTCAGACCTCCGTGTTGACTCCTCGGTGAACTGTACCCCAGAAAAGTCCCTCTGGGCGCTGATGGCGATCATGTGATGAAATTTCAAGCAACCCCCATTATTTGTAACAAACAGCAGCTAATGTTGTAGCAGGTGCTGCAGGGAGTGTGTTTGGCAACCGATGTGAGAAAGACCTTTGGATTTGGTCAGCCCATCCAGCCTCCGCCTCTGAGAGAGTCTGCTATTCATTTCAATGGTTAATCGATGGTGATCATAAGAAGCAGCATGTGTGAAACACCATCAGACTCATGGGCTGGAAAAACTTCCTTAAAACTTAAGAACCACTCCAGAGCAGTTCTGACGGTGAAGGCCGGACCATGGGGAAGAAGAAGGTTCAGATGATGACTCAGTGAGGCTTCAAACCTCGTGAACAACTATGAAAACCAGGACTTTTTTGAAAAGTAAAACGCAACTGGATGGCCTATTTGCTGCCTCAGACGCATTCAGAGACCAATTTTGGTGAATAATTTAGGAGAAATCTGACAGAAATCCTTCCAGAGCAGCTTCTGTGTTCTTCCAGGGTGAAAATTGGAAGCAAAAACCCAATTACTGCTGTTCAATGGGGAGCCGTCTGGAGAGCTGTTGCACTGGAGCTGTTAAGTCGAGCTAACATGTTAATAAAACCATACACCGCGATCATTTTTAGACATTATTATTAGGACGATAAACAAATGCGACGCCTGCCACTGGCAGCTGAAACAAAAGCGAGCGAGAGAGAGATAACAAGCAGGAACAGAAACATCCTCTTCGAGCCGCGATAGCTGAAACTTCTGCTGACTTTTACGTTGGCCTTTTGTTGAGCATGTGTGAGGAGAAATTTTAATAATCTAGAAATGGATACTGTACTTTTCACACCTCCTGCAGAAACATGTCTGCTTGCTGGTTCTGCTCTAAATGTAAAATACATCACGCTGTAAAATAACACGCTTTAATTGTCGAGAAGGCCGCGAATGTTCTCCGACGCCGTGACTCCGTAACTGAGGAGGATGTGAAACAACAACAGCTTCACTGACAGCAGACTGGTTTGAAATATGTTGCAGTGAAGGTCATGGAAAAAATCACCATGTGTTTTGAAGTTTAATGAGCCACATAATGTAACTTCATCTGAAGGCTCCTGTTGTGTAGGACAGAGTTTGTAGTGGTGGAGGAAGCGCTCGCATTTAATCTGATTAAAGCATAAATCTGCTGTGATGATCTATTTCTCTTAATGTCAACAAATCCCATGAAAGGACCGAAACCTGCAGCTGATGCATCCTGTTCCTCTTTGCAGAGGAGCTCCATTGTTGTCCAAGAAATATTAAAAAGGCATCAATGAGCCACGCTGTGGTTTATTTACACACACACACATCAGAATCTGAACTCTCTTACGTGCATCCGTCTTTGTAATGATGGTTTTATGCACTGCAGCTCGACCGTCATATGCTCTCTATCTGCGCTCTGACAGTCACATCACGTCCTGCACTGATGTTCTCAGTCACCGGAGGAAGAGTTGCTCTTCGCGGTCGCATCCCGACAACAGAGTCCGAACATCCGACGTCTGTCCACAACGAACAGTGAACATACAGAAACATTTATTACATGTTTAGTTTAATCTTTAGTCGCTTAGTGTGGAAACTGTCAATCAAACTCTGGTGCAGGCCAAACAACAAGTCGCGAATTTTGGTCATTCGACTGGAACCGTCTTTGTTAAAAGAAGTGAGTGACTCGTGAATGAGCAGCCATGAAGTCATGACTCTGTGTGACTTCATGTTTAATGTGTGAGCATGAAACTAACAGACCGTTTTAAAGTTTTCTGTCTCCTACCTTCCTGATATGGAGCCTCCATCGTATACTTGACAAACTTTGTGAATGCACCACGCTCTGAATGTGTGTGTGAAGGCGTGTTGTCGCCTGCGATGGATGGATCAGGTGCATAAAGGCAGCGCGGTGGTGGCCTCGGGGGGTCACGTCAGCCGACATCCAGCCTCAGCCATTCAAGCGGAAACAGGTGCAGCTGGAAAAACATCAGCCTCCTCTCTGAGCTGGAGCTAACAACCCCTCAGCAGCTCCGCTCTCAAACTCTGAACAAGTTCACCTCCTCCGTGACGAGAGTCTAATAAGTAATCACAATAAATGAGCAGACTGCTGAGAGAGAGAGCGAAAATAACCACTAGGGGGAAAACACACCTCGGGCTGCACAGTCTTCCTTATGACTCAGCTTATTTGATTATTTCCGACATTAACTGCTGAAGACTGGAAATCACTTTTGCTGAACAGCCGCTGAGAAATTACATAACGGTTGATCAACGTCGGCCGACTTCTGATAGCGCCTGCAAATGAATTTTTGTGCCGGGCTTCGTCGGGCTAAAACGAGCTCCGAGTTTAACCTCCCGTCACAAAAAGTGACAAGCCTCAGCTCCCAGATGTGATCAGAGAGAATCTTACCCAAACCTCTGCACTCTTAACCAGCCCCTCCTCAAACATCAGCGGCTTCAAAGAGAGATGTGAGCGGAAGAGACGAAGAGACCAAAGCTCCTCCAGGAAGAGAGGAGAAGGGACTCATATTTAATTCAGCAGTGCAGAGTCTCACCCACGGGTGCATGCTTAACAAGAGTTTCATCTTTGTTTTTGTGTTAAACAAGAAGATTTCTTTCACGGATCCATATCATCTCGGACTAACTCTGCAACTGCAGTACAGAGACGGCGCTGAGTGTCCCATAATGCTGCATAACCTACTTTTGAAATGGTAAGTTATGTGAATTTCAAACTGCCACGTTCTGAGCGGGCTGTTTGTCATGTGGCTCTGTGTTTTTAAAAACTTGAATATCAAATTCTCCTTTAAAAGTTGCACAAGGATCAAAAAGCCAAGAGGAAACTATTACAGCGCCGGTGAAGCTGGAACCGAACCCAGCCTTCCACAGCTCTCCCAGAGTTCTGCTACATTGTCTTTGTCATATTTTTATGGAGTACGGCGTGTTTCGACACGTTGTTCCTGTGTTTACACCGCGAGCAGCTACTCCCTTTGTGATCAACAGTGGCAGGCGCGGTGATGCTGAATCATTTGGTACTGTCCGACATTAAAAGAGTGACTCAGCGTTTAGTCCTGTCAAAGCTCTCTGCGAACTCTGCTTCTTCCCACAGTCTGGAGGCAGGTTCGAGTAAACTGAGGACCGCAGACTGGCCACAGAGAGCGTGAGGCGACGTGACGTGGTGACATGCACATCAACACTAAGCACTGACTGAGTGATGGCGGTGGGCTACTGTATTCCCGCGAGACTGGCCGACCCCATGCACGATGGGTCACAGCGCCAGCTGCAGTGCATAGCGGTGCAACACGCTATTGGCTGATCAGTATAATTACAAATGATCTGTGTAAATATCATCCACACTCACAGTGTTACAGTGCACACGGTATATTTATATTTATGACTTCATCACGCAGAGCTTCACACACCTCGCGAATAAAAGTGATTCTGCAGAAATTTTCCCTCCTGATGTGAAAACCATAAAATGGAAAGTAAACAGCAGCGTGCTCGGTTTCATGGGGACCTGCAGAGGCAGTTTAAACCAACATTTTAACTTTAACTTGGCGACTTCCCATGTGATATTTGAATCTGTGTATTCTGCACATGCAGCGTGGTCTGCTTGTGCGTGTAAACACACACAGTGCGTCAGCCTTTGTGAAGCACTTGTACGTTTTTTTTTAATGATGTTATATAAATGAAATAAACTTGAAACTTGGCGTAACCGAGCTGACCAAGCTGTTTCTGAGAAAAGGTTGGAGCGTCATTTCAGAAGCAGACGAGAATGTCAGTGGATGATTCTGCAAAGTCCCAACACGCAAACACTCTCTGCAACATCTGCACATGGCAGGTTTGGCCGAGGTCAGGAGAAGATCGTGGTTATGGCAAATAAATGACGGCTAATTAGGAAAGGGAAGGATGTTGGATTCAGCTGATTAATTTGAGGTAACAAACACAGATTGGAGAATAAACATCTGTAACTTTAATAGATCCCTAATATCACTTGATCATCAGGCATTTATTCCTGTAAGAAAAGTGGGAAACTTTGCAAAGTTACAATCAACTTATACTTTTATAGAATGTATACCTGTGGTAGGTGGAACTGTGGCTTATTTGAAGGACTCTGAAAACGATGAAACCCTGGAGTGGATTATCCACCATGGTTACTTGCAAAATATTTAAATAGGAACATTTTGGTAAACACTCAGAAGAGAAGGCTGTTATTCAAGAGGTTGTTTAGCAAGTCGTGTCAAACATTAAATCACCGCCAGGACGACCGCGGATGAATATTCAATGACGGGTCACGGTGGGAAGAAAAACAAAGACAACAATGGGACTGGATTGGCTGTTGACGTGCACCGCTGCACGTCGTCGTGTCTCCTGAACGTCCGTGTTTTCGCTTCAGTTTTCATGACTGTGAGGAAATAAATGGACCTCTGTGTGTCTTTGTATGTCGAGTGTTGCTCGTGCAGATTCCTGTAAAACTGCATCGCTGGTTTTTATGACACATGCCAAGATTTAATGAAGCCGCTCATTCAATCAGCTGCAGACTGTGAGAGGCGTGACGAGGAGCCACGTGTGTGAGTGTGTGTGCAGACTGGACGAGGTGGAGAACGACGCTGATCGAGCTCGACAGTCTTCACAGAGGATGTTCTCTTACTTTTGTGTTTTCAGATGTTTCATCACAGATGAAGTTTGTTCACTTGTCAGTCAGCTGTCGTTCAAACTTCCCATCATCCTGATCTGACCTTAATTTAGTAACACGCCTGTCACCGTGTGCGTCTTTGAGTCTGTACTTTATTTTAACACTTTGATACGTGAACTGGATAACTAATGAATAAATAGATCTTTATGGTTGTAGACTAAATCAAATCGATTAAATCAATAATTAACAAACCCGCTTCATCACTTCAGAATCTTCCACGTCTCTAATGATGAAGACGATGACATGTTGAAAGCTCAAGGTCAACAGGTGCTCCTTAACTGTTCTTTCTGAAGGTCAAGGATAAATTGTCCAAACTTAAGAATGAAGCACCCGGTAGCTCATCTGGCAGAGCGTGTGACCCGTATATCAGCCCGAGCAGCCCAGGTCCGTGTCCAGCCGAGGCCTTTAGCTGCTCGGCATCCGCTCTCTCACTCCTTCACTGCTTAAGAAGAGCCGAGTCGTGACCCGTAAGTAGAGATGACTTTGCTTAATCAGTGTCTGTAATAAAGCTGCTGTTCTTCAGGTACGATGTGAGTCTGCTGCAGGTGTATCTGCTTTACGGAGCAGAAAGCTGTTCCCCCATTTCACAAGCACAGACCTGAAAAACAGCGAAATGCTGCATCTGTCACCGCGCTGAACGATGATATTTTCACTCTGCAGTAAGTGGTTGCCTTCGGTAATAAAACACATTAACTGCTACAACTCGGGGTCGTATTTAGACCATTTGCATGATGAATACTTTGATACTGTGACATTCTAAATTTCTCTGTCTCTGTTGTACAAAAACATCCATTTGGAAACAATCGACGCTGATTCACTGAAACACTGAAATACATTAAAGGTCTTGTGTGTTTATTCTATATGGATTTGGTAACCTTTCCCGCCCACACACACACACACACACACACACGGGCTGCATTCTCACAAATATTGTCCTCACTCTGCAACGCCGTGTTTGCTGCTAACCTGCAGACTGGAGGGTCTCTGTTTATGAGGCGCGTCAGGCTTTTTATGTTCATTTGACAGCAGATTGGTTGATGCAGCTCTGCAGTGCGCGATGATCACATCGTGCACTGCAGAGACTCATGACAGAAAAAAGGGAAAGGCGACAAATACAGAGAGCCGAGTGTGTTGGGGGTGTAAATTGAATTTCATGAGCGAGAAAGCAGGGAAGAGATTCACTGAGACAATGTCAGAGGTCTGAGAGAACAGAGGGAGAACTAAAGAGAATCACACAGCAGAGGAGACACCAACAACTTTTTTCCAGGAGTCGTTCCCTGACCTTAAAGTCGCGGCACAGAGAATTGTTTCCTTATTAGAAACGGTCTGCGACGTTCACGTGTGGGGGGCTGCTTTTCTTATTTCTCTTCATGAGTTATTTTAAGAACAAGTTTGTATTGCTGCCCCAGATGAAAACAAGACAGCGGTAAAAGTATTTACTGTTGTGTCTCAAATGACTGTGGTAGCTCAGATTAGTTGCTAATCAATGATACGTCTCCAAAATGGAAAAGATACGGGCTGTAAAATGTCCTGGGTGGACTCTCCCTCACTGTGTGTGTGTGTTTAAGAGTTACGCTTCAAGGTTCAATTTCATAAGTTGAATTTATAAATTACTCAAGAAGTTTTTAGTTTCCCTGGATAGATGGATGTACAGAAGTAATTTATATCAGCCTGAGGATGAATCCTCGTTAATAAACTTGAAACAATATGACAGAATTATATTTTTTGAATGATTAGTCCGGCCTAATGTTGGAAAGTGAATCTCTAAGTCAACTGGAACGCTCAGATAAAAAGAGGGTTTGGGGTAGATGTGATTAAAAAAGAGAAGCCGTTCATCACACAGAGACAAAGTAAGAGCGCCGACGTGGAAAAGTCCAACGTGGATGCACAGCAGTGCTTTGATAGATTGGTCCTACACCGCTGGCGTCATGCACGGATCATACCTTCTTCTTTAACCCGACCACAATTGTCTGGTTGAGGCGGGTGGCGTCTGAAGGGTTTAAACAGTCGTACAAAGGCAGGCTTACATCCACAGCCTGCTTCCTGTGAGTGCCGCCCATCATCAGGACACAAAAAGGTTGGCTGAACATTTAAGCCCAGTATTGTCCAGTTTGGACGCATCACTAAGGTGTGGCCTGTGAGATGCCGTCCTCTAACCGAGCACTTTGGTTTTACACCGTGTACCACCTCAGTACCAGCATTATGTTACGCTAGCTTCTCCTTCTTCCTGTTTCATTGCTGCACACTGGTGCTGCTACGCTGGAAAACATTGATCCACCTCTTGAATCTTTCATCTGTTGCCACTGGTAACCGACGGGCGTGAAACTTCAGGCCAGAAAATGTGGCAGCGATCATCAAGTCAAAAACCCGACGGAGCCCTGTCCCGATCCGTGATCACGCTCGTGTGACGTATGAGAGCGGGACAAAAAAAAATCACGCTAACTGCTCATTTCTAAAAAAGAAAAACACGAGACAAACAGACCAGAAGGCAAACGATCAGCAGAGCCATAACAGCACACAAGTAAACGCCAGAAATGAGCCATGTGGGAGGGAAAATGCAAAGCAACATGCGAGTCCAAGGCCGGTGCAGAGGTAGCCTCAGGTTTTTGTAATGATTTAAACGAACTGAGGGACTCTGGGGAAAGAACAAAGCCAAAGGCCAGAATAGAATATTTTGACATTTCCACACATATCAGCCAGGAAAAAAATGCAAAATGGTTACATTTCACTGGAATATTTGAATAAATCTTGTGAGCTTAAAGCCCAGAGATTACTCTAGTAGCGGTGTAATTCTGCAAACCACGACCCTGAACTAAGCCAGTCTGATCCGGTGTCAGAGACACGAGGACAATTAACACGCAGCGGCAGCACAGACAGAAATGATGGTCTTTATTCTGTACATAGTTCATTAAACAACACTTAAGATGGGCTTATTGCTGCTGTGCAGTGTGCACATGAGCGCAGCGCAGTGATGGAGCTGGAGCTTAAACATAAAGATGTAAATACGAGGCCGGCGTAAACTGACCGCAGCTGTCTCATGTCTGTGTATAAAGCTGCTCAACAAAAGTCAGCACAGTGTCAAATAGGGCCATGAAGAAGTTCCTGTACATGTACATAAACTCCAGCTTTGTATTTTCAAGCAGCCGGTTCCCAGCCGGAGGTCAGGGCGCGTTCAGACGAGGGCGCGCGTGATTAATGAGACGAGAAGAAAGAAAAACATCCAAATGCTCCACAAATTTATCTTCATTTTTTCTGACTGTTCTTCTCTCTTCACCTTTTGTTTGGTAAATTACGAGAGAGTTCGAACAATTACTCAAAGACAATCTGAGAGGCTTAGTGAGCGCTAAATGAAAGAGTGAGCAGTAAACACGGCTGAGTGATATATTTACTCTAACGTGTACATGTCGACCAACAACTGCAACATGAGCAGCATTATTCACACACACGGCGGCACACGAGGCGGAAAATCAGCCGAATCATCCCCAGAAACAACATGAATATAATATAATAAAATATAAAAGGTTTTACTGTTTACTGTTGTGCTAATGATGAGATCAGGCCAGAAAAAGCTGCTTGTCAGCCGCTGATCATGTGCTTAAATTCATCTTGTGTTCATAACGTGCGTGAAAAAATCAATGTACCATGGGACATCACAAGGACGCTCGCCAATGTGTCCGTTTGTCAGAGTTTTAGGATGGTGAAACAGTTTGAGGATTTTGGTGGCTCGATCCCGCCCGGCATGGCTGAACACGGCCAGTCTAAGACAACATAGTTGTCAGAAGCAGCTGAAGCTCTGCTTCCTGGAGGATACGTCACAGCACAGAGCAGATCGAGCTGACAGGAAGTCAGACACAGAAACAGCTTAGAGAGTCCGGCCAGTTTTCAAAATAAAACGCCTCGTGCAGATCATAAAACAGACGTAAACTATATTAGTGGACAAAGCGTGGCCATGCGGTGTGATCCAGAGAGAACTGACTTATACATTTCAGTATGTTTGGATCCACCATACATGGATACAAAGTAACGTCTAATAGTTTCAGTTACATTAAAGTTATTAAACATTAGATATATGGGGTGCTGCACTCTTCTTCCAGGTCAGTCATAATCACGGAGGAGTGCTGCTGAGACGTCTTCATAGTCTCTAGTTAAACGTCTAACCTCTCTGTGCACTGTAAAAAATGAAGGACTGGCCTAACCTGAGACCTCGGAGCGGTTTGGAGCCGTGTGCGCCACATGAAGTCACTTTAAGGATAAATGATTTTAATCAGTCACCTCACATGCAGCAGTTATTTTAACGTTGACGGCGAAACATAACGCTGACCAAATAACATCCGTTATGAAGAGTTTGTAATGTAATGATGTTCATGAGCGAAGCAGCGAGTCATAAAAACGCTGAGCCGGACGGATCAGTAAAATATTCACTCACAGGGTTTTTAATGTGTTTTCAGCCTAAACAGACAAACTCATACTGCATGACTCAGCATTTTATGGCCATGTTTAAGCACTGCCAGCTCTTGGTTAATGTTCGGGAGCGATCAGCTGTGGTTTGAGACAATAGATGTTTCACTGACTCGTTGAAGAGTTGTCTCTGAACATATTCCACACAGAGGTTATGTTGTCACCGCCATGTACGGTGAGTCTGAGCAGCAACAGTGATGATTCAGCGATCTTTAAAGTCTGACCAAAGAAAACATTGTTATTAACCACGCAGCCAAATCTGAACGCCCGAGCACGGACGAGGTCCCGCCTCCCTCAGCTGGCAGATACCGTAACCACGGCAACCTCCATATGGATGCTGCAGCTAGCAGCATTAATGGACTGACTTGTCTGATCACCGACCGACCCGCGGATCAGCCTCATTCTCCTCAGTCTGCAGCAGCATGATAGTTCATCTTTCTCCCATTCAATATGAATCACTGATCAGCGTTACCAAGCCAAGAAATTACAGAAACACACAACATATTCTGACACCTGCCCGATTTTACATATTCATGCATCGACTCCCACGCATCCAGAAGTTGTTCTGTCTGTGTTGTTCCTGCGTCTGGTGATAAAAGAATTGAGTTGCAGTCAAACTACAGTGCTGGAAATGTCGAGTCCCAGTAAATAATGTTATGAAGAGTGCGGTCCAGATGCTCTATATGAAAAGAGTCCTGAGATAACTTCAGAAAATGAACTGAAAAATATAAAATGCTTCATTTTTTGATTCGCGTGTGTCTCCAGTTTTATGCAAAAAAACCATAAAAATCCATGAAACTTTTCACAAATGAACCTCATTTCATCTGTAAATGTTTTGTCTTGCAGTCTTGGCTTTAATATCTTCCAGGTTTGCATCAAGAAGATCAAAATGATCCCAAAACACAAACAGACTTAATTCCAATTTGTCCAGTTTGTTGTTGATTCGTCCCGGCAGCCAGCGGCGGTCGATGCCACATTTTTCCTCAGATTGTGTTATAGTTATTTGTTGGTTCGATATCAATAGTGTGCTGAACTTTCTCTGACTCTTCATCACATTCTGAGGTTTGAGATCGACTGAGAATCTGACTGACTCTTTAAAATTTCCTCTTGTAACTTTTCAGCTTTTGGAGCACGTTCACTGAGAGAGCTGTGATTGCTCAGCAGATTGTTAACTCAACAAAATCTCCCAGAAATTCGTCCTAAAAATGAAGATTTACAGGATTGTTCGACATTTAGGATGGATTTATCTCCCTTTGTCCTCACACTGCCACAGGTTTTCGAGGTGTACTGCGCAGTAACACACGTAGATCAACGGGACGACCAGAGCCGCCACGCTGAACTTCACAGCGGCTCTTCAGAAACCTCCCGGGTGCCATCACAGATACTGCGTCCATGTTTCAGCCTGTCTTTGTTGTCAGTCTTGGCAGTTTTATTGGCCACACTGGCGAAATGGCCAGTGCACCACTTTGGTTCCAAACTTGGAGCCACTTTGCGATCGTCTGAAGACGATTTGGCCTCTGCGGGCAGTGTCCAGTGTTTCGGCCTGCCAGTAGAGAGATAACTGGGCCAAGACTTCCTCTCCTGGGTGCCTGTTAAAGCTGAGAGACGACGTCTTTGACCAGATACATCTTTAAAAAGCTAAATCATCATCAGACATCATCAGTCTGTTCCTTTTCACACAGACTGTTTACCTGCCGCCTCAAACGTGATTGGTTCACACTCTTCAGACTGTAAAGAGACTAAGATCTTGTCCCTTACTTACAGATTCTGCACCTACCTGTTTATTGGGATTGCTTTGGTTCAGACCCCCACAGAATAAACTGTAATACCTCGATGCATTTCATTGAGCAGCATCATCACGTCAACACATCTGATCCACAGAGCTGTGGAGGTACCACACAGAAGACTGTGATTGGTCAGCTCGGGCCGCAGCACGTCTCTCACGCTGACAGTGAAGGCGAACCTGAACGATGCGAAAATCTCGATAATCTTCAGTTCAGAGGCGGAAGTCAAACATGCGTCCTGTGATCCAGCGAAGGTATTATCAGTGCAAACTGTGTCCTCACTGTGATAAGTCGCTATCGCAATGCAAAGGACAGAATGTAAACACGTTTAAGTCGGCATGATTACTCTGAGTGAGTCCTGAACAGTGCTGCTGTATCACAGCACACCTCACAGGACGTAGAGTATGAATCTGTATCATATGCACCTGGCACCTGTTTGACGAGGTCCAGACGCTCTGCGGTCGACTGAGCGTCCGCTGCTTCCTTAATTAGAGCTCATAAAGCTCGATACGCAGAGGATTCTACTTAAAAACGCCACAATCGGGTCTGACGTGGTTCCTGCTGGGACCACCACAGCGCTGAGTCACTTCAGAGAGTTTCCAGGTGACACAACAACCTCCTGCGGTGATCACATTGGAGGTGCGTGGCAGCTAATTATTCTACAACAGGTAAGACAGCATGACTTCCACAGTAGTTTATATATTAGCAGTGAGTTGTACTGAGGGTTACTGTTCACACAATCACACAAAACACAATCATGACGTCTTTGAACCTCGGGCCTGTTCTCTCTCTCTTTATTTATTTACAGGCTTCTGAGTCGCTGCATCTTATCCAGACACTGTCTTATTCTTACAACAGGTCGGGCTTTTCTGCTGCTGTCTTGTATTTCTTTGAATTTTGGAAGCAGAGCTCACATCATGCTTTGGTAGGTGTAAACAGGAAGCATCAGCAGCTTAGGCCTCGTCTGTTCATGTTCTGGCATCATTATCGGCAGCATTAAAAAGTTGAACCACTGGATTACTTTGAAGAAAACACGATGATTCTTCTTTCCATCACACTCTAAGAAGACGTCACATCAGTGTGAACAGATTTAAGTCGTGACTCAGAGAAGTGGGAGTGCGATGGGCTAAACCAAACCACGTGTAACCGTCACTCACTGCTCTGCGATCACGTGATGCTGTCTAAAATAGTCAAACTATCTTTGTCCAGATCGTCCTGCAGGTCGTGTGACGCTCTTTGGCAGAAGAGAAAAACTTTGACTGCAGAAATCTGAAGAAAACTTTCTGAGCGTCACACAAATATCAAGAAGGAGTCGCTGCGTCATCAACATTTGAGCTCTTTGCTCCAATAAACCGCACACACATTAAGCAAATTAACATATTTTTAATGTCGCTGGTCTGGACCAGCAGTCAGCCAGACTGAGGAGGAGAGAGATACTAATGGACAGGACGGGGAAACGTTTTCAACCTCATCCACTTTGCACACCTCCGTGCATTAGAACTGAAAAATCGAACAGCGGTGCGTCTAACTAGATGACAAAAATGGATCTGTAATTCCACGAGTAGAAACTGCAATCATTGCTAATGGTCACCCCGAAACAAACACGCTGGAAAATCATTCAAGTTCAGTGCAAGCCTGTCTCCTCGAATACGCATTTAATACAATAAATATGTTTGACTGAACATGATTTGAGGCCGATGCAGTTCGATCGATGCCTGGAAAGTTTCCAGAGGCAACGTTTTTTCTCCAATAATGGAAATTCTTGTACGAGTAGTTGGAGGTCGGCTGTGTCTTCAAATGTAAATTAGTCGTGTGTATTTATCATTTGGAGGAGTTACAGTGTAACTGAACAGACTCTGATCATCGTCAGTTTGTATTTGTACTGATGTCAACAGGGCCTAACCGTTCATGGGATTTGGGGTTCAGTATCTCCTCAAAGACACTTTGATGCAGGCAGGCTGCAGGAGCCGGACGTCCAACCGTGATCATCATGAACTGATGCCAACAATCATCTGAACGCAAACTTTGTGGTTTGATGAAAGGTCATGTTCAGACTTTAAAGATTAGCGATGCTCTGTTCTTAGTGTCGACGTCCAATAAAAAGAAACAACAAGTGTGTGTTTTCAGAGCCTCCTCTGTGCCGCAGAGCTCCACTGTGTCCAAAAAAACTATTAAAAAACACATCAAGGAGCCGCAGTGCTGCACTGGGTGACATGCTCCTTCATTACCATCAACACACACACACACACACGCACAGTAGTTTATTTTGACACCATCCAACATAGAAATGCAATCTCTCTCCTGCTGCTACCAATACTCAGCAGAGCGCCAACATTTTTAATCCGCCTTTGAAAATAGTTGCCAATAAACGCAATGTTTACTCCGGTTTGAGTAACGAGTGCTGAAAACTACATTTCCCAGCTGTTTTAGGGAAATTATGTAGCCTCGTTTAAAAACAGAACCATATACGTGTCATTAGAGACGTTCTTCAGTAGGAACGGACGTTTGAGGCTGACAGCGACGCGATAGGAGGGGAAACACACCAACATTGCTGGTTTTGATCTTTTAATTGAATTTGTTGACAATTTCCAAAAGTCCCAGCCTCATCCTTTGAACGCAGCACAAAACCTGAGCAGGAAATCACATTAAAGTAACCGCAGTCCGTCTCTAAGTCAACGGTTCTTTTTCCGAGGCCAGCAGACAGACTCTGAAGTCATTTTTCTCTGTTTCACCACTTTGACTCAGCCGCTGGCCTTTGGCTCTGTGGCAGTACAGTCAGACTGATCACTTTGGCTAAAACTTTCTGTTGCTTCATTGCACTCAAGGAGCTTACCCCCACACCCGGCCGCCACCACCCGCTGGGAGGCAGCCACAGAATCAGCTCTTTAATAACAGCAGCGGTGACGCAGCGCGCACGCTTGAATCCCGACCGGCAAATCGGCGTGACAGCTACTTTAAGCCTCGCATCGGCGCTCCGGGCACCCCTCTGTCATCGCCGGTGCCGTCCCTGTGTCGCTGTGACGCGCATTAAGATTCCTGAAAGTGCTGCATTACACAACGCGACTGAAACACCCAATGACTGAGAGCCGGGAGGAGACGGCGGTGAGACTGATGCTGTGAATTCATGAATGTGCAATAGTCGCTAGAAAACACTGTCAGATTAGATGAAACTTTGAAGGCTGCTGTAGGAAAAGTGGGTCATGGCAGAGGGTGGACATGATGATACTGCAAACAGGAAGAAGAGAAAAACAAGTTTATCTGCCGTCGATCAGGAATAATAAAGCGGATTAAGATGAATTCAGCCAAAGTACAGCAGGTGTACAGTGTATTACTGACCTGAGGACATATCATATATCATATATCAGAGGCGTGTCTCCAGAAGCAGAAGCAGATAAAGTTAGCCACCTTTGTGTGCTGACAATTAAAAATGTTGAAGTTATTCACAGGTGATTCATCAGAACATCCTCGTACACAGGCCGGCTGAATGTGGAACAAATGAGACATGTTGAAGTGCTCTTCTTTTTCGAATCGCTTGAGTCATTCATTGAGAACATTATCAGGTCGCGTTTGAGTCAGGACCACTTCAGATTGGACTGTTATATAAAATGCAGCCCGCTGTTCTAAATACAAAACACGGCAAAAGAAGAAAGTTATTATTCCTATGCATCGTGTGGTGCTGTAAGTACCGTCAGGTCGCCTCAGGTACCCGGTCGTGTCACGCCTTACCGAACTCAACATGCTGCCCAGCTCCTGACACAAGCCTGCATGATGAAACCTTCAGATGATCCAGAACGTGGCGACCCGCCTCGTCTACGACCGACCCAAAAGGTCACGTTACCGTGATGCTCATCGAGCTCCACTGGCTCATGCTGACTATACATACAAACGTCCGACCAGATCAGGAGCGTCCCTCTCTACCTTCAACACCTCCTGCAGACCTCCAGCTCTTCAGAGAGGACCTCCTCTACAACACTACCAACACCTGGACGTGATACTACCCCCTGTTCTTCAGGAGTACACACTGTACCTCGATTGTTTCCCTTCTCTGTCAGTCGCTGTGGATGACAGCATCAGATAAATGACTAAATATAAATGTTGTTTTCATTTCCTGTTACCTCGATGTTGGAGTTCCTTGGGCAGGATAACAAACATCCAGTATATCGATCTTTAGACTCTTCTTGTTTCAACAGTTGG
Source organism: Nibea coibor (assembly GCA_023373845.1). Taxonomy (NCBI): domain Eukaryota; kingdom Metazoa; phylum Chordata; class Actinopteri; family Sciaenidae; genus Nibea; species Nibea coibor. The sequence continues at coordinate 24,934,738 of CM041726.1, read as the reverse complement.
TATTGTTCATGTTGATGGAGGAAGCTGTCAGTCATCGAGTGTCCAGCCTACTTCAAATGACATCTGCATCTTTCATCCAACCAGAGTCTCAGAGAAAGCCTGCGGGATGGTTCTGACAGTTTCTGGTGTCTGAGTTTAGATTTTCGTCGTTTTATTTTGAAGAGATTGTTACTGTGATGTTGAAAATGACAGCAGTGTGTCGACTTCCTACAGTTACATTAAAGTACTCTGTGAAAACATTTACTACATTTTGCTGAAGATATTTTATCATTCAACAACAGCTGCCACACTGGGACGGAGTTAAAATAAGGCTTTGGATGAATATTGAAGGTTATCCAGCCTACTCTATAAAACAGCATGCTGGCTCTTGACTGCCGGAATACTGATTAATAATTGTCTGTATTTTTAGCTGAGGTTAGCGGTGGTTCATGCAGACCATGTCGGCGTGCTAAAATGTTATCCTTATCTTCATCACCAACAGCAAGCCAACCATATGATCAGAACAAAGCAGGCTAACATAATTAACACTAATCCCATCACTTCAGTGTGCGGCTCTGATGCAGATGATGATCGTTATCAACGGGAGGCGGCGCGTTGGAGACGACACGTCTTTAATCACGAGTCTGAGCCGGGCTCCGCAACTTCTGGGGGTTTCGGGTACAGCGGAGGGGTAATTAAGCTAAAAGCTGACGGAGTGAAAACACTTCAGTTTGACCTCTCGCCCGCTAGCCGGCTGGAAGTAACAAGCCCTCGGGTCCCAGCTGAGACTTCCCGGTTGAAAAAACAAAGAAGGTGGAATCAGTAAGGTAAATAAATAAAAAGCAGCAGCAGGTCTGTGTTTTACAGGAACCTCCTGCCTGCAGGCCATAAAACCTACAGTAAGACACACACACACACGCATGTGTGCACAGACAGACACACATTTCCACCTGAAAACACACACGTGTGCTCTCACATGAGGGCATCCAGACGGAAAGAACACACATGCTTTTACTTAAAGATAGCAGTGACCCAAAGTGTAAAGGATTATTCTGCTGTTTGTTGTTCAGTCGTCGTTTGTCTGATGTGACCAACATTAATTTACCTGCTGAGGTCTGAGATGGAGTCTGATGGAGCTGCTTTATTTGAAATGGAGAACAGAACCATGTTCGTAATGATCCATTCTTTCACGGGGAAAGCACTGATGGTCAAAGTTGAAGCAGGAAGTAACGGGTTTCATGTGAAATTGAAGCAGCTCTGAAATGACTTTCTGAAACGCTCCTGCTGGGGTCTGAGGTCGCGTGCAGGACAGACCAGGACCGCGACACGCCAGAGACGTGTGCAGTGAGGTTTAGGGCTGACGTCTGCTGCAGCTTCATGTCAGTCCTTTAAAAATCAGAGCTCCCAGTCAAATATATAAATGATCATGCTGCTCGTGTGAGTGATGAAATCTGTTTTTGTGATTGGTGGTTGGGGTGAACTGACCCGTCGGGCAGTTTCAACATACGCGTGTTAAAAATGAGATTTCACTGACATTCAAAGTAACCTTGAAGCTCAACAAGCATTACACCGACTGCAACATGCAAACCAAATATTTTAGTCATTATTTCTCAAAGTCATGCAGGTTGCAGCAAGTTTATGAACTCATGGGTGATTTGCAGAGGATTTCTCCTGCAGGCCGTCACATCAACATCCCTCTAACGTCAGAATGGTGCCTGGGAGGACTCACTCTTCCCTTTCCAATTAAGAGTCGGGGGCCATTATTTTAAACAGGAGGCTAATTTAAGTTTCCTCTCAGTGCGTCAGCACATAAGGGGCCATCTCGTGTCGGGGAAAAGCTTCTCACCGCTCTCACTCCCACGCTGCTCGCCATATTTAAACATTCACCCTGCGGGTGCTCTGCCTCCCCTCCACCACCCCCAAAATACTAACTCACAGACTTTCTCCAGATCAAGTACTGAGCAAGCGCCACCCCCTAGGTTCACACACACACACACACACACTGACTGAGCCACATGTTCTTCATTATATCGAGCTACTTCGCTGGCGAGCCTGGGGCTGCTGTGTGGGGGTGAGGTGAGGTGGGGGAGTCGGGACGGGGAGATTAACTTGCGTTGGGGGGCTTAGTGAGGATGTGCTGAGCGGCAGAAGATGTGTAGGTGTGTGTGTGTGTGTGTGTGTGTGTGCTTGTTCTTTGTTAGGAGTTTTGAATGTGAAGGTGAGGACGTCTGTTTGTAAGTTAGAAATTCAGCCAAATTACAGAGAGAAAAGCTTTGCTCTCCTGCTCTCCAGTTATGCTGCTATTTTATATTAAAACGACATTATGCAACATTTTACCTGAAAATAACCGTCTCTGTCACGTCGCATGTTACTCCAGCTCCGAAGTGAGTAACGCTTTACGGCGCGATAGGCCACACACCAACAACGCCACCGATGTTGCTGAACGGGCAGCAGCAGAAGCGAAGCCGGGGCGAGGAGCAGACAGCACAACCAGGCTCAGCAGCCTCTACATCATGGCAGAGGTGAAGAGTGCTAAGAGGCCGGACAACGAGAGTAAATCTGGGACTGACTTTTAGTGAGAGTACGTACAGTGAGACAGTGAGTGGATTTGATGTTAAAGAAAAGAGTCGAGGCCTTGAAACAATTATTATAACCCAACAAACCGTCGTCATCAGGATTTCGATCACGCATCAAAGACAGACGAGAAAACAGAGCTCTGTCACCGCACACTGACGGTAAACTAACACGCTGTAGATTCCAGCCATAAAAGAAAAGTATTGCCAGATATTATATGTGACTGTCATGCAGATGTGGGCTGTGATCTGAGCTCATGAAAGGACTTTTTTATTCTCCCTCCCGCGACATTAAAATGGAGTCAGACACACTGAGCAGCAACTTCGTGGGCTTTTGTCATCATGTGACGATTTATACTCATATTTTAGTGTCATTAATGATCACTTAACTGATACTGTTTTCTGGTTTGAGTTGAAAACTTATCTACAAATCGTGGTATCAGACTTTGTCAGGGGTAGAACTCGAAGTGCCGGGCTTGTTTCCAGCGTTTACACAGTCCACTGACCTTTATCAGCAGAGACAAGACTTCAGCGTCAGCTGACATCAGACATTAGAAAATAAGAAAAGCAGAATCCTACGAACAATCAAAGACAGCAGACACGGCGAAAAAGTATCAGACACCAATACAAATCACCCGAGACAGCAGTCGTCAGACTCCAAGCATCAAAAAATATATGAAGATATCCAGAATTGTTCTTTTTTTAAAGCTTCCTGCCTTAATACAGCAGACACTGACAGCACAGAGGAGGTACTGGAAGGTCCTTGGACCAGGCTCATTGTGATTCCCCGGTCAGCTTCTTGAACCCGAAGGCCACCAGAATATTTTTCAATTCATTTTTCATTCATCACCGCTGACAGCTAAAAGATCCACGGCGCTCACTGAGTAAAATACGATGCTGAGCGGCTCAACGAGAACTTCCCTCTGACTCACGTCCAGGTTCGTGATTTGCAAGCTAAAGTTTTATTTGCTCAGGCAGATCCCGGTCAGACACGTCCGGCCGACCTCCAGCTGGATAACACAAGGTTTTCTCAGCGTTTTAATGTTTTTTACTGACTGACTCTCGCCTAATGTCCAATGGGATCGGCTCCCCGAGCCTGATAAGGATTAGTGGTTATAGAAAAACGGATTGATATTCTTTAATTTGACTTATTTTAATTAACTTCTGCCTCTCTGATCAACGCTGCCACACGTCCAGGACACACACATCCTGCTGCAAACGGCAACAAACATAAAATCATGAATAGAATCATAAAATATACAAGAGATTTAAACAGCACATATTATAATATTATTTTATTTATTTATTATTTATTATAGAATGACTTTAAGTCTTTTAGTGTTTCATTCATCGCGTGACGCGCCGCTCGCTCTCTCCGTACTCGTCCAGTGTGATTCCTCAATGTGACTTTGGTTTCGTGCTGTCGTGCTTCTCATCTATTGAAGATCAATAAAAAATAAAAATAAAAATGTATCTTGAAAGTCACACACGCGGCTATCTTGGCTGCACGCGGCACGGCTGCCTTTAGAACGGCTTTTATAAGCAGAGCAACATTTTGATTCTTTCAGTCTTTCAGGTGTTATCGCTCTTTGCTGTCAGACCAAGGTCAATGGGAGTGCACAGTCTTGTCTCTTCATTTTCTGACAGCTTAATAAAACTCCTCATAGACTTCTACCTTTCTTCTGTGGCCCCCTCTTTTTTTTACTGCCCCTATCACACCTTAGGCTTTTTCCAATGCATACACGATAAGCCAGTTTTGTGCAAGCGTCAAAGATAAAGAGTTGTTCTTTTTTCCCTTAAAGCTTCTGGGGAGAAACAGTCACACATGGGAGTCGAAGATAGAACAAATCAAAGGCTGTGGGATAAGAATGTACGAGTGGTGTGTGTGTGTGTGTGTGTGCCCTTGTCTTTGTTATTGGCTTGTGTGTTTGTGTGTGATATGGGCCTTGACCTGTCACTTGGTCTGGAGCTGCTATAATAAAATCTGTTGAGTAAAAACCTGCAGACACTCCCACCAGAGTCGGTCCAATTTAAAAGTGAAAAGAACAATGTAGTCCTGGGCTGGATTCTGCAGTTAGAGATGTTATTTAAGCTCCTGACTTCTTATTTTTTTCTCAGATTTACTAAGAGAACATGACATCGTGGGGAGTTTGCAGGCGCAGGCTACAAGTCTTCAGCGCTGACCTCCAGATGCTCCGCAGACAGAGCTCAGAGAACGCTCCAAAACATGAAACCATCTTCATTTAAAAATATTTGCTTTGGCCACAGTTCAAACGTGCCTGACCTCTGCTGTTACTCCTGATAAACTGATGATATAATCACCTTTATTCTAATTAATAATGCACCTGGAGGTTGGAGAATAGAAGATGAAGAGAGGGAGACATGTGGAGGCTGGATCCGTCTTTAAAGACTTTAAAGCTCTACATACAGAATATGACAGAAATGTATTATAATAATAACTAAACTAAACATTCAGTTTCCCAGCCGCCATAGTTTCTCGTGTGGAAGTGGAGGCGCGGTGAGGGGGCTGTAGTTCGGTAGCCGTCCACCTTTCCTCGTGGCGCTTCTGTTTTAAGACTTATTGTCACCGGCAGAGAATTTCCCAACAAAACTGACAGTTGTAAATGACCTGACCTTTGCAAACCCCGTGGAATACATTATCAGCCTCTGCCAACATGTTGCTAATGATGCAAACTTTCAGAAATACACTCCGTGTGCACAGCAGCCTCAGAGAATCTGTCTCTCAGTGTGTAACTTCGGTGCGAATGAGGCTGTGTGCTGCTCGGAGAGGGAGCGGGGAGAGAAACACCTCCTGCCAATCAGTGCAGTGGATCATGTGTAATGCTACTGTTCTGTAAATGAAGCTCAGGGTCTTTCAGTGGAGATCAACAATGAGCTTTAAAAACCAACAGAACTTTAGATTAAAAAATAACTACCTCTGCCTCACATGCAAAATGACTACACTTAAATAATCTGATTTATTCCTCCACTCGGCTCCTTCAGACGGATTTTTCACACCGTTATTAACATGCAATCAGGTCGGATCCGTGAAACGAGGATTCATCATTCATCAGCATCAGTTTCTTTTGTGTCGTGTGTCCAACGTGGTGATTTTCTCCACAAGACCGCTGGTGAACAAAGAAGAATGAAGACGCACTGGAACGATATCTAGAAACAGACATGACGGAGGAGCTTGATGCAGGCGTGGTTTTAATTTTGATGGAGGCCGCAGTCTTTGGTCTGGTTGTTGAAGTGAGAAGACACTGAGGAGCGCGCCTCGCACAGTTTCTGGCTTGAAACCTTGAAACAATGCGCACTGCTCCGTGTGCTGACTCATCTCAGAGACGTGCAGAGGTATTTCCTGTCTGTCATCTTCTGACTCCTCCACACTCATCTTTGGGAGGTCCAGACCACCACCACACTGAGGCGGAGAAAGATGATACAACTGTGTTTATACTGCGCACTCCAACATCTCCACTGCTCTAGGTTTCCAGACAGAACACGACATACAACATATTTCTTAGAGGTCTAAATATGTTCTTCATTACATCACTGGCCCTTGTTTGCAGTTACCAAGTGTTAAACTTGGACAGCTGAGTTGATGAGGACTGAAGGTCATCTGATGTGTCCACTGATGGACACAGGTCCTGTGAGACGTTATTTGTAACCAACAAGTCCAATTCGCCACTTAAATCCGACAAGCCAACCAGAATTTGATTTCCAAGATTTCAATCTGGGTCGTCTAAAAATGAGATTCGGGCCGGCAGTCTGGAAGTTACGCTTTTCCTGCCTTTACCGTGTGTATAAGATTTGATTTCCACCATGATTACAGATAACATGCACTTGTAACCGTCGCACCTCTCCATACTGTAACAGAAAATGACCACCTGCAGGAGGATGATAAGGTCGGTGATCACGTCTAATGATTCAGGCAATCAGTGCTGATATTTCTGACTTTCAAACTCGCTGAGACAAAATTCACTTTTCAAGTTAGTTTTGAGTGAACGGCACGAGGATGTTCCAGGAAATCGTGAAGGCGGCCCGGTACACGACAGAGCTGGTTACTCTTTGTTCTGAAGACATTATTTCATGGTTGTTGGGCTCTGCAGCTTTTATTTTAATGTACAAACAACTGTTGTTAACAGGATTTATTATATCTGTAATGTAGATAATCCTGGAGGATTAACTCAAAGTGCATTCAGCACCAGTCGCAGATCCCATGAGTCGCATCTCCCAATAAAAATCGAGCTTGGAAGTTATGAGCATTGTGAGTTATGAGCGACTGTGTTTCATTGTGCAATGCCGTACTGTATAAAGACAATAAAGCTGGACCTTGAACCCTGTTTCTGAGTGTTTACACATGTCCCACAGCAGCTTTTCAAGACCCCCTGAAGAGTTCTCAATGTCGTACACTGAGCATGAACAGACATTCGTGAGTATGTGGGTTACTTCAAACTATTTCTGTCGCCGGTGTTGTGCAATTCAATTCATTCTGCTAGTTGGTGGCAGCAGTGTAGCAATGTGGCAACAAAGGGGAAATGAAGAAGAGCACAAGCTAGCAAACAACCGGGACGAGCGACGGACATTCGAAACCGACTGCGTAATGGCAGCAAGGCGACCGTTACGGGATTTCCCCGTCTGTAAACTCTGTGATGACTCATTTCACGATTATGATTTGATCCATTCGGCCTGATAATAATTGGAAAGTCTCAAAGAGCCGCATGATTCAGTGAAGTTAACGGAGGGATAAACTGGAAGTTAGCAGCTGTTCGAGGTGGTTATGTTTTGTGTCACGAGTGTTACCGAACATTCAGGCCGGCTCCAAAATGTTCCACGCTACACGCTCATGAAAATCAAGTCAGTACAACGACAATGACCTGAAATATCAGGTTCAGATTGTTCTGTTCGAAAAGACTCATTCCACACGTCTGCTGTCCTAAAGGATGGATCCATTGTGATCATTACCTATGCTAATTGGTATTAAAAAGAAAGCACACCTAATATGAATGTCATTAGTTATGCCTTATATTGGAATGCCTATAAGTGTGTGCCGATTAATATATGTCCAATGATAGAAGGAAAAGAAAAGGCACAGAGCTTGAAAACTAAATATCAGAAGTGACATTTTAATTAAAAGAAATTAATGAGATGAGATGGATTAGAGCAGATCAGAATGTAATATACAGTATATCTCAGGCGGAGTATTAGAATTACAATAACCTCTGAAGCCACAGTGACTTCATGCGGTTTTCTGTCCCATCGGCTCGTTAGCTGAACTTTAATTGCGTTCACCTGGCACCCCAGGTGTTAATCTGCTCCCTGATTAAATGGCTAAAATGACAAAAACAGCAGGGCTCTGAATGTTAAGGAGCACCACTTGGAACTGCCGCTTTGACACCTGCTCCAAATGAAAATGCATGAACGGATGTACGAAATAACTCAACGGTACCGCGCTCAGACCGTGCACACACACTGCAGCTCATCGACACAATGTATGTGAATGTACATTTAACATCAGAGGTCTGATTTTTACGAGCTCTGCTCTGACTGGCGATGAAGAAGAGGACTAATCCAAAACTTCATTTTTGACCGTGAGTGTGTGTGTGTGTTTGTAGGTGTGTGTTGCACAATAGCCGAACAAAGGAAGATGAATGCCACACTGATACAGAATCTGGGCTGTAAACAGAGTTGGTCTGTTTGTCGAGCAGCCTGACGGCAGAGAAACTGAAGAGCTTTGTGATGCTGAGAGTAAATAAATACTGAGTGGACAAAATGACGAGGCTGTGACGGGAAATCATGACAGAACAGAAGAAGCACCTGGAACTGGAAACACCTTAAAATTCAAGTCTCAGGTTCAATCCAGGTGTGTTGAAGGTTGTGTTACAGATATTCTTCATTACATACAGGACAAATCCAGTGATAGCTATCTGCACAGGTGTAAAATGTGATGTGTGTGATCTGAGTGTAACCCGGTCCTGGTCCAGGTATGACCGGGTGCTCGGGGTGCCGAAACAAAGAAACAAAAGACGGACGCTAACAGGACGGTTCAACATGAACTCAGCCAGCAGCATCATCGAGTTCAGCGTCCTCGCCCTGCAAAGAGAAAATGAGGAGCCAAAATATAAAAAAACTACAAAGATGGCTACAGTATCCGTGAATCTGACCAGCGGACTGTCCAAAAAAACAGAACTGAGGAACTTATCAGAGACTAAGTATTTCTAATATGTCTGCGATCTGTTATATTTCCTGGATTGGAAGAAAATATTAATGATGAAGGTAAAGACATGAGCGTCTTTGAAAAGTGTTGGGGCTGCAGACGTACCACATGCAACTGGTGTTCACCTCAAGGTTTCAGTATCATTGATTGGTGATGGTGAAGAAAGCACGGCTGGACAGATCAAATATAAATCTGTGAGCGCGCGCACTAAACGTTTTCATGTTCAGTCCGATAATCTGAGAGCCGAGCTCACGTCAGATCTCCCGGCCGGCTCGCCCTCCGTCCGGTCTCCAGCTTACATCATTACTGAGGCACCTTCAGAGCAGACCTCTTCTTTGTCTTTCATTTATCGTCCCCATTTATTTAAGGAATGCAAAGCGACAGCGCCACAATAATTTACCTTTCACTCAGTTTAACAATCGTCATTAACGCGGGTCTCTGCGATCACTGCGAGAGGCTTTTAGAGAGCCACTTATAATCTCCTGAAATTATCCAGTGTATATTTTTAAACCTAGTAAGGATTGTTAATGTCTCATAAAGAGCCGAGCCATTTAATACGCACACAGTCACTGTTTTGCCCTTTTACAACTCGACATAATATGAAGCGTCTGGTCTCTGTCCTTGAGAAAACGTCACCAAAATAAGAGTTCTTGATTTCTTTCAATCAAAGACTCTTCTCTCTTGACCCCAGAAGGACCTCTGATTGTGTCTCTAAGAAGATTTGATTACAGTGAAAACAGGAACAATTGATTGCACCGTTGAGCTCGAGCCTGATAATGTTAAGAGCGTCTTATGAATGAAACGGGAAGGGGAGAGAAAGAGAGGAGGAATTACAATTCACAAACTATTTCACCTGTTTGTCCTTCTCGTCTTCTCGTCTCGTCCGTTTTGACATGTCTTATTTAGTCTGCCAAAACTCTTGATGTCAACCTCTGGAAGTGGCAGTGACAGACGAGTCTGCAGGAGTTTTCAGATTTCCTATTTGGTCTAATGAATCCTGCAACTTTGTCTTCGCGCATGCCGTGATTTGAACCACTCATACATCAGGACCTTTGTCTTCTCATACTTTGTGTTGTTGCACAGTTGATGAAAAAGTAAAGTAACAATACTTGTGGCATCATGGAACTTGATCTCCTCAATAAACTTTATTGTGCCAGCGTGTTCTCGGAAAAGCTGTCTCCTTCCTGAGGGCAAACAAAACTTGAGTAAACCAAACTTGCAGCCAATATACTGTGGCAACTTCAATCAGACAAACTGTTTCACCTGTCTGCCTGAGCGTGTGTGTGTGTGTGTGTGTGAAGAAGGTAAACGTTCCACTTGAAGGCAGAATCAACATGTACCAATTCTTTTTTTTTTTAAAAAGAGGAACCCGCACAGCAACAGAAAGAATTAAATGCTTGTTTATGCCCGTGGTCCCTCCTCTTCTGTTGTTATTCTACAGTACGCTCCAGGTTCTGTATATCACAAGTCAGTGCAGCAATTACCCAAAACACAAGAGCAACAGCAGAAGTTATTTTAGAGCAAGAAAGTCAGCAGCAGGAGAACGGAGTGTCAGCGCTCGACCTCCGTCATTCCCTAACTGCACCGACACGTTATTATTGTAACCCTCCTGTTGTCCTCATTTTCTGTATACACCCTGTGTCCTCCGGGTCAAAATGACCCGTCTTCACTAAACCCCCAATATAAGCAGCTTAATTGAATTTTAAACACCAAATTTCATATTGCTTGAAGAAACAACTTGTCCTTCACCACAATATTTGTAATATAGTTCTCCCTCTTCACTTGTATTTCTATAGCTTAAGAAAAGGAAAAAAATGTGCGAAAAGGAGTTTTGGATGCATTTTGATTCATTCCAATTACTAAAGTTTCTTTCTTTTTTTTCCTCCAGTGAACAATTTAAGACAATACAAAACAATACAATACAAAATATGAAAATATGAAAAATAACATAACCCATTCAACTAATTAGCACATGTAGCGCAGTATGCAAGTGCACAGCCTTTGCAGATATATTTCTTACACCTGCAGCACACAGTATGTGTTTTACAGTCCTTCTTTTGAGGGCAGAACTGACATCTCTTCCTCTTACTTGCCCTAGCTGGGGAAGTGGCTGTGGTAGCTGGATCCTCAGGTTTATCAGGAGCTCCTGCACTGACATCAGAAAAAATCAGCTCTAGAGCCTCTTCAATGTCATCACGCACACTCATGGCGTCAGCAGAGAGAGAATTCGGGGTCCTGTCATCTGCAGCACCTTTATAACCCCTTGAAATCCACAAAAAAGAGCTCTGCCTATCTTGTCTTGTTTGTGTCTGCTACTGTCTTGTTCACGTTTACTACTAATTGATCTGAGACTGATCAAAGGCACAGCAATCCACGAGAAGACCACCTGATTTGTCTTGTTTACTTCTGCTACTGACTGATCTGAGACACAGCTAAGACACTGTAACACTCTGTGGTGTGTAATAACTCTGTGACCTTGATTTCAACTCTATTTGCCTCACGGGTCATTTTGACCCGAAGACCACCTTTGTACTTTTTTTTGTACAGCTTACATGGAAATGTGAATAAAAACAACATTTCATTTTCTACTGTTGGGGCCAATCTAGGAAAAGTCATAAAATTTAAAGTTAAAAAAATATCATTTAGTTGATTTTTTTTTGGTTTTTAACACAGTGGCGGGTCATTTTGACCCGAGGACAACAGGAGGGGTAACCACGACGACAAACGTGGCCAAACGTGAACAAATCCAAACCTAACCCTCACATCAGCTGTGCACGCACCAACCAACCTCAACCACAGCGGCCTAAGATCAGAAGACCTGACAGACTGCCGCTCGTGCTGTGTGTTTTGCACACACAGGACTCTTCAGGATGTCGTCACTGTTTTTGTGTCACTAACTCTAAGTGTTCTTCTTCTCCAGCAGCTGCCCACTCTTGGAGTTTCTCCTCCTCGAGTCTATTTTTGTTCCTTTATTGGAACAAATTGGACAGTTTTCAAACCTATGTCTCATTTTTCATAAAGCAGAGGACGTATATCCTCAACTGTACAACTTCAATGACACATACATGCATGCATGATCATAACAGATCCACGTATGGATCTACATGTGCATACCAAGCGATACAGCTAATGTAAGCATGGTATTTTCATTCAATTACATGGCAACAGTTTCTTTGATAAAACATTTCTGCAGTACATTTCTGTCTTGCAAGAGAAGCTTCTTCTTCTTCTTCTTCATTTGTATACTCTATTTGTTCATTTCTTCGTTAATTTTACTTTATGTACGGCAGCTAAACTAGAACATATGTTGTTGAAAGCCATTTAAGTTCTGAACTCGAGTGCTAAAAGTAAAAACAGAAAAAGAATCAGCCTATGCTGCTCGTTTGACACGAGCACATCCTGTCAGGTGCTGAAAAAGCAGGATCCTGCTGGACTCGGTGCCTCAGGGAACATCACCTTCCTGCCCCCGTCCCTCATCACATCCTCCCCAGATGACAGGAGCCATTACAAACTCTGCGAGGGCGACTGAGAGAAAGAGCAGCGGAGAGGGTGAGGAGGAGATTAAGAGGACAGGGAAGTGAAGAGGACAGGGAGAGAAGAAGAAGAGCAGAAGGAGGAACGGGAGTTGACAGGAGAGAGGAAGCAGGGAGGAGAGGTGAGCGTGACAGACTGATGACAGAGGGAAAGACAAATGGCTGCGTTAAAGCGTCTTTCATGGATTCATCCGTCTGGATTCGGGTTGTTTACATTTGTGCATGGACGCAAAACTTAACGTGAAGTTTTTTACAGCTTAAAGCACAATGACACGTCATTTAAGTGAAAGAAAACTCCCTGCTTTATTTTTTAGCTTCCTCTTTCCTCTAACGTCCACCTGAGGCTGATTCCAGAAGTGAGTCAGTCTCCATAAGTCCCCATGTTAAAGCAGAAATAAACATGTTTACAGCCTGGTACAAAAACAGTTTTGGTCTCTGTAGCTAATTTCCCCGTTCATGACAACTGTACTGAGGGTGAATTTATATACAACTCACCTGTTCACATTATATTAAGGCTTAAAGTTCTGCAGGATTCAGAGCGTGGAACACCTGCAATAAAATCATTATAGCCTGATAATCAGTGACAATCAGACTATTTTGTTTCGGCACATTTGGGTGGTTGCGGGGTATTCTGTCCTGACTAATCACATGTGAACGACGTATAAGTCCTACCGATGTCATTTTCCCCACACAGAGAAGTCGAGGCAGCGGTTGCGAGGAGCAGTCCACTGAATACTTGTCAGGTTGTCTTTTTCTTTCTGCAAGTCATCTCACACTGAACCTGTACAGCTGCATTTGTGCGATTCACTTTGCTGCGATTCGTGTTGCTTTGTTTCTGGGTCTGCCACAGGAAGATTACACCCCCGTTTCCTAATCCCACCTACACCGCTCACCAGACTTATTTGAATCACTAAAAAAAAACTGGACATGTGGGCAGATACTAAACCTTTCCTATCAGCTGTAAATGAATAAAAATGAATCTTTCAATGAATTTCAAATCCGTCTCTCTCTAGGCGGTGGAGATAAATTGCATAAACAGTTTTGCAAGTAATCATAAAAAACATGAGGTTTGCTGCTGCTGGATCTGAACTTTGAATAAGTGTCAATATTAAATAATAATGTGATATCTACTGCGGGTAAACAATCTCACAAGCTGTTTCCAAGTGGACAGCTGAGTGACAAGTGCTGAAACACAAGCCTCACAGGGCTGATGGGATTGTTTGTGAGATGCTGTCTTTATTTTTGGACTCATCGTGTCTCAGCCAGAGAGTACAGTTCATATAATACACACAGCGTGTTACTAGCTGGGTGGGCGGGCACTGTAACCAAGCTCAGCAGCCCTTTGTGGACACAATGATAGAAGAGACTGAAGAGGAGGTTAAAGGAGGAAGCTAACAAAGGAGAGAGCGAGCGAGCAAGAAGTTGTCTGATGAGTAAACGTGGGACTGACTTTTCGTGGTCGGTGAGAGCTCGGTGAAATAAAACGCCGAGCTGTTAGACTGGTAAATATTAGCTGGCTGCTGCGTCTTGTTTGCTTGACGTTTGGCTGATAACGTCCCTTTAATGCAAAAAGCTTCATCTGTCAGCACTGACGGAGGCTCCTTTGTTTCTGTGAATCTGCAAGTGAGGCCTTTTTCCATTAGGAGCTGTTTGTGTGTTGAAACAAAGGACGAGATGTTTGTGCGATACTGTACTCGGTGTCGAGCCTGAGCAGCTGCAGCCGCCAGTGTCCTTCAATAGCTCTAACTCAATTATTTGTCCCAGCTAATACAATTTTTCTGCTCTTTCATTTGATTAGCAGCGCCGAGCGCGTAATCCCTCTTCATCCCGGGAAGCCGCTGATCATTTACTTCTGTTTCTGTCTGTGTGGAATGCTCTGAAAGGTCACCGTGCCATTGTGAAGGATGGAGCCGAGCTGCAGAGGCTGCTCCCCTGTTTGTACACTGATCTATATCTCATGCATGTATCGGATTGAGGTGTGTGTGTGTGCGCGTGTGAAATGATGTGTGCGCGTTTAATTGCCTTTGTTTGCACCTGCGCAAGTGCTGCGTCAGTGTTTGTGCTGCTGTAATCTCATTTTCTAGGGTCATCGCCGGTGTGTGTGTGTGTGTGTGAGGGGGTAAAAATAGGCCAAGATGCTCTGGAGTGCAGTCACATCAGTGTGTGGACAAGCCTTCATGTGCTTCACCTGCCTTTTTCTTCCCCTAATCACGGCGTATCGATCACACGTCTGCTGGATCAATATTTGTTATGCATGGCATTTTCCGTCCTCCGTCAACATCTCAAGCCATCGGAGATGATTCCACCAGGGACACATCCACCAGGAAAAGGATTATTTGTCCAAACAGCAGGTGACATTGGGAGAGTAAATTTGTATTAGCAATCACCCCCTCGTTCCTCCTGCAACTCAGGCAATATGTCTGCCTCGAGGCTGACTTCTTAATATCTGCAGCAACAGTCAAATGTGGTTATAAAAATATGAGCAATGATTTTATGACATTATTCAACAGTAATGTGGGGCCACATTAACATTCTGCTGGCGGTGAGCGTGCTCTGTCACAGCCGAGGCCACAGTCTGCGACTCAGACAGCCATCTGAGAGGCAGAGAGAGGAATAAAGTCGGAGACTTCATTTGGCAAAAAGCAGAGAACACAGATGAACAGGGAGGAAAAGTATGAGTGAGGACTGTTGAAATACTGTCCTGAGGGAAAGTCATTTAAGTTTGTTCTCTGCCGCGATTTCATTCCTCTGGATTCCTCTATGGGAGCACAAGAGGAAATAATGAGTTCATAAACCTTTACATACTGCAGCTTTCTGGCTGCGTTTCAGAATTATTCATTTCCAATTATTCAATCTAAATGTGTGCATGCTGTGACTAAAGTACTAATCATATATATGAGTGTGAATGTTGCAGAGGCCTGAGCTGGCACCGCTCACACACAAATCAGCCCATCCTCACTCACGGTGCTCGCCTCAGAGCTTAAAGGTTTGATGTCCTCTGTCGAAGTCAGGTGACAAATTCACAGAAGATCATTCAGAGGATCTCTGCATGTACAGTAAGCAGCGGGGCCTGTGGTATAAACATCAGGTTTATACTGTTCCAAATGTCTTAAATCATGCGATGTGTGCGTGAGTTCCAACTCCTCACATGTTCTGTTTTCATGAGTTGCTGCAGCCAGCAGGGTAAGGTGAAGTCCAGGGCAGAGCGAAGGTCAGGGACTGGCCAGAGAGGCTACATTTAATCTGGGGAAATTCTAACTATTAGAGGAAATTAAGAAGACTTATGATGCTATCGAGACAGCCCATTACACAGTGTATAAGAACCGACTGTTTTCTCTGTTCATTGAAGGGTCATTTGAAACAGCCTGTACCAAACACTGAATGTCTGCGACCTTCGACCCCTCAGGCAGCACAGGCCACATTAAAAACCCACATGACTGTATAATTACAGATATCACTACATGGCTGCACAGTTCACACCTACCATGCAGAGAGAAAGACAGACATCGAGCACATCCAGAAACAATGCTGAGACAGACTGATGTGGCAAAGTGTGTCCACGTGGATGTGGTGTCCTCTGGGCTAAATGTTGATTTCACACAGCTGGTCCGGGATGAGGAGTGAGAACATCTGCGGATGGAGGAGGTGGATGCTTTAAAGAAACAACAAAACGCTGCTGTTCAGGTCCCGTGTGGAACCAAAGTGAAAGTAAGATGACTTCTTTTGATCAGCTAGGCAGGTAGGTAACACCTCTAAGTTTGAAAATATGAACCATGAGCACTGCAAATCCAGAAATGACTTAATTACTTATTAAGTCACTTTCATTCAGAGTCACTGACCATCATTAGCTGAAATCAAGTCATGTTCAGAGAGAACGCCGAGTTCACTTCTGGATGCTGGATGGTTCCGGATTTTCTTCCCCAATTACTCCTTTTCTGTCTTGCTCCAGCTCTGCTCTGTGCTTCGTTGGTACCGCCTCCTCCTTTCAGCAGCGGTGGCTGAGGCTCGTGGGTATTGTACTATGTAGAGCCATTCAGCACATCAAACAATTAGAACTGATGGCAATAAGATATCTTATAATTATCCAGTGGACCTCATGTTGTTTCATGTTCTGTGCTGAAGAAAAAGATATCACGGTGCAGAGTAATATTAGCTGCTTCTGCTTCACAGACATAGAAACGATGTTCCAGCATTTCACTGACTGTATTTCAATGTTTCAAAGTGAAATGTAGCAAATTATTTTGTCTGAAAACTTTTCTATCAAGTTTATTGCAGTTTTATTCACAGATATGAATCAGTGCCCCTTTTCTATTTTAAATGAATCTGTTGGCCGCTCACCGGTCTGAGCTCACTCTGTGCTGATGTCATGTTATCCTGGCACGTGGCAATAAGACTATATTAGGTAAGAACAGCAGTTCTCCTTCTAAATGATGACTTTATGCTTTTAACTCAGAGAGTCTCATGATGGGTGTGTCTGTCAGCAGCCAGCTGTCCGCTGGAAGTCCCCACATGTTATCTCAGAGGCTGCAGAAAAGCAAAGGCTGAAAATGGTGAAACGTCGTCCGAAGCAGCAGGAAAAGTTTTAGCAGTACTGTCAGGTTAGCTTCTTCAACGGGTTTTGCGTACGATCCCCTGGTTCATTGGTTAATGTCAAAAAGGGTGAGCGAATGGTGTGACCCTGATGTGGCACACATCTGGCCCATTTGATGCCAACTGAGGTGAAGCTGTGGTTAATTCCCCTGGTCTGGATTTGGCCCACAACACAGCTGACATACTGCCCAGATAAAAGTGGCCTTTGGCTGAGCTGGGGCAGCCAGACTTACTCCTCAATTTCCGAAATCTTAGCAGGAATCTGCAGACTCCAGATCGTAAAAAAAGGACTGAGCTTACCGACTCTAGCCAAGGAAAAAAATCACCAATTCTGAGCAAGTTAACAAAGTCTGGAGGGTGAACGGACCCAAACAACCTCATCGCTGCGGCGTCACAGAACCATATCCTGTGGGTGAGTCAATGCCGTCAAATTTGTGCCAAACGTTCACTGTGATGTGAAAGGCTGAAAATGTTTAAATCTAAAGAAGCAGCAACTTTTAGCCTCTGTCAGATCCTGTGCTGTCTTCTAGGAGTTTCGTGCGTGACTGTCCAACAACTTTTCGGCAGCCAAGCCATTCCTCAGTCTGCAGTTTCCGCTGCCTCCTATACTTCTGTTATTAAAGACCAAGCTGTGGGTCATTAACCCCCCGCAACCTGTCAGAAAAAGAAAAACCTGCACCACCCCGACTCGTTTCGCCGTCACGCGTATTCCATTTGTCTTGAAAAAAACAATTTCCACCCTAATCTTCCCCTTGGGTAAGCCTTCATAAGAGTCAACAACAATAACAACCAAATCCTTAATGATGAGTAATTGCATCAAAAACTCATATCGGTTTCCTCCCAAATGAGTCAACAAAGCAAATCTCCCGAATAACAAATGGCGACATGCCAGTAATGGTTAAGCTATTATAAGCGGATGGGCTAATTACTGTACATCTGCAGAGAGCAGGGGAGGTTGCCGTTATTGCAGCAGATTTCCCACTGCTGTCAGTCTAGCTAATGGGAACCTGCGCCACAGGCTCCCAACTTTGGTGCTCATTTAATCTCCTGATTAAGTGCTGCTTGACCTGCACTTGGAAAAAGTACGATAGGAAACAGAACTTTTTGTCATTTTTTGTGTTGTGTTGTGCTCCTCGGTTTGAACCCTGGCAACGAGGAAAAGACTCACGCCGTGCGGTAAGTGAGAGGCTCATCAGTAATCCATACAGCCTGCAGATGACATACATTTACACTGTAAACATTCAGCTAATGATTTTACTCCGCGTATGCAAAATCATTCAACGGCAGAGCGGTCCCTCAGCAGCAGCTGCCCTGCTGTGGCATCAGATAAAACCTCATTTGCAAGTAATTTACAGACTGACGACGTACAACAGCTCCAGTCCTCTTTGGCTGAAGGTTTATTTACCGGATTTCACTTTTTCTTGTTTTCTTAGAGATTAAAATCTCAGATTTCAGCCCTGCAGGACACCTGAGGTTACTCCAACAGAAACAAAAAGAAAATCCGAACACTGTCACAGAGTCCTGATCCTCAGAGCTGTAACAGAAGACGAGCAGCTGGATCTCTGCACAGCCAGATGGACTTAGAGGATTTATTACACGATGGTATTTTATAAGAAAGAAAACAATGTCATCTGACACAGTAATACTGCTGAAGTCAAGACTGAACGTTGCTGTTATTGTTCCCAGCAAAATGCAATCCACACGAGGAAGCTGCGAGGAGTGATAACCACTGCACAGAAAATTAATACAGCCTTATCTAATGTGGGGATTGATGTAATGAAAATATGAAGGATTAGAACTTACAGAAAAGTCTCTCTGTACAGTACGATACCGCCAAGATGTCGTATATGCTGAGTAAAGAGCTCAGCTCAGCCGCAGTAATCTAGTTTCTGTTGATGAACCTTTTTTTAAAATTAAGACTGACTGACACGAGGAGTGAAGAGGCAGAAACTACAACCAGCGGCCCAGTTTCAGAAACAAACCTGATCTGAGGAAGATTTTACGATTTTGAATTTTCAGAAATTGTGTCTAACAAATGAATTCAAACTTATGAGATTATATGAGATCTATTTAAATGAGGACAGTGAACGTGACATGAACTGTACGACCACGTGTACGTTAGAGGTCAGTGAACTTTTCATGAACTGCGAAAACTCGATGAGAACATATTTATGTGTACAAAAAATGATCCTTATTCCCTCGAACGTCGAACTTAAAAATTGTTTTAATCTCAGAAAAACTCAGATTTTTGTTTGCTGACCCACCACATGAGCTGACCGTGGAGTTGTAGTCGCTGCAGGGCAGGAACACGGCGAGGAAGCAAGAAAGAACATCGGAGAAGAAGTCATTAAAAATGATGTATATATTCAAAAAATTCACCATGTCTCAAAAATTCACAATCTGAAGTTATCGAGGAACAACTAGAAGAAAAACAAAGAACAGATATATATTTACTCACAAACGGGGGAAAAATCAGCAGGTCAGCGTCAGCAGAGTTCATCCTCTGTGGACCATGAATGTACACCAGCTAAATGTGACGATACTGATGACGATACCAACAAGAGATGAACACAAACCTACAGAACACGGCTTCAGGAAATGGCTGGACTATACTACGCGGTCTGTTTAGGTCTTTGTGTCGCGCATGCCAGTGATGCACATGTTGGACATTTCACTTTAATTCATCCAACGTCAAACAAATCGAGACAAAAAGATCATCCAGAGTGAGCCGGAGACACAGATCTCTGCTTGTGTAAAGTGTTGAATATAAGATGAAACAGTTGCTTGTGCTTGAAATAATCACGTCCTTTGTTAGAGGAGCTCTGTGATGTGATGCAGAGTTGTACAGGCAGCAACACAATCAGCCTTTTGCAACTGCTGCTGCTGCTTCGAACTCAAAGACCTCCAATATGTCTGCCAGAGGGCGCGTTACATAACCCGAAACCCGCCGTGATACATCGCATTATTATCATATCATTCAAACAAATGGATCATTCATTCCATTAAATGCCATCAGTTATTATCATGAGTATACTCATGGAAACAAGCGTTGCAAAGAGACGGGAGGTTACATAATACAACCAGTGTACTTTTCTGGAGCGATGAAATCTTTAACATAATGTGCAAGGAAAGCGCTGAATCGTAGATACAGTCCAGAAGCTCGTGGCGTTGCAGAGAGGAGCTCCTTCATCAGTTCATTAGCTCAGTGTCTGTCGATGAAAGTGCTAAGCCCCTTTAAGACAGCTCTGCAGAGGAGCGTGTGCAAAGATGAATCAGACTTAACAAAAAAGTAAGATGAGGTGAAGTCGCTTCACGTGGCCTCCTCTGCGTCTGTCGATCTGTCCTCCGCGTCTTCCTTTGGACGAAGGTCTGATGTTAGTCAGCACTTCAGTCACACAACTAAAAACAACAGGCGGGAAAGAGTGAACGTCGACTGTGACTTTAAAAAAGTACAATGCCTGTAAAACCTTCTTCTAATGTCAGGCGAACGTTCAGGCTTCCTGCTAATGCTATAATTTAAGACGTAGATTACAGCACTGTAATTGGCCTATTCACGAAAATGTCGGCTCTGCACTTTGCTGTGACTCTTCCTTTGTGAGAAGTGTCACTGTGGCGCTCAGCGAACATCGGAACTTAAAGGCGAAAAAAAGGTCTAAGCTTTTTAAACGCCTCCAATTGAAGCTGCTTTAAGTTACAGCGAGTCCTGGAAGGATTAGAGCTCTCTGCAACTGACGGCGAAAAGAAGAACACATGCTCTTTCTCTTTAGTAACGGCACATTGTTCTCTGTTTTTTTTGGCCACTTTCTGGAGATAACGCCGAACAAAAGGCTGGAGGCAGCCGACGTGGTGGGAGATGTGATTTGACGCGCTGATCAGTCAGCCCCGCTCGCACTCCTTCAATCACTGTCTGCCTGCTCAGCCTCATCGTCCTCGCATCACCGAGCATCCTGTATGTGTGATCAGACACGTGCACAAACACACACACACACACACACTTTACCGGTGCGATTTTACATTCGTTTCCTCAAATTCTGACATCCGTCCTTTTCTCAGAGTTTGTCCGGATCAAAATAAAACAGATAAAATTATGAAATGAAGTTTCTCTGTTGGAAAATGAGTCCGAGCACAGCATGAAATGACACAATGAAACAGGCAGCAGTGTTGCAGACTGGTTTGAATGGACGTTACAGGTCCGACAGTGGTCCTGACTCGGTAGAGGCTTCTACTATATTCACCTATCTGTGCAGCCCATTTGACTGCCGCCATATGTGGCATGCTAAAATAAAACGTTCCTTCACAGCTGACTGTGATGCAAAGACCGCATCGAGCTTCAGAAACCCATCTGGTCCGCTGATAACGGCGTGACGGACGAGAAGATACGAGAAGAACAAATGGCGACCAGGTTTGTTGAGCAGGTCAAGGTGTTACTGCCACAGGAAGTGACCCGGGGAGAGGACTGCCAGCTTAGATTTCAGAGTAAAAGTCCAGTTAAAGTCCGTGTGGTCCAAACAGTCGCTGTGTTTTATGAAATCTTCAAAACTTCCCATCTCAGCAACATCCAGCTAAATGTACCTCGACCTACCTCTGAATATTTATGTGAAGCATCATTTGTAAAGAGGATCAAGACCTTCGAATAAACACACATTCACACACACTCATATCTATGTATTTGGATAAAAAGAGATAAAATTTAAATAGCCAGGTTAACAACCTTGAATAATCTCGCTCTAGTCAGTCACAATGGCCGCTCAGGTTCATTCTATCTCCTCTATATTGTGCCATTGACCTTGTTGGCATTTGGTTCTGAGGACTGTATGTGATGAAGATTAAAGCTCTCCATGCTCGGCAGATTTTTCTGAATTTTGGCCAAAGCACGGCTCGCTGCTGTCGCTGCATGCAGTCTTTATGCTAAGCCTCATCTAGCTCTAAGACAAAGGAATATTTCCTAAAATGTCTAATTATTCGTTAATACCTACACACACAGTCTAATCTATTCTAGTCTCGTCTGATTCATTTTTTTCAGGGACAAATTTGATCACAAAGTACAAGGACGTAGATCCACAACACACAGTAAACCTCCACGGGGCCCTGCATCCATTAGGAGTCTTTCAGAAATGAAAAGGAGCCATATGCTCCGTGCATGCCTGTTTTTGTGTTTATATGAGTGTTTTTGTGTATGTATGTGTGTACTTGGCTCATCTGCCGCCTGTGTGTGATGCCAGTGACAGGGGCCATAACCCCGAGCTCCCGACCACTACCAGCAGCCGGAGCAGTGCCAGGGGGAGGGAGGCGCCAGCTGGAGGGAGCGGATGGGAGAAATACCCTTCAAAGTTGGAGTGATGATACAGCCACGCAAAGCCTCTCAACACTTTGTCTCCGCGCTTCTCATTATGTCTCCACTATCAGCCGCGCAGATGGGAGGATATGCAAAGAGCATCACTCACTCCAAAAGCGAATGAATGTGAATTTCCACATCGCCTATCAGATGGCTCGTTTCGAAGTATTCTTTGAAAGTCTTTAATATCTGTAGTCGCGTTCAATGAGCTATCGCAAGGCTCGCCACGAGGGCAGCGTTTGAAACAGCACCCAGATCTCCTCAGCTCCCGCCAGACTTTTATCACAAACGTCCAGGTTGCGTCGGCCTATAGCGAACAACGCAACGAGACAGAGCACCTTCTTCTTTGTCGGAGTTTAGTTCTGGGAAATACAAACTTCCAAAGGTGAATGATGTCTTTGCACTGCTCGTGTATTTGCAGTTATTGTTTTAAACATCTAGAAACACCGACCAGGTGACGGAGTGTGAAGTCT
This sequence comes from Nibea coibor, assembly GCA_023373845.1. NCBI lineage: Eukaryota > Metazoa > Chordata > Actinopteri > Sciaenidae > Nibea > Nibea coibor. The sequence goes on along the minus strand of CM041726.1, from coordinate 24,912,038 downwards.
GGAGATACAGTACGAGCATCAAAGGGGAGTAAAGCCATGAAAGTCTTCACATCACCTCAACCTTCTGTCCCAACGTCTCTCAGGTAAATTCATTACAGAAGCTTGGACATCTCACCTGCTGCCAGTGACGCTTCGTATATGACGTATTTATGATACACTTGTTGTTGCTTGATGGCGCCTCCGTTCTGAAGAAGCTCTCTCTCTGGCTCGTCTCCCTAAAATGAGTCTTCATGTTCAGCCTTTGTGGTCTGACATTGTTATCTGACCCTGTGGAGGCTTCTACATTGTGTACCTATCCGTTGTGTCGAGGGAGTGAAACAGTCCTATCCTCTGACTGCAGTTATCAAAGCAATGATCAAAATGGCGCCTAAGAAGTCCGTGAGATTCGACACTATCCCTAAAGAGTCATAGAGAGAGGCAAGAGACAGAACAAAGGCTGACCAGGTCAGGGTGTCAGCGACCATCCACGGGAAAAGTCCAGTTTATTTCACACAATGAAGGAAATTCAAATTCAAACTGAGATCTCGGTCAGTTACAGGAGGCGGAGGTGAACATTCACAGTTTGGTGAGCGTCTTACTGAGTCAAAGGGCTGTGCAAACAGAAGGCAGGAAGTTGCTCATTAAATTTCAGACCGGATTGAGAGAAACAGCCCGGGAGCCTGAAGGAACAGACAGGCGAGCGGGTCTCTTCCCGGTCACCGGGCCTCGACGCCCCAACAGCTGTTGACTCTGTCGCACAATACCAATCGATTAGCCGGCGCAGAAACAGAGCGCCGCGGCTGGCAAAGGTCGGCGTATGTGTTCACTCTCATCCCCTGTCTCGAAAATTGGATTTGCATTTTGGGGAGACAAGGGTTTCCTGTGTGTGTGTGTGTGAGAGAGAGAGAGGTGTGTGTGTGGATCAGATCAGACTGTGAGCTCCGTTGCCTGAGTAACCGCCTTGTTGCACGGCGGCGTCTCACTTGAATGTTATAGGAGGGACGCTGGATGCCTCCTTTTCTCTTCCTCCCTTTGCATTCACTCTCCAGCCAGCTGTAAAAGCACCTTAATGTCATTCCATTAAAGTGAACTAAACCAACAGACTGTCACACTGGCTCACATTATCTGTATGATAATTTAAAATTGGCGGAGCAATGCAACGTGTCAGTCTGAAATCACAGAGGCTCCTCTCGAATACAGAACTGAGGATTAATTTTCAGGGGACAATGATTTAAAACATCTCTGCCTCCTCCTCCTCCCTCCGAGCAGAAAGTAAGAGATGAAGTGATGCAAAAAAAAGGTCCCGTGAAAACCTCCACAGTCATCAAGAAATCTCATCAACGCCGTGCAGAGATTACGCCTGAGATAAGAAGATCTTTGCAATTATGCAGGAGGATGTGCCGTCTTTTTTTAGGCTGTTGACCAAATCCCTTATGTGTGACTTAGTGGCTGCTTAGTGAACATAATCCATGATTACGGCACACCTGGGAGGTGATATATTTCTGTGGGCTGAAAATGGAAAAATCAAGGCAACGGAAGATAAAGTGCTGAAAAGCATTTCCTGAGCAGACGCAGAGGCTGTTGTGTTTGTCGTGAGGAAGGAATAAGAATGAGGAGCGACGGCACTGTCCGAAGGTTGGAGGCGGCTCAGGAAGGTACCGCAGGGAGGATTTTAGCTGAGAATAAATCAGTGATGTCTTTGTTTAAAAGGGCAATTCAGATGTGATGTGACACGTCGCACACAGGTAGTCTGACAGGACGAGCAGCCTCACCGGTCAGATGAGAGGGAGGCTGCAAACAAAGCGGTCACATCATCGAGGATATGTGTTCCTCGCGGCCGCTTCACGCCATTTTACCGAACGATGTTCGTTTCAGCACGTGGCACCAAAGACAGGAGGAGGTAAAATAATGAAACAATTGACTCTGCAAATGTTTTATGAGGAGGGAAATTAATTCAACACATTTGTTGGAACTCAAGGAGGCACGCGTTTTTGGATGTGAAGTTCTGAACGAAAAACTTGCCAAGTTTTTAAAAGATAATTTTTTCTTCAAGTAGTTTTGAATAATGGCTCCAAATTGCAGCGAGTCACAATTTTAGGTCAAAAGTGAATTTCAGCTGCAGTTAAACGACATTAAACTGAGCAAAACACAATTATGCGGCGGCCAAGAGAGCTCCGTGCAGAGCGCAGGAAGATGCAGATCGACAAACGCCGAGAACTTCGTCTCAATTTTAAGATCACACACCGTTCAGAACAAAATCACTGTGAGTCAATAAAACACGAGCAAATCTGACGACACAAAGAAATGCAAATACAGAAAACTTGCACAAGTTTCACAGTGGAAGTTTAAAGCGAGCAGCTGGTGAAATTCAGCGGAGCATCTTAGCAGATATCGGGGTGAACCCGGCGTCCCATTTAGTCAAAGTTTCTCTCAAGGTTTTGGGCAATTGTCAAACTAAAAGAACTCAAAGAAAAATGTAACGGCTGACATTGTAAAGGCTCTATGACATGCACACACAGACTGTAGCAAAAAAAAGAAAAGCGATAGCCATCTTGGTATTTCTGTGTCCTCAGCTCCCATTCATGTCTCTCTGGCTCCAGACAGCAAAGAGAGAAAGCAGACAGAGCTGCAGATAAGAGGGAAAGAGCAGAAAAGGAACATATAGGACAGCAGTGGAGCACTTTGGCTGCTGACAGAGACCCCATGATGAACAGAGACGCTCTGATGCCAGACTGCAAACCTTAATTCAGGGTGAAAAGTTGATTGTGTCTACAGCATGTTGAGAGAAGCGTGAGGAAAATGACAGAAACAGACTGCATCATTATAATCACGGCGTGGACACGCGATGCTTCAACAAAACATGTGGAAAACGTCATTTCCTCTGCTGTTGGAACACGTGCGTACCGACAGCCGCAGAACTTCAGAATGTTTGGAGGAGGCGTGGGATATTTGTTTCTTTTAAACTTTAAGCTTTAATTTTATATTTAAGAGAGACGGAAAATTCATAACTGGCGTTAACTAACAGAAGAACGAGCGTGTAAGATCATTTCAAACTGAAACCACAATTCAATCAACGGTGGCTCAAAAGCCCCTAAAGCCAATTCCAATGAAAAACACCGCGTTCACCACTAATATGAGGCCGGCTTCTGCTGCTTCCTGAAACTCCTGCAGCACGGGTAATTGCAGAAATGATCTGAGATGATGACGAGTCTGCGTCACGTTTTGAGGCCCAGACGTGGTCGACTGGATTCCTATTAAAAAAAAAACTGTAATCACTTCAAGCTGGCCGAGAAGCTCGTTAATGAGACGACGGAGAACGCACGCCATCGCTCGTCAAGTGTCAGCTAATCATCACTGCCCTTTGCTTTCATTAGACTTGATTCTAAGATTACACTTTTAGTCTTTTTCTTAACATTAAGCCTAACCTTGTGCCATAATTAAAAGCTCGTTTGGCGAACATTGTACTGAGATGGAACTTATAATCATTGCATTACAGCCGCTACGAACACCTGCTGCGTGGTAGGTGGAATAACTTTAACTGTCTTGATGAGTGAAGCCGTCTCATAATTGCTATTCCAACGTGCACACACAGACAGAGTGAAAACATCTGCTGGAAAAAGACAAAGTCTGCAGAATAACAACGCTGATATAAAAGTGCTCAGAATATCTGGACCTCCTGAATTTTCCCTCCAGGGGGAATCAATAAATGATTATCCTTCACATTGAGTCAATCTATCCTGGCAGCATTTACCAATCAGCACTTCACTGTATGAGAAAGCAACATGAAACGACTCGCCCAGATCTGAGATCGGGCGAGAAATCTGCAACAGTCTCAACCCACAGTATGAGACACGAGGGAGAGTGAGGCTGACAGATTCTGCATGAGTTCATAGACGGTATAACCTCATGTCGACTGTCAGTCCTCTGTGATGCACCGCTGACAGGATGCGTGTGACCGACCTGCGACCTGCTGTTCTAATCTACGATGGCGTGATGTTGGAGGTTCGTGCACGAAGGGGACAGCGATGGGGCTCGCTGCAATTTGGGTCAAGTGGTCCCAGTTGGGATTGCAGGTCGTCATGCGAAGACATCCATGTGTATGCCAACACGGAACACGCTTAACGCTCCCACGCTTCAAAATATGACGCTGTAAACATCCCAATGACGCCATTTCAGAACGAGCGAGGCCAAATTAGCAGTAATGAATATGCAAGAGATTTTCAAAATAAAGTCTGAGTGGTTCCATTTGGTTAGTTTTAGCACAAGAACTCTCAGAACTTTGCACAGAGCAGATGACAATTGCAAATTTACCTTCAGATGACCTGGTGAGCTGTCCGGAGTGTTGTCCATCTCTTGCTCAAAGTCAGCTGGGATTGGCTCTAAACCTTCAACCCTGCAAAAGATAAGCGGTTACAGATGACGGATGGATTTCTGCTGTTTTGATTTGGTTCTGATAGTCCTAATCTTTGTTTCGGTCGACAGCAGTAAGCTGTTTGGAGGACATGTACCCGGCATTCTGCCGCAAGAATGTGGATCACGGGTAAAAACATTAGCACGTCTTTGCGACTGTTTGCTTCAACCTCATGTGACCCAGCTTTGTAGCAACGTGTGCAGCCTGGGTTTAATTGCTTTAAGGCTATCGATTACATGTCGAGACATCGCTTGTGCTGAAACCAGACGTTCTTCAACTTGTAAGTCTGAAGCAACGGAAAGAAGCAGACCACAAACTACTAAACAACTCTCAACAGTGTAAAAATGATATTGAGATTGGTGTAAATAATTACTGGATAAATGAATTATGCAGCCACAGCGATTGTGCTGCTAATTAGTTAGCGGCGCTCTGCATTGCCCTGATGGTAACCGTAGGGAGGCAGAGTGGGGGAGGATTGGCTGTCAAAGAGCCATGCAGTGCAGCACTTCCACTGTGCCCCCATACAGCCGTGATGAAGTGGCTCCATCCATCTTGTTGGCTCCTGGTAAAGAACAGGCTTATTTGGCCGCTGAGCTGATGACAGATGGGAGCCGCCGCGAGCTTTTTCTCTCCAAAAAGGCCGGGACCCCTGGCTCTCAAATCTGCGGACTGAACTCTGAGTGTCGGAGGTGGCGGCGACACGAGTCATGACAGTGTGCAGATACGCAGAGAGGATGATGTCATCCGGCACGGCCTGCTTCTCCGATTCCTTCGCACATGAATTATTCTGATCTGTTGTTCTGCTCTTGCTCAGATTCACAGATCTGTAATATTACAAACCAAAATAACGTGTGCATCAGGGAAGTCCCTTTACACTTGGTCATTTCGTGCACGCGATGATTAAGAGCGGAGATGATATGTAGATTGAACTCATTCTCGGAGCAGATGTGTTTCAGTCCACAGGTGGAAGAGCAACTGTGCTGTAATGACTGGAGGATGAGGAAGGGTCATTCTGCTGTTTGGGACTAATGAGGGAGCTCAGACTAATGAGAGTCATATCAACAATGTGACCAGAGCAGCTCTGGATCTGGATCTACTCGCATGATTTTACACATAAATAAGCAGTTAGGAGGCAGCCAAAGGTATTTTTCTATGGATGATCTACAAGTGTGTAAAATACTAAAAAGTTCAATTAAATCCTAGTTGAAGCCATCAAGAAGCCAACGTGGAAGTGCCACAAACTGCAGTTCCTCTAACGTCCACCTGAGGCTGGTTCCAGAAGTGAGTCAGTCTCCATAAGTCCCCATGTTAGACAGCAGAAATAAACATGTTTACAGCCTGGTACAAAAACAGTTTTGGTCTCTGTAGCTAATTTTATGCAGGATTTTTTGCAGGATTCAGAGCGTGGACGCTTTGACTGACAGCTTCACCGTGGTCTTTGCCCACTTTTGGATGAGGTGGGGGCTGATGATTCAGAGCTTCATAAGAGCTCCTCAGACACCTGTGGTGAGGCCACAGAGGCTGCGTCCGCGTTTCACACGGTTTATGATCAACATAATCTCACACTGAGAATTAGCTGAGGAAGAAATGCTCAGCTGCTCGTGATGACTTTGGGGAGTGTGGAGGCGTCGGGCTGGACTGTGTTGGAGGAGAAGTGTGTCATGGGATATTCTGAGGATCTAGTACGGATACACAAAAGCAACCCACCACCATAAAAACCAAAAAACCATCAAGCGGAGCCGTGTTTTCGAAGCTGCGGTCCTCGATCAATAAAAGCGGCCTATCGGTTGATGTATTGCGTTGTGTAAATGCAGCCTTTAGATGTTTCATGTTTCATGAAGTGACAGTGGAGCAGCTCTGTGTGAGTTATCTCCACCCGGCTCCCCTCGCTGCAACATTACCCTTAATGTCGCCGCAGAAAAGTGAGCAAAGCGCTAATTAAAAAAACAAGGATGGATAATGGCGTGGTCTCATATCCGAGGCATTTATGGACGTCACAAACTTCATCTGCGTAATTACACCCCTCAGTTCCACAACACTGAGAGCGTGGCACTAATTGCTTTCTGTGTAATTGGGTTACCTTTCTTTGGGCGTCTTTCTTTTAACGGGGAGAGATAATGAAAGGTTAGAGCTGACCGTCTGTACCGAGCAGACAGACCAGAATCTGAGTCCACTTCCTCTGATTATACACACTCAGATATGTTGCCATTTAACGTTGTTAAGCAGCCGGAAAGAGAAACGGACTATTGATGACAAGTTGTTGGTGAATAATGGCTTTTCAATGCAGTGTGCCATGGGTGCATTACACTCTGCATCATTTTTTACTCTTGAAATTACATTAGAGCTCCGAGTCGATATGATGGACTTGATAAATGCCATCGCGGGCTCCTAAAAGCTTCTAGACACACACACACACACACATGCCTCCATGTATGCATCCAATAATGAGATGTAATTTATCTTATGATGAATATTGATCATTTACATTCATTTGTGGTTGAGCTCATCCAGAAAATATGTAAATGTATTGATGGGATACAGGAGAGGCGGCTGTTTGGAACCCGGCAACAATAAGGATTTTTCATAAATGAGTGCCACAGTAATAAATTTCACTGAACGTACAGTTGTGTTCATACACACGGATGCAGTGGGAACAAAACATGAAGATAAATGTGTCAGATCTGTTTTTACTTTACAGAAAGTGAAGAAAAATTAATATTAGAAAAAAAAAAAAGCAGTGTCAACATTTTTCTTTTCAAACTTTGATTTAAAAACTGAAAAATGTTTGAAGATTTAGATTTATTTGAACTCAGTGTTCAGGTGTCTGAGGACTTGTCTCTGATTGGCTCTTTGCTGCTGTTATTTTGAACAGACCTGCACGTGCGGACGCTTCGACTGTCAAAGTTTTAAGGCAGTAAACTCGTGCACGTCACATTTCCTGAGTAGAGTTCAGTTATTACTTCCTGTCTGAAATCTTTTTGAGCGTTTCAGATAAATCCCACATCTCTCGCTCTCATCTTTACACTTTCATATTGTGTCATAATACGCTCTGCCTGCTGATGGTGTGCAGCTGGGGCTGTTAGCATTGTGTGATTAGAAATGTAATCCAATCCCAAAGAACACCCTGTAATTAATCCTGCATTTGTTCCCCAGTGTGGAAATGGAGAATTTAAAATGTGCCACACAGGATCGACTTCTTTTTTGTTGTTCAGAGAAACCTGCTGCAGCTCAGGTGCTGACGACGGCCTTCATGAAGGGAGACCCAGGAACATACACATAAAGATTCTTATTTATTTATTATAGTTATGATCAATGTCTTTATCCTGAAAAGAAAGGCCACAGATTGTCAGTGCTCGGTTCCTCTGCAGTGGTCAGCTGCAGCTCGTGTGCCCAAGAGAGGTTTCCGAGTCATTGTCTCAGTCACATTCTCCTCACAGAAAATCATGCTGACTGAAACAAAGTTCCCCTCACTAACATTTATTGACCCTGATTATATTTGCTCTGTCTCGTTACCCTTCAGCATCTCTTCCTGGACACCATCCGCTGGGTGAAGCTGGCAGCCTTGGCGACGATACATGAAGACAGTTCAACATTTCCAAACACAGTGAAGGTCAGCGCTGCTCTCTGAACTCACTTTCATCACCGGGAATTTTTTAACCCTTGTGGCGATGACATGACGGACAGTTTAGAGCGAGAACATCCAGAGATGACGGGCCGAGCCGGGAAACACCTGCACGGGAGCGAATCTGAGCGGGTGAGGAGGAACACGTGACGACAGCTCGATTCAAAGCGTGACAGCTGCAGGTTGTACTTTGAGCTGCAGCTACAGACGATGCACTCGTGGATAATTGAGGCTTGTGTTCCTTTAAAAATAGAAATAGAGTTCTCTTAGTTGAAGAACAGTCGGAGCTGAACCACAAGGAAGCGGAAGATCATTATCCATCAGTCCAGGGAATAATTGTAGCTGCAGTGACTCATGCCTCATCAGACGGGTCCTTACATAGCTGGGTACCAGGTAAAGCTGCGAGTACGGACAGTTCCTATATTTACTCTAATTATTAGATTAAATGTTTTAATGCTTCAATCTATAAAATAAAATATGCAAAGAAGATTTCTACCCATCACAGAATCCAACATCAGCCTTGTTCTGTCTGACCATCGCGTCAAAACAACAAATTATGAAATATATGAAGATCTGAAGCTTTGTGTTTTAAGCCAGAGGTCTGACTTTACTTTGCTTAGTCGCCTGTGGGATCGTGATTAACTTGTTTGATCCTACGAGTGAGCCTGGACGCTCTGGAGCCTAATAATGCTGTTAGACACAGATCCATAAAAACAATCTGTCCTGCTGCTTTGATGCTTTCTGAAAAAATATGACCTGATCTCCTTTTCAAACCTTTTCTGACACCTGGTGTCATATTTTTCTGCACTGGAACTTTACAACTGCAGTAATAGTTTCCATCACCGGACACAGTTTGCTGCAGCCAGCTGACAGTTCAACGAGCTGACAGACTCAGTCAAACTCTGAGGAGGACAGTGAGACACAGCTGAAAGCTCCAGAACAGCTTCTAAAGAACGGACAAAATATGAAATAAAAAAGAAACTCGAGGAAAGTAAAACTTCCCTGGTCCAATGTTAAAAAGGATTTTTTTGTATTTTCATCCCCTTTCAGATTAAAAGTTTGGGACTTAATGAGCGTACACTACTTTAAAGTTATTTGTGGTTTAAAGAAGTTACAACTGTTTCATGTGTGCGAAGCAAAGAAGCGTCAGTGTCTTCATCCTGACACGACGTCCAGCGTGGAAAGAATAAGCCGACAGGATTTAAAGACTTTTGGCCAAATTCAGTTTTGGGATTAAAACTAATAAATAAAGTTGGATGAGACACGGCTTCTTCTTCTTCTCCTCTTAATCCGCCAGCGAACATGAGTCCCGTGTTCTGGCACGGACTGCTGTCTCAACAAAGGTTCACGCTGAGCGCGAGCGCATCGTGTCGCTGTGCGACTTTGTAATTCATGCGGCTCGTGAAAGTAAACTCTTACACCTGTCACAACAGCAGATGTCAGCTCGCTTCGTGTCCGCGGACCGAGCTGAAGCAGCAGAATTCTGCATCAGATGATTTATCGTCACCACGAGGCATAATTAGTGCGTCAGAATCACCTGATTTGTGAACCTTTATATGACGCTGCAGACGTTGTAATTCACTTGATTTTGTACTAACCCGAGGCTCGAGGTGTTTTCCATTACTCTACTAATTCTCATGCATATCTTCACTGAATAAATCATTGGCATGAGAGACTGTTTTTATCACATATGTCTGCTCCTGCATGTCAGCGACGACGAGAAGAGAGTCATGTGACGGATTCTCATGGTACTTTAGAGTGAAGCCTGTTTTATATGATTTACTGGTGATTTTTAGGGTCGCTACATTCGTTTCTGCAGATTTTCCTGATGTAAAGATTAAAAAGTAGCAAACTGCTAACTGTCTAAGCTTGGAGGTAGATGCTGATGCTAGGTCTTTACCTGCAATGCCAAACGGCGGGGTGCAACATCTGCAAATCACATCACTGAAATACTGCTGCTCCATTTGTTTCACAGTCGGCTGGGTCGGTCTGCAGCACAGTTTGACTGACAGCCTTCACACCGACACAACGAGCCGCACTAACTAACGGACAAACGCACCTTTTAATTCCTTTGAACCAAACAGGAGTGAACACACCGGCGTTTCATGGCCACGGAAAGAAACCTTTAAGTTCTGGTCTAGTTTGTGATCACGTGACCTCGTGATCTGACATTCACCTCATTGATTTTGGCGACTGTCATTCTGCATCATCGTGGACCTCCACAGAAAACCACAAGAACAGACGGCGGCACCGGCCCAAAACCAGAGTTGAATAAACAGCTTCCACTTCGACACAAACGTCGAGTTTGTTTGAATCACGTCAAACCACAAACAGCCTGTCTCATCCACTCATTATACTAATTAAATAAAATCATACTTAATCAAAATCATTCAGTCTGCCGCCATTCTGAAACATCAGAATTTAAATCCAATAAAAAGCTGCAGATGTCGTCTCGTATCAAATCTGATTTTCCTCTGAGGTCACCTGAAAACACGGCGCCGCTCCAACCCGACTGCCGTTATTAAGCTTGTGGCTCCGCGCTGAAGTCACACTGAAGCGGCTCAGATCTCGTTTATGACATCGCTCCGTGTACCTCGTTGCTGGTTTAATGTACCTCGCCGTTCCCTCGCACACGCCACTAAACTCCCAACAGCCATCCCGAGCCGCAGTTTCCTGAAGGTCGGACAATGTGAATATAAATAGTTACTCAGTCGAGACATCACAGCGGCGCTTTTAGAGCCCACCTACTGCCAACATTTGTTTCACGACGCGAAGAGTGACCGCACAGGTGTGTTAACGTGTTGCACAGTACAGAGAACATCCATCCGTCTTTTCCACGGGCCACTAAGCTGCAATTCACATCATGATTCACAGTTTTATGGTGAAAACGGTGACGGGAGGCCGAGGCGGCTGCCATGTTTCATAAAAGCAATTTGTGCAAAACCAGAAAGAAGCAAAAAAAAAAAGGTTCAAATAACGAGCACCTTCGTGAATTTAAAAAAAAAAGAGCAGCTGGAGGCGTTAGATGAAAAACAATCAGAAAATATGAACATGCACAAGTCCAGAGAGGAAAAAATGAAATTTACCCTCCAACAACACACAGTGCTGAGCTTTGGGCAGAGTTAGTGCACAGCGAGTGCATGCAGGGCATCGACTGGATCCACCAGACTAATAAATAGTCTCACCATGGAAACCATCCTGACTGCAGTCAAGACTGGGTCCAAAATCATAACCACAGTATGTCTGGCAATTGTGCCCTCAGGCTTTGTCACAGCGCCAAGCTGAAAATGAACTCATCATGACAAACGTGATACACGATAAAGGACGGCGAGGAATGGTTGGAAACGCACGTTTTGTGCGAGCGCGGCGTTGGTTTCGCTCTCCTCTGGATTTGTTGTGGAAGCCGGGCTCAGTGCAGGCGGCGAGGAGCTGTCGATACACCATCTCACTGAGGATTAGCCATTTTAATTACTTCCACCTCTCTCTGCTATCACCATCTGCTTTGAGTCTGGATGGGCCTCCTCAAGCAACATGCTATTCAAATCAATTGCAGCAATCTGCACAATGTTAGCATGATAACACATGCAGAGGTGTTTTCTGGCCTTTATAATCCGGTTTGTGTCGTACAGATAAGGTTTATTACATCCTGCAGGAATCTTCTCCATGTTTGGCAACCTTCTCCGAAAAAGGGAGTGCTGTTAGAGAAAAATCAGACCATCGAGAGTTCCATCTTTCACGACTGCTGCTCGCGCTCTGCAGATTTAATAAGATAACTCTAAATTCCACCTTAAGTCATGATGCTCTCTCCTTCTCTGCTTCAGCGACAAACCTCACCTCCGTGTTTGAGTCCTATTCATGCCACTGATTGACGCTCATGGATGGAAATTATTATTTCATATTCTAGAGTTGACCCAGACAAAGACTGCAGCAAACTTAATCGACAGATTATTTTGTGACTTTTCATGAAAAGTTATTTGAAACTCACTGTTTCTTTTCTTCAGCTCTCTCTTACCCATGTAGCACACCATTAAACCTTTGAGCCCTGCTGTGTGAGAAAGGTGGGGTACAGTACGGTGTAGCAGGTGTAGCGGGATGGAGCCATATTTAAATGGGCCGTCTCCTCACAAGAACCGTCTGTAATTGGCCTGTGCCTGATTAGAAATGATGATCAATCAGCTGGATGTTAGCTAATGTCTGACTTCCATCTCCTGCATGAACTGACGCTTCAACTCTTCTAACACAGGACGAGGTTATTTAGCAGGAGATGTCTGAAAGTTCCCTTTAGTTTTCACATAAATGAACAGGATGCTGAGGTGTTGTTTCCTTGCAGCCTTTAAAAAGATGCTTCCATGTCTGAGTCATATTTATGCCATCGATTGAAGCCGCGCATCCTCAGCATGATCAATCCACTTTCCTGCTTAACGCAGCAACTCTGTGCGGGCAAACTTACCTGTAGATGAAGCGATACTCGATACAGTATGTTGTTGTGTTGAGAGCCACAAACAATCAATGCCTGTGTGGGAGCTTTCTGACAATAATTACCTGAGGATATACAGTACGTTTCATGGCGCGGCTCACCTCCTGCAAAGTTTAAACACAATCTACTGTAGCTCCACTCTCAATGAATCAATAGTCTTGAAACTCAGTAATTGCTACTAGAATAAGGAGCTAAAATCCATCAGCCAAAATGTTTACCTAATTAGATTCATTTAGCTTAAATGGGCATGTGGGCGAGCCGTGGTGAAAGTCTGAGACGGTCTCAGAGACAAACGACCTTTGAACTGCAAACAGGAGCAGGCCTGCTGGATAGAAAGAGTCTGATCTGTGTCTGAGTAACGTTAAGGATGAGAGCTCATTATTGGCTTTTCACTGTCAGTCTCAGAGTCTTCAATGACACCAAAGACTCCACAATTCCCTTTTTTCAGTCGCAGCCTTCCTCGCTAAGTCCAAGAGAGACAAAAATAGAGAGGGAGGATAAGGGAGAGTTCAGCAGACAAAAAACAGCGACGGGTGAACGGAGGCGAGATAAGAGGCGCCGCAGACAGAAATAACGACCAAAAGAGCGAGTAACGCTGCGCCCGCCCCACGACAACGTGCTAAGGAGGCAGGTCGGGGGGGGCTTCTTGAAAGAAGACGGAGATGTCGTGTGGGAGGAACGAGTTCGTCAGCGTTAATGAGGATCTCAGGGTGTGTGAGCTGTTTGGTGAGAAGAAGAAAAAGATTAAAATCTGTACTGTCAGTGGCGAGGTTGCATTAGTCCGGATTCGGCCTTGTTTAAACTGGAGACTGGATCAATTGGGCCTCCTAATGCAGCACAACGAGACGGTCTCCTCCGGCAAGAAAGGGGTCAAGCACTCAGCTCCGGCGTGCAGAACACGGCTTAATTTGACTTAATAATGCAGCTCTGACTTCAGAGAAATGCCTTGCATATGCTGCCGCACATACAGCTTCAATGGATAAAAGCCAATTTGTCTTTGAGTGCTGATGGCTATTTTTTTCCTCCCGCCTCGTCCCCCCTTTTATTTTCTTCTACCATGAATAATAGCAGCGAGTTTGTTGTTATGGAGGCGGGTACCAGGCAACAGCGAGCGTGTATCATAGCGAGTAAAATGGCCATTGTTGCTTTGTTCCCGTGTATTGGAGAGAAGAGAGCCAGATGCAGCGCTGAAATGAGCTAAGTATGTTTTCAATCAGGGTGCACTTTGTACCTGAAGCACCGATGTTCTGCACAGTGTGTTCCATACATGTTCAAGAGGCTGCGTGTAATGGAGGAGGCCGCTCACATACCACTGCTTCACCCTGCGCAGCTCCAAGACCTTTGCTGAATCGTAGCTCGTAGTTTTTGGATTTATGGCACATTTACTTCATGGTGCTCTCAAACAGCAGCAGGCAGCTGCAGATAAATGTCTCGATAGATAAACAGATGTCTAATGTGGGGAAATGAAGTTCTGCAGAGGTTCTGCTGGGTTTCTGAGCCTGTGCAGTCACATGAACAGAGAACATTTTCTTTCTTTTGCAAATGACAAGTTGATTTTCTCAGAATGCAGCGTTTCTCCGTCCAACACGCAGCGCCCATTAGAGCCTGACCAGAGGCAGGAGGCTTCGTTCCCTTTTTCTGCTGTTACGTAAAGTTTTAACTCGTCACAGATTTATAATTTACAAAAACACAGTGTGGCCACGTCAAAGCAGCACAGCGTGGCATTGGTTCCAGCCTTTTCCCTTTTGTCGTTGGGTAAATGAACGACTTCTGACTGTGACATATTTTATGGATATTTCACATTCCAGTCAGGAACAATAAAAGTATAGAACAGAAACTGAGAACACAGAGACTACATTATTTGACTTTTCTGCATATTATGTACATATTTTCTAAAACAATCACTCATTCTGAATCATCTCATCGTAGAAGGCCTCATGACTCCCTGTTAAGCTCTGGCAGCCCCTGGTGGGGGTCAGTATCACCTGCTTCAGAATCAGAGGCCAAAAAGATCAAGATGCAAGCCGGTGATCGGAAGGTCGTCATTTCAATCCCCTGGTCTGGCAACTCAGGGTAACACTTGGCCACCACTGACGTGCCCTTGAGCAAGGCCCTTAACCCTCAACTGCTGCCGAGTGGCCAGCAGATCAGATGAAACTGAATCTGTGAAACGCCTCCTGAATAACTGAAGGTGAGAACAAACATTACGGTTACGTGTAGCACTCGAGGAAACGTCTGAAGCTTCGTTAGGACCGACTGGAACCTGAAAAATGAGACAGGTGACCACTTTAGCAATGAGCACTTAGCTTAAGACTGAAACATGTTGACAGACGCAGTTATTGTACAGTCAGTTCTGACACAGCTGCATGCTCTTTCCCTTTATGCATGAACAACAGACGCTCATTTCAGCCTGCACTCCAGGTCTTTGCAAAAATAATCTCATTAATGAAGCCAAACACCATCTACTGGATAATACAGGAAGCCTGTGTTCCATAAGTGATGAAGCTGCCGTTACGGAAAGATGTTACGTCCTCCAGGTACTGTAGGAGTCTGTGTTTTGACTATACAAGTACATGAATGTTGCACAAATGTTATGCAATGAAAAGCCCATCGTTACATCATTCCCTGGCCCGGTGTCTGTAATGAATATTCTGAGTCCCCTGCCAAGAGTGAACTGAAGAAAGTACCTGCCAAGGAGCACTTTGAGTGTCCAGAATAATTAATATCTACTTGTTAAGGAAAAATGACACTGTTCATTTCGTTATTTCATGCATTTAATCATTTAAAGTACCGTGAAAGAGCAAAGACTTTTTTGGCTCAGAGGCCGCATGCCAGGGCATCAAGGCCAGATGTGAACACACGCACGCCTCCATTGACTTAGATCCATTTTTCTGATCTCAGGATCTTCTGTTTCTTTTTCAAGCTTTACTTTTGATGAGACAGCTGAAGGGGAGACAGAGAGAGGGGGAATGACATGCAGCAAACGCTGCTCCACCAACTGAGTAACTTCTATTTCTAAAAGCATTCAATTAAAATATGTGACTCTTCAACCATCAAATAACAGAATTGAAATCAATCACACTCTGACTTGTAATCATGTGAACGCTGCCCGTACGTCTGCTCTCACACTACGTAACTGGGGAAGTACGTAACGCTTCGCGGCACCGAGTCCGGGTCATAACTTGATCATATTTTATGGACAAAATGTTTTCTGGCTGCTCGGCCTCACTCTCCCTGATTCACAGAGTCGCCTGATGGACAGTAAACCGCTGTAAAATGTAACATTAGCTGCTTTTAGCTAATGGACCTCCGAGGAACGGGAGGAGGTTTTCAGGCCAGTGACGGGCAGAATGCAAACGGGGAGCGACAACCAAGTGGGAGCCCGATGAGCAGGCAACGTAAGCGGGCTGAGGTAAAGAGCGCGAAGAGGGAGGAAGCTAAAGACAGGAGAGAGACGGAGCCTGGCTGAGGTTCACTAGCTGTGTTCTCTGCAGGACGTATGACTGGATGAGAGGCTCGCACCACACGTGCTGATTCGTTACCGCTATGATCGATAACGTTCCCAATATTCTGTCGCTGAGACGGACGACAGGAGAAGGCAGACAGTGAAATCCTGATGGTGCAGAGCTGTGAGCACCTGTGGCCAATAATTTGTTAATTCAATTCATTCAACCTTTATTAAGATCAGCATCATTGAGGGCATGCTCTCATTTTCACACACAGGCGAGCACACAAACAAACTCAAAGAGGATACACACAAATTATTAAGGAGAGAACAGACGTGAGGCTTTGTTTACCCTGATCACCGAGTCAGAGCACACACCATCCTGTCGCCTCAAGCTCTCAGACTTTCCTCCAACTATTCCCCTCGACAACATTTAAAACTGATCCGCTGACCGCATGCTGCTGTATACGTCCTGACCGTGCTGTGTTGACCTATTTTAAATAAGGAACAGCATCCCTGACAAAGTTTGGCAAACTCTGAGGCAAATACGATCACACTGCCAACACAGAACCTGTAAAATAACACAACTCAGAGTCAAAGCTGTGCCCGAAACTGCAGTTCCTCTAACGTCCACCTGAGGCTGGCTCCAGAAGTGAGTCAGTCTCCATAAGTCCCCATGTTAGACAGCAGAAATAAACAGGTGGACGCTTGTTTGAACACTTAGATATCATTTGGCCTGCCTAAGGTCTGGAGGCAGAAGAGGAAGGACTACCAAGCTTCAAAACAGCTCCTCAGAAAACTGTTGGTGACGTCACGAATGCGCCGTCCATTCTTTACACTTTCAGTGACATTTCCTCCCCAGGAATCAAACTAAACCACCTGATTCTCCAGATTTCATGGGATCCATTGAATAGTTGTTGAGATATTTCAATCTGTCCTAGAGGCATGCTGGGAATGCTAAAAATGTCCTTACATCTGCTCCTGGCTACATACTGATGTACAGTACAGTGTAACGTGGTACAAATCACTCCGTAATTGCTTTTTATTGTTTGTAAATGTTAAATGGGGATTAGAACAAAGTCCGACCCGTGTGGGTTTTTCTGCAGCGGCTCTGGCAACAAAGCATCTTTTCATTTCGTCGCATTGCATCAAAATTCGACTCTGTGAAACTGTATCGCACACTTCAAAGCTCTCACCAGCAGCAATGGATTCTGGGTTTAGCAATGACTTGTTCATAATGGTGGAACCACTTTTAACAAGGCGTCTGTCATGTTTTGAAGACATTAGGCACTCTGCCAAATGTTGTAATTTCCACAGAGCTCCCTTTTTTTTAAAAAAAGGCTCCATTTGAAGCTTTGAAAGGGAATATGAAATTACATAAAACTAGTAGTGGAGCAAAACATCTTTAGAATAGATGAAAAGCTTCTGTTAATGTGCGAATTACTTCTGATTTATCCACATTAGCAGCAACAATTAAATCTCTTGGCATTTCAATGACATTTATTTTGTCATCATTAAACACTTTGATTGATCACAGGATGGCTCATTCTGCCTTCCAGATCTTAATGTCACAAGTGGAGTCATTTATTAATGAAAACAGAGTGAAGTCACCATCCATAACAAACACTCTAAGAGTATATGCCGTGAATAAATGAACATTACAAAGTTCCAGAGCTGTTCCCCGCCCTGACAGCCAAACCTAACGTTACTTATTTATTGATCGACTCAGCGCTTCTGTCTTCTTCTCCTGCCCACACCGCGCTAGGTGCACGGCCACGCAGGAGCTGAAACACACTCCTCAGTGAAGGTTGAAGGCGGGAGAAGGCCTTTGAAGATTTCACTGGGAGAAAATTGTTAAACAGTGTTCTTGAACAATGAGGTGACCTCTCCTGCTGCACTTTCACAGCGCTGAAGTTTGCTTTTATTAAAAAAAAAAACTTTGTGCCTTATGCAAGCTCATATTGACTAATAAATTTGTTAGGATTCATGAAAACCCGAGAAAAAACAGAAGATAAGGCTAAAAGCTCCAGGAGAAATCTAGTAAGCGGACCTTGATTGGATTTTTTTTTTTTTTTTTGCTAAGCTTCTATTCACAAGGTCGAGAATCTTTGAAGCTCAGTGTATCATGTTTGAATTCATAATTTAAGAGTTTGCACCCACTTTTGAATAATTTGCACATCGTGGGCTTTATCTCAGACACACACACACACACACACACGGTGCACATACAATACACAACAAAACACACAATCAGATATTTACACACAGGCTAAGATGCTGAAGAGAAACCTGACTGAATATAGTGCGGGTTCGTCCAATCAGCTTGTGCAAACATCACATGATACTGTCTGTAAACGTCCAGATCTTCAGTTATGTAATGTCATCAGTATTTAGCCTCAGTGCATCCTTTAAGGACAGTAGCAGACAGGGAGAAGTCAGGAAATGACTCAATGTTCCAACTCCAAATCATCATAGACGTGCAAACCCTCAGTAACTCGACGCAAAGAATCGGACAAAGAGTCAGTAAACCAGGTTGAAGACGGCGTTAAAAACCAAACAACCATCCACAGAAACATTAAAAAGAAAGGACACAATCCGCTTCCTGCCTGACTCTAACAAACACATTGACCTCATCTCACACACACTGTCTCTGTGGTGCAACATGTAAAATAATATTTCATGATTTTTAGACCGGGGTAGTCAAAATGATTTCAGCAGCTCCAGATCGAGAACATTTTGTCCCGTTCAGGTTCTGCAGCATCGTCATGTCCAAGCTGCATTTTAATTGAATTATACATTAGAGTTATTTTATATTTACTGAAGCAGCACTGTCATTGTATCAATAAATGTCAGACTTCTCTTCTTCTGCTTGTTCATAAACAGAACCAACAATATACACAATACAAGAAACGCTGCTTTGCTTTATTAAGGAGTTTTGTTGCTTTCCAGAAAATCAGTAATTGCACTGATTGGAAATGAACCTGCCCCAGACAAGGTGAACCCAGGTAGAAGCTGTTATCCTTTATTGATTTCCCTTATCGAATCAACACCAATCACGGCGGAGGAGGAGATAATAGAGAAACTGGTCGAGAAACTGGCTGCAGCTGAATATCAAGAAGTTGCAGAGTCACCGTGAACCGAAACACAGTCCCCGGGATTCATTATTCCTTCCCTGATGACAGAGAGACAGTGCTCAGCAACCTTGACCACTTCCCATCCCTCATTTCTGTTGACACCTAAAGTTTGTCCGCGGCTGAACTTTCCAGGCCGCTTTTCACAGCGGCGGTTAATAACCGTTTTCTCCCAGCCCGCCTCGGCGACTCTATTAGCGCCACAGGTAGCAATCAGCTTGCTTGAATGAGCCATTGGGGGGAAAATGACTCTCAAAAGAAAATGATTTTACATCACAATCTTATCCACAAGGGACAGCCGAATGAGCTTTGACTCAGTTCATAATCAGCGTCAGACTAAGAGTGAGTACTTACAAGGGTCAGGCTGGCATTATTCATGAGGACTGATGTTTGTGTATGTCAATAATAGAGTCTGATCACAGTGACCACGGCAGAGCGAGAGGTGACAACATTTAGCTTCACCTCGATTCATCTTTCCAGACCCAGAAATTATGATAATTATTCAATAATTGTCCTCTGCTCTAAAGAGAGAGAGAGAGTGGGTCATTTGTGAAATCAAATTTAAATATAACTGCGCTCAATCACAACACACTGCGTACAATTAGAAGCTCACACAAACACACACACACACACACACACACTCGTGGTCTGTGTACCGTCCCTCCCGCCCTGCAGTCGAGCACATTAAAAAACAATTAGGCCTCTCTGATTTGTCTGGTTTTTCCGAGCGCCTCGCCTCGGCTGCAGCCCGTAGAGTCCAGCTGCTTCCCTCAGGCCTCTGCAGTGCGGGGAGGGCAAGAAAACAAAAAGAAACGCTCCTTCAAAAGACAGAGGGAGGAAGACAGAGGTAGACGGAGGGGTGGTGAGGGGGCTTCACTGCAGCTGAAGTGGTGGACAGAATGAATCGTGTGGCGTCTTGAATGTGTAATGGCAGTGGAGCAGGCATTCATGTGTGGCAAGTCCTGTCGGGTGGATACTGTTGTTGTAAGCTCTCTAATTATGTTGCCAGGCGAGCTGATGGACAGGCACGGAGGATGCAAAGCCTCTGGAGAGGCAGGATTTAAAAAAGAAACCGACACAATAGCCGAGAGTTTTCCATCATTGACTATCTGCTCGGCACCTCGCTGTCCTCTTTTTGTCTGCAGGGCATCGCTAAATGTGACGAGTTTGAAGAGAAAGAAAAGTTAAAGTCACATCTCAAACGGTAACAGCAAACCTCTGATGTTTTCTCTCCCAAGCTCTTCCCTGTAAGTTCCATAAATCCACCGATGACTCCAACAACTTCCCTGTAAACCAAAGCATGTCCAAACCAGTCTGTGCACCAGGCAGACCAGGACTGACTCATTTAATGACCTCAGTCTTCAGTTGGTTAGTCAAATCATTAGTCACGGTCTCGATTGGTTGGACCAAAAACCTGCAGCCTCGTCGACCTAAATCTGATCTAAGCATGCAGGTTACATGTCATTCATGTTAATGCAGCCAAACAGACACTCAGGACAAATGACTTTAACTTAAACCAGCACTGTTAAGATCCAGCCGATGTGTTCAGTTGCGTACAGACCATGTCCGTGTCCTGTGGCTGAGTAAAGAGTCCGTGAGAAGTGAAGATTGGTGTCCGAGTGTTTTTAGTCAGCAGCAGGATGGAGCGGGTAAACGTTACACCACCCAGGTGATTTAAAGACTTCATGATGGACACATTGTGCACACACACACACCGCTAACTGTACTCAGCTTCATGAAGCATGTGGTTGAACAAACGGACTCAGGCTGGGAGAAAAACTCCTCAGTAGGTTAGGGTTAGGGTACATGCTGCGTTTTCTTTATTTCTGTGACATTAGTGTCGCGTCTTTGGTGAACTCCTTTAACATATTGTCAAATCACCTGCAGACATTTCGACTTCACGGGCGAGACTAATACTGTCAACAACAGCCGAGGCGGTGAGTAAGCAAGCACAACGCCCTTGAACTGACAGTTTAATGGGATGCAGCCATCAATTCATGTAATTAATTAATCAGCATAGGTAACATCTCTTGCAGGTCGCCCGTCCTGAGGAGACGCAGCCGTCCTGTCGGATGAATCGAGGGTTTGAAGACAGAGAGTGTCGTGCTGTGTACAGATTGCAGCTCCTCTTCAGGCAAACTGAGATTTGTGATTTTTTTCTCGCTATATAAATAAAATTTGACTTGACTTACAGCTGTGTGACATGTCAGAATGTCTGCTGGACTGGCTGGGCTGCTTCAAATAAATCACGCATTACCGCTTAAGTTTAAATCCAGATGGAGCGCACGCTTTAAGCCTGCAGAATAAAATGCTAATACACACACACACATTTCCATCATCTGTGTGCACATTAGGAGTTAACTGTATGGAGGTAAACATCTGGTTGCACTTAATTTCTAGTCAGGTACCATTATTAAATCATTGCAGGGAGGAGAGAATGCAATGAGATGATGTAAATAAGAGCACCAATCAAATCTCAAACTAAATATGGAGTAAACATGAGGGAAATGTTGCATTTGTGCTTATTTCATATGGATTGTCATATTTGTGCAAGCCAAGTAAATTTAAATGATTTAATAAGGCAAAGATTTACCATGTGGGGAGACGGGCGAGGGTCCAAAAGTCCAAATGAAAAACAAAGATCCAAAAGCACAAGACTGAACACACACACACACACACACAGCACAGATGAACTGGCATGTAGCTTGTCTAAGTACAGGAATGGAAAAGGAGAACGATGACCAGCGTTCAGCTGCATAAAGAATCCGACCGATGGCCACGACGTGACGGAGCCATGCCCGGTGGAATACAGGCATAAAGAAAGGTCGAGTCCCCTTCGGGCACAAACACCTTCTGTTGACCAGATTTACTAGAACATTCATTTGTTGCAGGACTATCTTCCCACATTTTAGCAACGCTCTGCTAAGAGGGCATAATGACTGAGTGATGTTTGAATGAGCTGCTGATCTCCACTGAAAGTTATTTCACAGTCAGAACTGAAAAACATGTTTTTTTCGGAGCGTGGAGGGACGATAGAGACGCCTTCTGGAGCCGCGCACAGGTGGAGAAACTATTCTATATGTACACTATTTTAAGAAAATGCTCTTTAGTTTTCTTCTTGACAAATATAATAACATAATGTTTCTGTACTGATCCTCACAGGACGGGTCCAGCATCACTCCGTATGAGAGGTCTGCTTGCAGATTGCTTCACCTCTGTCAGTCTCGGCTCCATGGACAGGTGACTTGGAAAGGGCGGGATAATCCCCGCCAATCAATTACCCTTCACAGCCAAAGTCATCAGGCGGCGCCGGCCGGGCTTATTCCAGCAGTTGTCGAATCAAATGGGGGAAATGAAGGGAAGCATTTAAGTGAAGCACACACGTTCCACAGAGCTGTATAACCTGCTAATGGAGCGGCGTATGGCGGCGGGTCCCCAGTGACCTCGCCACTCTTGACATGATTGATACAGGCGATTTAAAAGCGGCTCGCCTACTTTTGATTGTGGCCACTTTGTCGCAATTTCTCTCAGATTAGACAATCCGGTGTTGGAGGAAAGCAGGAAGTGATAAACTGGTTTCTCCCGGAAGTCGGGTCACTGTGCGGTCACGGCCGGTAATCCCTGCCACGTGGATCATCACCAGTGAGTCCAGTTAGTTACCGCTCAGGATTTAGTCTTCATTTCTTGTCACGTCGGAGAGGTCGCTCACAAGTCACCCGGCGCTGATGGAGAGGCAAACATCCCGTCTGACTGGTGCTGGTGCTGGTAATGATGGTGGTGATGATGCTGATGGTGGTGCTCTCCCTCTGTCTGTGTTTCATCATCAGGAGCGAACACCAGAGGCAGAGGAGACGTGTATTAGAGGCTGGCTGATGGCGTTCATTTCAATCGCAGCCAATTTATTCTCCCAAATAATACAAGCACTAATCTAATAATGACAAGGAGGGGAAATTGCTTCCCACCAACGCTCTGCCACGCACGCACACACTCTTGTTAATATCAGTGTGTGTGTGTGTGCTAATGCATACGTGTGTGCGCGTGTGCCGGCGTGAACGTGCGCGTGTCACATTTGCTTCTATTGTGGCAAAGTGTGCTCGGATTTCGTCTCTAATTTTAGTTACAGTTTGGCAGGATTGCTCATAGTGTGTGCTGTGTGTGCTGTGTGTTGTGTGTTTGAGAGAGGCAGGCTGAAACTAATTCTTCTTACCATTATCATTATAAGACAGGGTGAGCGGAGCTGAGAGGGGATTACTGTCTTTGTCATCCTCTACATCGCTTACTTTAATAAAACTTCAAGCCTGTGATTACATTTCATATGCAAATACAGTATGCCGCGTGAATAGAGAATGAGCGGTAAGACGAGGTTAACTCCCGTGTCACTCCACATCCCGTGCGCTCTTCATGTGCACGTGTGTGCTACCGAAAGTACAAGGAGTGACACTGTGGAAAAGTACTCCATGACAAGAAGAACTGAACTCAGATCTCTAAGGCTGCGAGTCGGCGGCAGCGGCTGCAAGACGACATCATCTTAAAGAAAAAACAAACAAGGTCCCGAAATGATGCCATTCAAAATGTTCAGTAAGTGTCAGCCTGCTTCATTAGCTGCGAATTAAGCTTAGAAAACCCTCACCTGGCTGGAAATAAAGAACCGTATCATTAGGAATAAACCTGCGTCCTGCGTGAAGTAGCCGAATAGGGTTGGCTACTCAATTTTAACATTGCTGTCATAACGGTGGCCTAATGTTTTCTGAGGTGGTGCGTGATGATTGGTATAAAAATATATCGCATAATTAAAAGGGCAGTTGGATCACATGAGCTGTTTGAGGTTTGGCTCAGCCGACCGCTGCTGCTGGTCCGCTCTGTCCTCCCCTCTCCAGCCCGGTCACATCAGATGGACGCTCACCATGAGCTGGATTCTGTTCGTGGTTTTTCCTCGCCACCGTCGTCACGTGCTTGCTCATGGTGGGAATTGTTGAGTCTCTGTAAATAATAGTACAAAGAGTGCAGGGCACCAGCAGACAGAGATGCTGGTAGTTCTGTGAACAGAAGGCCACCTCAGAAATACAAGTAAGCACCATCTCAAGCACTAAATATTTGATTTGATTTGAGGCTGATCGCTCCAAAAACTGTTCTGCGGTCAGTGGCAAAGAAAACGCTGTCTGATGCACTGATGGCAGGGTAAAGCAGTGAAACAGTCTTAATACGGGGTTTTGATTGGCAAGAGAAGATGTAGACTGTCTGCTGCCAACCGATATTGATTTTTTCTGAGCTGGCTTAAATCCGTTTTTCTGCTGCTTCTGTCCAGAGTGCCTATCTCTGCCTCTGTGCTGGGATCCCTGTCTACCTCTACAAGCAGCCGTCTACTGTAACACACTGACTGTGGATAAGTGCATCACATAGTTTAACTCTGCTAAACTACTCTAAAGTACTTTAACTACAGCAAGTACGTTATTTCCTTGGAAAAAACGATACATTCCCATGAAATGGAAATACTTTCCATCTGAGGTAGACACATATAACATAAAACACAATATTCTGAGGTCCATAAAGATGTACATTATATGGGACTGTGCTAGCTCTGCCTACGGTTGCATGCTGCCAGCAATTTCTTTCCAAACAGTCTTCCATGTCATTGCTCACTCCTCTCCCTTGATAATGTGCAATTCTCAAAAATAGGACAATCATGTCAAGCCGGCCTGGCTGCATCGGTCTTTTTGACATGCCTCCTCGGCGGTCTGCCCTCACATGTGATTTTGTGTGTGACCGTGTGCGTGTTTCATTCATGTCAGGGCCGGATCAGGTTGGTGGAGAATATATATATGTGTGTGTGTGTCATTCCCCTGACACACCTCACAGGGAGAGGCGAAGGACTACAGCAGAGCTGACAGTGCATGACTAAATGCCCCCCGTGAACCTGCCTGAATGGAGCTGACTCCTCCAATGAGGCAGGGCAGACGAGACAAAGCACATGTGGGCGAGGGACCAGAGAGCGATGGAAGAGGCTGGGCTGGATGTGTCAATCTTCCTCGCTGGGGGACAAGGAGACTCTGTGTTGGGGGTAAAGGATGGGAAAGTAGGCAGTGACCGGGCCAAAGCAGGACACTGAAAACCGGAACTATTGTTCCTTGATTTGGTTTTGAGGGTGTTTTGTTTCTTTGGAAGGATGGGAAGCATGGTGACAATGAGCTTGATGGATGTCCGCGCCTCTGCCCTCTAACATCTGTGGATGATTATTCTTTGTGCCATGCCACTTCTTGGGTTTTTGTAGGAAACTGCTGAAAAGGAGAGGTTTGATTCCTCATCTGATGAGCCTATTGTTCACCAGAGAGATTTTCTCACAAGCCGATGTCTATAACTACATTGTAATCTCCTGAGATTAGTCCGTCCCCTACTCCAGAAATCAGCCCCGGCAACCAAGAAGTTCAAATGAGGTTGAGCATTTTTAAATTTCACCTTCTCCGCTCCGTGCAAAGTCAAGTGCCGGTGCTTGAAGCCAGAGTTTGGGCAAACCCATATTGAACTAATCAATCACCTAATTCAGTTTCTCGTTGAAATTGGCTAATTATCCCAGAGCCCAGTGGAAAAAATCAATCTTGCTGATGATTCTGATTGGGCCAGCTGCACTTCAGCTGATTATAAAAGAGGCTTGATTGGGCGAGAGAAGGTGCTGTGATCAGAGAAACAAAGAACCGAATACCTGCCTGTTATTCGTGGTCCAAAACATCAAGATGACACTTGAAGCTGAAGAATGAACGTGGAAAATTACAGTGACGGAGGGACTTACCTGCTCGACGTGGTGAGTGGGCACGGCGCTGCTGCGTGCGTGCGTGCAAGGTCACAGCGCCGACGACTTGTAGATCAGAACATGAGAAACATAAAAACGTCTCCACGTTTTACCTGAATTGATGAGCAGAGCTAACGGGGCGTCAAGATGACGAACTGCGTCATCAGATCCCCGCGGAGAAAACGCTGAATTGAACGTCGTCAGCACTCCCGGAGGTTTTTTTTTTTTTTTTAAATATATTACAAAGCAAAAGCGTGGATTAACTTCATGTATTATTCAGCTTTGACAGATAATCGGTTTTTGCTCGGGCTGTGTTTACGATCGAGGTTACATCTGCCGCAACGTTCGGTTCATATTTTATTGTATTTTCTCGGCTGGCACCAAATAATACAATTCAAGTCAAATCATACTTCAATCTCATGCACTGCAATCTCAATCTCATTAGAAGAGGCGTGCGCATGGCGCTGCATGCTCGGGTGGCGGTGGTCATCGCTTTGCCTTTTTTAAACTTTGCTGTTTTTCATGCACGCACTGTTTTTTGTTTTATCCATTATTTCGAAGCAAACAACCAATTATGCAAATGGAACTCGAAAGCAACGCATTCAGCAGATTTCAAATGAGTTTTTCTGTCTTCTGCTGTGCTCTTTGTGTATTTTTGATAAATCAAGTAAAGCTACAGGCTATGCATCACTCTCTGTCATCTGTCAGCAGGAAATGAATGGTTACTCGCAGCTTTACTCTGGGCTTTTGTATCCTGCTCCCTCTGAGGACGACTACCGCGGGAGAGCAGGCGAGGTAGAGGTGAACAACGAAGGGGGAAAAAAATCTGATTTAGGGTCTCCTCTGAGAAATTCATCTGCGACATTATCATCTGATATCTGAAACATGGCTGCGTCTGTGTACATCAGGACAAAGCACCCTTTAAATTTTCACCAGGACGTGCCGCCGAGTCTGGATGGGTAAGTAAAGCAGAGGGAAGAGAAATCAATAGAAACGCTGGGGTCTGTCGCAAATGAGCGAAAGAAGATTCATGCAGCAGTCCACTAAAAATAGATAAAAAACCGACAGAGTAGATATGAGCCAGGCAGCTCAGAGCCAGAATCTCCTGAGCGCGCCAGTCTTCTTAGGCCCTCCTTAGGCCTTTAAATCCCCGAGCATGCAGAGAGGGCCGCCGCCAGCCGCCTGCAGCACGCTCCTTCCGTCCCTCTCCGCCACCTTATCGTTCATTTCCACTCCCGTCCTTGGAAGGTCACACAGTCTTCTTGTCCAACTTCTCTCCTCTTCCACCACTCTGTCTCTAATCCAAGTGTCAACATAGATGGAGCGTGCACATATGGCGAATGGCACACATGCATAGATGGATACTACACACACACACACAGATGGATCCTCTGACAGCGCTTTCAACATAAAGTGACCAGAACATATGCCTGTCAGCACACACTGACAATTAAGGGCCAGATTGTGATGGGAGACAGTTGGTTCCCTTTTCTTCCAACCCTGAAAAAAACGTACGGATCTTAACGAGACGTTTATTCTGTAATTGAGACTTAAAGGGGCTCCGTTCATTGTACTCACATAAACCATCAAACATGTTTCATAAAGTCATTGTTAAAGCTGGTTTCTAAATGACTGCACGTCCAAACACCCGCTCCGTCGTCCAGGCGGTTTCAGTGTAACCCCAGTAAACACGTCGGTGCTTGACTTGCTAAAAGCATCAGCTCCTCCAGTCTCAGTCAAAATATGTAGACAGCTGAGAACAGACCTCCCACTGCAGCGACAACAAAACAACCAACAACAAGCTGCAAATACGAACATTCTGCAGGACTCAGAGAAAAAGATTGGACCGCTTGGGGACAGTTCATCCTGAGGGAGACGCGTGCAGCAGAGTCATCCTCAGAGAACCATGACTGTCATCACCCTGCATATAATGAGCTTTATCGACACCAGCAGCTGTTACAAGCAGAAAGGCCAGGCAGTGCAGCCACGTCATGTGTTCGTCTAAAAATAGCACCTTGCAGTGTGTAGCCTAACATCTGGCTCCAAAACATTCGCTTTTTGAATCCATCTGCAGACACGATGAGTCGTTCTCATGAAGGACGTGCTGACGCGTCACAGCAGGAGCAAACGAATGACGGCTGAATTCCATTACGCTTCTTCATGATCCTGGTATCGTGTCTCACTGTCACACTGTCATGGTTTAATGGGACACTAAATACAACAGAGCCATCGTTAACATCATTAGTCCAAATGTCTGTTATCTCACACACAGATAAACTAACTGCACCAACCTTCACTGTAACCACTACTTGACTGATCCCAATCCCAATCCTGGCCTCGTCGTATCTCAGTGCAGCAGTCAGTCGTGTGCTTCATGTCAGGACGACTCAGGCAGTCCAAACTCAGAGTAAGTGACACCAGCCAGCAAGTTAAAGTTAACAATGACAACAGCTCGGCTTCCGAGATATTTGAGCCCGTTTGCTTTATCAGATGGGGAGAAATGTGGCCATGAAATGGCTGCTAACATTTTTTATTATGTGTACAGCTCTGCTGAGCCTCGGGCGGCTGTTAAATCGTGGTGGTTCAAAATAAATATGCAAATCAGAATATGCTCCGTGTCTGGAAGTATTCTTTAAATTGATAACATTAGACCACTTTCTGCAACGCTGCAGTCTTCATCATTCAAACTGTGTTTTTCCATCACAGAATGATTTAATAATAAATCATATGTTTGACTGAATAACAGGTGCACACACACAGGTAACGCAGTACACTTCCACACTGCACAGGTCAACAGTCAGGGGCGATAATGTGCCAACAAACAAGCAAGAGGAAGATTTCCAAGCAAACATGAAATTCTTACATTTCCTGTAAAAAGAGGCAGCAAACTCTAAAATAACATGAAGGACCTGTTGTTGTTGTTGCACTCTACAAGCTGCTGAATAATTAATGCACAGACACATTTATATTTCTGATTAACACGATGCTCTAACACAAACCTTCACAGCTCCTTAACTTAAACAGTTCAGGGGACAAGAAGTCAAGCCAGGGCACCCACACGGCACGGATCGTTTCATTGGCTAACACGAGTCCTGGCGTTCTATTGGTCGGGAGAAGAGAAGGGCTGAAGCTCATCTGTGTGAGCTACATTATATCTGAGTGCGAGTGTTACAGTGTGAGAATAAGCAGAGCAAATCTGAAGCACAGGCGAGGGTTGGGATTTGGGGAAAGCATTAAAAAATCTGAACGTGAAATCGATGAGTCATGCTTCCAAATTGAGAGACCACACTCTTGAATAAAGATAAGAACATTTCTAAATGCTAAGTCAAGGACTGGAAAAAATATTCTCACTGTCCAGAAACTGAAATTCGATGTGAGGACAGAGTGGAACGTTTCCTGTTTCTGTCAAAGTTTGGTTGGATTTGTCAAAGCACACAAACATACAGTGACCACACTTTGTCTCCCATTATAGTTAACACAGCTTCAAGGTCTCAGGAACAGAGTCCCATGCATACATAAAATATGAGCGCTAATGACCAGTTTCACCATTACTGCAACGTACAATTACCATCATAATGATTTGCCATTTATTTGCTTTCACAGCAATGTGAAGAATTGGGTTTAATTAATAATTTGCTAGTGAGGAATTAATTGGAGGATGCGGCTGTCGCAGCTGTGCGAGCGTCCCCCTGCTTTGCACTGAGGGCACAATTAAAGTGATGATTGCCCCGGCTGCCATGTTGAAATGTGACCTGCTTTGAAGACCAAAAAACGGAGGGGGAGGAGGAGGGGGGAGGAGGAGGATGTGAGTTTGGGAAGTGACACTGACAGACAAATGGAGGGTGTTTGCTTTAGCTGCTGTCACTGATGCCGGTCCGGGATTTGGAGCCGCATGATAATATTTTTAAACGCATGCGTCTGCATAGTCTTTAGCCGGGTTTGCATTAGAGGGAAGCTGTTAGCGTCATGAGGTCTGTGTAATGCATGAATGACCCTCAGCCTTTTGCATCCTCAGAGACACATTAACACCACGGTGAATGTTGCCCTTTAACATTCTGCATTTTGTCACTTCATGTTTTGGTAACGCAGACCTTGAGCTTCATGGCTAAAATACCAAAACCATTCTTCAATTTTTCATGACAGGAAGAAGATTGAAAACGTGTTTCCAGGGTAACTGGGGAAAAAAATGCTCAGTGAAAACAAACAAACATCTGAAATGGTTTGATTTGCAGAGGATTAGCATTGTCAGGGGACGCTGTCATCACCAACAGATTCAGACAGGATTAAAATCACTGTCCACAATTATCATAAATTAGCGCATGTCCCTAGGCGATGTGTGTGCCATGCCGACAGGCCTCATCTGTGACACACACACACACACACACACACACTCCCACAGCACTGAAACATGCAACGACTTATCCACACGACATATTTGTACCGCAACACTGACCGCCATTTGATGCCACGCATGACACGCATGACAGGTGTATTCATTCATTCAGCAACGTGACGTCACCCTGGCAGTCTCAGTGCAGCTTTTATACTCTTTGCTGATAATATGTCTCATTTTTAATCCACAACTTTCGCTTGTAATCCTGAAGGATCTGGATACTTCCTACCTGTCAGCACGGGTTGAACTGAGCATCAATATTGCACAAGCCTAACATGACCTCGGTGACCTCTTGCTGTGGGTCACTGATTGCATGCACTAAGGCAGCAGAATCGTATATTATTGTGTATCGAATGACAGAATCGTGACGAAAATAAACAAAAATCCAATCAGATTTTTATTAAAAGCAAACAAAAAACAGCCAGATTGTGTCCACCTGCCGCCAAGTGGCGGTCACTGACCCCGGCACAGCCAAACACCGAGTAATAACCAGGCACGTTCCCCGGAGGTCTCCCCTCTCTCCTCTAATCCATGTGAGACGAGCTGCACGGCTCCAGAGGAGATGAATGAGCACAGCGCTCAGTTTCAACAAGATCACACACACCAGCAGGCTTCCTGTTTATTACATGAGCAAACCCGGACACGGCAAGAGCAGAGAGGAAGAAGAAAATCATCAGGATCAGCGGTCCAGAGGTGGACACGCTCTCCTGGACAAAGACAAGTTGGAATTTGTCATTGTGGTCAGGATGAGGGACAGGAGACGCCGGCAGCGTCGCTCGGATGGACTGTTTATTTTTGCTGCTGGTCCGAGGCAGATAGAAACTTGAAAAGGATTATGCACCTATCCAACACTCTCCTCTGTAATCCTTCGAGAGGACAACAAACACCTGAGGCGCCACGCCTCCGCAAAGCCCCCAAAGATGAGTATATACAATGCTGACAGAATGTTTGCGACTTAAAAAGCTGATTTCCTAATTTACATCTCTTACAAGTCGTTTTTTTACTCAAGGTCGGACATCTTCCCGTGGGGGAACTAGCGGAAGCACTGCAGATGAAAACCCGTCCAAGTTCTCCTCTCTAAACAAGCTGTCAGATTTAAGGAGGCCAAGATTGGACCAACAACATGTCATGTCTTCAGAAGTGATTTTCAAGAAGTCATTGTTTGCTTCTCAGCCCCTTTAGAGCTCGTTTTATGTGCTTGAGTGAATTAACACAAGCAGACGTTTGACGGGGAAATAATCCTCCCTTCAATCCTCACGACCACTTCCTCTGCAAACGTCGAGTTCGGTGGGAACAAACATAATCGTGCTGCAGGAAGAAACCAGCGTGGTAATTCGTCTGACCTATAAAAACGTCTTTGCATTCCCACATTTAAAAAAGTTCCACTGGTCTGGATTCAACCGGTCGCCCATTTAATTCCTCCGTTTCCTTTCAAGCAGCTCAGTTTATGGATCACAGAGAGGCCGCCGACCCAAACAGCTTCAGATACAATCAAGGGAGTGCACTCAGCTTTCCTGACGATTTGTTGGAGGTGAAGTAGCTGCCTCTGCACTCTGCTCAGCATCAAATTAAGGTAAAAGTAAGCGGCTAAGGCTCTGATTCAATTTTGACAGAAAAAGTGGAGCCACATTCATTGAATTTCAAAATCTTCTTGACCTCCGAGCGTCCCTGCTGGAACGCGATGTTCAATGTAGTCTCGCATTAGCGAGACCTGTCTCCGCGGCGCACGGTAGCAGCGTGCCAGCACGGGACAATGGCCTGCCAGAAAGCATTGTCATTCTGCTGTAGGTGACAGAAAAACATTCTGGGCTGTTTTCATCCAGTATCATCAAGGGCACGGAGCTGTGCAAAGCTCCAACCTGCTCACCAGACGCGTTAGTAGAAAACTTTTGAAACCCTGAATTACATTCAGCAGCGACATTCGTGAATCGCTTCCCCAAACTACCACAAACCGATGGGACGCAAACCACCTCAACCACCCGCACCGAGCACACAGAACATTGAGACCAAATCTGCAGTATCGTAAAAATAAGTAATCCTTTAGGAGGACTTAGGCCATCACTTAATTTTAGCATCAGCCTCAGACGTGCTTTGTGTTTGGTTACGGTGACCAGATGTCCTGGTTTTGTTCAGGATCTGTCCCAGATTCAAGCTGGCTGTCCTGAGTTCTGACAAATACCTCTAAAATATTCAAACGTCCTGGTTTTCAACATTCACGACCAAACTGTCATCACATTTAAATAATTACACTACACTAGTTTTCAGACGTTTATCATTTCCTGTGCCACCAATTACGACCAAACCCAACGTACGCTTGTCCCGTCTGAGTTCACCACTGATTTGTCAGTATATGTGTCAGTCGATGTTGTTTTCAAGGCTGGTGCATGAGCTATGATGCTTCTGACAGATCCTGTCAGCCTGCTTCAGAACGTCTGAGGCTCCCTCCTCCTTTCATACAGCACCCAGCAGCAAGAGCCACAAAAACGCTGCGTTTATGGTCTCCATGGTGTTGAAAGGCTGGTGTGATAAAATCATAGAAATAATTGACCCCGTCCTACATGTGAGCCTGAACACACCACACACTTTAGGGTCTTGGTTTGGGGTTGGTGATAGTCAGTGTTTGCACACTAACATGCAAAACAATGGAACATGGGGAACACGTCGGGAAAAAATGCTGATGGATGCAAATACATTCAAGAGCAGCCTCACAGAGTCGCCAGCGTGACTGTAGACTCAACACGTTCTTGTGCTGTAGCTACTGGCCGCTTCAGGAATACACCAGTCCACCCACAGCAGAAGCAAAACATCGACAACTGCAATGCTACAAAACGCAGCATCCCAGGAGAACGGCTAAACTGTACAGTGTTCAAACATCTGCTGTCACTTAGAAACCAGCAGCAGCATCCAGGCAGCAAAGAAGCAGTCAGCTTCTCCAGTGCTTCACACATTCAGAGCATCTTGTTAGTAATGTGAGGCAGGCTTTAATTGGCAGTGTTAATTAGCTAGTATATTATCCTGTAATACTGTCGTTTCACCGGAGTGAATGCACTGTTGATGCAGGCAGCGAGGCGTTAAACTCAACATGTTTTATTGGGGTATTAATACTGGTTATTATTTACTGCTGCTGCAGTCGGCCTGCGAAGAATTCAAAGCAGCAGAGACTATCAGACAAATGTACGAATGACGTTTGAGCAGCTCGCAGATGAAAGCGTTTGTTTCAGGTGTCCCGTAGTTTCTGAGAGGAGCGCAGACGACGTCTTCATGAGACAGAGTGAGATTTCTAATTAGACTCAGCAGATGGTGTTGTGCCGTATCACTGTTGACTCATGTCAGCGTGATTTTTTAACACACACACACACACACACAAAAACAAAACATGCACACGTGTACCTGGTAACAAGTCAAAGAGTCTCAGCCCTGCTGGTGCCCCCTACAGGCTGGAAGCGCTCGCCACACCCAGCGAATGAATCACACAGCTGAAGAGGAGCTTAGGTTCAGTCTATCTTTCCAAGCATGAGCAGCTGGGTATCTTTTCATCACCTGTCTCTTTATAACCAGAAAACAAAGCTACTCTTCTTGCTCTTTAAGCTCTTAATTCTCATTTGATGCTTTCTCCAGTTCTGAACCACCGCGCTCACTTCAGCGTCTCGTTTCTGTTTCCAATAAAGCAGGTTGGAAAAATTCTGTGTTAGCTCGAACTGACGAAGCTACATAATGTTTACACTGCCTGAAATAGTCCATGTATTAAATGTAAATATTCCAGGTGTCTCTGCCATATTTGGCACATCAGGACGTCCATATTAATCAGAAGGTCGACGGTTCGATACTGAACCCCAAATTGCCTCTGAAGGCTTCGTCATCGGTGTGTGTGCCAGCTCTGGATGCAAACACGCCTGTGTTCTACTGCTCCACTCAGTGAGCTGCTCCTGGTTAAGTGCTGAGCAAGAAATGTAATTGCACATGCAAATGGTGTTACCTATACTGAGAGGAGAAGCTTGTAGTCAAGTATCCATCCGCTGCTGCTGTCATGTCAGATTACTTCACAGTGTGCACCTTGGTCCTCCGTTAAGATGTTACTTTAAAGTATCTCTGCTGCTCTTCATCCTGCACTCGTGAATGGCAGAAAGATAAATGATTCAAAAAAGGCAGGTGGGGCTTAAAAGCAGCATTAAAGGGAGAAGTCAAGCGTAAAGCAAGGAAAGAAAAGGTAAAATCAAGACCTCCAACTAAACGCCTGGAGAAATGAAGTGAGGCATGCGGTGTGTCTGCACTGCTCCCCCGTTTCCACAGGCCAGTGATGGATGGAAGTCAGCAGATTGTTGCAGCCTCAGCCGATTCATCCAGGAATGTTGTGACATCTACTTCTAATGGCATCTGCGTTCCATGAGAATCAAACCTAACACCATCTGACAGAAACATATGTCTCCGTTGTGCCTGTATGACTCCGGCTCTCCGGGCTCATCTCTACTGTATAGGGATGAAAAGGAAAGCTTTGTTTCCCAGTGACTCGCTCAGACGTTCACTCGATGCTCCTCTGATCTGCCTGCTGCTCACACGTAGAACAGCTGACTCCTTATTAATGTTAGAGAGAGATTAACCTCATATTATACATATACATGTTCTACATGCTCTCTGCATTTTTGTTATTTAGCGCCCCCAGTGTCAGAGTGTAATACCACTGTGGTAACTACGGACAGCTGTACGCGTGTACTAATACTACTACAACATGTGTCTTTCAGCCTTTTATTCCACCAACCACTAAAAGTTACTCTTGTCCGGCGGCTTCTTGCTCGCTCACTCTCTCCTTTTCTCTTCTTAGCTTCCTCCGTCAGCGTCCTCTTCACTCTCTTCTCCTCTGCCATTATGTCCACAGAGGCGGCTGAGCTCGGTTACATTGCCTGCTACCCCAGCTCCTGTTCTGGCACGACACTGGTGCTGCTCCCTCGTCAGCATTCCCCGACTCAGGCATGAAAAACTCACAACAGCTGTGTGAAACACTCCCCGGTGCTTTGGGCTAACAGCAGCTACAGTTGGCAGCAGTTCACTTTACTGTCCATTTACCGTAAAATTATTAAGTCATGCAATGTTATTGTCACCTTCAAGAGATTTCACCCTCAATATATATCACGCCTCTCTCTGGAGCTCCAGCAGGAACAGGGCATTTTGTTTTCACTCATTAATATTAATGAGTCGCTCTCCTGATTGGCTGACAGTCAGTCTGTCACTCAATTTTAAAATAAATAATGAAAATCTCAATAATACGGGACCTTTGAGGGATTTCTCTATAAATGAGTTTACGTGATGAAAGCGGATCTTTGTTCCCCAATCATCTTTTCATCTTCTTCTATCACGTCCTCACCCGTTTATGAAAACATTTTTATTGTATGAGGACATAAAATCAAACTGAAAATCAGTTTAAAGTAAATTACTCCATTCCGGGAGTCGATAAAATGTGATCTACACATCGATTTTTTCAAAAAGAAAGTGATGAGCCTCGCAGATGAAGTTACGGCGCAGTCGTACGTACCATGACTGTTATGTGGCAACGATCTTTCCATGAATCTTCTGTACTCATGTGTCCATCCATACAGGACATAAATAAATAAATTGGGCTACAGGGAACGGGGCTGTTGGAGGGTAAACACACCAAAATGCCACACCTAATAGATTGGCTATTTTTCATATTAGGAATTAATGAGTCATTTTTTTCCAATACAAAATGTCAGATTGTGAATTTAAGGTCATGTTTGTTTTTGCCACACACCTGAATTCATTCTGCTGTCGCAGGAAGTGACATTTGAAAAGCAGCTGAAAGGGGAAGTAAGGCTAAAACCTCGAGATCGAAGTCTGTCTGCTGCGACGGCCTGAGTGTGAATGATCAATGCTTTGCTTCGAGCAAACCGGCTCAGAGGATGTTTGGACCGGGTATCAGAATCATTCTTTAATCTCTCAAAAACAGAAATAATGACCGGCGATTTGTCTTTGAACAACACATTCAAGCCCCAAATCTGTCCGCTGGAATTACTCAGCATGCTGACAGCTGAATACTGAGCGTGCTGCAGGCAAATCCCAGGTGTTAATATGAAATAACTGTGTGTGTGTGTGTGTGTGTGTGTGTGTGTATTAATCACGTTCAGGGGACAACAGCACATTCATACAGTCACATAATGGTGGCTTGCCCAACAAGGTGGACGTTTATTTTTAGGTTTGGACTTCGGTTTCTCCAGGCTTAAGGTCGGGTTTGGATTTTATATTTTCACCAGAACAGTCACAGCGTCATCAAGACTTTCCTGTCTGGGTCTAATTCAGGTGAGGGTGATATAAGCATGTTGATCTAGAGGCCAAGATCCAACGAAGGGTGGCGATGGTTGGGGTTGGGAAGAACTGGAGGTTCCTCAAACAGTTGGAGATGGTTGTGTTAAAGCTTCAGATGAAGCTCAGTATGTTTCCTCGAAGGTCTCAAAGTGTCTTGAACTTTTTGTAACTTTCCAAAATAGCCAATTTGACAAGTGTGACCATGAATGTCGAGGTGTTTCTTTCTTTGTCACAAACTGTCTTTTTTCATCCTTCACACAGTTACCAGTTTCATGGCTACAACCGAATGTCCTGATATCCCCACACCTCTGAGTGAATCAGCTAAAACACCTTTATCTTTGGATGAGCTGAGACAATTTGCTTTTGTACTGATGTTTCTGTTTCAGAATATTCTAGTTTGAAGTGTATCTGCAGTCGTACAAGAAAATCAAGACAAACTGGATTCAGCGCCGTCAGAGGACACGCCCCCACAGTCCTGGAGCTGAGAGTTCATTTTCACCTGATTTTGACACCTGATTTCATAAACTTGATGATATTTATATTAATATATCTTAGACTTAGTTGTCTATTTTTTCAGTTTGGTTTTTGGTGCAACAGCCCAGTTAGGTTCAGGAAAGATTTGGGTTGACATGGTTTAACGCTTGGATTCAACGTCAGCGTGTTTTCACACAGGACACAGAATCTTCTGGCAGAAAGCTCTGAGGACAAACGTCTGCCAGGTGCACGAACACCAGGTACAAATTGAGAGTTTCACAAATCTCAGGTTATCATCTAGGAACAACCCATTCATCTGAGATCTGAGTGTGTTATGCTAGTAGCAGCTAAGAAAAACCACGGGATTCAAGCAGAGAGGAGGAGCGGGCTACAGAGACTCTTTTTAACTCCATACCTCAGATTTGTTTTCAATTTCATACTTTTTCAGTCCCAGCAGATGCTGACTGTGACTGTTCTTGACATTGCAGTCATTTGAAGCAATTTCCCTGATTACACACAACTCCCTCTGGAGCCACAAAAGACTTTTCTACATTTTCAGTCGCACTCTCCGAGACCCATTTCCCCCTTTAAGCTAACATAAACGCTATTCAATACAGTCAACGCAGGTGGCAAGAACAACGTGTTTGTGCAGCAGAGCCGCTGAAATAAATCCTAAACTGATGGTTGTGTAAATGTAAGTGAACAAACTTTACAGATGTTGCACTGTTCGTCCTGTCTGATTACTTTTATCTGTGAGTACGTAAAGCAAGCTGTCCAAACCCAGCTGTCACCATTTTACTTCTCTGTGTCCATTTTGGTGTTTAATTGCATTTCTTCCTGAGAGATAAATGGTGCGATGTTCATCAAGCCACAGCGAAGTTTGACAGCGACACGTTTTTAATGCTGTCACGACCTCATAACTGTCCACTAATTAACATATAGATAGAGGCAGAAATACAACGTGAAATATCTGCATACACACATGCACATCTCTATATATGCAGCTCATTTGAATGTGGAAAACAATGTAAAGGAAAGTTCAGTAATACTCGATTACTTTATAACCACAGGGACACAGGGAGTCCACCATGTTGAACTGCGATTTTTCTACGGTAGCCCAGAACAGACAAACCAAACTCAGATCTAGATACAGACTTTTGCTTTTTAAAATTTTAATTTGCCAACCAGAGTTTTTCTTACATGCTTGGAAAAAGAGGGTGAGGCGTGGGAGAGTATCCGATTGGTTGCAAGCTGCAATTTCACCGCTAGGTGCCACTAAATCCTTTAAAGTTAACAAAAGGTCACTGAATATATAAGTTTAAGTATTTTTCTGTGTCAAGTCATCATCTATTCTTCAAGGTTTGTATTTGATTTAAATGTCGACTGAGAAAAACGTATTATCGATGTTTTTTCTGCACACTCCGTGGCAGAAAAAACATTTCCAGAGGTCATATTTTTTTCTGTAGGAGATTAAATGAAAGCGGAGCTGCTGTTCAAAACATTTTAATCTAATTTTTCCCCCCTCTTCCCTTTACAATTCTCATTATTGTTCTATAATGTATTAGAGATCTGGCTCAACACCTTTCCCTCTGAAAAGCTCTTTATTCATTCAGAGGAGTGCTACCCCGCTCTCCGACTTTCCCACTGACTCAGCAAGGCAGCATGAAATAACATTGCTTCAAATTAGACTGCTCCTCCAATAACCAGATAGAGTTCAAAGGGTGCTTAATCTCACCTGTCACTCAAACGGCGGGGAAGGAAGGCCGGCATCAATGGAGAACAAAACGGCAGCTGAAAGTGCGCGCGGGATAACGGCGCGTCGAGGTGAGCCGGAGGTCTTTGATTACTTTTTTCAGCTGACGGACGATTTGGATTCATCATCGTATCTGGAGTGTTTTTTCCTCCGTCCATCACTTCCTGTTAGATTTGACAAAAACAACAGAAACATGTTTTGACTGTAATTAACAGGAATTGGGCTGCATGAAGAGCAAAACCAGCAGCGATGCAGGGACGTGTGAGCTGATCGGCGTCGGGCTTTTCTTTTATGTCTCCAGTGTGACGAAACGCTCAGACGCTCATGAGCTCCACGAGCACAGCAGGTCTTAGCAAAATGCTAACATCAGCTCATACTG
The DNA here is from genome assembly GCA_023373845.1 of Nibea coibor. NCBI lineage: Eukaryota > Metazoa > Chordata > Actinopteri > Sciaenidae > Nibea > Nibea coibor. The sequence continues at coordinate 24,872,875 of CM041726.1, read as the reverse complement.
CAACTTAAATATATTCAATTTCTTTGTATTTAAAACATAATTATTTAATACAAATTAAAATATGACGTGTTTGTGAGTTTACTGAAGGACAGTTAGCTTTGCTTGTTGCTACGGAAGCTAACCACAACGAAGCCAGATTTTCATCCAAATGTAACACAAACATTTTACAAAACTTTCAGTAAATCAGCGCAAGAAAATCCAAATGACATTTCCATTCTGAAATACAAATATTAGGAGAACAGCTGGAGGTAGTTCTTCCCCAGGAATCAGGAGCAATGAGACAACCCAATTAAAAGAGCTCCAGTCAATTTCTTTGTTTCATGAACTGATTTTTGGAATATAAATGAAAATGAAAGTCACACACTTTGTTGACTGAGCCATCCATGCTGATAACGACAGTACGATGTCTTCCATTGGACACATTGCTTGTGTGCATGAACACAACAGGACAAAGCATCTGGACAGACAGACAGACAGACAGCAGAGTCTCCAGTGAAGCAGGAATTTAAGGTTTGAAATAAGGTTTTTAATTTGTATCCTTTCAGTGAATCTTTTTTTAAACCACGTACTGAGAGGAAAGACCTTTTTGAACTCACATATTAAGCACTTTGCAAAAACTAGACAGATCTTTGTAATCCACAGAAGAAAAATTTAAGAACTCCTTTTTAAATTTTTGTGTCAATGGAAAAAAAAAAACATCAGAGAAAGTAAAGAATCTATTAGACTCCAGATCCGAGCTCATTGGTTACATAAACAGACCGATTACTGAAGTAAGAATGGCGTCTACGTCTTCAGAGTTCAACGGGGAAGAGAAGAACTACGGTTAGCCTCCTCAAGTCAAACTGACAATAGCTGCCTCGAACACCAGCCGAGCAGACGTATTACAGAAGCTCTTTTGAGGATTACCTGGAGTAATGCTGTAATCTTCATGAAAGGTCCGATCACGTTGCGTCTTAATGGTAAATATTTTAATATCAATACGTTTCCCAACTAATCCTCCTTTAGTTTGTTTACGCTCCCCAACACGGATCACCTTATCACCGCAAAGAGCTTCAGAGCAAATTATAATTAGTAATCAACGCAACTTATCTTTCGGCTTCCTCCCGCAGTCCAAAGACGAGCAGGTACAGGTGTGAACAGTACGGCTAAGTGTTGGATGGATGTTCCTCCAGGTCGGGTCACATGAGGATCCTACTTTTATCATCACGTTCACAAAAGTAAAGTACAAACTACAGAGCTGCTCCACTAATGAATGTTCAGACTCTGTTTGTCACTCGAGTCACGGTGATACAGCCTCCTCACTAATTGGAATTCAGCCAGTTCGGCAACACAACAGCAGCAGTGGTGGTGAAACACGGGGTCAACAACAGTGTGACCATTCCTGGTAGATTAGTTTGTAATGAGACTCTTTAATTCTATTGTTTTTATATTTCTGCAGAGTAAGATGAAATGAGTTCTGTCTGTGAGGATTATAAATCCATTTACAACATGTTGGTGTCATAAAAACTTTAAAAACTGATGGATCAACATTGATCTGGGTCTGAACTTCCATCCTCCAAGTTTCTTGATGAGTTTGTTTAACTCGTCCTCATCTGTGTAATCGTCTCCTCGGGTTACTCATATACTAATAACTCCAAACACACATAATAACACATGTGCTTCCTGAATTATGTTTCCAGCCCATGAAGTGCTAAAATGTTGTGTCACACAGAGGAGACGATGTGGGTGCAGGTTGACTTTTTAAATCATTCCCAACACAATGATCTTTGATCACAAAACCATAAAAAGATTTGTCATTTGTCTTCAGTCGACATTGTTGGGGGGAAAACAAATGAAATATGTTGTCAGACTGCAGATAAGTATGAACATTAATTAAAAAGATTTCTTCGTTATGTTGGTATAATATTCGCCAAAGATCTCCTACCCACTGAGGCTCTTTTTTTGAAAGGCGGCAGCATAGAAAATCGAGACAATACACAATGAAATCAGTCACGATGACTGAAATGTTTCATAAGCTAAAAAAATACTTCTGTTTTTTCATTTGGGCCTCGAGAATAAGTTGCAAACTCCTGTCTAAACACAAAAAATGTCAGCTTTAGAGCCGTTCAGTTCACTCATGCTCTCAGGACACAGTGATATTTATGATCGCACAGTTCTTATATCACTGAACCAATGAACTAAAAAACCCCAAAGCTGGAAGGCCGTCCTGCTCCCAGTCTTCTCTAATGGACAGCCTGTTATGTGGAGTGTAGGATCTGCATTACCGGAGCCATACCTTTGTCTCTGTGCGTGCCTCAACTCCTTAAGACCCATCATTCCTTTCTGTCGCAGCCTGATAAATCAGCACACCTAATCAGTGTATAAATATTCATGAGCCCAGCATCCAGCCGAGTGCTTCTGAAGGTGTAACTCTTCACAATAGCTTGGCGTGCAGCCTCCAGTGGGCCACAAATCCTGGAGCGCGGTGGCAAAGTTGAGAGGTGAGGAAAGGGGGAAGAGAGGGAAGTGTTCATCTGAATTCAGCCTTTGAGCATTTAGAAGAAGTTTCTCACACGGGAGCCCCCCGAACTCTTCCGCCCCTTCAAGCGTACTTTTCTCTCATTCATTTCCAAGATTGAAATATGAGGTGTCAAAACATGAACAATTATGGAAAATCATAAATTTGTGACCAATTTGGAAAAGGGAATGAGGCTGTCAGCCATCTGAGATGTATGCGTTTTCAATTTGGCGTTTCTTAATGCCTGCCAGCTTCTCTCGCCGTACCGTTAAACTGCCATTTCTCCTTGTACTAATTGAACGTTCCCCCTCCGTTCTCTGCCCACACCATCATGTATTGCTCATCTATCATTGTTTGTTGGGAGCCACTGTGGTTGTCCTTTCCACTGACTTTGAGAGAGCACTTCATCTTATTTGTTTGTTCCCTGACATGGGAATGATGCACTCGACCAGGCTGGCCATTTAGAAGCTGGGTACCGTTCAAGAACAGCCTCCTTTATCATCTTGTGTTACCCGGCGCGCTGGCTTTGTAAAGGACCCGCACACTGAGGTCATTTGTCATTTGTAAAGTAAAACTATTTACCATTGGCATCTAATTTACTTAATAGATAAGCCAGAGAATGCGGCACGGACCCGTACTACGCAACGTACTGGAAATGGCTGCATTCTCTTCAGATATGTATTTTTAGGGACTAATTCATCTGCAGCAGACGTCATTGAGGAAGTCATTAGTCAGAAGTGAATAAAACCTCTGACAGTAAATGGTCAGTTCATCAGGGCAGCATGAGAAAAATGACAGTTGGGTTTTGTAGGTTTATAAAGTGACAGGAAACAAGACTTCTACCATCAGCAGGACGAGTGAAGATAATGAGGAAGGTTACATCTTCCTTAAATAATGTTTGAACCTGCTGAAGAACTGAAGGAAGCATGATTAAAGTTGATATGAAGTCCAATGCTAACTCTCTTTTAGCTCTAGTTTTGGTCTCTACCAACGCAGGAGGAAAATATCAGCTTCTTTAGCTGCTAATGAGTCGACGTGAAGCTCGTATCTGTTCAGTGCTGAGCAGGTAGTGTACAGTCAGTTTTTAGTGCATCTTCAGAAAACAGCTGTCAGCTGCGATAATGACAAACAATAAAGTTGTGAGCCCGACGGCTTCATACATAAAAGTCCATAAAGTTGCAGCGAGCTGCAGATTCAGGTGATGATTCTCTATAGGTCCTCCACCGCGAGCGAGCCCTTTAACTCCTCATTAACATATTCTGATGCACATTCACAAGTTTGATGGAAATCTAAAAAACTTTTCACCCTCGCTTGAGGAGCTAAACTGTGACACAACAAACGTTTAAGTCACATGATCGATCAGCTCTTTCCTCATTGGTCCTTCCTCACATTGATACATGAAACAAACACAGATCTCCATGTTTTCTGCCTGGTTTCATCATCGTCTTCACCTCGTCGTGGATAATTGTCCACATTCTGCTTTACTTGTGAACCATCTAATAATAATATCCCCATAACAGAATTGTGTGGAAACGAGAATTAATTTGCATAATTTATTGCAGAATTTGGTTCAGATTCAAATTTGCAGTTTGTATTTGGATGTCACAGTTTCCAAACTGTCGTTTGACACCATGACAGGGTAAAAACACTGAAGATAGTTGCCTTCAAACAAAGACTTTCAGTCATGCATTGCTATGCAGAGCACACACACACTGAATGCTTTGCATATCCATTCAGTATGAACATTTTGGCAGCAAACTGTTTGCAGATGCATCTCTGTTATGTTGATAAAAATGGCATTATGTTTTCAGCAAAAACATATTTTCTAGTGCAGATTATTCTCCGTGTGTTTATGTAAATGTAATCTTCAGAAGTCGGAATGAGACCAGCAGCATCAAAGTGTGCTTCCTGCGACACACTGACAGGTTAACCCAAACAGAGTAATACGAGGTGCGTGCTGAACACTGATGGAACGCAGAAATCTGTTTGATGGAGGAAGGGAAGCTGCACCAACGCAGAGGTTGACCTTTCAGGTGGAAGACTTCCCCACCGCTCTGTACTCCTTCCACCTCGAGCATGAATTTGCAGAGTTAAGATAGTGCCACTCTGTGTGGGTAACACTGGTAATTAAAGCTCTGTGATCATATTAAGGTGGAGAGAGAGACTCTAACTAACTGCTCCCTGCAGATTTAAAACAGTAAAGACTGCAAAAAGAAGCTTTAACACTGAAATACTGTCATTTCTTTTTCGGTCCAGGACTTCCTGTGCTCCTGACTCTCTAAAAGTTAGAGAATATAGCAAAGCGCCGGATGATGACTGCGCAATTTAACTGATTTCCAAAGTATGATTGGCACCTTTGCATGGCATTTAGAAATAGTCCTGCAGCTTAAAATACGCCCACTGGGTTTCTTAGCATTATGAAGCGTCTGTGTATTAAGGTCACAGTTTCGATCAGGGTTGTGGCTCCGGGGTTGGAGTGGAGAAAAAAAATCATTCTTTCTTTTCTCGCTCTCTGAGGCTGTCTTTGTTTCTCTGCTGATATTCATTCATTGTCGGCAGTTGTTGGACGCCGGTGCTTTTATTCTGACGGGTTGATTCTCTCCCCTCCAGGAGACGCTGTGGAGGCGGAGCCAGCACTAATCAAAACTGCAGGGCAGCTCTTTGCAGGATCCATTTCTCTGAGGAACACAAGCCCAGGATGGAGGCGAGGTGACCTCGGATGAAACTAGCTCAACCCCCGACCACTTAGATTCGCTCAGGGCAATGAAGCAGCAGCCAGGCAGAGACGGTATGAAGGGAAAACGAACTAACTTCAAGGACAACACAGGCAAAGTGAACGAAAGTCAGGAAACATTGCTTTAGGATTTAGACTGCATGCTCTATTGTTGTATATTTTCTCATTTGCATCCATGTCTTGGGATAAAACTGGCTGACAGGGCCAGTGGTGATGATTTCAACACAAACCTTCATTCCAAAAAGGCATTTTTAAACACTGAATATTTGTGTGCTAGCTCAAGTTCTTACAGTAAAAATGAAATGAGTTAATGATGCTGTACATAATACTGAAATAGACCTACTAATAAACCAACACAACCGAACTTGCAGTAAGTCACCCACGAGCTCTGCGTTCTCACTTCAGGCTGCAAAGAAACAAGATGGAAACGACCATAATGCCAAACTCAGGGCCTCAAAACAGATAATCAGTTAATCAGCAATAAACATGAAAGAATCAATCCAACTGGTGACGTCATGGCCATAACCACCCGAACACGCGTAAAAAACATTTTTATTTTGTATAATTCAGGATGGATTCTTGATTTTAGACAGAAGTAAATGAAACCAGGCTGACAAAAATAACAATTACTGCTGGCATTAAGCTCTTTGAGTTTGTCTTAAAGGTGCACTTGATGGCTACATATCATTAAAAAAGTTTTCAGGATGAGGACTAACTGGAGTTTAGAAAATGTTACAGCTACCTTGAGGAGTGTTTGTTGGTGTTACAGGATGTGTAGTTTCTCGCTTCCTTCTCCTGCACGCTTCCTTCTCCTGCACGCTTCCTTCTCCTTCATGCATTCCTCACGCTTCCTCGTGCACCCTTGGTTCACCGTATTGAGAAATCCAAAGCAGGCCTGCTGTGCCTCGTTCTGGTTGCTAAGCTATAACTGAACAATCACTGTTGGGGGCAGCAGTTTAACACATGGCCAGTTGTACTAATTGGGGGTCAAGTGAATTTCATAAATTCTGCAAAGCACAGTTTCCTTTTCTTTTTAATACCCAAACACAGAGTGTTCTGTTTGTGGTCACAGACACAGAATAATGCAGATATTTACAGGTGAGGTCTTCTTCACATTAAGGTGATTTTATGAGCTCTGCACACCACAAGATTCAGTGCGTCTGTTGCCAAGAGTACAGCAGATGAAAAATATGTCTGTGCAGTGCACCTGTAGTTTTCCATCCACAGACAGAGGAGACGGAGGAGTCTGCCAGTAAAACAGTGTGAAAGAGACACATCCAGCACTTACCCCCTGCCTCCTGGACTGAGCATCCAGCTACACTTTATACACAGGATGGAAAAGATGATCCTAATAGAAAGTGAGGCTGCAGGACTGCACCTCTACTTAAGTTCACGGTGTTAAAAGCCTGGTGTTTTTTATATTCTTACCATGCATTCACCCGACTAAAACCACTTAAGCCGGTGTAAACAGTTGGTAATCCGTTTCTCGTCACTTCTCCAACTCGGCGGGTATTAAGTGGTAATAGCTGTGTCCTTATTCAGGGGGCTTGGTCCACTAAAGTGCATGTAAAGTGCCACCCTAATGGGTGGACAGGATCTGTTCCATTTCATTTGAAAGCCGCCTTAAAAGGCAGATAACGAAGACTCTGCGGCCTTCTTCTGCCTCAGTTTGGATAAAGGAAAAGCAGATTGGCTATCTGTCAATTGTTTAATGGAGCGTTCAGGTGATGCTAGTCAGCTAAAGGCAGGAGATCTCATGGTATCACATCGTACTTCCCAGGCGTCTGTGCCCAGGCTCTTATCAGGAACTGAACAAGTTACTACAATATGGAAATGCAGGTGTCAACTCACTGGATCTATTTGTGTCACAGAGGATTGCAACAAAAAGGAAATTATGCAGACAAATTTGCTGACAACAATTCACCATCATTCACTGAACTTACAGTAAACAGAACTATCATGACGTATCACAATCACCAAGGTTCTGCTCGAGGTTCAGCCGGGTCGTCTCGGCTCTGATGTTGATGTAACACATCTCCACCGTGTCTGCGGCTGGTTGGCTGTTTCTCACAATGTCGCTATGACGATCAGGTAAGAATCACGCCTACATTGAGCGAGCTGAGCATCATTTTCGCCGGTCGTATCGTGACACATGTCCCATCATTTCTGAGCTATGAGCGAAGTCTCGGTATCTCAAAGCAGCCAAAGGCTCAGCGTGACTTACTGCAGCACGATTCTTTATTTTTAGAAATGTCAGCATCAGAAAACAAGAAGGATTAAGGCGGATCGCTTCACAAGCAAGAAAGACGGCAAACGCTGAAAAATTTCCACAGCGCATTTCCTCATATTTATATTTATATCTGCCATTCGGAGAGCAACTCGCTGGTCATAAACTCAGATACTGACTTTACGACTTGACATTGTGTGTCTGAATGCACCATTACCTTTTAGCTGCATCCCAGTTGGACACTTCATACTAATTCGAAGCGTTGTTTGGAGTCTGTAGGATGTTCCTGCTGCAAAGGTGACACGGTAATGTGCACTTACATAAAGTCCTCCATCCCACATGTACTGCTCAAACCAAATATGAGAAGCTGCTGCGGTTATAGACGAGGCTGCTTCAGAGAGATCTGTGAGCTGTTTGCTTGCTAATTTCCTGTTATCAGATTTGAGGGCACGGCGTTTGGCTCTTTGGGTCTCAGACAGGAAGTGAAGATCAGATGAGTCTTGAAGGACACTCCATTGAAGACCGTGTAAATAGCAAGTGGGCAGCATGAAGCTGCCTCGGCGTACAAAGCCATTTATGATCAGCCTCATTCACACGCCCGAGCAGATGGCGGTGGCGCCGGCTTGACATCGGGGGCAAACTTTGGGTTCATCGTCTTCCCACAGAGCTTCTCAACGAGGTCGCAGCCGATAAGAAGGAAGAAGTTGAAAGAAAGTTCAGACCCGTGTGTGATTCACACACAAACTAATATGAAGAATCGTCTCTCCAGTGCAGCGTTCGACGCCCCCTTCTTGTCAAGGTCTCGATGAATGTTCAAGTATAAACCACACACTGTCAAGCGCCTTTGTGTCTGCGTCACCGTAACATCCACATAATGATTTAAAACTTATGCAGCTGACATAAAGCACACAACACTGCCTGAGGTTCCATGCCTGCTGTGTCAGGCTGTGATCTACAGTATATAATATCAATATGATATGCTTCACAGCCCACCGTTTGAGAATGGCATTTGTGAAAGCTGCAGTTGTACGATGTTGTTGTCACACTATAATATGATATGAAATGCTGCTTTATGTCTAATGTCAACATGGCAGTCCCTGAGGCTTGCAGATCTGTGGGGACTCTGGAGTCTGGTGACATTTCGATGGACTGTTCATCCCAGAAATGCCTTTTTCCCACCGCAGGAAAAACAACAACAAAAAAACAAGGTAGGTCAGGAGAATTTGGAGGACGGGAGACGTGATACAGCAGTTTTCATCGGATCGGAGAAGACGGACACGGAGCGCAGAGCGAGTCAGGGAAGGAGCTGGAAAATGTGGAGCTCGCCCTGCGAGCCACGGGAGGTGGTTTGAGGAACACATTAACATAATGAATCAGTGTGACGTGACTGAGTCACCCCCTCAGTGAAGTATGTGATGAACCATGTGAGGTCTGCTAACGAGGCAGAAACACACAAGTGAGAACGAAAACTCAGAAGATGAAAACTTTGTCGACACTTAACGAGCGATTGTAATGAGATGAAATAACGATCATCGTAATTATCGACAATAACTAAAAAAAGCTCCATCATGTGTTAGAAGGTAACAGCTGTCTAAATTATGATTTGAAAAAGTTAATCAGTATTTCTTCAGAACATCTTTATCGTCATATGCACAACAATTCCTCGTTAGCAATAAAATTCTTAATTCTCGAGGCCTAATTCAGACGAGGGGCAATTAACTCGCCTCGTAATTCATCGTCAGCGCGAGACGAGCGGGCAGGTCGGACGCGTGGACACACGGAGCGACGAGCTGGACGTGATCCCATCAAACTGTCGCTGCCACAGCTGAATTATCTCAAATGTGCAGCGACTAATGTCGAGCACCGGCCACGGCTACGGAAACCTTCAGAATGATGTAACCTTTGTTCGTCTGAACAGAACCAGAGCAGCACTGCATGATTCAGGTGATAAGGTACAAATATAACATGGTATATACTACATATACATGTACTGTATGTAGTTGTAGGAAGTACAATTGTGCTTTGTGTTGATTAAAACTCTGTATCTTGTCATAAAGATGATTATTGTATGTAGAGATGCATCAGAACAAACTATCAGAGGACATCCTACACTGCCATGTGTCTAAATCTTTATTAATATCATTAATTATTTGGGTCTGAGTTAATGGTGACGAGCAGCTTGTATTCAGATCTGCTTGGGGAAGCGTGGTCCTCTGGTCGTTAGTGTGATTATCAGCAGGTGTGCGGATCCCAATTAGTGCAAAGTAACTGGAGAAGACGCCGCACACAGTTTCATACACACAAGAAAAAAGAAAGATGTTTCCAATGAAAACACACCGCTGCATTTTAGCACGTCGTATAGAAATTACAACACAATGATGAAGTGATGAACGTGTTTTACTACCTCTTAAAATCTTAATCAGCGCCTGTTTTTGTTCACGCAGCGACGAAACTGAAGGCGAAGAACAAATTGCCTCCGAAAATAGAACAAACCACTTCGTTAACCCTCGAAATCACGAAGAGAAGATTACACATGTAAATATGTGAGGTGTGTACTTAACAGTGTCACGCTTCAAAATAAAAGCTGCTCCTCAGAACATGAAACAGTCGTCTGCAGGCAGAATGATCCATTTATGATCAGTAAACTAAAGGTAATGACATGATCTGACTCATGGCCATGATGTATACAGGACATCTGAAATGCTGATTAATTAAACCTTCAGCTCTCAGCGGGCGTGAAGTGACTAACGATGACGAGCTTTTACTGGACAGACTGAAATAATTCAGGTGTGAACGACTCCTGAACCGCCTGTCCGACTAAGAAAAAACAGAACATCGATTTTTACAGCTGAAGGTCACAAAACAAACTGAAATGTTCCAGAGGTGTCAGGCCCGGGGTTCAGGTTCAGGTCCACGGTCAGCCCAGGAAGACGTCTTTTAAATATCAGCTAGATTTGAACATGAGGATATCGGGGAACGCTCATCCTAGAATAATGCTGCTAACTGAGCAAACTAATTAGTTTGACATCTGGAGTGATGCAAATGCACAACTCACCAAAATATACAACACAGGTCTGGAATTTTTTTATTAATTTTAATTAAGAAATGCGACATATTAAAGCCCAGGTAAAAGTTCTGACGAATATTTGGGAACAAATATTTGAAAATGCGTCGTAAAGTAATATTTGAGCTAACACAGTAATCTTTGAGCAGTATTAATTACTTAATGTATATATATTTTCACATGGCCGAAATCTATGCTATCAATGTAATTCAATGGCAAACTCAATGTATTTTCAAAAGGAAATTAAAGCTCTGTTATTTTATTTGTACCACTGCTTCCTGTTTGTTTTTATGTTGATTTTTTTGCAGATGTTCTTTGTAGATTTTTTTTCTGTTGTTCGTCGTCTCAGTTTCGCTTTGTCATGCACTTTGGGCTGCATGTTTTCATGAAAGGTGTTATAAATAAAGTTGGAGTTGAGTTATTGCAATTCCATACTTCAAAAAATTCACTATATTTTCTTTTCATTGCTCACATTCGCTCGTCTCCTCTGCTGTGTGTTTATGGTGTTTCCTTTATGATGAGGAAAGGTCTCGACGCCGTAAAACTTTTATTTCTCTGTAAATCTTTATTGTTAGATGTTATATTGGTCAGATTCAGTGCGACACCGGCACTCGTAACTCCTGTAGTTTAAACTTGTTTTCCCAAAGAACAGCGAAACAAGTCTTCAAACAGTTCTATATATGTGCGTCGGGCTGCTGTGTATGTTTTATGCGATACGAGAACAGCATCTGCCACTGCGCATATATGAGAGACACAGAATTCACACTTTGCCTTAAGTGTTACTTTTCCTTCGCAGGCTATAACCGAAGGTGCAAGACACTTTGGTTTGAAGCTGGGTGCTAAATATATGACAGCAGAGCGGATCCTCCAGTGAGGGCAGAGAATCTACACAACACAATGCAGAGTTTTCTCGGGACGAGCTCCTTTCCGTGCAACGTCCTCATTAAGGTCATGGAAAGACGGGAAAGGCAGGTTCAGGATGAATTCAGAGACTAACACATGCTGCAAAGACCTGTTGTAGTACATCAGTACTTTGGTTTATGACCAAATACCTGCAAAGCTAATGACCTAATGGCTAATTAGCAGTTGGTAGCATGCTAAAAGGCTGAACTCACGTAGCATGGCTGAAATTTCCTGAAGAGAAGATTCACGAAGCTCGTTGCAAATTACCGCCAGGGGCGCAAAAATCTGCAAGTTAGCAACACTAAAGATGTAAATGAGTGCAGCCACAGTTCATCTGATTTGCATATAAACTGATAAATAATATGATGACGGGCTCTTTTGGAGTGTTGCACATTACTGAAAAGTAATGGCGTGTAACTGAAGCTGAACTTGAAGATTTTTTTGTTGTCGAGGAGGTCGTTCTGTTCATCCCACAGGAGGAAGTTAATATTAGAGAAAATGTGAATAGCTAAAGATTAACATTTAGTTAAACTTTTAAAAATCCTCTGACCGCTGTAAACAGCATGCTGCAGAGGCCTCGATCTGCTCGAGTCACTGAAAATGAGGAGAAATGTTCTCTGTGAAGGGTCTGAGCAAACATTAACAGACAAATTGAGTGATTACAATCTTTTCAGCCTCCGTGTGTCCTCCCTGTGGCCTTGGTGTGTATTTTGAGGATGTGAAAGTCGAATCTGACTCTGCCAAGTATTCAAAGTCAAGTATGAACCCGTGTTTTCACTGCGGGGTACGGTTGCTGAGATCTGGCACTTTCCGTTCCAAGTCAGCAGAGCCAATATTAAATGGAAAACACTGCAGACCATTGATAACTGAAATTCGTCACCAACCTCAAATTGTTTTATTCACTCGACCCAGATCTTTAAAAATAGCGAGTGCAGATGTTCCTCTGTTTGATGAAAGCAGCAGAGGAGCAGGATATCCTCCATTGTTCCTGTGTTTCGTTACATTGACGATGATGTCACGGCTGTTTCACCGCGGCACATCGGCTGAAGAATGCCGCCTACATTGAGCTGAGCCATACCATGCAATGGGAACACAGCGCATGTCGAGCTCAAATGAATGTACCAGTGATGTCGAATGTTTTAACCCTCTGTCTCACCTCCAGACATCCTTTAGTTTCCATTGAATTCTTGTTCTTTGTTCTGTTTTTCTGCTGTTAAAATCTAGAACATTAACACTGTACATGAAAAATCCATAAATCACACACTGTCACATACGTTTGTGGCATCACATCAGGTGTTATTTCCCGCTGACGGCCCGGTCACGCACCGCTAAATCAAAACCGATGCCATCATCTTGGTAAGTGCAAGAAACCTTTGTAAGGAAACGAGCACTGGCAGGTGAAAGCCTCCATTCGCAGCCTGACATTCTCCCTCTCTGGCAGAAGGGTGACCTTGACAAAAAAAGGCAAGGCGTGGAGTTAGGGGAAGAAGGGACGGGGGTGAGGAGCTGACGCCAGCCCTCCACTGTGGTCTGTCAGACTGTTATCAATGCTGCTGAGCTACATTTGTGGGCTCGACGGGGAGGGCAGCAGAGAAAGGCAGAGGCGGCGATAGAAAAACCACAGAGAAGAAGACGAAAGAAAGAAAGGAGAGCCAAGAGGGGGGAGCTGAGGATAGATGGTGGCAGGAAAGGTGGCTCCAGGAGATGGAGACCACGCAGTGTCGAAGGATGCTGTTTGTCCCCCTTGCTGCCTGGCTGTCAGCCCCACAGTAATGAAGTTAAATGAGGGCACAGGCTCGGCAGAGAGCATTCTGGAAATGGGTGATCACTGGTGGCCAGAAGAAAAGAGAGCAACGAAGAAAAGGGTCTGCAGGTGATTGACAGAGTGCAGGAGACGCAGTGCTGGCTCAGTCAATCAATAACTCCTTTCCTCTCGGGTCGAAACCCCCTCACCAGCCTCATCAGCGGCCCCCATCTCTGACCTGACAGGGGCCTCTCTCCATGTGTCATCGCACTGAAAGGAAAAGTCACCTTCTTCTGTCGTTTAATGGGATTCTTTAATAATGGGGAGATCTGGGAGCAACAAAAGAGACCTGCCTTTTCATTCTTTAATGGAGCCGGTCCTGGTGGCTGCCGGAGAGCCAGCAAGACTCGGAGATCAGTGCTTTCATTATTCATACAGTACAGCTCCGGCTCCGAGACAAGGTGACAGGGCGGAAGGGGAGTGATAGCAAAATGTAGTTTTTGTCAGTCCAAATATTTGAATAGTCCGTTAAATTAACGAGGGGACGAGGCTTCGTCGCCGCGAGTTCCTAAAACAAATCGGCGAGGTGTGTGGTCAACTTTCAGGTCATACATTTTTTATATTATTTGATGATTTAGGTGATTTTACACGCACTTTCCAGGTCCCGACACCTGTTCAGGGAGAGCAGGTTACCTGCTTATTCCTCTGACGTTTGATGGAAATGTTTTGTCAGGATCTGCTGGTTGTTGCAGACACAGACATCCAAAGGTTGTCATGTTTTAACCCTCACGTCTGAATGTTTAGATGCAAACTGCAAATCATCAGTTCGGGGGATGAGAAATCTGCATGGGAGACAAATATCAGTGGCCATTGCACCATCAGATACTATAAATTCGATCAGCCAAACCAACTGGGTCACCACGTACGAACAATAACCAAACTACCATCAACCGAGCACACACACACACACACACACACACTCTATTTAAACCAGACGTCACAGTAACACAGAGCTGACTGATGAGCAGTGACTGCAGGTCTCTCAGCTTCTAGTGTTTCATTTATGTCTGAGTAAAAACTCTTTTCCAGACGGTCTGGTCTGTTAACGGACAGGATGGATTCAGTCAGCTCAGGTTGCCATGGAGCGTCGACAGAACCGGTTCCTGTGATTAGAACATCGACCAGACGCGTGAACCGGTCCACTCTGCATAGTAGACATGAAATACATGCAATAATCTCAGCTAATGATGCAATTCTCTTCAAAGTTAATAAAGTTAAAGTTAATATCTGACCTGCCTCGCGTGTTATTTTCTCTGCACAGTACGTAACTGGACTCTTAGAAAAGCCCAAAGGCTTTGACTGAACTCCAGTCAGGTTCAGACTTTAACATCAAACAGAGGTTCTCCTCAGTGTGTCCGGCTCGGTCTCAGAGACCCACCGTCGTCCAATTAGTCCGGTACGGCGTGAAATTTGAGCGGAGAGCAAAATACAGTTTCATGCTCCTCAGACAAGAAATGAAATTTAAGTCGTACTGTTGAGGAGCCAGCCCGGACAGTACGCCGAGGGTGTGAATCCACGCTGATACGTGATGAAAATCAGCTGCTGTGCGTGGCGTTCTCATTCTGCATGATATTTAAATGTTAAATTTGGTTAGATTCTGACCACCTGCTGGATGTGAGCACTCTGGAGGCTGGCTGCACGCCGTCCTCCGTGTTCATGAAATCAAAGAAATGCTTTCCTTTGGAAGATGTGGCCGCTTTGATTGGCTAAATCACTGTAAAAGAAGCACATCACAAAAACAATCAAGACCACAAATGAGAATTTCTAAGTGAGTGGCAGACGCTGCGAGGTCTGAACTAAATATTTTTAATTACATTCAAGCATTGTGAGTTCAGTCAGGCCTGTCAAAACATCCAGCTCTCTGTTTTAGCCCTCTAATTACATTTTCATTGAGAACAAGGTCCAATTTGCAACAACAACGAGGGGGAAAAGGTTCTCTTTAGGCCTTCCAGTGACAGGTGGACAAAGTAAATGTTATTATGCATCAGCATGATGCAGGGCGAGCTCGCGTCCCAGCGAGGCGCCGTGTAAATCTTAAACAATACTTTACAGGAGCTGTTTTCCTGAGTCTCTTCTTTGTTTCGTGCCTTTATTCTGCTTAATTTGCCATCCATCCAGCGGTGATGACGAGTCTCACTTCACTTGTTCCATTAACTTTATTGCTAATAATATATTTCATTATGGCCTGTTATTGGAGAGAATATTGCAATCTGCTCATGATAGCTCACGTCTAAAATTGTTAATTAAGTAAATGAATGGTGAAGCCCAAATAAATAAATAAAGAACACAAATTAGCATACCGTAATTGAATGTCACTCTTGGTTATTCTGCTCTTTGAACTGATGGATGGGTACCATCCACACCACGGCGGGAATAAAAAAAAAGAAACTCCTCCGCGCACACACACACTCACACACACACACAGTGGTTATCTCCATACATTAATCTACAGTATTGACAACAACACTCAACGTAACATGAGGGCTCCGCGGGCACAAACAGCCTGTATCTGATGTGTTTTACACACTTAATCGCATCTCGACAGGCTGCTTTGCTATCAATCAATGGAACGTCCAAAAAGATTTATCTAAGTCCAGCGGTCAACATAAAAACCACGACTAAGGGAAAATCCAGCGTGATTGACGGCTTGACCTTTCACTTCTGATGTGTAGCCAATCTCGTATCGTCATCAATCATATCAGGGTCACTGTGAAGATAAAGAGTAAAGCTGCAGAGACGAAGCGGACGCGTTGACACGAGCGTCACGCTCGGATTGTCAGGTTTTAGCATCGCTAGCACGGAGGGCTAATTTGTAAGATTACACAAAGCTGCATGAAATGGTTTCATACTTCAAGTTCAGCTATTTGCTGCTTAATTAAAGGTACATTCATCAATTTTAGGTCTACAGGCAGATGATACAGCTGCTGCGGCTCATGGTAGCAAACAGTCGCCTCATCGGTCAACCAGCAGATGTTTGGAGTCTTCTGCCCACCTGAAGTCCAAGATTCACATTTCTTTTCAGCTTAGCTTGATTTCTACCAACTGCTGGGAAAAACTGACTGTTTTCAACTAGTTATTAATTATATATTTCTCCTGGGTTGGGCAGGTGTGATTGATGAAGCCTATGCTACGCTAAAAAAAGGTAACTAGCTCTGCACAGCTGCAGAGGTTTGAGATTTCAGCACTGCAAGCCGCCCTCAGTCAGAATAAAGGCCAGTCTAAGATGTGCAGGTTTATCTGGGATCACCCTCGGAGGTTAAATTTAACTAATCTTTTCTTTTAATGCTTCATTTTAACTCCTGCAGTGCTGTGACCGTCTTTTGGCCGATGTAAACATGACGACGGATCATGCAGCTGCCATGTGGCGAGCGGACGTGCTGCATGAAAATGAACCAGTCACTCACTGAGACGACTCGTTACTCCCGACATGAAAAAGATGAGTTCAAATTGAACGATACGTTCACGACGTCACACCACTGCTGCAGATGTTTCCCCAGGAGGGTAAAATCAAGAAACGGCCCACCGCTTGTTTGTAGATATTTGACTTCGAGTCATGAAGAATGGGATCAATAACACTAATAATAGTAATAAGTGTGTTGCTTGAACTGGCAGTAAAATGTGAGTTTAGTTAATAAATGTTCTCATTGTGACCAATGTTCCCTTCACAGCGCGAGCCAAATTATTATTACAGGAACATTACAGAGCTCCCTTTGCTCTTTAAACTGTCTGCTTCCTCACACCTCCCACCTTGGTTTTCAGCAGGAAAAGTACGTGTGGTGTGTGGACAGAAATGAAACCTGTGAGCGGATTTTTATACTTGGGCTGGTCACACTACTCCATACACTGCTGGCTCATTTAAACTCCAACAATACATCACATATTATGAGTTTGCATGTAAAAGTTCATTCTATAGCTGTCAGATTATTCCTTCCTGAGATCATCCAGGATGATTGTGTGGTGCTGCATCTATAAGCACCTCCATTTTTTAGACCTTTATTATGTTGCCAAACTCTGCTGCATCCAGACGGCTGTGGCTACACAACAGCCAAAGTAAACAGCAACACTTTTAAATCAGCAAAGAATTGTAGCATGTTACTGAAAATGAGCTTTAAAATGTGAAATGATGCCTTCGCCACTTGATTAGTAGCCATTCCTCCTGAAATTAAGTTGGCTGTGACTGTGAATACCAAGCCGGAGGACGTGTTAGCTCATTCATTTTCCTTCCTTCTGCTGAAGTACCTTTTTCACAGCATCAGTATCGCCGGAGTGGATCACACCCTGTATGGCACCAGCTCCATCACGGCTCCCGTTGCCTGGCCTGGAGACAGATTTAAGAGACAAAGGCAGGCGGGATGGCCGCGAGAAAAAAAAGGGGCTCTTTGCTAGCGCCTAATGAGGATAAGAAAAAATATGGAGTCTTTTCTTCTCCTTCTTAACTCCTTGAGATGCCTGGGCGGGGGTGATAAAGACAGCGAGAAAAAATGGAGTTCATTTTATGGAGCTGGGTGCAGCGGCAGAGACGGAAGCTTCCAGAAATAGAAAAGTTTAAAGGTGCGCTGTCGCCTGCTCTGATGGACAAATGTGTCGGAACAACCTTCAGCTGCATCTCTGCTGTCATTGATCAAGGAAAACTGTCCGCCGAACTTTAGCAAAGAAGCAGCTGCTGCTTTGTCTCACACTGATTCGCCTTTCACACACTCTTCTTTTATTGTAGATGAATGCTGCAGCTTTACTTTGGAAGAATGAACGTGGACATTAAAGCCGATCGTCAGCTGTACATCTGCCACATGCACTCCGACCTCAGGGTCGATACTTTAGTTTGGAAGTTTGGAACATTCGTGCAAACACACTGAGAAACTGATATATTCAGACATCTTTGGACTATTATTAGCATTCAGCAAATCCTCTCTAGAGTATGCCACCCCAGCATTTCACTGTGCAGCATTGAGAAATTTGAGCATGTGACAAATAAATCCTTGAACCTTGAACAACTTCAGTTCTGTTCGGCATAGATTGCTTAAGTCTCCGGAGCGGTTCTGGAGGCTTGAACATCATTCTTCCAAACTATATTCCCTCATTTGGTGACAGCTTCAAAATATCAATAGGTGCTCAGATGGGTGACTCCATCACTGACTGACTCCCATACTGATGAAGCCATGCATTCACCCCTCGTGACCTCTGTCAAAGCACTTGTGTTCGTCACTCATTTAATCAGGTTCTTCCGTTAAAGTGTTAAGTACAGTTGTATGAGGTGAATCTTAGCAGTGCAGCGCTGTGGACCAGGACACGTTTTAACCAGCTAAAAGCTTCAGAGCCTCTCTGACGGGAAACTGAAGCGTTTATTCCGCTCTCTCCAAGCCTACCACACTTCTCTGACAAAAACAGTCGCTAGTCGTCACCTTGCAGCATGCACGAGCTGCTGATCCTCCATCCACACAGCTAGTCTGACCCAAACTAACGCCAAAGTAAAAAACAAAGAGAGCAGTGTATAGGTTAGTTTTCTCCAACCACTAACCGTCTCTAACTTTGAAGCCAACCGGTCCAAAGTGAGTCAGTACACTGACTGTGGATCAATACCTCAACTTCAAAAAATCTGAGCTCTTTAGTTTGTCATCCATCTGTGTAAAGCCCTGCTCAGTCAGACTTTTGCAAACGCAGTAGTGTTTCTTTAGTATTTGGAGTTTTCAGTGGCATCAGTTGGACTCGAGTTAGTCCAGCTGACCCTGTGACCGTCGTGTTTCTTTCTTTCGCAGGTATAGGAGTGCATCTATAGCCTTCTGTCTACTACACTGGGTTTAACTGCACCACTGCAGCTGTGACTGTCACATTATTGCCACCTCACCTCAGCAATCTAAATTGCACTGCATCGCGGCCAACAGTTAACCTGCAGCTGCATCCAGCATCACCTTTAATGTAGTTTAGAAGTCTGTTTGTTGCTGAGCGTTCCTGTTTGGGGTCGACCTTCAGTGCAGAGCAAAGAAATGTTAAATATTCCTTTTAGTACTGTCCTCTGCTGCTCTGTGGTGGATAGTGATGAGCTTTCTGTGCTGTAATGTGAATGAATGGGTCCAACACTTTCAAAAGCTCCACAGAAGAAGCGCTGCCAGATTACCCGACAGATCATTTGAGTCCCCTTCCCCCCTCAGTCACCCCCTAACATTCTCCTGGTAAACACTGTGCCGAGAGAGCTACAGGTGCCGTCCTGTCACTTCCAATTAGCTGCCAGCGATCCAAATGTAGAGCTCCGTTAAGCAAGTGTCAGGACATCATTAGCAACGGGTCAAACTGCATTATGCTCAGACACCCCAATCGTTATGGCCAAACAGGCTGGCTCGTACGCGGCGCACAGAAAATAGGTGTCAGTGGAAGGTAAACAAGACTTCACTCAAACATGCATAACATCTCAAGAAGATTTCCCTGGTACAGTAAAGCTGCATTCTCCCCTCAGACAACAGCTTCGGCTTCAAGCGCAGCAGCGAGCGTTTGAGCAAATACGGAGCCTGGTGAAACTGAAGCACATGCTTGATGTCCTGCCAAGCCTCGAGGACATAAGCAGTGCTTCACCAGCCATTTTTTTTGTGCACGCGTCTTCAAATGTTTGCAGGTAAACCTGCTTACTGATGCTGGCTCACTGAGACCCAGTTGAACCGACGGGATAAAGCAGGATGTGCATATGCAGTGTAAGATAATTACTGCACGGCTGTCAGAGCTGCAACAAGCAACAAAGAACATGAGTCACTGGCAAAACACACAGCTTTCAAAGAGGCTAAATCTGAAGCAGCACTTCTTTGGTTTCTCTCTGGCTCTCTTTTCTTGAAGTCACTTTGTTTAAAAAGACAAAACATGCATGATGCCAACAAATAATTCACACAAAAACAATGCTTGGATATGCACACTGACCTCATTCATTCTCTCATTCGAGAGCTTTGATGCATTTTCAGTTTTATTGTTGCTGTAGATCTGCAATAGAAGTCATAGAGTATATCTGCATTCGCGTGTATCTGCAGATCTGTGTTTGTAATTAGATATGTTTGTGTGTGAGTGTGCACAGTGTAGATGTTGGGAAACCAACGTCTGTTGTGTTGTTAGCTGTGTAAGCTCCACAGACACTGTGCACGTTTGCATTTAGTCGTTTAGCTGAAGCAGCTTACAGGGAGACATTTGGGCTTCAGTATCTTGCCCAAAGACACTTCGACGTGCAGACTGGAGGAGCCGGGCCACGTGTACCCATGATGTCACCCATTGGTTTCAGTGCGTTGGCTCTGTCCACTGCCATCTTGGGAGTCCTGTCTCTGGTGGCCCAAGGCTAACCCAAAGAAAGTGCAGGTGATGCTGAGGTAGACTACCTGTGATGGCACCCACCTGTCAACGGCAGCAGCCTCACTCTTAATCCTGCATAATTTTAACATAATCCGCTCAACATTCGTTGAGATATTTCTCTCAGAAACACAATGGGAAGCTTAAACTAGTGCTGGAGGAAAAGCCAGATGATGAATTAACCAAAGTAGTAACCTCACCGAGCAACCGACCAACAAACACGGTCTGTTCCTGCAGCCACGAGTTCTGCTAAAATTAATGAACATAATTAGAACTATAGCAGCCGCTGAAGGGTCAGTTCAGTTAGGTTTTGTTTTCACAAGCGTCTCGATGTTTTAACCCGATAAGAGGAAGTTAGCCAGATGACTCAACTCCAAACGCAGCAGATTTCAGCCCTGTGTAGTTGACTTTCCACTGACTTTAGTTTAATTAGAAATACTTGCATCAGATTGTGTGTTTTGCAGCGTCGCGCTCACCTATAATGACACGCGATAATCTCAAAGCAGGTATCAGTCATAGAATTCATTAGCAACCATCCCTCGATGTTAAGCGATCCTGTGTTCTGCCTTAAGGCGATTTCCATTAACCTTCAGCTCTTTTTAAAACACACCCATTAATGATAAAATTCCCTCAGTGCAACTTCTTATAACAAATCTATTAGTGCCCAGTCCTGTGTATTTCTTCAGGCACGCCCCGAGCTAAACGATATTCAGAGTTAGCGTCTCTCATTACAGTAGTAAACATTTGAAACAGGATGACCTGTTAAATCAAAAAGCCTGTAAACCGCTGTAGGGCTAAATAATTCTCTGTATTAAATCTTTTACCAGTATAAAGCTGCAGTCAGATGAAACTGTGTACCCTCTAACAAATCTAATTTTCTGGATTGTAGCAGTCCCATTCCTTTTCTTAGACTGATAATGCATGTCTGGAAGTTCGTCTGGAGTTTTGATTGCGTTCCATAAAACCCACTAACGCTGCGTTCAAGGAACAGCAGAAAAGGAGTTACGAGGCAGAGAGGAGTAGTCGGGAACTGTCTTTTGTCTGTGTGCCTGCCCAGGAGAAATCAAGCAGAGCAAAGCGAAAAGCAGCGGGATGTTTTGAAATGGATTAATGCTCCCACCGTTTGAGGTTAACAGCCTGTCGCTGGGCTACCTTATCAGATGGCCAAGATCAATGGCACAAACACATCCGCAATCTGCAGAGTTGCTGGACACTGCACTGAGAATGAAATAAAATCATTATCCTGCAGCTCCTGCAGCTATTTTATACCCATTTGTCTTCTGAATCTCACACAGTGTAAAGAGCAACATCCATTGACCTGTTTGGAAAGACGGATATTCTCTGGTGAACCTGAAGTCAGCGTGGCACCTGACTGGAAATACGCTGGGTGATCAAAATGTTGGACGTGGAGTGTGATGTATGTTTAGGAGGATTACAGCAGCAGCAGGTCTAATCTGACCTTTTTCCAGCATTGACCACAGATGCATGTAGTGTTGCAGGTTTCCATCGATCAGGGATTGTGCTTGTGTCTGCTCCTGATGACCACGACAAATACAGTTAGTCATACTTCTATCATAATTATACTTGTAGTTATCGTAATTAATATTGGTGCTGTGCATCTCTATGTGCACCATGAGCTGGGTTTTGGTCTGGATTTAGGTTTTATATTGACGCTGTCACCATGTGCTCGCTCACGGTTGGAATCCTCGGATCTCTATAAAACATTCCAGGTCTAGACCTGCTCTGTATAGAACTAAAACTGAACTGCACTGATATATGAAGCAGAGTGTGGCTGCACTACACCACAGTCAGGATGCCCTGAAGGGTCCATGGACCTTTCTAGTTTTCCGACCACTCAGAGCTTAGACACTACACATCTCATTCACCCATTCACACACATTCACACATTGATGCAAGGCGCCAAACGCTCACCAGTTTTTGGAAGCTAACCGTCCATACGCTTGGTACCTGCAGACTGGAGGAGCCGGGGTCGAACTACCTGTTTTATCCCCCTGTTCCCCCCCTGGACTGACCACCATTGCCCTCCATCGGATGTAACGATTAGAAGTCTTCCTATGGATCGGCAGTACGTCTCCTCTCTGTGTTTTGCAGTACGTTGGCAGCAGGTCCGTGTGCCAATCATTCGCTGCCCACACTTCTCAAACCGTCACACGTTAATGAGTGACTTTGTTGAAGGTTGTAATGCTTCCACTGAGAGGCTGCGGCTGTTTCTCTGAAGCAGTATGTGACCTCAGACTGAGCAGAAGTTTGAGCTGAAAGGATTTGTTCGTTCTGTGCCAGCACTAGCAAACATCGGACTCATGTTCAATTTTTCTAAATCTTAACTTCTGTCCTGTTGTAATCCTCAGCACG
This sequence comes from Nibea coibor, assembly GCA_023373845.1. Taxonomy (NCBI): domain Eukaryota; kingdom Metazoa; phylum Chordata; class Actinopteri; family Sciaenidae; genus Nibea; species Nibea coibor. The sequence continues at coordinate 24,849,956 of CM041726.1, read as the reverse complement.
ATGATTTATTTATTTCTTAATGCGAGCACGCAGACTAAAAAAGGCCTCAGGATTTAAAAGAACAAAGAAAAACAAGAGGCTAAACAACAAAATGTGCACAAATGTACAACTCATGCACGCGGCATCATTTGGATACTGGGATCATTCAGCCAGAGGAGCAGAGACGAGCTACCCGACTTATCCCAAGTTCTGAAGTTAAAAATGAGGCAATTATCCCTTCAGGCTGTGTAATAGAAAAGTAATGCAACAAGGAACACCTCTTGGGGTGCATGCAAATAAATGAATATTATTACTATTGAAGAAATCATTTACATGCAAATATATTCAACCCCTGTGTTTTTTGTCATTATCATAAGTTTTAGCAGTTCTCCGAGGACATTTACGAGAAAGAGAGTAAAAAAGATTTCAGGGTCGGTTTGTGTTTTTCTTTGTGTCGATGACAGCTCAGCTGTGTACTGACGCGGCACCCTTGTTTCTCTCCGTTTACAATAAATCACATTGTCAGATCCTTCATCGCGGGACGAGGAACTCGAGAGGATTCTGCGCCTTCCTCAAAAGTCTGACAAGGACGCTTCAGTAGGAATTCAACAGGTGATGCAGCTGGAGAGTGTCGTGCAGCTGCTGAGCTCCGCGTTTCATTTCTGAGGGACTTATTTTAGAGTCGAAATGCAGCTGAAGTGAAACAGCAGCCAGGCTGCTCAGCGTAGCGCCTCGCCCTCATTTGATTCATAAAGAATATTGATTAATGCAGCTTTAACTGTGGAGCTGTTTTCGGTGGCAATAAGCTGCATTGCGTTAACTTTGGCTCCTCCACATACATCAAACTGAAGCACGTCATCACTTTCAGGACCAGCCGTATCAACGTGTGCCTTTAACAGCATTCCAGGCAGAAGTCTGCTTACATCTCAGCCCGGCGCTGCGATCACGTCTTTGTTTTCTTGACATTAATCTTGAAGTAATTGTGTTCACATCAGTTGGTGAGGCGCTGAGCGTCTCTCGGGAAATCAAACAGGGACTCTGCTGAAGCAGAGAGTGCTATGTTGTTGAAGTGGGGACTTGTAGATGAAAAAAGAAAACTTGGGGGAACCTCGGTGGCACAGCACTGCTCAAAAAAACATCTCCAATGTTGATTATTTCAAAACAAAACCCTCACAGTCTCACAATATATGTACAGTCAAACACATTTGCTGTCACAGTCAACAAACAGAGTAAGAAAAGGCATCAATCCAATGAATATCAATGTAAACAGAGTCAGCCAAGACGTGGAGCCCATACACATTTTATGTTGGATTTTATGAACTGTTCTCACACCAACGCTGCTTTCAGCATGTGACCACGCCACTAATCATCCTGCTGTTAGCATCATCACATCAGAAGATCCTTATGTTTCGGTTCCACCAGGAAAATTACCCGATTTAAGTCTGGCGCTTACAAATCAGGCCGCGACGTCACGGAGCCTCCCCTGTTTGTGGTTTCATTAGGCAGACATCACCTCACACACACACACACACACACACACACGCACGTACGGCAGGAACGCTACGAGAACTCAAGGTCACCTGCAACCCAGTCTCAGGTGAGCTGTCCATGCTGTTTGTGTCATGACAGAAGCAGTGTAAGATAAGGAGAAAATAAATGCAATACAGCCAGAAAAAGGTCAGTCAAACGACACCAGTGATTTTTCATTCTGCTGGTGAGATCTTTTCTTTTCAGCCGGGAGAAAATGCAAATCACAGACGCTGCTGCCGACCACTTCCCACAGACTTTTAGATTCTAGGATTGATTTTAGATTTTGATTCATTTCATTACAGTAAAGAAAAAAACTACAGGGAGGTAATCCATCACAGAGAGAGCCATTCCTCATCTCTCAACTATTTATTTATAAGTTACAGCTCCATGGGCGTCATTCAGCTCGGTTGGTAGAGCGTCCGCCCCGTGCACAAAGGCTCAGTCCTTGTCACGACGGCCCAGGGTTCGAATCCGACCTGTGGCACATTTCCTGTCACTCTTCACGCTGTCGAATAAAACTCAAAAGGGCCAAAAAATAAAAGTTACAACACCATCATGTGGTACTGCTGCTGCTAGCAGAGATCACCTTCCAGACTCTCTTTGGTGAGTCATTCAAGAACACTCCTGTATGTGAGTGTGAAAAAAAAAAAAAAGTTAGCTGAGAACTCCAAACTGAGAGATTGGAACGTATATGAACACTGCTGTAGGGGCGCTTTTAAAACAGCCGTGCTGCAGCTCCAACAACAGCAACAAGAAAAAGTTATGAAATCTTTATTGTGATGGAAGTCTCTGCAAGTTATTTTCCCATTGTAAAGAAATAAATCAAAAGCAGTGGCTGCCTGGAAAGTAGAAAACTGTCGTAGAAACCTATGGATGGAAAATGGATGGCGGCGATGTGAAACCTTCGTCTCAACTTTTAAGGTTTTTAAAAATCAGCTGCAGCACAGCAGGTGTTGCTCTTCCTGTTAGCTTAATTATATGAATGTGACTAGAACTCAGAAGTTTAATTTAATTATGCACCAAACACATTTGACACGAAATGATGCGACACACGTTCTACAGACGGATGAGACTTTTCTTTCATTTGCAGCTCATAAAATGAAGAAAAGGTGCAGTCTGACTGCGCACACGCCTCGTCCAGCCACAGTTCGTTACTGCAGGAAGGAGTCCGGCTCCAAAAAGAAAAGGTCAGGTGGGAGTGTGCAGCGGTGGGATGCCTTAAAGGTTACCTCCATCAAGCTCCGTCAAATATTAATGACATCAGAGCCTGTGACAGGACCCCCCGGCAGACAAACAAGTCCATTTAGCAAACAGGAGGTGTTTTAAGAAGCCACACGCTCTGTGATGCAACACTTTGTTGTTCTGATCCCTCCTGTTAGACTCTCTATCCGTGACACTCCCGGCACTGTATCTCCACGAGGCAGCGTGATGTGTTTTCTACATGCAGCATTCCTGGATTCTTTTAAAAAGGTCACAGGTAGGTGGACTGCGACTCCTTGCTCTTATAGTTCCTGTATTTTGTGTTAACTTATCGATCCGGTTACATCGACGAGGGAAGCGTAAAGGTTACGGCCGGGCGTGCCATCTCCGCACTCTCCTGTCTTATTAACTATGCAGCTGGTCTGGAGACATCACGCGCGGCAGTAAAGGGAGCCAAAACTAATATTTAACTGGGAAAATATGTCCATAAATAAGCGCTACATTGTCCTTACTATAACGGAATATTGGCAGCGCTCTGAACAGAAATAATCTGAACCGGTGCAACTATTTCTGTGATTCATTCCAAAAATGGATATTGTACCTCAGAGAGTGCGAGAATGGTAAACAGTGTAATAAAAGACAAAAACGCAGATCCATCTTTTTCCTGGCGAGTCTCAAAACAAGGTGCTGCTGTCGGACCCGTTTCCAAGGTTGCTTTTTGGACCGCGCTGTAACCTGAGACCGCAGACTTCCCTCTGCGGAGTCTTACAGTAAGGAAGCGAGGCGGTTACAGGTGTTGTCCAGATGTTCGTGCAGAATGCTGGGAGACGCAGCGTGCTGTGTTTGGGCTGCATATTTGTCATTGCTGTCGTTGTTTTTGGCGCTGGAAATCTGTTGTTAAAGGACATACAAATCAAGATCTGAATGTAAATGGTGCCTCCCACATTATCAGCTCATTTATGCTCCATGCATCCTGTATTGTAGCTCTCCATCACTGTGAGGTAAGATCCCATATTGGAATAATATCCTGCAGTTTCCTTGCTTTAAGTGTGGATAGCAGGAGAAAAATCTGGCATTCGAACCGAATGCAAATCAGGAGAAGCTCAATTTGTAGCTGGAGGCTCTCTTTGTAGAGGCTTTTTTTTCTGCTGCTGCACTCTCAACCACTACTCACATTTGGAGCCGAGCTGTTGTGCATCTTGTTTTGGTTGTTGAATTTATGAAACATTTTAATACTGAACAGGTTGCAGAACTCTTGCACTAGTACACAGTCTTTCTCTCATTTGAAGGTAGATGTTAAGCACAGACGAACCGTTTCGGAATAACAAATGTTTTGCAGAGAATCTGCTGCTGGGTTTCAACAGAGTGTCGACTCAGAGCAAAGATGCACTTACATTTAAAAAAGCCGTATTGGGGCTTACAATGTCAGAACATGATGACTTGTTCCGAGTCAGTGGAACCGTTATCAAAAAGACTTTTTCTGCCTCGTGTTCTTGTGACCGAGTCAAAAGGTCAGAAAAGTTGCAGTTTTTTCGTACAGAGGCCCTAAAACAACTTGAACTCGACATCTCGCAGAGTATGACGAGGATGTAAAATGAAACTTTCTGCTTTTCTATCCCCGATGCCGTCGTCCCATCGAGCTGAACCCTGACGACCCCAGCGCTCCTGCAGACGCCCTCATCTTTGATCCAGGGCTTAATAATAGATTGTGGCCAGCCAGTCAAGTCTTCTTTTGCTTTGCGGGGTTTCTGGTTACAAAGCTACTGTGCTGCACCTCTCTTCACAGCACATGGACAAGGAAAACCGGCTTCCCTGCCCACGGCTACTTAGTCCTCTTTCCCGTTTGTAATAGCTTTTTTTTGCTGCGGTTCGGCGGGCAAGTCAGAGGTTCGTGCTCCCACAGCGAGGGGGACCCGGGGAGACTCGGAGAGGAGAAACTCTGCGGTTCATTTCCATGCGAGGAAAACGAACCGAGAAAAATAACCACGAGGAATTGCTTTATGTAATCTTTTATGTCTGAGTCTGCATCCTCCAATTTATGAGGCTGTAAACAGCATGCGCATATTTCATCACTGCTGAGAGAGAATTTGTGTGTGTAGGTGTATATGGATGAGTGTGCATGTGGTGGAGAAGGAAGGCGGAGGTTTATAATAGCAGCGCAATATTAGAATGTGAATAATGCATATAATCCACCTTTCAGTGTGAAATAAGACCGGGCCATTAAAAAAGCTACAAACTGAAATTGATGATAAGGATCACGATTGTCAGACAAAGCGCGGCAGCAGCAGCAGCACTGTGAGGGGTCTCTGTGCAGCTAGATGAATCTGTCTGGCTGCATTCAGAGAACATGCAGTGACAGACGTACAGCTGGGACAGGAAGCAGAGCGCTATGGAAGGATGTTCCAGTCTCGTGAAACGCCATGTAAAAATGTAAAAACATGCATGATGCAAGGAAAGTGCGAGTTCCTATCACCATCAAAGGTAGAAGAAGAAATGAAAAACAGCGAGTACATTACAGCACGTCTGCTTTCATCAATATTTATGTGCCTATAATTAGATTTTACAGCGATACACTAAACTCACGTTATTATTATTCTCACTGCAGAGACGAGTGTGTGTCACTGTCTTACACTTCCTGTCTTTCAATGGGTGTTTTTGATCTTACCACTAGGTGGCGCCAGTCAGAAATGTTCAAACCCTAAACATAAAGACTTTAAAGCAAACACAGCAAATTCTGACATGTGATTGGATATCGAGTTTACATCATGGTGATGTCTCTGATTGCTAAATGACTAATCATTTTACTTAATAAGCAGGTTTCTATATAAATATGATAACTACTGTATAACTCGGTGTCATTATTCTTTCATCACATGCTTGTTGGCGCAGCGATTGGCGACAAACTCACCTTCTTATTGAACCGTTTATTTGAAGTGAATATGTGAGTTGGATGTCTGTTTCATCTCTTCTGTTTGCAGCTCTTGAGCTGCAGTGGAAGGACAGGAACCAAAAAAATGGAAGTTTGTATTTAGACTTCACGTCACCTTCAGATAAACTTCTGAACGTCGACTCTGTCCCCCATCAGGAACACTGGAAGAACATCATTATCTCTTACTGGGAGGAAAAAATCAGAGTAATGTCCAAGCGGCCTCCTATTTATAGACAGAAAATGTGAACGTCTCCTTTAAGGGACTGATTCGCATTAGACGTCTACCTGTCCTGGGAATTTAACTTCTCCTAAACTCCATTCATCTACGTCTGCACACTTATAAATAGCTAATTCTATGATTGATTTTATTACTAACTGGATCAAACATTCTGCTGACAAGTAAAACTCTATTTAGCTGCAGAGTGCTGCTGCAGAGGAAGATGCACCAAGCGGTTTACACCGTACGTTCACGTGTGTGCATTCATTTTGATATGTTTCATATCAATCCGTGCACGTGCACTGAAGTCTAAGAGGAAGAGGGCATTGACGTATTGATGCACCAGTTAAGGAGGCTGCATCATGGGAAAACAGCAGCCACGTCCTGTTTGCATGTGAATCGATGCCGTTACAAGTCGAAACTGTGAGAAATGTCCAGCTCACACTGGGGAGGAGGAAGGATCCTGGATGAAGGCGAGGAGAGAGGAGGCGAGGATGTGGAAGCACACGGCGTTATATATTCATAAATAGATCCGGATGGAAAGAGGGAGAACACTGCGCTCTTTGCCAACCTGAACACTCAGTGATGGGATGTAAGATAACTTTAAAGACATAAAACAACGGCGTGCCCAGCGAGCTGGATGACAGCAGAGCGAGGAGAGGGAAATCATTACATTATGTACAGGCTCGTGAGGAAGCGAATAAAGGCCCATCAAAGCTTTTATCGCTGAATTTCAGAGGCGACATCAGCTTCTCTAATTAAGTTGCCACAGACATCAACAACAACCTCCTCTGCGGGTCTCAGACAATGGTTCAGTAACTGTAAGTAATGGTGGCTTTTCGGTGCCAAGCAGCGACGTAGACACACTCTCCCTCTCATATTCTTTCAAAGAATGCTTTGCTGAGCATGCACGCGTCGCTGTTTCACATTATGCACAGCGAGGAGCTCACACATACACATTTCTGCTGTCAACCAATGAGCAACCGAGTCAGAGGAGTTTGGATTGAAGCGCCTTGCTTACGGGGGTAAGGGTACCCTGTGGGTTTTTCATTAACGGGTTTTGTTTGCATTCAATCTTCCTCATCAGAATTCACTTTGTGTGTCATTTAAGACCTGACAAACATCAGGAGTCCTCCATCCTCTAACTGGCCTTCACTCCGCGCCGTAAACAGCCGCCGCAGCTCTTTCAAAATGCAGAAAATTGGACCAATCAGATACATTCAACATCAAAACACACTCAACCCGTCCGCCGCTGTGTGAACCCCAGCAGGGTTTCCACACGGCAGCTTCTCTGGTTAATTGGTTGTTGGAGACAGTCGTCTACAAAACAGGTTGTTTTAAAAAGATTCAAGCAAAAATTAGCTCGCTACCTTTTAAACTGAGTCTTAAGTCTTTTGAATCCTGCAAATGTTCCTTCAAAGACTGATCTGAGTACTGCCTGATCTGCCAGCTCTGTCAAGGTCAAGTTAAGGTTAAGCAACTAAAGTTGGTTAAAGTTAAAGCTATGCTGATTAGCATAGCATTTTAATGTAGACAAACGGTTCAAGTAAAAAGTTTAAAGTGCAAACACAGATTTATTACATTAGCTAGTGTCGCCCTTACTTTCCAAGCTGAAATCAACTCTTCAGTAACTCTGTGTAGGTTGTTGCAGGCTGTGGAACTGACAGAATAAACTCTCTCACTTCTGTAAAAAGGAAAAATATCATTTAAATTGCCAAGTAAAATAATTTAGAATTAAAACAAAGAAGAGGAAGTTCCCCGGACAAATAATGTGGATTAATGACTGGTCGTTAGCTGCACATTAACACCTCCTTCATGTCTGGTGTCTGGCTGATAATTGGTCGACTGAACGTTCTGTTGTTCACCCAGATTACAGAGGGCACATTCACTGAGATATACTGGTGACTGCCTGTAAGGGGGATGAGCTAAAACAACTGAGCAAGTCACAAAGTCGGAGCGTTTTTGTGTCCTTTGGCTCGTTGTTTTGGATTTAGATCCAACATCTCTGGTTCGGTCTGCAGTCTAACCAACCTCATCTCGAGCTGCAGCCGGCTGCCCAGAGCCTAACAGATCCGGGGCCGGTGGCACAGAGGAGCGGCTGTGCAGCCAAATATATTTCTCAGGCTTAATGAAAACCAAAACAGAGCTTGAGGAGAATATACATATTAGTATTGGACTTTCATTTGTCAGGTCGCCAGAAATATGGCTAAAAATAAATGCTAATTCCCGCTCCGCTGGATGGAGAAGAAGGTGAGCTTTATTAGAAAAAATATTCATGAAGCAGAAACAGCAGGTTGGTCCTGCAGCCTCACAGGAAGCTTCCAGACCTGAGACCATCGATGACCCAGATCTGTACAGAGCTTTCAAAGTTTTCACAGCATGGCGGTCGGTTCGCTTGTTTGTTTTTTGTCCATATCAGCTTCAGCAGCGATGAGAGCTCATCACACAGATGGAGCAGATAGGGCGATGATGATGATGACCGATTATCTAACAAACCTATTTTAGTTCAAACTCAGCGTCCTGCCGTGGTGATTCAGCAGAGTGCTGTGAAAAGATGCATCACAGACGGGCTGGGCTGAATTTAAGGCGACGTCTGAATCTGATCAGGATTAAAGACAAAGATCACAAACAAGGAGACATTCATTCATTTTCCAGAACCTGAAGAGTCGCAGGAGGCTAACAGTGGGTTGGTACACCCTGGACAAGACGTCAGTTCATCCTAAGGCTGACACACAGAGACAAAGATTCATTCACACCTTAGAGCGACTCAGAGTCACCAATTAACCTGCAGGCTTCAGACTATGGGAGGAAGCTGAAGCACGCCTAAGGGGACGACTCAGACAGACATTGGGAGACACAGAAACCCCTTGACCCCTGTAACCGATGAGACCTCAAATAAAACGGTATGAGACGTGTTTATTAGATCATTTGCTGGAGTAGAAATTTAGAGTAGGAAACAGCCGAGAGCAGAAGAGGTCTGCGTGGATCTCATCCACCTTCAGTGAAGTTCCTTCTGGTTGGAGGTATCGACACCCTGAGACCAGAACCATTTCTACCCTTCAAATAAACAAGATACAATCATTACGAGGGACAGAGGATGTGATGCATGTACATCCCTGCCCTCGCCGTGACGACATTCATCATGGCTGCTACAGACGGTGATCTCGGACTGCTGTCTTGTTCATCTGATGTATTTTTAATGTGTCTATATGTTCTGTGCTGTACCGCCAGACGCCTCTGGGAGGACATTAAAGTCTTTAAGTTTAAGTGTTACAACTTTCTGTCGATGTGTTTTTATTACCTGACCGATTTACTGCAGCAACACACTGAAATGAAATATTCAGCACATAAAGAACTTCCAGTGCTGGGACCCTATAGTGAGGAGGGAGGGAACGCGGCCCTTTTGTTTGGGTTATGACCATTTCTCCTGAATAAGAGCATGAAATACATCCTGGTTAAAGTTAGGAGCTAATGTTCTTGTTTCCACTACACAGGAAGCATGAACAGCCGCACGGATTCCTGCCTGCAACAACGTATCCCTTCGAATATTTAGTCACTGTACTGTATATCCCCGGGCTAATACCACTGTTCTAAATCTGTATGATTCTGATCCCTATATGAGCCCGGATTAGTACTTCCCATCACTTGTGTGTTTTGGTAAAAGAACAGGCTGATGTGGTACCGCAGCATCAATTAGTCATAGAAATGTCATCATCGTTCTTTAGCCCGGGTTCTGATACCTCTATTCTGAGCGGCGGGGGTTTAAACGAGAGCTTAAAAATGAATTGAGAGGAATCTCTTCTGACGAGATCCACACAGCTGCAGATAAAATATTAAACAGAGACCTCCGGGACACAACGGCTATCTGATTGGCAATAAAAACCACTTCAGCAATTTCAAACACGAGGAAGACAATGAGGCATGGCAGGAGGCGGGGGGACGCGACGAGAGAGAGAGAGAGCGGAGAGAAGGCAGATAGCGTGCCATCGCGGATCAGTTTGCATTACATTTCCTTTTATTACCTCTGATTTCATCTTACACAAAAACAATATGCCACGTCTTCCCCTCCTGCACCGCACACCTCGCCATCTGTTGTTTTTCTGGCTGAATCGCTCTCTCGTGTTGCACTACGCTCTTACATTGGCCTGAGATTGTCTAACTGTACCTCAATTTCTACAGAGATGAAAAAATGAAATGAACAAAAGGCCCATTTCTACACAGATACGTTTTCTCTGGGCCCAGAATGGAATGAGTCTATCTGAGGCCCTCACACAAAATGTAATCACACTTTTAGAAAAAAAAGAACGTGTCCAACTTTGGCCCCCCGGGTGATGTCGCAGTCAGGATGAGGGTAGATAGATATAGCTCCACACCTCCTAAAAATCGGAGCGCTGTCAGTGCACGGCATCAACAAAATACTTTCCTCGGTGCTTCCTCTCGGGCCTTTGATATGCTTTAATAAATGTTAATAGAATACAGAGTGCTCAGGGTAGAGTTTAGGAATTACAAATCGCTGAGCTCATTCGCAGACGTCCTCAAGGGACTTCTTGGACTGCAACACCTTGACACCTTCCCTTGAGGGCTCAGACGGGAAGGAATGAGAATTGTGCGAGAATGTAAATTGACTGGAGGGAGAGGCTGCCAAGCGAACACGCAGATGGTTGTGTCAAGCTGGCAAAGGACGACGTGGACGGGAAGGGGTGGCACGTGGCTTTCTTTGGCACACCGCGAGCATCTGGCACCGCCGTAACGAAACGGCAAAAAAAACGTGGACCACCACAACACCGCTACCTCCCTCATCACCGACGACAACCCCGCCCCTCTACCCCCCCTCTAGATTTGGTTTATCTCGCCGCCCAGCATCCAGGAAGACAATAGGGCTGTGAAAACCAAGCCTGTGTGTCTCCTCGCTGCAGGGGCCTCTCTGTTTTGCTCTATGAATGTGGACGGCTGAAGGTTTATGGTAATCTCCTCCCAGGGCCGACAGTGTTATGCAGGACTGGGTGGTCACAGGCAAGTGAAGCATAAAGGAGAGTTGTAGCCGCAGTAAATGAGAGGTTTTGTTCAGGATGGAAGTCTGAGTCTTGCAGCGCAGCATGTTCTTGAAAGAAGTGATGAAGTTGTTCAGTGTGAGCTCCCCAGTGGCAGCCTCTTACACACTTAATGGCTCATCTTGGTCTTGCAGGCTTTGTTGGGAGTAATGAGTATAATGACAGAACCACTTTCCTGGTATTCAGTTGGAAACCTTTAAAATATGGCTGTATGTCGTTCTTACTGCCCAAACGCAGGAAAGGCTGGAAACTATTTAGCAAATCTCAGATCTTTACAACGGAGCTGTACTCGACAGATTTTATGATATTTACTTAACTGGTGGACGAAGATTTTATACTGAAAACACATGCAGAGCTTTAGTCTTATGCAAGGTCACTTTATTTGAAATTCAAACTACTGTTCCAACCAGCTGTCAGCAGCCTGATCTTCTGCATCCCCTGTTGTCCTGCCACTAAACTAGAAGTGAAGGAAACTAGCATGCTCTGCTGCTGAATGGATAATCTGAGAAATACTTTCACTTCAATATTCCTGCAGTTACTTTTACTTTAGTAAAAACATATCGGACTGGGCCGGACATGGTTGCCACTGGCCTTTTTCTCCTGGTTGTTTCAGCGACTGTCAGTCTGATTATCAGGCTAGACTTCCAGTATTTTTTACACCGTGGTTCTGGTCCTTCCACCGCTGTGATTGAGATACATGATCGCAGCTGGAGACAGACTGAAGAGATCAAGAAAATAGATGCAAATGTACAATAATAATCCTTGCAGCTATGTACTTGAATTGAAGACATGGAGACGCAGTCAGTGGGAAGCATGACTCACACTCCCTCTCATGTTTTACACACAGAGAAAACACTGCTCAGCGCTCTCGTCCCCCTGTGTCTGATCCATTCTTTTCCCATTGCAACAAAACTCATTACGGTGCAAGCTCACTGCAAGGAAATATCCACCGACCTGAAAATGTTTCATTCCACCAAACTGCCTAACGTAGCATGTTATTAAAGTAATATCCCGACATTTTGGGGAAATACAGTTGTTCTCTGGCTTGGCAGCAGATTCAGTGTGAGGTGGCACTGTGACGTTACCATGGAAGCATGCAATAAGGCCGCTCTCTCCAAATCCACCTTCCATCTACTCGTGTGGAAATGTGCCATATTTATATGGCGTCCAACCAGACTCAGTTTAAAAAACGACACATGACAGAGGAAGTTGGTTTTTCATAATAAAACTTGTGATTTTCAATTTCTCAGCTCTGAGATGAGCTGCTGTTGATTGAGTTGATGCTTGTTTGAGTGACAGCTCTCAGTGAACTGAAGCAACATTCTCTTCTGCTGTGGTCTACACAGTCCACATTGTGGTTGCTCATTGCAGCTCTTCACTAACAAACATCAGCTGGGCTCACAGTCACACAGAGCCTCAGAAACCCAGTCTCCCTTTACACGACCGTCTAAATCTGAACAAAGCCCAGTGCTGGTGACGAGCTTGTTAGTGAAGTAAACTGCTGCCAACTGTAGCCGCTGTTAGTTAATGTTAGCTCAGTTTGTTAGCCAGGCAGCCCAGGCTGTGAGCTTGTGTTTCTGCCACGGGCGTTTTGGACTGCCTGGAAGGCGTTACCAGGCCCGAGGGTGTAGAGTTGATGAAGCTGGTGTCGTGTCCTGTGATTTAGTCAACAGCAGCAGCTACTGTGCACAATTAAATGAATGAAAAGTCATCATTCGTTACTGCATGAGATATCATCGACTGTACAAAAACCCCAAAACGTACAATCTGTCATCACATTTTGTACAGAGCCTGCACCCAGAGAAACATGTTGGCACTCAGACAGGTACCTCATTAATGAGTTTAATGTATGAGACCAACAATCTGGTATCCATTTACCCCCCGTGTGGTGATTCCTGCTAAGACCCAATCACTTGGCAGAGACTCGGCTTCGCAGCATCCAAAACCAGCCACACAGTGATACTCTGAACAACGCTGGCAAAACACACACAGCAGCATGCAAACAAATCCAAACATTACAAGGGCAAACCATGCTGGCTGAGCGAGTCAAGAGTGTACCACACGATTCTGATGAGTCGCACTTGAACTCAGCGAGCTTGCAGTCGCTTACGATCTTTAAAGTAAGCATATATGCAAAAAAAAAAAAATGACAGAGCTCTGCACGGACAGATGACACGGATTGCCGGAGCACCGTGGGCACCAATATCACACCGAATCATCCAAAAAAAAGTTCAAAGTGGTTTGAAATTTTTGACGGACTGCAGGTTACAGCGGTGGCAGACAGTGAGATGTCTTCAAAGGCTGCAGACGAAAGAGTCTTAATGCGGAAATTTGATGTCTAATGTCCCGTATCAATAATTCAAGTGAGCTATTATGCCATAAAAACAAGGCATAGTTTATAGTTTTAATCTCAGTTTCTCCACCACACCCAGAGGAAACAGAGATCACTCACCAGAGCATATGGAAATTAAAATAAGATCAATGTATAGGCATAAAATGCACATAACTTTATCCCAGTCACACAGAAAGAAATCAAACCGTCTGACTCTTTCTATCTTTAGCTACTTTGCCCTCAAACATCAAACTTCCTAAATAAGAGTGACATTGCTGCAGCGACGTGTTGCCAGCTGACAGTTGCCAGCAGATGCTGATACACACTGTCATGAATGATAAAAAGACCTCCCACTGCAGAGGGACACTGTGAGTCAGGTTCATTTTTTTTTCTTGTATCATCTTCTTTCCAGAACCGTCCTCCGAGAGACAGAGGATTATAGATCCGGTCCACGATCCCGCTGCTGGGCCTCCGCACCAGCACCAGCACCAGACGCTGTGCTGGTCTGCAGAGGACTCAGACCATTTCAAGAGATTTCAGACATGCAGCACTGCGCTGGTTTATCCAGCAGGGGGTGTTTAACCAGCTCATCATGCTTTAAAGTGCTGCTGGGACTGCCAGACAACCTGTCCTGTCTGCAGGCTGCCAGGACAATTCCCACGTCAGACTGTTCTCTGTGATATTCAGCGTTTCCTGTTTCTCCTGTGATCATGTGACGTGTTTTACTTCTTTGCTGAAGCCTTTCTCTCAGCCTCTGCTCCTACATCTGTCTCTTACATTTCCCAGAATTGCCTTTTTTAGTATTCATAGAGAAAGTGACCAGATGTATTTGCATTAGGTAGAAGGGAGATATAATCATAACAATAACTGCAGTAACAGCAAAAGTGCAGACCTTTCCAAGAAAAGACTTTCCTATTTATTAGAACACAAACTGCCTCCTGGCTGTGTTGTATTTTGGTCTGCTGAGACTTCTGGGAGTGTAGAAATTGGTCTTTTTGCCTTTTCTCTCCGTATTATTGGTGAGCATAGAAGGAAAATTGTGAAAGAGGGTCTTGATCTTTTACTGTGAAGGTCTAACAAAATCTGACATGCATTGTTGAGATTTTAGATCATTGATCTCCCTCAAACTTGAGAACATGCAGGAAATATCTGGATATGTTGCAGATCCATGATCGGCCTCTTATCTACAACAATAACACAAATAACATGAGCACTGTGTCTTAGTATGATTTATCTAGTCTATCACCAACTGATGAGGGTTCCTTTGAGACCATGATGTGTGACGGCGGCTTGGTTTGATTAAAAAACTCACTGAAGACTAGAAAACCTTTGAAATCTTTCACTCCTCTCTGCTCAGCAGGTCTACGTCAGTCAGAGCTGCTATACTGTGACTTAAATCTAGCACTGTGTTCCTAACTGCAACCCCCTCACTTCACCTTCTCTTTCCCTGAAACTCCACCGGGCACGTCTCCGTCACACCACGGCCTGCACGTGACTTCAAACCCCACCGGGAGCGTTTCTTTGTTTACCTGCTCAGACTTGTCATGTTCTTCTAAACATGCTTCTGCATGTGTAAATATGCTACGTACTTCATTTGCTTCTCTTTTGTCTGTTTTTATGACCGGCGGTTTGCACATGGTGTTTTATTTTGAAAATCCAGCGGATTCTTTGTGCTGTTTCTGTCTGGCTTCCTGCCAGCTCGAGGTGCTCTGTGTAAATCGACACAGGCTGCTCGCGGTGTCGGAGCCGAGCAGAGGCCTTCTTCTGGGACGCTCCTGGACTGGGCTGCGGCGGAGCCGGTGGGGGTTGAAACATTGACGAGAACGGCCGCGTGTCGCTGCGGTGCAACGCGGCACGTCCACGTCGGTGGAATTTAGGGGTCAGTGTGACAGAGAAACAACAGTGGCTGCTAGAATAGTAAAAGAGGTGGGATACAATATCTACATAAGCGGTTATGGAAGATGGAAGTGTTTACTATGTCCGCTCCGGGCTACCATAGAAACATGGTGGCATCAACAAAAACAAAACAATGACTGTCAGGTTATTATACACTCATGAAAACACAGTTAGTCATCTTATATTTATTGTAAGAGATTCATTTTTCTCAGGTTTAATTAATGGTAATGTTTCTAAATTTAAAACCAAGTGTTAACATTAAAGTGCTTTATCCGCAGCCTAAAAGTAATTTATTAACCAGTGTTAGAATATAATACAGTCCCCTAAATCTTACACACTGGACCTTTAAAATAGTCTTTAGATACCCTGAAACAAATTATATCTCTTAAAACTGGATGACTGGGTGCTTTGGAGGGTTGTTTATATCTATTTGGGGGGGAAAATAACTTTTAATGAGCTCTGATGGATTCAGAAAAGTTCCAGTAGTTCTATTTCTATCAACAAAACAAACCTATTGAACCATATAAGTGAATAAGCTAAATTTAGATGTTGCAATACTTTGCTGATGGTATCTCTGAAATAATAACAGAGCAGCTAAGGACCGAGTGGAGCCCATTATTACCCACGAAGCATTTCATTACCACCATCATCGACCCGCTGGTAAGAATTCTTAGGTTTCAGGCTGTGCGAGATGACAGTTTGTGACGAATGTGGTTAAAACGGAGAGTGAAGTTCATCCATTATTTCGGCGTAAACAATACTTCAGCCATGATCTCAAAGACTTGAGAGGCCGCACTGTTGTGTGAATGATTTACGACAGACAATGCTGACTGAACGGCTTCACCATTGGAGACTTATGTTTTTGGAACAATATACTACACACACACACACACGCGCACACTCGTGAGCCGGTCTACCAACCGCCTGGCTGCGACCCTGTTTTGAATTACCACTTTCTGATGCAATTACCTCCCTTGCTGCGGAGGGTGATGTTGGCTTTTTGTTTCACCACCATTTATTTTCTCTGTGCGTTCTCTCTGGAGCATCCTGACAAAGACTCTGTGACCTTGCCTCCTATTTAGACATCGCTACCCGACCGCGCAAAACCTACTCTGAGGGGGGCGCCGGCAAAAAAACACAATTGAAGAATGATTCCCAGCGGAAAGTCAGGAATAAGACAGGGAAATGGGATGTTCAGTGATGTGCTAAAGGGTGCGTGTGCATGCATATGGGTTGAGCGTGCGCGTGTGTGTGTGTATAGGCCTCTGTGCGAGTGTGTGGTGGTAATAAACTACAAGAGAAGACGAGGAAGGGGAATCAACATCTTTTTGTTGTCTTCTTTGCGGCTTCCCGCGTTTGTGCGGACACTGTGAAAGCGCGCGTCGGGAGGGCGAAGCCGCCGGAGAACTGCTTCCTTCAGCACTTCTTGGAGTTCCTAAAATAAAATGCAAAAACTTTGCTTGACTTCACAGAGACTCTCTCCGTGCACACTCTTCGCCTGCAACTTCACAGAAAGGCAGAAACACTTCTGTCTGGAACTAGGTCTGTTGCCACTTTTGGAGTCGGCAAGATGTGAATTTACAAATCAAGGTTGCAAATTGATTTATGTGAATCATCTCGTACGTGAGGCGCCAAACGGTTGTCGTTTATCAAATTACGTGTGAAGTTACATCCCGATTGTAGCATAAAATCAAAACAGAATTGTTGCCAGCATTACTAACAATGGGCACAATTATCTGCTGTTTGGTTTTATTTAGTCCGGTGTGGGTTGTTTGGCCCATAAAAAGCTGTGTGGGCAGATGGCAGATCAGTAAATTACATATATAAAAAAAAGCCAGTTAAAGCCGAAACCCACAGACAGAAAACAGATAAAAGAGAGCCGATGAATAAAGTACAGATAGTTATTACTATTCAGTTATTACTTACATGACCGGCCCTCAGTGTCCTCACTTCACCCACTGCAAGAATGCGATGTCTCCTGCCTGCTAATAACACCATCAAGGTGTGAAATCAACACAGAGCCGCAGCATCTGTTTGCAGCCTCCAGTTACTCTAATAAACACATTTAACTAATGTATTGGTCGGGAAGAAAATGCTCTCATGGCAACTTTAATTTCCATGATACAGTGCCTGAAAACGTGGATCGTCAGGTAGCAACGCACTGTTCCACTGAACACCCGGCTAAAGGTGCAACCTGTCACTTTTACCTTCCAGGATATATTTTGAGTAATATGCAAGTCTGAGTTCTGCTCATGGTAATCGGCACAAAGATACCATGACACCTGCACGTGATAAATCCATCCCCCTTTTGGAAGTCACTTTGGATAAAAGCGTCAGCTAAATGACTAAATGTGCTTTACTTTTTCTTCACTTTACACTTCGACTCCATCACAGAGGCAAATATTGAACGTTTTCTCCTCCACTATTGTCTGACAGTTTAAGTTAAATACACTGTCACACAGCTGGAAACTGTTCTACGTGATCCTCTCTGCAGAACAGCGACAAACGTATGGTGAGCTTATAGAGTATGATGCAGACTAAAGAGCAAACAGTATATAAAGTAGTAAAAATGAGCTCAACCTCAAGAAACTACAGCAGAAAATGCAGCACAGGCATTAATGCAGCAGTAATATGAATTTATAATAGTAAAACAATGACAGGGAGCATTTTACTTCAGCTCTTTACATTTTCAGGTTCTGAATGCAGGACCTTTATTTGTAATGGAGTATTTTCACAGCCTGTAAAGGCTCTGAATCCTTCCTCCACCTCTGCTGTGGGTTCAAATAAAACAACAATGACTGAATAGCATCCTCCCATACTCAAGTGACACGCTTTGTTGACTAACCATCCGCTCTGACTTCCTCCCAACGCGGCTTAGCAGCTCCGACGTCACGCCGCTTACGCATTTTCTCACTGACAAACAACACGGTAAGTGATCATAGGTCTGTGCACCACGCAGATGACAGATCACAGAAGGACGGTCACATAAGTTTGCATGAAAAATAATCCAAAGTATTGTCCTGGTCTTACACTTCTTCACTTTACGAAGCTATAAACCTTCTTGTGAATCACAAAACCAGTGAACGTGGGTGAGCTAGTCTGAATCCTGATCATGAAGCCTCATGTACAAAAAAGCTATTAGATTAACTCAAACTTTGTCTTAGGATCATTGTGCCTACATACATTCACAAATCTGGTTTACGCAGATTATAAGGAGCCCATTTGTAAGTTCTGGTCTCAAATGAACTTCACAACAGCTTACAATCAGCGATAATGTGCACAAACAGGAGTCAGTCATAACCAGGAAGTGTGTGAAATGAATTAATCTGAACTTCAAGGTGACGAGAAGATCTTGATAATGAGCTGGAAGTGATCACTTATTCAGAGCCATCCATCTTTCATAACCGCTCGTCTTTATTAGGGTCACGAGGGTTGGAGCCAATCCCAGCTGACACTGGGCGACGCTGGGGTACTGACATTGGGGGACACGTCGCCAGTTCATCACGGCGCTTATTCAGAGCACACGGTTTGTTAAAAGTGAAGTTCAACACAGGTTTGGGGACATGCGATACCCCAACATGAAACCAGCATGAAAACATTTAATCTAGTCTTCGAGATCGATCATTAGTCCAAGAGTCTACATTTGTATTGCATCTTTATAGAACTGATTTTCTTCAGACCCGTGTACCAGTTTGGTTCTTTGCTTGTGTATTTTCTTTCATTTCCAGAGCAATAGAATTTCTAAAAACATCAATAGCAGAAACATCATGGCTTTACCGTGAGTCACTCAGAATCAAAGAGCCAAGGGTTTATTTCTAATCTCACAATTCTGCACCGACGTTCAATAATCAAACAGCAAGAAATCCATCACAGGAGGTGCACGGAGACTAATTTCTCCACCAGCAGTTACCCCCAAGAGACTGAGTGCAATACAGCCGTGTGCTGTAGGAGTTAGAAGGACAGACTCATCTGTCCAGAAGTGCAGCAAGTTTTGGGGTTTTGTATGAATGCATTGTTGGTAATAAGACAGAATCTTGGAGACTGAAGCGCAGTCGTAATAGGAAAGTAGAACAAATACTTTGTACTAATATAAGCACGTAGGTTCATTCTTTACTTTGGGATAAGAATTTCACTTTCTAAGCTATTTGCAAAGCTTCTAGCTGTAACTGAACCTTGAGTTTAGAGTGATCACAGTGCAATAATGGAGTTTATAAGGTTAGTTCCCACACAAAGGAACTCATTTTCCCATTTACTCCCAACAGTACGCAACCACCCGGATTGGTTTCAGTTTTATTTACTGAGGTTACGGGGCTGAAAGTTTCAGCTGATAAATGGCACGACGTCTGCGGATTACAGCAACACTGTGTTTGGAAAGATACTTTGAAAATGTCCATTGTGTTGGGGTGGCGGCTAAAGTCTGAGCGGTGGAAGACATGAAAACACACGAGTATCCACATGGCTGGATCCAGTTACAGGAGTAATTTGGTTGAACTGACCTTTTTTCCAAGAATGTGGATCCCCTCAGAGCTCAGCAGATCTGCTGAATTTGTTTGGTTGCAGTTGAGGTTTGACTGCAAACTCACGGATCACGGGACTAATGTATTTGTGAGCCGGTGTCGGGAAAATGACAGGAAGCCTGTTTAAGTTAGCGGCCTGCGGATGGACTGTGTGCGGTCATGGATGGATGTGTTAGATTCTGCACACGTGTGTGTGTGCGTACTGTACCGTGAAACATGCATAGGTAGGTGTGGATACATCTGAATACTGTATGTGACCTTTTGGAGTGTGTGTGCGTCACTCATGTGTGTGTGTGAGTGTGTGTGAGTCCACACGGGGGGTGGAATCAGTACACAAAACTGCATTAGAGCTGTCACAAGCAGAGCTGAAATTGGATTAGTGTCACCCGTGATAAGGCGAAGGGGCGAAAGAGGGAAGAGGAGAAAATTGGAAGAAAGGAAACGGCTATTTCACCACCACCACCACCCACCACCTCCCTCTCCACCTCCACCATAATTTCATTTCAAATTCCAGGCACTGAATGCATAACCGCACTGCCATGCCGTTATGGAGCCGGCTGAAGTTAATGGAATATTTATATGCAGACTGTGAAACCCTGAATTTCCTTTCTTTTTCCGAACAGCGTGCAACGTCTCCCCCCGCTCTCACTTTCTCTCCCTCTACCTTTCTCCTATCTCCCGTTCTAGGATTGCCTTTGTTAGGATTTGACACTATTTTTACACCTCCAAGAGCACTGTATTTCCATCGGCAGCAGTTGAGAGGGGCCTGTAGAGAGAGACGGAGTGAATGCGAGTAGGTCTTGGTCAGGTGCTATAAGCCTCACCGCGCTAAGCCACATAGAAATCAGCGCAAAAGGAGCAACAGCGGCCGACCCCCGGTGTCACGTACTTTTTTTTAAAACGGAGGTGGGAGGTTGAGTTAATGAGAATGCAGAGGGAGAGCGGTGCATTAAATAGTGATGGAAGGGGTGGAGATTGAGAGCCGCGTCGGTCCTTGTCGACAAAGTGAAAGGAGTAGCAGGTGGAGTAAAGGATACTGGAGACGGGGGAGATATGGATGCTGACAGGTGAAACTGAAAAGAAAGACAGAGGGAGGAAGCAAGGAGGCAAGGAGGGGAGGGAACCCACAGAGGAGCTATAAATACAGAGAGAGAGAGGCCGTCGGTTGCTGCATAAACCCACAATAAGATGCCCCCGAAATCGTTAGCATTCAGCTAGCGTAGCATTATAGCTCAGCTCCTGCTGTGTCTATAGTAAAACCAATAAGAGGGAGGTATCATGGGACCGTGCTCGAGAAATATGGCACATTCTTCTGCAAGTGGGGGAGAGGGGGCTGAGAGATAGGACGGGCAGGATACAGATAGACTCCCATTAAGTATTCAACCGCGGGGTCACAACAGTTACAGCTCCTCCACGGAGGCAGAGATTTCCATTTCGCCACATCCGACGATTCATCCCTGTAGCTTTTGTGCAGTCACAGTCCTGCTACACCGAGGGGGGATTTACAATTTTATCCGGAGGAGGAGGAGGGGGGGGGGGGGGCTGCGGGGTTGTAAGTAATAAGAGGCAGTTTATGGCGCGAGTTTGTCACCCAACAAGTTTGTGGTCTGACAAATGCTCCAATAACCGGCCTGTGCTTTGTGCTGATGCTTTAATCAATATTCGATTGGTTTGATGGAACAACAATGATATCAGACCCTCACTCTGCTGTAGCTGAAGAGGACTGACTATGCATGGGTTCCTCCAGTGACCCCGATACTCTGCAGAGATTGGATCATCCCCTTTCGTTAGGCTGGCTGAGCCTGATAACTCCTTCAGCAGATAACAAGCAGGGACAGAGAGGAAACACATATGAAGAGTGAAAGAGACACCACCTGTGTGGTGGCTGTGTGTACAAGTGTTTGTGTGTTCACATCAAACAATGGAAGCGAGGGGCGGGGGGCGTCTGCTGTGTTCCTCGGCTCCCTGTTAACATTTGAAAAATGACACGAGCGGACACCTTTTTGAAACAGCAGCACCTTCTCCTCTTTGTGTGGAAAGAGGAAAGCGGGGTGTAATATTGGCGGAGCGAAAGAAGATGAGTCATGTCGTCTTTAATGAAAGCACCAGCGGCATCTGTGTGGAGTTGTGGTTGGCACCATCAGCACATTGTTATCTCCCTCTGTTCCCCCCCGGCTAAGGAGGCAGCAGCGGACCTCCCAGGCCGACTGTGTGGCACAGTCACACTAGAAGGCCATTAAAAGACAGACAGCAGCACCTGGCGAATGGAAGGGAAACGCTGGCGAGGCATGAGGGGGAAAAAAAGAAGAAGAAGCCAAAAGCCACAGAAGAAATGGAACAGAGAGCGGCTCATTATCGCTCAGAGCGGGTATTACAGACTAGCTGTCAGTACACCTTTGGTTCCCTTGCGGGGAGCGGAGGTGTGAGGAGGAAAGTGGTGGCTGGAAATTCGAAAGTGTTTTTCTTAATTAGACCTCTACATGATAGGTGCGAGCCTCCTAACCTTCCAGGTCAGAATTTAAATATGAGAAAATAAAAAGTCCTTTTTCTTTTTTTAATGGTGGAAAATTGTTGAATTTTGAATTTTGAATCACGTCTGTGTATTTGTGCAACACGTGTCAAAGCCTGATCTTCTTTTGTCTGGACTCTTTTAAAGGCCAGAGTCACTCTTTTTTTTTTTTATTAAATATAATTTTCAAGCTCATTTCCCGTAGCTCAACCCGTAATAAATCAGGGGTGTTGTAACAGTGCCCCCTAGTGGACTCAAAGAGAACAGGGAGCATTGAGAACTTGCTCTCAGCAGTCAGCTGCCACACTGGTGGTTCAATAAAGTTCTTGTTTTAATCAAACATGTCTCGTTTTTTATGAAAAAAGTGAAAACTAGTTTCCTCCGAGTCAAAACACAAATGTTTCGCGGCGTTTCAACCTTCCGCAGATCAGCGGCGGGTGAAGGGCGGCCCTTTAACGGGAGGCCTGGAATGTTTTCAAAGGAATTATTCAGCTTCACTTCACACAAAGCAACAAAAAAACAATACAGAAACCTTTCAAACGCCAATCTCCACACACACGCACACACACACAATGCCCGTCAGTTTAATGTGCACCTGACCGTAATTATGCAAATTTGAAGTAATTAGCCAAAGAAACCTGGTAGCCCTAATGAGCTGTTGCAAAAGTGTACAGGCTAATTTGGGATAATGAGCCTCACATTGTGCGCTCCGGTTTACATAACACAGAAACTAAATGTCTTTCTTCTTTTTTAAGAGATTCCCATGTACAGTAACAGACTTCATCTCCATACAAACACCTTACAAAATAGACCCAGTGTGTTTTCCAGCTCATGCAGGTGAGAGAGAGCATTTGAATTTAGACTCTTTTTTTTCTTTCTGTCTCTTTCTTTGCTACCTGCCACAAACACGCCTTGGTTGCTGCTATTTTGGCCCCGGTCACCTATTGACCTGACAGGCAAGTGTCAAGGGAAGAGCCACATGTCAGCTGCAGGTGGAAACTCTCAGCAGGGAGCATTGCCGTGGCGCTGGTCGGCACAGTCGGAGCCCAGGATAACACAGCACTGAGGGACTGCAGGTAAAGGGGGCTTCTCTTTTCACCTTCCTTTCCTTTTCTAGCTTCTTTTCTGTCTTTTATTATAGTGAACTGGTGGGATGGGAGCATTACGCGCTGCTTGATTTCCCTCTGATGTTTTTTACAGTGAGACTAGAAGTAAAGCAGAAGTAGACGTGTCTTATTGAGATTTCTTCTCTTTTTTTAGATGTAGCTGGTGTCTGAGGAGGTTACCTGAGGTTTCATGAGGTTGTGTGTGAAACGGGTAAAAGCATATTTCATATCTTTCCTTTCATGCATGCAGGTGGATACAATACTACGCTTTTACATTTTCTTTTAGCGCTGCAATAAAGTTTCACACAAAAGCGAGATGTCTTATTTTACACTGAGGAGACAGTGCCAAAGGTCTGTCCTCGTCAGGGAGAAGGGATTTTTTTTTTCCTTTTCTCCTAATGTTTTTTTAAACTGCGGATCTTCACAAAGATGACTCCAGCTTTTATATTTCTCGTCTCTCCTCAGCTAAGCAGTTAACTTCGGCATCAGTCTGGAGGTTTCCAACCCTCTGAAGATGTACGGCCTGTATTTGGAAGCGGTGAACGATTACATTAACGAATCCTACGGAGAGGATGTGTGGAGACTGATCGAGAACCGAGCGGAGATACCCCATCTCAAGTTTGTCAGACATCAGATGTACAAGTAGGTTGTTTAAGCTTTTTGTAAATCGTTCACAATCTTAGGACAGACTTGTACGATGTCTTGTTTTTTTCGACACTGTCTCATAAAAAATGTATAACAGCAACTTAGACTTTGAGTGCAGCACTGTGAAACCTTCTTTGGTTGGACAAAGTCTCAGCTTTTTACTCTGTAGATGAACAGATGAATGAGTGTTGATGTGACAATGCACAAGATGGACACAATTTAACATACTGATGTAATGAATATACATGTGTAACACTTGTTGTTGACTTTATAGAGAGTTAGAGAATCTATGATGTTGTCCTCATCTCTGCATTTGATACTGATTCAAATAATTAAAATATGTCCATGTCTGCGTCTTTCTGGACCTTTGAAAAGCTGATTTCAGGTCAAATATCACCTCAGTCACATCAGCAATAACTCAAAACAGACATGAGTTAATAACTTTCTTCTTATTTACAGTGACAACCTCATCCTGCGGTTGGCGAAGGCGGCGGGCGAGGTTCTGGGAAAGACTCACGATGAGCTGATGTACGCGTTCGGGGTCTATATGGTCAAGAGGATTGGAAACTACGGATATGAGCGGATCCTAAAGGTGATACAGTGACTGCCTCACCCAGGAATAAATACTCTTTTCTGTCCTTCGACAACACATTAGTGACTAAATTCATACACTTCTTATCTAATCTATAGATGTCTTCAAGAGAAAATGCTCTTAGCAGATGATACAGTGTGTTTCACACTTGCAAATAGATGGAATAAGACTAGTAAGCATCAGCAACAATATGGGACAATAAGGGTCGATACTTGAATGAATTATGACTCCTGTAATCTGACACCTTGAAAAATAACTTCAGAATGACATTATGCATGAAATATAATCCACTGTTCCTGTTTTAAATATCATCATCCTCCATCTTTTGTAGGTGCTGGGGCGAAATGTGCGCGACTTCATCAATGAGCTGGACAACCTGCACGAGTACTTTCGCTTCTCCTTCCCCAAGGTGCAGCCACCGAGCTTCTGCGTGGAGGAGGAGTGCGAGACAAGCCTCACGCTGCACTACCGCAGCACCCGCAAGGGTTTCACCCAGTTTGTCAAAGGTAACGAGAAGCACGGCAGCAGGGGGGAAACACTGGATGTTACGAAGTTTACCACAGGGACAGGAAACTGGGTTTGAACCCCCAACCCCAAACCTGTCTGTAGTGCAACCATGTGAGTTTCTGCCCATTGCATGCTGGGAGAGGCTGTAGCTTCATGAACCTAAACAAGATTAAGCATGTAAGGTAATAACTCTACAAATATTAGGTTGTTTATTCAGATCAGCGAAGTGAATGAGTATAGATCATCATTATTATATACACAGCCACAGGTCCATAAAGTACAGTTTTTCAATCAATGCACTGTTTTCCTTTGCTGCAGCTGAAGATGGATGATTTTTTTTATCCATAATGCATTACAGCAAAGAAAATTTAACTTAACTAATAACAACTGAACTAAAACTATCAGCATTATCAGACATATTATGGAGAAAGTCACTATTCAATTACAAAAGAGGAGGGAGAGAAATACTGGAAAAAATGTGACTTTACAACCAAATTAGTATTAAAAATGAAGTAAGATTACGAAAGTATTGCAAAAAAACTAAAACTACCAAACCAAAATCAAACTTAAAAACTAAATAAAGATAAAAACTCTAGGTTCTGGACAGCTGATCACCTTTTGTCTCAATTTCTTTTGTTTTACTTAAAAATATTAGACAACATGTCAATATTGGATCAAGAAAATCAATAAAACATCAGTTAGTTACAAGTATTACAGAGTTGTTTCATCTCAGACTGTTTTTCTTCACAAAAACTAAAGAGAAGAGCCTCATGTACAGCAGGCTGTGTTGAAAAGTAAAATAAATGACTTGATTCAAAGGCACAAGGCAGTCGTCACACCATCTGACAAGGTTCATCAATCCAGGCAAAGTCAATGATTCAAAATAAAAGGTTAGTCTAGTTTGTTCTGAAATGAAGTTTACACAAACCCACTTGTGTCTGAGCAGAAATTGACCTCGACACATCCATGACCAGCATGTTTAATTCACTCCTGCAGGGCAGCTCTCTCAAGTGGGACGGCAATTCTACAACACAGATATCGAAGTGGAAATCCTGTCTAAAGAGGAAACCGAGAAGATGACCTATGTGGTACGTACTCAGGCTTAGTTCAAGTATCAGCCGAGCTGTCGAGGGTTTGACCTTGACCCTGTGTCACTTCTATCAGCATGGAAATGATTCCATCACGTTCAATGAGACGCCAGGCCGAGTTCTTGTTTGCACTCAGACAGCAAGTGTTTATTGGATGGAGATAAGTGTTTATTGGGATGGGACTCTGGGTAAACTCATCAATTTACAGCTGAACACATCTGGAATGTGCAATCTCACCTGTTGTCTAGCATCATGTAAAATCAATGTCACCCCCTGTTTTCACCCAAAGCTGCACTCCTTATCATACAGTACCTGATAATGCCCAGTAAACTATTCATGTTATTAACCATTTAATAATGGTCTATGGTACTACTCTGATTAGCTAAAGAGCAGCATTAGCTTACAGCTGCAGAGGCAGTATAACTAAGAGAAAACTGTATGTAACAAGTCATTTTAATGGTAATGCAATGTACGACAAAGATTCTTTAAACTTAATGTCAGAAGTGGATGGAAGAGATAAATGGGATTAACATTCAAGTCATGTTCATGCTCTGAAGAAAGGAAAGTGTGTTTGAGGACATTTCCACACAGACAGCTTTTGAAGTTAAGCATGTGGTGTTTTAACCAATTTCAGCATCTCAAAGTGATGAAAATACTTGATTAAGTCAATGATTTTAGTTGTATTTGTTGTTCAAGCCACCATGAAAGTATTTCTAACAGCTGACTTGTATTTCAGTGGTGTAATTAATTCATCTCTTGTCCAGGTTTATAAGATGAACTTTGACAACGCCGCCTTCAAACACCGCATGCCCCAGCAGAAGACAGCGCCGAGCTACGAGAAGCTGCCAATGAAACGTGGTATCTTTTTTGACATGTTCCCCTTCAGTGTCATCTTCCGCCGGGACATGACCATGTACCGCATCGGCGACGGCCTCAAGGAAGTCTTCTCCGACCTTCAGGGCAAGAAGGTCAACGAGGAGTTCACTCTGGTCCGACCCATGCTGGAGTTCAGCTGGGATAACGTGAGTCCAATTTTCATACGTAAATATTTTCGGACTTTATTTGACAGAGAAATGTGGGGAGAGACAGTTAGGGAATGACACGGGGGAAAGAGCCACAGGTCAGATTCGAACCCTGGCCTGCCGCGGCAAGGACTCAGCCTTTGGAGCAGTTGCTTGTGTTTTTTGTGACACAAAATCTGCTGACTTTCATCAGATCTACACCCACCTGAACAACGTGTTCGAGCTGTTGTCTAAAGCTGTGGTCGAGAGCAAGCAGAAGGTCAACATCCCCAAACTGAGCAAGGAGGAGCCCGAGGAGAAGGAAGAGAGTGAGAAAGCAAAGAGGGAAGAAGAAAGAGGTACCAGTCTTTTCATTTCAATCATTTATTCAATTTCAGATGCATAATGTATACAAAAAATGTTTCATTTCAAAAGGATGGGATCAAAAAAATGTCCATCCCCTCGTGTCACTTCCTAATTTTCTGCCAAGGGTAACTGCCAAGAGCAAAATGAAATATTTACGATATATCCAGGCGTATCAAACTTATTGAAGAGCCAAACCACAAAGTTAAATGCATCGGATCTTCAAAGCACATGCATTTCAATACATACTGTAAAGAGAAATGCATGTTTGCATGGAAGAACACTGACGCAAACCAAAGAAGTTTCCAGCAGGATACTTCTCAAAAACAGAATGAAATGAAACAAAGAGTACATATATATATATTGCATATTGCAGAAGATGTAATTATGAGGAAATGGCAATACCAATTCTGTTATGAACCAGAAGACAGCAATCAACGAGACACCAGCACAGAGTTTATAACAAGGTGCCAAATTCTCATTGAATACTGCCTTCTGCTATAGCCTGATGGTGTGATTGAAATTCACTGCACCATCTCCACATGCCCTCATTAACTCACTGGCTTAACTCACACTATGGTTCATTCTGTCATCCATCCTCTCACTGTTTCTGCTTGCACTCCCTCCATCAGAGCCGAAGGCAGTGGAGGAGATGAAGGGCACGGACCAAGAGTACAGCAGCGCTCTCACCCAATACAACAGCTCTGCAAACTCTGGAGGGGAAGATATTGAGCTGCTGGCCTTTCAGACTGTCACCGGTCAGAACAATTTATGCTTCAAACGTGTTTGTTAATCTGGTCTTCTGGAAACATTTTACATTTCTATCTTGTGTCTATTTAGTCGACTAACGTGCAGCTCTGGCCACAATCCTCTTCAACCATCCTTCTCGGTTCTTTTCAGGAAAGTGCAGTGAGACCATCTTTGAGGACATGCGGGAGCCTCCAAAGAAACCTCTCCACCTGAAGGGCCAGATGAAGTATGTCCCCCAGTGGGACTCCCTCATCTTCCTTGGGACACCCATGTAAGACCACAACCTACAGACTATGTTTGATGGTGTTGACGCAGAACAAGAGGGGTCTTCAAGGGTCTACTTGGTTCCTAGAAACTGTCTAGCATCCGATCCCAGACCAGGCCGAACTTATGCAGGTTAATGCAGGTGGTGTGTAAAATCTTGGTGTGTCATAGTTAGCCAGTGACAGCGTTGGCGTTTTCTCTCTACTACGTTCAGCTGGATTCAACTGTGTTTTGGATCTGGTCTAATTATCCTCAGGTCTATTTCAGACTATGTCTGACTGTCTTTGTGTCCCTTTTTGTCACTTTCTTTTGAACGATTAATTCACGTTATTGCAGCTAAATTTAATATTCGGGTGCTAAGTCCTCAAGAATTCCACAGCAATGCATGTCTGGTTCAGATAATTTCTCTGTGGGTCACTCTCAGATCAGGTCCATTCAGTACATTTTCATGCACACAATGGGGAAATCCAATTTGAGGAAAAATTACACTGAGATTAATCCTCAGTGTTATTGTTATTTTTAGGAGACAAAACTGGGCCTTTGTTTGAGACATGAAGTTATTACATAAAGTCCTTTTTGTTTAATTAGCAAGTTTTATACTAAGTAGATTTGTGTTTTCTGATGTGGTCGTTCTTGTCTTCGTTTGCTAATTCAACACTTCCAGCATGCATCTGTCCTGCACCCAAACATTTCCAGCAATTCAGAGGGGGACATAGTTCTTTTTCCTTCCTTTGCAGGCTTTTGTTGAACAACTTGTGTTAGATTTCACTAACATCATTTTAATAGAAAAAAATATATATAATAAGTGGGATAAAAACATAGTGAAATGATGAAATTAATTCTGTGGAAATAGACCAGTGGATTATGCTGAATTTACCATGCGAGTCATTAAAGGAGAGGTAATTTTCTCTTTTCCCCTGCAGACTATATTTAGGACAAGCCCTCAGTTGCTTTGTAGAGACATAACTGATGAGATGTTTGGCCTTCATTTAGAATGGAACTTTATAGGCACTGCAGACGAAGCGTGCCTGAACGCAGTCTTGAAAAACATTTTCGTCTGTCATCGTCTTTATGTGTGTGTGCTGTCACCCTATTTATTCCACACTAAATTCTTTCACTGAAATTAGTGCTGCCAACACCCCCCAATCATATCTAATTTTGGAGATTGGATTTACGCATTCTAATTGAGTGAATTAATTCTCATTTGTTTGCTTATCTTCATTTCTTCGTCTTATTCTTGCAGTATAGAGACGGTGGAGGACATGATAAAGATGGGTGTGTACGTGAACGATCTGAACCTGCACGACTCCAGCAGAGAGCTGATTTTGGCAGGGACGCAACAATCGGCTGAGCTGCAGCTGGCTCTCGATCAGGTGAAGACTGAATCCTTAGTCTCCAGATAAAGGGCATCGTTCTAACAAAGCAGATTTGGGTTCAACTGGGGAACACAATTGTACAAAATGACAGTCACAGGAGCAGCTTGAGGTGGCTCATGTCGCCTTATAAAATGTACTGTTATAAGACTTCTATAATTCAAAACAGATGTCATATTGTATGATATGCTGAGCTGCCAGTTCTCTCTATGAAACATCCTGACCAGGTGAGCCCAGGTGAAAGCTCTGCTCCCCTATTGATTTCACCCATTAAATCCACTCCAGTCATGCAAGAGAGATGTGGATTAAGAGGATTAGAAAAGGCAAAGAGGGATTTTTGAGCTTTAAGAGAGGTGAGACTGTAACTGTAGACTCTTGTGTCCCATTTCTGATCCTGTAGGAGCAACAGAAATACGCTCAGCTGCAGGAAATCATCAAGAAGCTTGACGAAGAGAAGAAGAGAGGTGATTCTTTGCTGTACGCCATGATCCCTAAAGCTGTGGCCGACCGCCTCAGGAAGGGGATCACTGCACTGGAGACATGCCAGGTACAAGACAGCGCTGTTAACGAGGAGAGCAGTGCTCAAAAACCACAAAATATCAGAGCTCACTGCTAAAATGAGGCTATCCACTATACTAGTAATACATAGCAGTAATCATAGCAGTAGTCTTGCATTTGAAGTACCTTTTGTTACGTCAACCCACTTCACATGGATGTCAGGTCAGCCACGCAACAATGCCCTTATCTTGGCAGCGAACGCCATACTTGCCATCAGTTCCAAGCTCCTCCATCCACGCCCAGCACTGTTTATTTTTGATACTCTTCTCGACATCTTTAGTGTCATCCCCGGACTTCGTGAAACTGCAGTCCAGCCTGTGAGTTAGGCTACAATGCTTGTTACTGCAGGCTAATAATGCTCACTTTCGCCTTGTCAGCGACATGTGAAGCACCTGAGTGTCAACGCCTAGCCTACGTCATGCCCCGGCGTACTTCTGGTTGGTTAGTAGGCGCTTCTACTGGATTCAGAGAAATGTCTGGATGAATCTGGCCGAACCGAAGGGTGCGCACTCTCTTTCCTTTTTCAGTCAACGGCCAATACGCCGGAGAACCAGCACGGTGCTGGAATGCTATCAGCCATGACACAAAAACAAGTTTCTAACCAACAAAACCACATTTGGATTCAATCCCAGCAGTAGTGCAAGTAAGGACAAGACGAGTGAGAACATTGTTGAGAAACTGCTATAATATTGAGAGAACATGATGAGAGCTGAATTATTCATGGATCTATAAAATGAAGTTAAATTGAAAGAAAGAAGCCTACATAGTCCACATATGATGAAGATATAAAGGTAAAGATAAGATCGTACACAAGGAGCGTACAACAGAACAAAATTACCCCTAGCTCAGTGTGCAAAATAAAAACAGATGGAACATAGGGACAAACATAACTATTATGTGAATAGCTGTTTAGATAAATAGATGATTATTGTGCAAATGTACAGCAGAACAAAGAGGAGCAATTGTGGTGCAAGTAGTAATTTAAATTTGAATCATCAATCATATAAAATGACAACAAATTACCACAGAGTGACCTACATGGACATCCATCCATACTAGAATACAACAATAACAAACATCTAATGGAGGACACATGAAACCTATGACCTGTGTGAGCTACTCAAGGCTCTCTTTGGGGTACAGGCACACATTGTACTCACGCTTGCTCACAGTCTGACTTCTAACTTTTGTTTGTTTGTACCCCAGGTCTTCCCGGATGTGACCATCCTGTTCAGCGACGTGGTCAAGTTCAATGAGATCTGCATCCACATCACACCCATGCAGGTGGTGGACATGCTCAATGAGATCTACATCGTGTTTGACACGCTCAGCGAGAAGCACAACGTCTACAAGGTCAGACCCAGAAAGCAGGACGGCCCGGTGTATGTTCGCCTGATAGACACCCTTTTTTCCAATTAGACAATATTTTCACTCTCCTTTCTGTTCAGGTGGAGACGATTCGTGATGCCTACATGGTGGTGGCAGGCGTGCCCAACAAGACAACCTTTCACGCGCACCATATTTGCGACATGGCCCTGGACATGCTGAGCTCCATTGACCACCTTAAAGACCCCTCCACCGGAGATAACATCCAGATCAGAGTCGGTGAGCAGTGTGACTGTCACGATAAGGCACTGTTTTTGCTGTTTTGGGTTTTGTCTCTGACCACCATGAGATCACGGCTCAGGGTCAGCCAGCCATCACTGCCTCTGAACTGGCGGGGATTCAGAGTCTTGATCCTTGCTCTTCAGACATTTTCAGGTTGGACATTTTATCCACTGAACCACTACTCCAAACATATTATCTTGGGATCTTTGGGAACAGAAAGATATATCCCCCACCTGAGGAGCCATGTGAAGTGCACAGATCGAGACAGAGGGGTCACTGTTCAACCCTAACCACTGACCCTTTTGGAGACATTTTCCACAGTTTTTATCATTTGTACATCCCTCCAGTCTTGGATGAGCATAATTTTTAGATAATATTATTACTAAACATTTTGAATTAAAGAAGTATTATTAGTGTTTTTCAGCTTGTCATACAATACTGTACAATTTCCATGAATTACTCCATGGTCTTGTGGTCTGTAACTCTTCCAAGGTAATCTAACTACTGCGAGCAGAGATCTAATTGATGGGGTAAATACTGCGTTTAACGTCCATTGATTCTGCAAACTATTCAGTCTGTCAGGGTCATGCACTCCCTTGACAGGTTGCCAATCTAAAACACTTGAAACATTGTTTCCTGAGGACCATTTGTTCCTTCCATTCAAGGCTGGAGAGCAACTGCTGAGTCATTAGTATTCATCAACAATCCTGCACTAATACATTACGGTTATGTTAAGTTACAGCAACCTTTAGCTGTATCCTTCAAGCCAAATATAAACTGATCCAAACATATTTGCCACTCTAAACAATAGGACAGCACACATTATACAGTTTGCAGTTGTGTTGCCACTCTTGGTTGCTTAGAATGACAACCTCAAGAGTCCGAATGAACGGTGGCTATGTGATGAGCTCAAGGTAAATAACTACTGGAGATGTCAGAAAATGTAAGAACAGTTTATGAATACATCAGCTCATGTTTGTTTATCCTCTCTCAGGTATTCACTCGGGTATGGTGGTGGCCGGTGTGGTGGGTCTGAAGATGCCTCGCTACTGTCTCTTTGGTGACACAGTCAACACAGCCTCAAGGATGGAGAGCAACGGAGTGGTGACTACACTAACATATTTAACAACCCACGGCCCGGCCTAATGTGCTAAATAACCCATGGCAATAGTATAAATAACTGCAATGACGTTTCCCTCAGTCAACTTCGTGTAGATTAGTATAGAAAACCATTTTCTTTCTAATGACGCCATTGTGCATGCTGCTTTTTAGTTAATGGAACAGAGTAATCACTTCATTTGCTTTCCATTACTTAAGTTAATGTCATGTTTTGTTGGAAATCTGTTCTATAATGAAAAGAAAATTAAAAAGGAGGGAGATTGCAGGCTTAATTTCCTCCCTGTACGCGTCCATAAAGGGGGAAACCCCTGAATGAACTCTCATTTTAGAGTCCAGTAAGCTAAATGTTTCCACTTTCCCTTTGATGATTCAAAAATGGTTTCAGTGCAGATGGAGATTTTATTTCAATACTCAGCTTTAGCATTAGTTTTCTGTATGTGCGTCTGTCTGAGCAGGGCATGCAGATACACATCAGTCAGACCACCAAAGACCACCTGGAACATGAGCCCTATATCATTGAGGAGAGGGGCAAAATCTTTGTAAAGGTGAGTGGTAAATATCCACCATGAACCTTCTGCTAGTTCATCATGGCGTTCATATCCCCCCATCCACTGATTGAGATGCATGTTGTAATTAATACCTTACATGTAGGGACATGCCAATCTTCCGTTACTTAATTCAAATATGAAAGCTGTAATTGTAAAAAACAGGACACCTGCCATGGACCTGATAGTCAATATAAGTGAATGAATTTTAGATTACATGTTATTTCCAATATGTATGCAGCACATTTATGATCAGAACACTGAATTTTCCCAATGTCTTCCAGGGTAAAGGCTACATGAAGACTTACTGGCTGAAAGGAAAGAAGGATCTATCTTTCAAGACCCCGGCAGAGCTGCGCTACAGCAGTGAACAGAAAGACTCTGAGGACAAGAGCTCTAATGGGTGAGTGGACAACAAGGAAAGCAGTCAGCAGCAAAAAGAATCACTTTTCTTCTGTACAGAATGGACTCAGGATGCCCCCTGTTGATTCAGTTAGAGTTGTGCTCATTGCCCCCTGCAGCACCAGACAGCGAGCAAACTGAATAGCTGTTTGAGGTGCTTTTGTTTGCTAGATCCATGCTGACCACCAAATACAACATTTTCAATTTCAGTTTTCACGAAACCAAAAGTGGTTCTGCCACTAAACATAAGTGTGTTTATTCTGGATGCAGTTTCCCCAGAATTCTTTGGGAAAAGTTGTGCCAGCATCTTGAAACAAAAGGACAAACAAGTGCACCGAAATATGAAATTGTGCTGTTCTGGGAAATGCTCATAAAATGTATCGATTTCACTGAAAACAGGTGAAATAACATCACTTCAAGGACTGATATATTTGCTTTGGGGAAGAAAAATATGATTGTAGGACCTAATACAAGGCCAGATGATTCATTAAGGAGCTACAGGCAGGAATCTCAGATCCGAGAGACTAGTGATTATACATCTATCATCATCAAATGTAAAAATGTTGATTTGACAGCATGATTACAGGTATTCTTTAAAGAATGTTTTGCATCTTTTATGAATCATTGAGAAAGTCTAATAATGTATAACTGCACTAGTTCTACAAGCACCAATGCCAAGCGCATGGCCTCCAACCTCCACATCGCGAGCAGCGAGGAGCAAGCCGAAGGGAAGCCGAGCCCCAGCGATCTCCCCCTGGACACCCTGCCGCCACCAGAGGCCGCTAACGAGCCCCCCGCAATTTCAGCCGAGCCACAGGAGAAGGAGAAAGCCAAAAAGACTAAGAACAACAAGGGGGCCAAGTTGGAGGTGCCCCAGGGAAACGCAATGGCGGAGTCTTCGCCACCTGCCGACGGACTGGAGAACCCGGGTCCTTTCCTCAACAACAAGAGAAACAGCTTCAGGCAGCAGTACGCCAAGCTGCCCACCAACCTGCCCATGCGCAGCGCCGCCTGCTCCATTCTGTGAGCAGATGGGTTGTAGTGTTGGGATTACACCACGTGTCCGACATGTGGGGGCGAGGGTGTGATGGGGGGGAAAGTATCATTATCAAGTTTAATCAGAGGCAAAACAAGCAGTTTTCAACATTTATGGTTATTGATGATCTGCATTTAAACATAGTCATCCCGAGGAGCTGTGAAAGATCCAGTACGATAAGAGTTAAAACAAGAGTTACACCTCCAACACTTCAGCATTTCCTACTAAGTCTAGTTGTGTTCATGCATCAAAGGCTGTGTATAGAAATTGGGAACTTAGCCTGAAATACTTTTTCAGGTTTCACAACATGCCTTCCTTATGCTGGCTTGTTTTTTTTAAAAAAAGGAAGTACAACGTCCTCTACATACCAACAGCACATGCACAGAGAAACAGAGAAGTTCAAAACTGTACTACAGGTGAAGTCAGGCGTGACAATGAGTTCGTTTCTGCTTTTCTTTATGCTATTTGCTGTATTATGCTACAGCTCTACAAACCATTCATGAAGTCACTGCTATCACTGCTACGGAAATTATATCCAAATGTATAATGACAACAAATTACAGGATGTTTTTTGGGGAATAATAAAGTAAGCCGTTTTGTGACAGGGCTTACACGGTTTTTAACTGAACCGGGAGCTTCCACGGAAACAGAAACTAATTCTATGGATGCTTCGTTTAATTCACTGAGAGTAGAAATAATGAGGTTGTATTTTACTTTGTTTAAACTAGGCGTATGGTTAATACAGTAGGCATTTGGCTAGACCTTCACAACATTGTCTTTAAGAGTTCTTACTTTCTGTTTTGTAACTGACTGCATTTGCATTTGTTTCACTGTATGATAGTGTTTATTTATATAAAACTGTATGTACAGCCACTACAACTGTCATCTTTTCTTTTTTGGTTGGTCTTCAGTGGTTGGTGGTTTCAAGAAACCTGCCAGTTACATGTGTAAGCAAAAGTTCACTTTGGCTTGCAGCTGGTGTGGGCCTTCAGCTACATGCATGCTATACTTGTATCTCTGCATGTCAGCTGTGGACTACAGTAACTAAAACACTACCAAGCAATTGCAACAGCAGTTAATTAACATGGGACAAACATGGGAACAGCATATCTAGTTATGCAATAATAACTGCCAAATAACACAAGTCTTTCCACAAGGAAATTATCTGAAATTACAAACCCGTAAAAATGAATAAAGACCAACGGTCCAAAACCTAAATTTAGTCAACATACAATCTGTGAAGCAGAGAAAATGGTAAATAAGTTCCAAAGGCTGAAACTGACAAATACATGACCTCTTGTATGATCTTATATGACCTGTAAATCATCAAAATGTCATATTTTCCATCAATGGACTAATTAACTTAGAAGTAATTTAAGTACTTACACTTGAATACAAAACACAGTCACACGCAGCAGCCTACACAGTTCCACAGAACTGCAAAGAGGATGTGACTAAATGATCCTTTCTCGTCACTGCCATGCCTTTTAATAGCCACTACGTGTTAACCACGGCTTAATAAATACATGCATTAGTTAATATATCAAGGATGGGGAACAATCTGTGTGTTATCTGCTGCCTCGAAGTTCTTCACACGTTGGGACAGTTTTATACAATCACGCCGTCGGAGGGGGAAGTGAATCCCTGTTAGTTGCAGACTGATCAAATTAAATCTCTGGCCTCCCCTGAACCAGCATCTGTTCATCTCAATCGGTGCTCACATCTATCTTATAACTGTGCGAGGGGAAAGACAGCACAAACGCAGAGCAGACCTAAGCTCACCAAATCCTCCATCCAATTCAGGCTCCAAATCTTCAGGCGCAATTCCCTGACCTCAGTGGTTATGAGGTCAGTTATTCCTGTCTTAGTCATCTGGTGATAACACACTGCCATTATGTGAGCGACTGTAAGAGTGTGTGTGTGTGTAAGGTTGAATGCAGCAAGGACCATGTGATCTTTTAATGAAAGATAAGTGACATAATTGAGGTTCCTCTTATTATCTCATAACCAAAAGAGGCAAGTGTGTAAGCTGTGTACAGTGTGAAGGTGAGACAGGTGAGAGCTCAGATCAGGACGAGTGGTCTCTCTCACACACACACACACACACACACACATACAATACATACAAAGGTGCCACGCTCACATTCACACACACAGTATATATTCAGGCTGAGCGCTCCCTGCTGATGTTTCCTTGTGAGATGTCATTACATGATAAAGAGGAAGCCATCAGGAAACCGCTTAAGCACTACTTCCTGTCTGTTGCCACGGTGACAGACCTCATTCTGCAGTTGCAAAGTTTACTGTGACTTTACTTGAGTTAATTTCTTGCAGAAGGCCAGGGTGGGAGGCAAAAACAAAGAGGCAGGTGTGTTCGGGCTTCGCTGCACACTGGTGGGCTGGTATCCTGTCCAGGCACTCCTCTTAGTCCAGCTGGGTCTCAGCGTCACCTTTAACCCCCCCGACATCTGATAGCAATTAACATTTGCGAGGGTTCTTTGGACGGGTCTTTTCGGGTGGCCTGAGCTGCAGCACACAGCCGTTCGGCACAGCTGGTTGCTATTCAGACAAACCTACAGATAAACAAACTGCTTTAGCATCAGGGGGCATTTCCTGATAGTAAATGAATCACTGAATTCATGTTCCCAACACTGACTGCTCTGTTGTGACACTGGTAACTGGTGATTATGTCCTATACTACCTTCATCTGAATTTTCATGTCGCTCACTCCAATAGGACTTCAAAAAGGTCAGCATGTTTTATGGCAGCCGGCTCAAACAAAGCTTCATTCATAAGAGTGATATTGGCCCTCAGATTTTATAGCCTATGGTGTGACTTCAACTTAAGGGGAATTACTTTATGAAGTGTAGTTTTCACCAGGATTTATTGTCAGGGACAAAGTGCACTCATTGCATCATGAGGTCAGTGTGACAGATGTGTCCAAGGGGGTTAGTTTGTCAAGTTTAACTGCAAGTTCAACTTCAAACTCCAGCTCAAGAAGACTTTTAAAAACGTCCAGTGTGTAAAAATTTAGGGCGCTTTCTTCACAGAATATGACAGAAACTGAATACAATATTCCTCCCTCGTGAGCGGGTACTCGTTGACGGGGTCAGACATGTCAGACAGGGCTGTTGCAATTTTTGCAAGTTTCATGGCCACCGTAGTTTTTCCCTCCACGCTTGGAAAGATGCTGCATTTTACACTCTGACCCCTAAATGCCACTAATTCTACAAACTGGACTAAAATGACGAGTATTCAGGATCTGGTGGCATCTTCCGTGCTACAAAGGAAGTTTTTCCTTACCACTGTGACCGAGTGCTTGCTCATGGTGGGAACTGTTAGGTCTCTGTAAATAATATTATACAGTGTACCTGCCTAAGGATCATGTTGCAACCGTGTTTTTGTCCCTAAACTTTCTATCACCACAGGTGGCTCAAATCTGGCTCATATCTGTGACTCTGTGCACGTGTCTGTGTCACAGCCTGACACACTCCTGTCCACTCATTGTTTTGATCCTACCGTTGAACAAGAGACAGGGAGGGCCCATGGTGCTCAGCGGCAGTGACAGGAGCCGCATTCCAGCGAAGGTGAACACAAAAAAAAGGTTTAAGCCACTCCCTTTTCAACCGGCTGCATCACTGGATTATTGCTAAATTCTTTCGGGGGGTTTTCACTTGTCAGAACAAGCACAGGCACAACGTCAGCATTACAGAGAAGAGCGAGGGAGGGTGACAGACCGATTCACAGAGAGCGCTGAGGGCAAAAGAGGGATACAAGAGTCAGAATTTAAATTTTCAAAGAAACACAAGGTAGAGAGAGGCTAGAGAGAGAGAGAGAGGGAGAGAGACACACACACGCTGAGGGGTGTGTCATAGTAATTTAGTTCCTCAAGGAAGTGCAACTCAACGCTATCTTAAGATAGGGTGGCAGCACTGACAGAAGCGCTGCAGGAGGGCTGTTTTTTGGGTTTTTTTTAATTTTGGCTCGGCTCATGGTGGCGATGAAGGGATCTCATTAAACCAACTGGCCCGTGCTGTCAACCTGAGACAGAGCAGAGGGAGAGAGAGATATCTGACACACACCAGGAGGGAGGGGGATTCAGCACACACACACGCACAGAGGTAAGACACCACTTCTGCCGTGTTCATGTGCCAGGAAAACAAAAATCCTCCGGGCCCAGATTAGTGTTGATGTCTTTTTGTGTTGTTCATGGAAAAATTCAGATTATTCCTAACTGGCAGAGGCAGACAAAGTAGAGCGGGATCATGGGAACAAAATGTGTGACTTCTCTCTACTTCCCCTTATCAAGCGCGGGTTAGGCTCATAGTCATGCTGTAACAAGTACAGTGACATGCACAGATGTAGAGCTCACGCTGTTGTTTGCGCACGCTTGGGAGTTACTCAACTCAAATCTCGAGGCAGTGGACTTTCCCTCCTTTACTGGCCTACTTTGATTTGAAGCTCATTAAGTGAAAAGAGACGGGCACAGATATATATACGAGGGACGAACACAACCTGTGGGCCTCTGCTGATGACACCCCGCCGTTTCGCCAACTGCTGTCTGTTTCGCTTCCCTTTCGAGACGCTGTAGCTGCAGTGTTGAGAAATTGAATAACAGTTGTGCAATGGTGAAAGACAAACTGCAGTACGTGCTTTTTGAGGATTTCAAAATACTTCCTTGTCTTTAGCTAAAAAAAGAAATACATACATATTTATGAAGATTTTTGTGATTTAATAAAAGAGAAGAAGCAACTTAATCTTTACAAACTTGCACAAAGTATTTAATGTGCGACGGAAGTAAAAGGTGAAGTTAAAAACATCTCCACCTTCAGCGCTGATGCCCTCAGTTCAAAACACGCAGCGGAAGTGAGACTTCATCCTGGCACCTTATGCATCGTGCACAGAAAGCTCAGAAATGACTGTCACTGTTTAATCCTCTTTGGTTCATCATCCTCAGTTATAAAGGTTTCTACCAGTTCAACACGTCTACATCATCTCTGTAGCTCAACGACAGCTTCCTTGTTTTCATCTGAGTGATTATGACTTTTCTGTGTACATTCCTGGAACATTCATCATTGTTCACCTGGTCAAAGGCTGCAGGCATCTCTGACCTCTCCTCATCAGCTAAAACTCAGGGCTAAACCAGGCTAAACCAGCCCAGAGCCTGGTGCTGAAAGTCAGTGAGGGTGTCTCAACTTGTCATGATGAGGCCCTGCTGCACTTTAATAACAGTACAAGACACATTTTGATCAAATGAGTCAAAAGGGGTTTCATGAATTCCCCTCTAAGCCCCGTGAGAGGATTTATCATAATACTCTCTCACACACACACATATACATTTGCTGGAAAGTGCAGGGACACAAACACACCCTTTTATTTGTAAAAAATACCTCAACTGGCCGGAAACCACTTCAAAAATGAACATCCACGTGCACACAAGTTCATACATGTACACAAACACTGAGGCTGCAGTCATCTGAAGAATGCTAAATATTTACCTCTCCTGCCTTGCCTGGATGGCTCCACCAATCAGCACTCTCTCTGACTGTCCATTAACCTAACGTTTAAAGATTCTTCACCGCCCGGCTGTTTGAGTAACTCTAAAAACCAAGCAGGACCGTCCACACTGCGATGGTTCCACCTCTGCTCCGCTATTTTGTTTCCTCAACAGTATTAGGTCTCACACATACAGGTGGTTGTCACTTCAGGCAGGCATTCGGCAGGGAAACAAACACTTGAACGTGTAATGCAGTCACTCTCTGGTGGATGTCAACAACGAGCAGACGCTTGAAAGCCCTCTTCAATCCATATGTAGCAGAAAATTGATGCTCAACGTCCAAAACGTCCTCCATGCGACTGACTGAATGACGTCCATTACAGAAAAGTGCTTTCATGGCAACGTGCTGCTGTAGCGCAGAAATGTGTCGACGCGGCCTCAACCCTCCTGATAGATCTGCATGAAATAAACAACGTAGATGCACGAAAAAAAAAGAAAACAAGCAGCGAAAAGTCTCCAGCTGCGGAGTTACATATCACTGCGTGCAATGCCGGCTGATGACTACACACTGTGCATGTCCCTCAAATCCCTGTAGTCTTTTTAGCAAATAAATGAGATTGAAGCATGAATCTGAAATAGCTATCACGCTGCTCCACTTCCATTATCACCGTTAAGGGAAATTAATCTAATGAATGTTCTTTAATTCCCCACAGGGAACCCAAAGCTTTTGGAACAAAGCGAGCTATTAGAAATGTGACACTTGTTCAAAATGAATGGCTGTGCATGCAAAATGGAACCTAGTGAGATATCCTATAAAAGTGACTGTTTGCTTATTATGGATGTTGCAGATGGGACTGGGGTGTACGTCGGGGATGTGAAGAGCCAGGGCAAGCGAGCAAGCGCTGCCTATTTTGCATGATATGATCGTTAAACGCGACGGGATCACTTTATCGTTTATTAGTGAGCTGTGGAGTCGTTTGCTGACACTGCTGACTGCGCATCGCCGGACTCGGACAATGAGAATATCATCATTTGATTAACACCATCTACCACGCAGGAACATTAGAGCAGCCATCGAGCCAGTCATTTAACTCGCAGTTTACAGACAATATGCTGTTGTTAATGCACATGTTTCAGTGACACATTTGCTGTTGTTGTGAACCAAAGGCAGACCCCAAGCCAGTAATTAAAAGGTAGCCATTGGGGCTCCAGGATGCTCCCTTCTCCGTCTTGCCCTACCACTGATGCAATCTAGAAACAGCAGGCATGGACCTGCCTCAGCTATGCAGCCTACCTGTTCCTCTCCAATACTTGTCCACACAGGCTAGAAGCGGAAAATTACACTCAAAGATGTTCAGTAACTGTTCTTTGAATTTCAGACTCATTCGCACAACCTGTCTATAAATGTATGATTGCGAGGCCAAATAGAACACAGGAAGTAGGAGAGGCTACACAGCAGTATCAGTAGTGACACTGATGCATGCAAGAGATAACTGTACATCTTTGTAGATTCAGTCTCATCGCAAATACCTCGGAAGTGCTTTAAGGTGAAAGTGTTAAGCATTTAAACACAACTTAACTTGATCTTTGTGCGTGTTTGTTGGACTGGAAACAGGACTTATCTAGGTAGCATAACTACTCTACAAGGACACATATTTGCTTCCTATTTTGTAATGTAATGAGTCATGATACTCTGATTCTCACAGTCTTTGCAGGGATTTAACCCTATTGGTATGATTCTCTAATAAGAACATCAGGTGTTTTTGTTTGTGAATGAATTCCAAATCAGCCTGATTTTAAAATGGAGATTAGGGGGAAAAATTAAATGCAATTAAAGAGGAATTAATTCAAACTGTGTTGACAATCAAAGATAAACAGTGGATTTTGTAGTTGTGTGTCATCAGCATGCATACAGCATGCTGATGACACCCCTGGAGGGGTTCTCTGTGATGGATGCTAGGTGTGGTTAAAACCTCAGTGGAGATATTAAAAGCCTCAGTGGAGTCTCTTCCATGGTACTTTTCCCTTTTGGCACATGTGCATGTCAGATACAAAAACAAACACTGGAACTAACGTGACATGAATGCAGAGTTTCAAATGTGACGGTGTTAGTTTAGCACTGTGGTGAGATCACTTTTATTTTTAGAAACGGACAAATATATTTGAGTGTGGAGTGTTAAAAGTGTGTGAAAGTGTGTGGTTAGGAGGCGATCTGAAGGTTAAAGAGTCAAAGTCACGACTGGGAGGGTCGCCAGTTCAAATCTCCAGATGCTCAGGGAAATTTGGAAAAGAGAAGTGAACATGTGTTGCCCTCCCCAGCCTCCATAACAACAAACAGTTGGCCCTTGAACATGGCACTTAACCTCCAACTACTCCACTGAAGCTGCTCATTGTTTGGCAGTAAAAGACTGAAGTTGTGCCGAGCAGCAACCAGGTGTGAGAGTGTTGTTCCTCCTCTTCATTTAAGGCTGCGCCTATAAATATCTTAATTATTTCTGGTAGAGGCACTACCTCATTCCACGAACATTTTGCATATTTATTTTTATTCATGCAAACAAGACTGCTGATCTTTCTCTGCCATGTTTTCAGAAAATTATGGCGTGGCATATTTTGTAACGCAAAACGTAACGCATTAAAAAAGTTTGGTTAAAAAAGACAAAATTCAAAAGAATTCCTCGATGTTTAAGCTCACATTAGGTGATTTTTGCTGTTGTTGAAAGAGTTCATTTAATTCGCCTCTTCTTCTGAAAATCCACCTAGGGCGCCCCCTACTGCTTATCTCATGAACCAACTTCCAATATTGACGCAATGGTAGTGGATGCAAAGTACTCATTTGCATTTTCTTTTTTTATGAATTAACCCCATTTCTTTACATTATGCACTGTATTTGGATGGTAATATGGCTTCTGACTGAGGCTCTGGATTATCCATAATCTGGTGCCAGGTATCAACAGTGACAAGGAATCGTTTCCAAGTGCAGCTAAATCCAAATCCAAAATTTTGGCTGAAACACTTCATATAGCCCAATGAGCAATCAACCCACTCAGAGAAGGCCGGACTAGCAAGTGTTCAATATTTTTGCCTCTGGAATTGGCAGTCCTATGTGCAGTTCACTCATGTCGTTTTGGAAGAAGTCCTAATGTATTTCTCATCAATGTGGCAAACTACTAATTTGCAACATTTAATTCTGCAGTTTTAATCACTAAACTGTCTGTTTCTGGGCACGATTTGAAAACTGTGAGTGGGGAAATGATTATTAGGAAAGCAACATTGTAATTCATCAACGGTATCATTAAAATGTTTCCATCTCCCTGACAATTCAGGTAACCATGGAGTCCTTCAGCTCAAAGGACATGGCCATGAAGGCACAGAAGAAGATCCTCAGCTCGATGGCCACCAAAAGCTCTGTCCAAATGTTCATTGACGACACCACCAGCGAGATCCTGGATGAACTGTACCGCGTCTCCAAAGAGTACTCGGGTAATAAATCAGAGGCCCAGAAGGTGATCAAGAATCTGATCAAGATTGCTGTGAAGATCGGCCTGCTGTTCAGGAACAACCGCTTTAGCACAGAAGAGCTGGGAGTGGCCACGGATTTTAAGAAGAAACTGCACCAGGGGGCCATGACAGCTATCAGCTTCTACGAGGTACGTTTCCATATATCAACCTTTTAATGTGCAGCATCTGTGCAGGCTTCAATCACAGTAATAACATTCTGCATTTCCCCTGACTGGCACAGGTGGACTTTACCTTTGACAAGGCTGTGATGGAGGAACTCCTGACCAGCTGCAGGGATCTGCTGCTGCAGCTGGTCAACAACCACCTCACCCCTAAATCCCACGGTCGCATCAACCACGTCTTCAACCATTACTCCGACCCAGAGCTCCTGACCAAACTGTACGATCCCAGCGGCCCATTCCGACCCCACCTTACCAAGATCTGCAAAGGACTCGACAAACTGGTAGAGGACGGGACAATATGACACAGAAGCGATTAAAATGTCAGTCAGACACTGGGAGATCTACAGGCAGACTCACTTGAGACTCAGAACTGTTGGACAAAATTGTTCTTACTGCTGC
The DNA here is from genome assembly GCA_023373845.1 of Nibea coibor. Classification (NCBI taxonomy): domain Eukaryota; kingdom Metazoa; phylum Chordata; class Actinopteri; family Sciaenidae; genus Nibea; species Nibea coibor. The sequence goes on along the minus strand of CM041726.1, from coordinate 24,805,263 downwards.
CGAGGACTGGCAACACAAGACAAGTGATTTGAGAACAAAACCGCTGCCCCATCGTTCTCAAAGAACATGTGGGATCAAAATAACGTTGGTTGAGTCATTCCTCAAGTTTATAATGTTTAGAGGTGATATATATATACTGTACAATTGTGATATATGCTTGTCTATTCAGACAAGGTTCACAGAAGCCAAACTTGAATAGAAACTGGTTTTTACTATATCAGCAGTTTTATTAGATTATGAAATTTCAGCAAACGTTTTATATTTGAGACCTTGAAATGTATCATTCAGAACTACTGATGTTTTGTACTCTGGAGAGGATGAGTTGAAACAGCTGGACAGATTGCATAAAGAGAACAGATAGGGAACAATGCCACTGTAATACAGCACTGCCATCTGGCGGTCGAAATGATGCTTCAGCAACTCATTGTACTGTATTTACTGAGATGTGTGGAAGACATTGCAGCCAATAATAAAGCAGATAACCCCCACAGTGGACAATTACTTACACCAACGCTTTGTAGCCTCAGCTTCAAAACAGGTTTAGGAGCATCAACAAAAAAGACTCGCTCTTAAATGGTGTTGACTACACAAGCTTGAATGTTAGGCCTATAATTCATGTTTTCTGGATATTGGGTGATAAGTGTTATTCTTTGGTTTTACCTTACAAAGACACTGAATATCAACAGACAAGGGAAAGAAGTTAAAGCCCAAACCTGCCACTTCACCGTACACAAGAGTTGGAAATTATAATTTATATAATACTCATCTTTGTGTAAGCAATAATGTGGAGAAAAGTTAGTTAAACTGTTCAATTAGAGAAATATGCTTTCAAAGTCAAGTGCTAATGAGAGTTAGCTATTGTAAGAGGTGAGCCAAGAGAGTGTGGACAAATGTACATTTAGATCTGAACCTGATGGATTAAAACTTTTTTATTCTAAATATGAACTATACAAAAAAAAAAAAAAAAATACCCATAACAAACAATAAACAGATTGCTCTCAAAATATATTCTAAAAGACAGGTCTTTTTTTTCAAACTTTGGCTACATTATAGTTTGACTTCTTCAGCAGTAACAGACAGATCACGTCGTGAGCAATGCTGCACTCTCAATATTACAGTGAACGTGATTTATATACTTTACTTACTTGGCTACTTGGCTAAAGTGTAAAAAAGACGTGGCCAACGTTGCATTAGCAGGCTGTGAGGTAGCATTACACACCAACCGCTTATCGAGTTCACCATACGAAGAGTCATATGACTGAACCAACGTGACTGTGAAATTCCCATTTTTAACATTTCATGCTCTTATTTTCAAGCCAAACGCATCTATGGGAGAATAGGAAGCTTTTCATAGTCTACAGTCTCTCAACAAATAAATAAGAAGGCTACAGCAGTGCAATATTCCTTTAAAAAAACTATTAAAAGTAGAGCTGCAACAATTAATCAATTAATTGATTAGTTGTTAACTATTAAATTAACTAAACAACTATTTTAATCATCGTTCTGAGTCGTTTTCAGCTCCTCAAATGTGAATATTTTCTGGTTTCTCTTGTCTTCATTGAGAGTACACTGTAATCTTTGGGTTGTGGACAAAACAAGACATTTGAGGACGACACACTCACCATTTTCTGACATTTCAGGCACCAAACAACTAATCAATTAATCGAGTTAATGATTATTTGCAGATCTAGTTAAAGGACAGTGTAACTTCCCATTGCCAAGTCTGCATTAAAACTTTTAAGCTTCAAGTCCATTAAGCAGCAGAAGGATTACAAAGGATCTATCCCTTTGTATGGAGTGTTCTACTATGCTGGAGGCCAAACCCTGTGACGTGGCCTTCTGGGAAAGTGTCTTTAATGATCAGACTGAGACAACGATGTCACAGCTGGAAGATCTCATCTTCCCTGTCTCTCAGTTTCTTGGTGAGTTTGGTGATAGTTAGGGGTACTGATCCATGTGGCTGCTGCTGCTGCAACAGCAGCATTCTGGGAGATGAAACGACACTCTGCGACCTTGTGAGCGGCCGCCAGTCTGATGTCCTGCTGGTGCAAGCTGCTTCTAGGGCGGCAACCCTACGAAGAATAAACAGATGACAAGATACAGTAAGTCTGAAGGCTGATGTGACTCCCACAAGCAGCACGCATTCATCTTTGGCAGCTTTCAGTGAGATCTGATAGACCACCTCCTGCTATGAGAGTATGAGGCCTGCCAAAATATCAAACAGGGCTCCTAGTAATTATATCATGCTCGTGATGTGGATTGATAATTCTGTTTTCAATTGCAACATTCGGTGTCAAAACAGGAAGTGCTTCATAAGAGGGGGGAGGGAAGGGTGTATCAGCACCTAAACTCACAGATCATCCTTTATTATATATTTGGCCATGACCACAATATTTTCTACACAGACCGGTTGCACAGCACACATTCTGACTTATCAATGCAGGAAAAACACATGTGGACTAATAACAGCACTGATGTCCCTGTGAACCAACACACACAAGAACAGGACCTCTCATACGTCTGCGAGTTTCCTGCTTTCACATGTGAGAACGTTTGCCGTGCAGTCAGTCCATTAAAAAAACGAAGTGTCACGTCTCGCTTGCTGCCTGCCCGCTGCTGAAGCACAACTCTCACAGCAAACATCCACCTTGTCACCACTCACTGTCATGTTCGCTGCATTCAAGGACTCATTTTCATCATTAAAATGGGTCATTTACATTCCTCTTCTTCCCTGTGTTACCTCCACCTGCCTCATCTACTCCACACTTCCCCAAGCTGCTTTCAAAAACACCCCAAAGCATGGCTACAATAAAAAAAATTAAAAAGATTATGATGGTGTGAAATGCAGCAGGGCAAAAGGTGTTGGGTACAAGTATGACAGTATGACAGCTCTAAGCTATGAGGCCTGATGTAAGGTGGAAACTGCACGCTGACAGACATCATCTCTGCATAGAAATACTTTTATTAAAAGGTGTGAAACTTCACTGGACTTTATGATTCAGCTGTCAACAATTTAAAAGCACAATGCTGCTGCAAAAGCTTCTCTTTTTTGACATTTAATACATTCAGAAAAACTTGAACTCCCTTTTTTATTTAGAAAGATAGACTGTAACAGTCTATAATATAAAAAGCTGCGTCTTTCTAACGCTGGTATCTGCTTGCCCCACCTCGGTATATGAACATGATTCCCTCCCCTCTCTCAGAAGTGGATGGCAAAGTTGACAGAGCTGTATTCTTTATGGTAACAGACGTTCAGGGTCACGCAGCTAATGTGGCTCCTTAAATTTGTTGCATTCCCTAAAGTACACACCTTTCGTGCTTCCAAGTATGTTCATAGAATACAAATATCAACATATCTCACAATGTAAAAGTACAACTTCATTTTATTTATTTATTATATAACTGGTTGGTCTTTGGGTGTTATGTAATGTTATATGTGAAATATATGAATACTCCTGATGTCTGCAGCACAGACACTAAAATCAGACTGTGAAGGTCTCCGTCACACCACAAACATGAAGCATGACTGAACAAACAAGCAGACGTACCTTTTCTCTGCCTCCTGGCATCCTTTAACAGCAGCGTTCTTGGACTGACTTATCAAACCGTCCAACCTTTTCAGAAAATCCTCTGGAGTGAGGTCCGACGCTCTGTCTTTACCACCATCTATCTTCTGCTCAGAGGAGCTCCCTGTTGGCCCGTTTTGAGCAGAAGCACTGTCTTCTTCACTGTCCTCTGAAACCCCGTTAGAACCGTGCTCCAAGTCTGATAGCACGGGGATGGACAAGGACTTCTTCAGGAATATGGAGTCGTTGGTGTACATCCTGTTTGCTCTTTTGATTTGCTCCATCTGTAAGAGAAGATTGCCACGTCAGACTTATAGCTGGACTAAAGCTGGTCTGACTTCTGACTTCATAAGTTGGCTGATACTTTTTGCTTTTATTTTACTGAAATCAGGAGGACAGCACAGCAATTAATGACATTTAAGCAGCATGACTCGGCATAAAACATGGTAACAAGTGCTGTGTGTTTTTAAAAAATAACGAAGAAAATATAATATTTAAAGCAAATAACATGACATATTTTAGTTTATTTAGTATATCCAAATACTACAAACAATTATCCGACATAAGGAGGCATGATATTGACTTATTTATTTCCAATACAGGATTAAAGTGAACTGCTACGGATCAATACATAGGTTGAATAGAGTTTTAACACTCACCGAGACTCCGTACTTCAGGGCCAGACCTTGCAGCGTTTCTCCCGGCTGGATTTTGTGCTCAATCCGCCTCTGGTGAACCGGAGAGAGCGGAGACCGGACCAGACTGCCGTACGACCTCGTACGGCTGCCGCCGCGGAGCAGGCCGTTCCCGACGGTGGGCAGAGGGGCTCGCTCCCCGGACATGGCCGTGAAACCGGGTTTAAGTTGGCACTCGTAGCAAAGGTCCCTCGATAAAATGACGGTAACCAGCGAACTTTAAAGTCGTTCACATGGTGAGAATGAGGCGTGCGCAGCTTACGTTACGTTACGGGAGCAAACTAGCAGCTTAGTTAGCCTGCGAGCTAAGTCATCAACTTAGCTAATTAACGCTGACGCTCATTAGTTTTGCTCAGTTGTCAAACGGTGACTGACACCTGCCGGACCTCTTACAGCAGCAGCTAATGACATTAACCCAACACAGGTGACAGGCGGACAGGTGAGACCTACCTTAGCTCTCAAATAAACACTTGAAAAGTTGCCGTCAAAGTTGTTAACGTTCATTTTGTGACGTTTCCAGCAGTTAGCTGTCTGCTGCGGGTTGCCATGGCTGCAACCGTGACGGTGCGTGACCCGTAGTCCCATGATGCGTCACAAGCGCTGCGTTCACAGCAGCTGGGAGAAAACGAGACAAACGGAAGCTTTTATGGATTTAAAAAACAATTAGTCCATTTCAGATGCCTGATGATGGCACCTTTAAAAGCATTATGCCTTATACATTTAAGAGGAACAAGTATAAATGTGTTCTCATTGATAAACTCTGAGTTTAAAACAACTTACTCACCTGAACGGTATTTTCAAGTAGGAGATTCGTATTTCCCATTCTCCCACCTTGTCCGTAAACGCAGCATTGCTATCTGCTTGTTGTAGTGAAGTAGCTAGCGAGCTAACCTGCTCCCGCCGTCTGTTTTCAGGATATAAACCGTCACAGTCATCACAGTTATGTCCTTTAAAAGGGAAGGAGATGACAAGAGTCAGCTGAACATCCTGAAGGTAACAGTTTAATTCTAGAAAAGTCTCAAGTCTGCGAGGTCGGTTTGTTATGGTTAGCATCGTGCTAGCTAACTGTAGCCAACTCCACTGTTAGCAAAGTTAGAAAATGTTTTTTTATTTTTTGATTTATTGTGTGTGTTCAGAAACGGCGTGTGGCAGATCTGCTGTCTCATTTCATCCCGGAGGATGAAGCAGCTCTCCTGAAGAACGGAAGGTGACCTGCTCTTTAAATCACTGTGGCTAACTTGTTAAAGACAGTCAGTACAAAGTAACAGCTGACATTCACCTGGTCTGCAGGTACACCTGCCTCGTGTGCTCCTACCGGCCTGTGTTTGACACAGTCGACATGCTGACAGTTCACAGAAAGGGGAAGAGACACCTCGAAGGTGAGAGCCTCTCTTATTTATGATGTTAGAGTACAGCAGGGCCGTTTCTAGCTGATTGGGGGGCCTGTGCTATTTAACGGGCCCCTAGGGAGAGATCTGTAACCTTTTCAGAGGAAAACAGGTTGGAGTCCATTAATGAAGGTGACACAACCCCCCCAATCCAAAACAGTAATAAAGAATTAACTTAAATAAATAAAAATATGATGGACCAGCCTCCATATTAATATAATAATAGCATAATACTGATGTTTCAGGTAGTAAGAAACATTTACAACACTGCAACCCCCATTCAGGACCATGATTACCGTGATTGTGATACGTTTTAGGCCACTGCATACGATCAGCTGTTATCTGTAACATGCAAGTGTCCAAATACACAGCTGCTTTTAATCATCTATAAATACATTGAGGTTGAACTTACAGCTATTTTTTTTATATGTTGTATTTTCCAGGGTTAAAATCATTCTATGGAAAGAAAGCACGGCTGAAGAATGAAATAACTAAAAGGCAACATGAAAACTACGTCCAGACTGAAGACGCAAGACAGGTTGGTGACTATAATTTAAACATTTATGAGCAAAGCTGTGTTTGCTGTGTTCAATCAATCCCCAAGCAAACGTTCGATACATGTAGTTGGACAGAAAAGTTGTTTCTGGAGTCAGCCAGATTATTTTAACTTCAGTGAATCATCACTGGAGAATAACAACATGAGCTGAAGAAGCTTTCTTTGACTGGCTGTAAATGGTGTCACTCTACAGGTCATTTTACATTGATGACACGTCCTTGGTTGGTTCGATAACAGCAGCATGGTTACAAGAATCTTAAACAGATCTTTAACGGTTAGAGAAGCAGAGCTAATTTGGTGGAAAAGGAGTCTTGAGTGACTTCTCAGTGACGCTTGAGACACTTCTACAACTTTACATGCATTGCTGTGTTCATGTTGTGTATTTAGGAACCCTCCTGTTCAGCCCCTTTACTGGCACAAACACGGAAGCTTACACATCACGCTTTATTGAAGACTGTACCATACAACAGCTGCCACAGGAAAACCAGGTGAGTGTTCTTGTTAATACACACACTCCCACATATATTTTAGAAAAGCAATAAAAGAACACAAATTTAAACATAAATCTGTTGTCATCATTTTTCAGTACAAAATCTGGAAAACCATCAAACATCAGCTCAGATCCGAGAGACAGAACAACAACTGAGCAAGAAGAGAGTTGGAAAGCTGAAGATTCAAACAGTTTATCACAAAGCAGCTCTAGCGGCTGCACAGCAGGTAAAGTCTGTCATAAAAAGTCTTTGTGTTGAAGAAAATCAAGGCCAGTGGAGCCTGTAAAGTCCCGTAGGGTGATATTTTATGATCAAGATAAAAAAGTTACTATCTTGATCATAACTTCACAAGATAAAAAATGCTTTAGAGGCTCCGTCGAGGCCTGACTGTGCTTTAACTGTGGACATGTTTTGTCTTTTGTAGCCAGTAAAGCGTCACATCCATCAGAAGACGTAAAACGCTCTCAGGCTGCAGTGACACAGGAAGCAGAGCCCATAACAGCCCAGCGGAGGAGAGAGCTGGAGCACTACCTCAAACTGAAGAGGTACACAACTGCGACTGTTTGTTTGAGCCGAGTTTCACATGATTACGATCAACCTCCTGATTTTCAGTGCATCTCTTTCGTTATTTAGTGAGGGGTGGCTGCAAGACCGCAGCGGCAAGTGGGTTAAAGACGAGAATGTGGAGTTTGATTCGGATGAGGAGGAGCCTCCTTCGCTTGACCCCCTACCTACAAGTCACTGAGAGGACTAAGAACTGTGGGAAACACAGATTAACTTGTACCACAGTGGTACGTTCATAAACCTCGGCATTGTACCATCCATCAACCTTCCACTGAACTGCTCGGTCTGCTTGTGTCAAAGTCAAAAGTGGATCTGTAAAAATATTTCATGCCATATTATTTAACATGTTGTCTTCATTTCACGTCCAAATATCTTGAACTAACCTCCCTCATATTGTCTATTTTACTCTGAAATTGCACCATAATTCACAACATAAGCATCACGCTGTATGGAAGAAGACTTGAAACGGTTCATTTTGTCAGAAGCGTGCGTACAGTCTGTTTGCAATCAGTGAGTCTCCCCCTGCTGCTCATTAGAAAGAATGCAAGTTTAAAGCATGTGTTGGATCTGCTTTGTTTGAGTGTGACAGCATCAGCCTCATGTCTTGCTCGTGGAGCCTTCAGGACCCGAACAGCAGCACTGACAGCTGAACAAACACTTGTTACCAACAGAGCAAGTGGGACAATTTTCACCAGCCCTTTGTTACTCCTTTCATTTGAGCTCCATCTCCTCACTGGTAGGACTCCTCCTCGGTCAGCTTTACTATAAATCAGCAGCAGATCGGCTGTGCTGGTGCTAATCTGGGATAGCGGAGCCACCAGTTAGCGTTCTTCACAGAGTGGCCATTCAGTGCTGCTCTCAGTGCTGTTGGCATAAATTGGATAACACCATCGGGGTCAGCTGGAGAGGGCAGGGGGACTTAACGCGGGTTAGTTTCTGATGACATTGCTAATATGTGTCAAAAGCACGCACACTTCATTATTTTGGAGCTCAGAGCGTCACCGCCACATGGGGAGCCACTTAATATGTTGGAGGTTAGCTCTCAGTTGTTGTGGAGATCTGGCAGCGCTGCACGTAAACACTTGTAAAAAGGCTTTTGAAGACAAATTTTTAAGATTCTGACGACCTTTAATATCATCGCCACCATTTCATCGTCACAATTTTCACAGTCCTCTGACGCAAATCTGTAAAACAAATGAAACACAATATGGTAAATGCGTCCGTCACAGCATTCACGGCTCCCAGCATGACAATCCAAAAATATACCTGCGTTTACTGTGAAACAACCATCAAAGGGAAGTGAAACCCTCGGAACAGAGTGCATCTTTAAATCATTTTGAAGATGTTAAATGTCAGTGAAGTCTTCCAGCTTTAAATGTGACCTTTGAGAATCTAAAATAAAATCAGTTTTCTGCTTATTACTTGTCAAACTTGACATTAAAGAAATCAGGAAATGGGTTCAAGAAACGAGGCGAGGTATAGCGCAGGAACCCCAGCAATGCTGTCAAAATCCTCAGAGGTTAGCAGCTGTTTCTGTTCATAAATCTGTGCGGGTGCACATGGGTTCAACCCTCTTCGAGTTGGTTCGTATATTTGGAACAAAGTAACTCAAGCCCGGTGCACTAGGTTATGTTTCCCATCAGGGTTTGAGGGGCAGGGGGTAAAAATAGCTCAGGTTCTTGAGGGAAGTCAGAGGATCAGGAGAGACTTTAAGGGGATTAAAGCTCTGTGATTCTTTACATGTAGAGTTCATCCTCAAATGTTGCAGTATATGTCAGTCTTTGCTGTCAGAACATCAGGTTGAAATCCACAGTATCTGTGAATTTAATATAGAATAATATAGAATAATAATTTAAAGTTAATTTGAGCTTTTGTCCAGTTTCAGCTGTAAATCCACCAAAGTCTGTGCCGCATTTAACCAGTGTCCAATATAAAATACTCCAGATAAAGTTGAGAAACAATAAAATTAAACTTCTCAAACATTTGCAAAAGAAGTTCTTGAATATATATTTTTATTTAAAGTATTTACAGTTTGTTTTCTTCCCACAGATAGCACCACATTGTAAATGTTTTCATGAATGAAAAAAGTTGCCGTGTTGTTTTGGGGATGATGTTTGGCGATGCACAAACTAAAAGCACAAAAAAAAGAAAGACACTTCACATTTTGCTTGTGACCTATACATGCCTTTATGATGAATTCAGCGGGTCTACAAAAAGCTGGCTGCAGGGAAATGAAATGAAATGATTTGGACGTGGATGTTAGGTGGGTTTGCACCATGCACAACGATCCAGCTTCATTTGGGAGGATTCAGCTCTGCGGCCATCACGTTTAAAAAAAGCTGGCACGAGGCGGGTTGGTGGAAGTCTGTTTGCAGGCTCCAAGGGGCTGAAGTGGCTGTTTGCTCCTTGTTGTTTTCATCTTAATCTCTGCTGGCGAACTGCAGGTTAGGGAAAAGAACAAGAGTTCAAGAACAGTTCAGAATCAGTATTCTTTCTCTAAAACATTTTCTGAGTGTGCAGTCGTAGCGTGTCTCACTCATGTCGTTGTTTCGTGTGATGGCCATGGCAGCTCTGGCGCGGGGACCCTGCTGGGTGAAGTGGTAGCCGAATTTGAGGATGCTGGAGTTGTTTTCCAACATGGAGGCGATCTCCATCTCGACTGAGTCGCCCAACTTCTGCCTCTGTGCCCGGAGAGAAGAGGAGATCTCAGCAACATCTCAACGCTGGCTCTTATGAGGTGTGCTCAGCGTAAGGTTCAAGGTGAGCTTAGCTTAGTCTGACTAACCTGGTTGTCAATCTTGAGCTCCACCAGCGTTGCATTGCTGGCCATTGCTTTGATGATCGCCATCATGCCATCTGAAGTGATGAAGTTTGACTCGATATTAAGACTCTGCAAGCTGGTGTTCTCCTGCAGCATCTCAGCACATGCCTGGTACACACACACACACACACACACACACACACACACACACACACAGAGGTGTAAATGACAGGTTTGCAGAAAGGTATCCACCTGTCATCTGTGTATGACATCGCTGGCTCGAATAACAAAGAAATTAAACCAGTGGGTAACTCACGTAGGCCACAGGGTCGTTGCTACGGGTCGCAGCGATGCTCAGAAACTCCACATGAGAATTTCCCTTCATTGCTTCAAAGATCTCTTTCAGTGTTGGGATGGGAATGTCCTGCAGCACACAGGGGACGGTCACATTTACAGGGTGTACAATCAAACTGACCAGAACGTGAGAGGTTATAAACAACAAAAACTAAAATTATGTCGTCTCAGAAAGAGAGTTGGTAGATGTTTAAGTTCAGCTGCAGGTTCTGTTCATTTGCTGACCTTGATGTTGTTGAGGTTGACTTCAGTCAGGCTGCTGTCGTTGTTGTGGATCCTCTCCAGGGTCTCCTCCACGTTGGTTGGGTTTGGCGGCTCCTCTGGGAAGAACTTGAATGGATCTGGTTTGACTACACCTGCAGGAGATGCAACATCAACAGCTTAGAGACGTACAGTACTTTACGTTCACGATACAGTATGCTTAAAAGAAATATCTTGTAATGAGCCTGATGTTGAAGAAAGAAGAGGACATGCTGCAGATTCAAACGCTCATGAAACGCTGTCGTACGTACTGTTGATGCCCTCTGTGTTGGCGATGGTGCCTGTGGTGCCCAGAGCATCGTAGTACTGCTTGTTGCTCATCAGCGTGTACATTCCAAGGATAGCTGCAAGCAGAGGAACACAATGACTGTGAACAGAGGATAAAAATATCAGTGATCATATCACATGTCCTGGATTGTGTCACAGCGTTAGAAAATTCATGTTCGTTGCTGCATTCGGAGTCTAAAACCAAAACATTAAGATATTGTCTGAGCTCAGCAGGAAACGCAGTCACTGGCTGGAATCTGACAGTTTCCAGAGGCCCCTCGAGGAAGAAACGATACCGCACATTTCTACACAACATTCAGGGTGAGGGGGGCGGCGGGTGAGTTACTAACAGTCTCAATGTTATTCTAGCTGATACGGAATCAGTGTTAAAAAAACACACAGGAGTATTTCTGAACATGAACAACTTCCAACAACAAGAGTTTAGAGTCGACGTTGATGTAATCACATATAAGGTTTGCTGTTTCTTTCTGTACGTGTTTGGTGTGTTAACATTACATACTATAAAGAGGTATTTCTTATTTTTAGGTAGAATATGATCTCTCAGAAAGTCCAGTTCTTACCTAGTTACCCCTGAAAACACACACTGGTAGCAGACGCTGAAAATATCAACACATGTATTTAAATCTGCAATAAGTTTTGTTTTGGAGTTAATATGTGAATATATCAGAGAATAAGCATCTATGCACACATCCAGAAGATACATTAACATTCATTTGGAGCCACCTGGTGAATCTAAGTCTAATATTTACTCTTTGTTTTTTGCTCTATTTTTGGTCTCCTCCAGCTCCTGAGGGAAATGTCTATTTAGCTGCTTCACCTTCTGACTTTGTGTGCTGTTCGGTGCTGAGCGGGCAGCACGCAGCGGGCTTATCGTGCCTTGTTTTAATCTTTTAAACAGCTGCAGGCGGCAAGCAGGAGGAGAGCGAAAACAAAACAATAAAGCCGCCGGACGATCGGGCTGAAAGACGCTAAAACGCTCTGCAGGGCTGAGGGGACCCGCGGAGTTGGATCTGTGACTCAACCACTCACGTGTTATTATGTGATGACTCGACTGATTAGAGCAGCTTCAAGCATCCAAATTAAAAAAAGCTCATTAGATTTTTTTAAAAGTACTCATTATGCAGAATGCCCTCGTTTAAAGTGCTAAATGATTTTCATCTAACTAATGATGCATTTTGATGAGGGAGCTAATTTGCACTACTTTATATACCACTTAGAAGACTGCATCAGATTTTATGTGCAGATGTAAAATCTAAACATGCATAATTACGACTGTCAGATAAATGTTGTAACATGATGTGATGTCTGGTTCTACAGTGAGGCTGTGTTCAGAGAACAGTGACTGTTTCCTCCTGTTGTGACCAGAAGGGGGCAGACCTGCCGGTTCACGTCTCGCTCTCTTGTTGTTGTAACCTGCCAAACTGTGTCACACGCCAACTGCTGTGACAGCAACCCCCTCCCCACTCTGCCCTCAGCTCCACCCTCACTCCACCTTCCCACCCACCCCAGCCTCCTGACCCGGTGTGGGGGAACCATGGGAAGGGCCTTGTGAGGAGAGGGAGACCAAGGAGACAGCTGCCTGCTCAGGGGGCAGGAGGAGGAGGAGGGCAGAGGGGGGGCGGCGTTACCTACCATAAACACCCCGTAATCATCTGGTGTGGCCCTGAGAATAACCCACGGCAGCTTCACAGCACAAACTAGACTGCAGATAACTAAAAAGCTCAATATAGCAACGTGTTAAGATGAATAAAACGTGTAAATTAAGTCGCTGTTGGACCGCTCTCCCTCTGAGCTCACGAAACGGGACGGCCAAACTGTTCATCCCCTTTTATTCTGTTTGCCAAAAAGCACACACAAAAGACTGACAGAGGCTAACCGAGGTTTAATCCTCATCTGGACTCCATCCAGGGTTAAAACGGCGGCCTCTCTGACAGGACAAACAAGCTTCCCCTGCTTTGTCTTTCCGGATGCCTGCCTGTGTGTTCGGCCTGTCAGAGAAGTGTGGCCAGTTTTTTAGTAATTTATCATTTTCAGCATGTCAGGCGTGCATAGTTGGAAACTTTTGGAAAAATGTGGGATTTCTAATACAGATGTTGTAACTTCAGGGCTCAGTTTGGGTCTTAAACTGTCCGACAGAACAACACACTTGTGAATCTTTGGATTTCTCCACATGCCAAACTGCATGGATCTGCAACTCCACAAGTGGACAACTTGGATAACTCCATGCTGTCAGAGTTCAGACTAATGTTGCGCTCTTTATTTGATTCAGGGAAGCTTACACTCCAGCAAATGTTACATTTTTTTAGCATGCAGGTTCTCACTCTCAAAGCTTTTCCCCCTCTAGTCAGCCCGAGGCAGCTGATGTGTAATAATCTGTCATCCGTTCCATACTGTTTATTTGATGTCTACATGAGGAATAATCCAGCCGTAGCTACGACTGATTTAAAGGTGAATTAATAAAATGTAAACGTGCAAATCTCAGGTCACATTTAAAGGAACAAACTTCCACATTACACTGTTGATTATTAGCTTCATTAAAACGATTTTGAGCCTCAGGAAACATGAAAAACTGTCCTTCCTATCTGTGAACACAGCAGCTTCCCACTGGCCTGTTTTAAACAGATAAAGTATCTTCCCCCCTCCCTTCTCTCTCCACCATCCCATGTCTACTCCACCCTTCCTTTGGTGGTGGCCCGGGGCCAGGCTTATTTATTTCTGTGTTGCTGAGCATGGGGGAATTGGACCCCATCGCATGTCTGGCCGTGTCCATTAGCCTGGGACCACTGAGCCCCAGTGTCGAGGGAAACAATGCGATACTAACGGTAGAGAGATAACTGGGTTTGTGTAATAGAAGTATGTGGGTCAGAGCCGCTGTGATGAAACACTGAAGAATAGACCTTTGTCATGGCAGACATATTTGCATACCAGGAAACACACAGGTGTAATCGATATAAGAGCGACTGCATTCCTTTTAGATGAGCTAGAGCTTCATGGTATGGTTCCACTGGTATTGTAACACTGGACTTACTGGGACACCATTGTTAATTCAAAATGTCTGCCACAAAAAAGGTCTATTCTCTGTTTTCTAGCCAAATATAACAGTAATAGCATTGATGAAAAATGTAGTTCTATTTTGGAGGACACACACTCCATAAGAACATTTGTGTCACTCTTGTTGTCTTCCTTGTTTCCTTATCGTTCCAGCCAAACATGATCAGAGCTGAGCGGTAACTATCTGACTCCACACTCCAGGACATGCTGCTAATATTAACTGTAATAGTGTTTGTCTAACCTGCAATGTCACACATCTCTGCGTCCGTGGCATTTTTCAGAGCCTCCTCCAGCTCCGGCTCCAGGATTACCTGCTCGTGCTTGGGGATCTCCGCTGGTTTCTTGGCCACGAAGGCCTTTCCTGGAAATGGAAAGAACAAGACGAGTTAAGACACGAAAGCAGAGAAGATGAGAAAGAACAGAAAGGTTTGATATACGGCAGACAGAAAGAAGGGGAGGAAGCGGATGTAGTGACAGGAGAGAGAAGATCCGGGGGGATTTTCTTCTTTTTAAAATCTTAATATAGTTTCTTCAGCCGGAATGCTTTAAACTATAAATTTTGGACTCTGTTTTGATAAAAGCTCAAGTTTCCCAAAACACGAGTAAGACACGGCTTATCACGGATTTAGGGACCAGCTCTAATAAACTCAATTTTCCACTGGAGCCTTGATAGTACTATTTTTTCATGCACACACACATAAAAGAAACTAATTTCACACAGGATATGCCTGTTGGTTTTTTAAGAAGAGTTGCACAGGAATCGCTGTACAGATATTCTCAGCCAAAATCATTTCCTGGTAAAAAGGTCTGGATGTGTCAGCCTGTGCGACTACGATGGCCCCAAACTTCAGTGATCTGGAAAAACCCCACACAGACCCGAAACTAAGAGTCTGAAGTGCTGTGCAGTGATGCATGGCAGAATACAATACTGTACAGCTGCGTGAGTGTTAGGAAACACAGTCTGAGGTCTCTACATGAACTGTGCAGACAGAGCATGTATGATTTTATGTGCTGGAAAAAGAAAAACACTGAGGGGAATGTCTCGTCTTCTCAGGATCATGTGATGGAGACACACACAGCTCCGTCACATGACAAAAGAATGGAAACATTTACTGACTGTGTGCGAATAAAAAAAAAAAAAAGATATTCCTTCTATATACTGTCCAGAGAACTCCATGTTTTTCTGTCCTGTCTGAAAATTAGATGATTAAATTGAACTTTCTGAGTTTCTCAGACCTTTCTTCTCCCCAGTGAAGGGCACCAGGTCCTCCCTGTCCTCATGCTCCAGGGCCTGCTTCTCCAAGTGCTGCTGCAGGGCGTCGCGGTCAAATGGGCCCGTCGGGCTCTTCTTCGTCTGGTCACGCTGCCGGAAGCCAGCGGGCAGCATGGCATTCTGGGAGAACAAGAGGTCAAATGCTATGTTGATGTGACATTAAGACTGGAGAAGACGGGAGAGTGGATTCATGTTACTTCAGTGCCTGGATGAACGAATCCTGGAAGTTTCTGACTGTGGCTTTAAATTGCTTCATGCATCACTCCACACAGTTTATGAATGAAACTGAGTTTTCATCCTTCTAGCTTCAGATGTGACCAGAGTAATGCAATAAAGTTGAACTGACTCCTGAATCCTGCAGGATCAGGCACTGGATCTGACCACCAAGACCTCACAGCATTACCCAAAGTGATCAGAAGCCCGGCAGAATAACGACTAAAGAGAATACATGAAGGAGCTTCCTCGTACCTCGGGGTCCATCTCCTGCAGCTCATACTCCAGCTGATCCAGCTCCTCGGCACTGAGGCCCCTGAGGATGGCATCCTCGTCGATGTCCCTGGGGTCTGACATGGCTCCTGAAGCTCCGGCTCACGCACACACACACTCACTCATGCACACCACTGCACACCCCTGAATGAGAGGCAACTGTGAGACAAGGGAGGGAAGGGGGAGAGAGAATGGTGAGATGAGGGGTGAATGGTAAATAAAATACTTTAGAAAATACTTTATTTGACCCAGGAGCTCCTGCACTTCGTCTACGTCTTCTGGTTTTCATATTATTGCATTGTATTGTACACGTATTGTACGATATCGTACCGTACTCTGTTTTTTGGCACCTACAGGAGAACAGGTGTTCAATTATCTAAAAATTTCAATCACTCTGTCCTTATTTTACCTGGGGGCATCCTTTCAAGGACCATTGGGGGGGGTCCCCTGCTCTTTGGGAACCGCTGTCCTTGCCAAACTGTTTCATGATCTTCATCGAGCTTATCAGCCGCCCTATCCAGAGCGCTTCAATAATGCGCCAATGATAATAATAGATGCATTTCCAATAATAAGTCTGCAATACTCAGGATGGGAGAGTCTGTATGAGTATGTAGCAGCAGCCTCCAGGTCACACGCTTACATAAGATTCATTTTCACCTTAAAACACACACAAGGAGGTGAATAACCACCCACTTGAAGCAGTGGAGCGAGGGACGCAAGCAAAGAAAGAGAAAGAGAGAGCAAAGTCTTTGTAACTCTAAACCCTTAGCTCACCACGCAGCGACTAAGAATAGCCGAATGCAGAGAGGAGAGGGCGGAAAGTGCAATCCCTTATTTATCATTGATGGACACTCGTTCACAGGGGACACACCCGACACATATCTGCACCCGGTGATGAAAAAGCACAAACACATAAAGGCCAAACAGTCTCTGACACAGTTCAAACGACACAGCAGGGCCCCTCAAACTAGGAAAGACCACAACAATAATTCTGGGTCAGAGTATGAGTAATGCAGCTATCAGGTTTGTGAGGTCCATGTTTTCACTTTCAGTCCAGATTTTATCCCAAATTGGCCAGAGAAGAAACCCCGACTACAGTTAAGGTCACAGAATGTGGTTTCATTCAGCCAGCCTGCCTTGTATAATGTCAGGAACTGTTAACATCCATGACCTGTGATGGCAACACAAGTATCATGACACAAGTATATCATTTACAACATTTAGGCTCAGGGATTCATTAAAGAGAGATTTAGAAATTCTGATTGAGGCACTGTAGGCCCAAAGCCTCACCAGACACGTCACCTTGCAGCTACGACACTGTTTTGGTCCGTCCTGCACGCGACACCACCAGGAGCGTTTCAGAAGCCCACCATACTTTGTTTACTTGCTCAGATTTGGTCATTTTCCTGGTTGAAAGTCCAACAGATTCTCTTTGCAGAGGCCCGCTTCTGGGACGCTTCTGAACCGGACTGTGGTGGAGCCAGTGGGTTTAAAACATTGACTAGAACGGCTGCAATTCGGATTGACAACTGCTGCGTGCAAGCAACGAGATGCATCTGTGCCTGGTGGAATTTGGGGGTAAGACATAAAATTTGGACAATGTCCATGATTTCAAAAAACTTTTCCACTTCCTGTCAGTCCGTCTCAGATGAGCTCTGTTTCCAAAGAAGTCTAGGTGATCTGAACTTCATCTGTAGATGCAGAGATGACCTGCGTTTACCGACAACGGTTCTCTGAAGTGCTCCTGAGCCCATTGTAGCAATATCCTTTATACAGTCATGTGACTTTTTAATACAGCCTGTGCTGCCCGAAGGGTCAAAGGTCACGGACATTCAGTGTTTGGTTTTGGGCCGTGCCGCTTACGTGAAGAGATTTCTCTGGATTCTCTGAATCTTTGAACATTATTCTGGATTGTAAATGGTGAAATCCATAATCCACGCTTGCAGTTGTAAACCTGTGCCCACCAATGGTAGAAATGTGACGGTTGCTGCGTTATGCAAACAGTTTGAAATGAAATGATTTAGTACTGATGACTGAAATGATTTGACACTTGCAAAGACACACCAGATTTCTAATGGTTAACTTGCAGAGAAACTATGTGACCATAACCTTGTTCTGCTCAAGGTAACGCCTGCGTGTTTGGAGTCACTGATCAGATTACACTTTATTAGAGAGGACACACACACCTACACAAAATACACACTCCTTGTCATTGTCTGTACCCACATGGTTACACACCGTACAGCTGATGAAATAAGACCTGCCACAGAAGGTGCTTCAGACATGCAGACCTACACCATACATTTCCTCCAAAGCTTGGCACAGATACGTCAAATCTGCTTTTTCATAGCTGAAATTATAAAAAAAAAACCAAAAAAAGCACCTGTTTAAATGTTCCTGCGTGGCTGGCAGCTCCTCGTTGAAGCTGTGTGGCTCTAATGCGTAAAGCCAGTGACACAAACACCGGTTCACACGGCTGAGTGTCGAGGAAGATGGAGGAGATTTAAAGGATGAGGGGAAGAAGGCTGCAGCTCAAAGGATGAAGGTGGAGGATAAATCTATCTAGACTCACTCCACCACCACCAGGAGTATTTCAACTCTTTATATAAACTTTATCAACACAGAATTACTAGGCAATGATATGATGGTATGACGGAGGCTTGACCTCTGACCTTCATGTGATTTATATCTTTAAAGGAAGTTTTTCCTTGCCACCGTCACCAAGTGCTTGCTCATGGTGGGAATTGTCAGGACTAGTACAGTCTCAACCCGCCCTGTACGGAACCTGTGCACGCCAGAACGTGGGTGCTGGCGTAGTGTTGGTCTCAGATCTAAAATAACTTCCCTCCCCATTCATGTAGGGAGCACTGTGAGACTTAAGAAGTTAACGCGACCCCCAGGGGGTCCATCCAAACGAGGCTCATGTGATTCCTCGCATATTGTTGAGCTAAATGCATTCTGACACTTGAGCTCAACTGGGGTGTCAGTTAAAGAAGTGAAGACCATGCTGACTCCTTCTGTTTGACAGTACATCTCCACTGTTACTGCAAATCCAAAATAGATCAATGCTTCAGAATTCTGAGGAAATATTTGTTGTCAGCAGTAAAGCAGAAAACGGCCCTCTCAAACAGCCAGGCTCCACGCTGTGTTTTCGTTTGTTTGGACGTTTAATTTGGCATCATTTCCACGTGCCAGGAAGCCTCGACCACGCTGGAAACAGGCCGGTTGTTTGTGAATGTGCATCTGTCCCCAGCAGTCCCAGCAGGCGCTCTATATGGACCAAAACAAGCTGGGAGTGGTTGCTTGTCACCTGCCGCTGCCAGCTGGCACCGGACGTTTCTTTTTCCAGCATAAAATCTCAACCATGTCCTTCCTCCACCTGCAGTTGTTGTCTTTATGAGAGTCATGACATGAGCTGAGCCTGTACGTCTGCATGTTATTGGGCTTTGAGTCATGACAGCTACTTCATATTATCTTTAAATATTCAGACCCCAACAGGAAGTGTGCCAGGTCCTCCCCCTCCATACATGATGCAGGTCTGATGGTGTCAACACCAGAAAAAGCTCATGGAGTCACATTTCTTCAGTCCTGACCTGGAACAAGTCGTACACATTCTGATCCAGAGACGTGTTACACCTACGTGTGACTCTTCTTAACACGTCAGAGCAGAATTTGACATCATTACCACAGCAGCAAGTTCAATATTTTAGCTTGATTACAACCATGGAGGACGACGAAGCGCGAGGAGGGACAGAGAACCAAACTTTCAGCAGAGAATGAGAAAGACAAGATGATATCAATTTCAAGCTCCCATCAATTTGAGAGATGCAGCTGAAACGAATCAATCACATTCACAGCAGCACTGTGAGTCGTAAGTGAGGTAATGGAAGTGTGTAGCAGGGGGTCTTTAACTAACTAAAGCTCTTCTCAGCACAGACTGTGCTTCATTGTCTCCTGCATCTATGAAGCCTGAGTAACTTCCACTTACTGTGTCCAAAATCACTCCATATTTATGTATGTTTATGTGAGTCCACCATGTTTCTACAGGAGCCCAGGACAGAGTTTGGGCCTTCCGTGTCTTTCTTTTGCAGGAGGTTGCAATCAACAACTACATCAGTACCCAGTACTGGGTGGTGATTCAACCTGTGCAGGTCTAATTCATCAGAATCAGGTTGGATTTAAAGTGTCCTGCTGCACACAGGCCAACAGAACCAAAACAGGAAACACATGTTTGAATTTGTTGGTGATGCGGGCTCATGTAGGCGTGAACAGGAGGCTGAGGAGGCCGCTGTGTGGCTCCACTGTCAAACATTACACCCAACATCTCAGAAATCTCATCGAACAAACGCTTTCTCCAACAACTCATGTTGTCCTTCCTCCTCCAACCATCCGTTAAGTTTCTACAGGCATGTGCACGAGCACTTTGGTCGTAGTAAAGATTTCTCAGCCTTGTTGAAGAAGCTGCAGAAGCTTCTCGATTTTCTGGGAAAACAAGGCACTTAAAGTAAAAACATGATTCAGTGCATGGGAACTTTTACAGTTTCTTATTGTCCTCGTCCATTAAGGAGCTCCAGTCTCTGCACAGTGAGGAGTTACTATGTGTTTTATAACTCAGAGCATTACAGGGGTTTAGATTTCACAGTGACAAAGGTTATACACCCATAAATGCTCCTAAATGATTTACACTCTGCCTCTGTGCCAGGGCGTTTGTATTTCTGAAGCAGGAAATAAACTTTGAAGTCATTGCTCGTAGACAGAGGGTCTATTTTTTCTGTGTTGGTAGCAGAACAGTTTTTCTTTTTTTCAATGACCTGGTTACGTTGCCACCGACAGCTCAGAAGATTTGTCACCATCCTCGGGTCGCCTTCTCCACGTCTTACCGCCCAAGTGTAACATTCCCAAATCTGCCCTCAGCTTAATTTTAGCTTCACAAGTCAGCTACTTCCAACCGAGTGAGTCCTCCCCGGCTTGGGTTGCTCTTCGTATCGGAGCACCACTTTGAGGCCTCTTTGCTCCAAAGGGGACGAATTTTTTAATTTTGTGCAAATACATGTAAAGAAGCAACAAGTGGATTTGTTTCTCAGGGCATGCAGATGTTCTGCAGGTGGTTCATGTTGATAAGACTCTCACTGAAGCCACTTTTCCACGCTGTAACTGAGCTGAATCTGCAGTAAGGTCACGTCGACATGAAGAGCACGATCTCTGCTTCATCTGATACCAACATTAAGACATCCATCCCCAACAAGATACACTAATGGATTCCACCGGAGGACGTGCAGATGGAGGGCAAACTTAACCCAAACCCGACGGCCCAGTGAGACAACATCTCCAAATCCCCTGTGACGAATTAACAGCACGGCGATGAGCAGCTATTGGACGGCTTAACCCCTCCACATACCACACTGATAGCTTCATTTGAGCGACACTATTTGAGTTTTCGGCCTTAACGTTCGTGCAAATTAAATAAAATCCAGTTGAGCATTAGTTCAGAAAACTTCTGCACAGAAACACTTGATTTTTTGGGATGTCCTCCATTCATACTGCAGCTTTTTTCCATTCCACACACAAATCCACAGTCTCACACATGAAGCTCTGGATAAAAGAAGTGGAACCAGCCCCCCCGCCCAAAACAATCAACCCAGACAGACAGATTAAAGTGTGGATCTAACCCCAACATGCCGGCAGGACTGACAGAGACAGAAGGAAGCAGCTCACACCTACCTTCACAGAAGCGCAGTGCTGAAGCCCCTCGGCAAGGCAGAGCCTGCAGTTAGAAACCAGAGAAAGTTATTTCTCTTTTTTCCTCCCCCCTCTCCTCTCTCTCTCTCCCCCTCTCTTTCTCTCTCTCTCTCTCTCTCACTCACTTTACCCCCCCTCCCCTTCTTTCTCCTGTGTGTCAGGCCTCAGGGCTGCTATGCTGAGACAGACATACTGACGGATGGCACTTTGAGAAGTCAGCATTTTATTATTTTGGATGTGCGTGAGGAGGGGGTGACAGAGAGTCCTGCACAGAGAGAGAGAGAGAGAGAGAGAGAGAGAGAGAGAGAGAGAGAGAGAGAGAGAGAGAGAGAGAGAGAAGTGGGGCTCATTAGTCATTCAATTAAAAGTGAGTGCAGTGAGAAGGAGAAAGGCTGACATCTAGTGGTTTGAGCGGAGTCATACAGGATCGGGATCTAGTGGCATCAAGTGGTGCTGCAGCCCCGTCGTTACACCCGTTATTCTCTAACATGACGGGGAAACTACAGCACACACACACACACACACACACGGAAAAGCTCCGGTCTGGAGTCAGTGTTTACTCTGTGCAGGGCGAGAGCCTGAACGAGGTTCTATGATTGTTTGATTTGCATGAAAAACACTTTGTGGTGCATTTTATGCATGACTTAAGTTTAATATCATGATTTTACATTAGAAGTGTCAGGAATGCTTTTGTGTGTTCATATTCACAGTAATCTACAGACAAACGTATGAATTCTTTTTCGTTTTACTGGATATAACAGGACACTGCACACAACATTTCATTTTAAATCTCCACTTGAGTCACAGAACTCCAAATAAATGCTAATGTTGCTGCTTGTTTGCAAACACATTAGCATTCGACGAGGATGTAATTAATCCAATGATTAGCACAGGAAGACAGACAACCAACGAAACTGTGCAAGGCCTCTAATCTGAACTGGAACTTTGTGGTGAGCTGCCGCTCTCAGTTCTCAATAGATTTGAATGGATGATTTCCTCGCTTTAAAATACAGTTCTCACACACTGATTTCCAGTCCTGGCTGCAGTCTTAAACTTAGCCTGTTACAGTTTGAAGGTGAGTGACCAAAAAGTACCTCACAGAACAGGACGGTAAAGACAGAAGAAAGACAACAGAAGGCAGCCGAGGAGTCAACAACAAACTAAATCATCAGAGAAGCCGAACAAAGCAGGACTGAACAGACAGACTGAGCAGGGGAAGACACGCAGAGTAAATACACAAATAAATAAAACAGTGTTTTCATCTCGCGTCTTTGTCATCAGACCGTATGTCCACCTTCTTCTTTTCTCCCTCACTTCATTTCTTTTAAATTCGTGGCAGTAAACTTCCATGAAACCTCTCATTGTCTTATCATAACATCATCACTTACGGTAATTCATGAGGTGGCACACAATGCCAAATCCCCCCTGCAGCAGGGGAATCATCCACTTCACTGTAATTCCCCTGTTTTCCCTCAGTAACTCTTTGTGTAATTGCATGATATGATGAGAAAATGATATGATAAGAAAAACCCTGTCGGCGACAGAACAGTGTTTGTACCCCTCGAAGGTGGAATCAGCAGAAAACATTTTCTCATAAAATATGATCCACGTTCACCAAAGTCTGTGTGACTTAGTGCCGTGAAGCCCAAAGTTACCCAGACGTATGCCTGACAGACACCGTTCACCTGATCACAGGTCGGTGGAGCATCTTCCAGAGTCTGCTGCACGCCTCTGTCTCCGCCACCACTAGATGGCAGCAGGCAGGCGGACACACACAGTGTAAACAGAGCGGCTGCAGCTGAGCCAGCTTCTTATGAAATCATTGCCTTGAAACAGGCAATTCCCTGTGTTGACTGTACAATGCCCTCCAGTGTTTGGCACCCGGGCTATAAATGAGCCAAAGGGCTGCATGAGAAAAACATGACATCCAGAAGAGCAACAGTGAGCTCATTATGTGTGAGGGGGAATAAATCATTTAGTCAAGAAGCTTTTTGTGCTGAGGATTTCTAAAGTGCTAATTGTTCTGAGTCGAGGCGACAGAAAATGTTATTCGTGTGATGTTGACAGACGTCTATGAATAAAAGAACAAACATGGCTGCAGTTTGTTCACACTTTTGCAAACCTCATTGCAAAATGTCTCGACGCCTGTCGGATGCCTCACATAGCTGGGCTTGAATGCTATCCGACAGCATTCTGTTCCTGTACACTGCCATAGAGATCCCGCTGACAACAACAAACAAAGGTGTGTTCACCTTTCATTCAGTTTCCTGAATGTTCTCACACCTGCTCGCCCCTTTCGTTCTGTCAAATAAGCATTCGCTTTACGTATTCGCTTTGTTTCTGCAGGTCTGCACAATTTCTTTCCCAACGTCCTGATGGGATCTGTCGCACCTGCAGCCTCTGCGTGACCAGTTACTCTCCTAAAGGGCCGGTTCACTCAAATATGTGAAGTGAAGCATGAAAAAAAAACATGCAGATGCTTTCAGAATATAAAAAGGACGGATGATGGATCCGTCTCACCACGATCGAGGGGAGCAGAATAAAGTTTGAACTGACGTAGAACTGACGTAGAACATGTCAAAGGAATGAGTCCAGTTCGTCCATTTTCACGCAGTATGTGACCGTGCCACATGCCAGCTGCATGAGCTCAGCGAGGACGGATTAAAATATGTGTCCTCAAGTTTGAGTCTCTCGATCTCGGCCTGCGTGAAAATAAACGAAATGACTAAAGATGAGTTCAGTTTCCGAAATCAGTAAAAAGACTTGAACTTCCCAGCACTGGTCCAAAGACAACAGTCCCAGGTACTGTGGACAATCCCCAGACGTCACTGTGGACATTTATTTTATTACGTTTGAGAGTGAAGGATTACCCGCAGTAAACACAGCAACGCTTCTGCTTCTTTAAAAACTTTCCAACACACTTCAGGTGAATTCTTTTGGGGGGCGATTTTCAGAAGAAATTATGTCAAAACACTGAAAAAAAAATGCCGTGGGTGTGTTTTCTGTAAATTTGTCATTCGGGTGAACTCACACTTATGAAACTGTGTTTTTGTGTCAGCTTGAGGCAACTCCTCGTTTCAGCTTTACACCCTTTAAAAACAGTCAGACGTCGGTTTGAACAATGTACGCTCCACAAAACCTGAAATGTTTTCACCGTGTCAGTGAAGTCCACATTGTTTTATAGCCGTCATGTACAGTACGGGATGACAAGTGTTTGTTCCCCCTCGAGGTCAGCTTCCTCTTACTCTGAATTTCAGTTTGACTCTGAGCCAAAAAGAAAGAAGAAAGTCCTGAATTAAAAATCTGGGATTTTCTTTAGTTCAGAGTCAACTAAATTAGATTGATCGGACTTTTCAACAGAAATCTTTCAGACTACTGGAATTTTTTGACTGCCTGTGGTAAGCTCTGCGTAAGTGTGTGCGCGTGGTCATTTCCTGTTAATGAGTCACCGCGAACAGATGGAAGTGTACAGTGATCTGACTGATCTGAAGATTGAGAAATTAGTAATTCAGACATGGGTCAGCGCAGCCCGTACAGCAAACAGGGAGAAAAGAAGTCCATGGAAAAAAACTGAAAGTAAACTTCAAGATGTGAGCAACCAGAAACTGAACCGAGCCGGCGCAGACAAAATGTCTGTCTGAGACACTTCCTGCTGGTAGAGACTCACATTAACTTGAGACCAAAGCAAAACTCAATATTTCTTTGAGCAGTGAGTTCGGTATGTGAGAGCCTGAAGCAGCAAAGCAGCAAATGTGACTCATCACCATGGCGTTACAGATGCTACAGAGTCGGGCTGATACCACGCTCAGGTCTGGCAGGCTGGTGTCACCGTTTGACGCCCGTGTCGCTGGTGTTTTGTTGCCTCTGCCTAACCAAACCGCAGCTGTGTCACAACATTAAACCAAAGTGCTCATTTATTGTTGCCATGACGAGAAAGGTCACCTGACGACTGCGCGTTAAGCGATGCGCAAAATGTCTGCACAGGTGGACGTGACACGCAGAATGTCATTTACACGCCGTGCACGCTGAATTTGTACCGTAAATATGAAGCACCGAGTGAACCGTTCTCGACACCACGTTAATAATTTTCAATTCTGATGTTTACATTTTGAACTTCTCCCAACCTGCTTTGGAAATACTCGTGTTTCATTGCCATAGCAATAAAGCTCATTTGAATTTGAGGGAAGGGGGAAGGAGGCAAGGCGGGGTTCTCCCAGTCAAACAGGAAGTCAGCGGGGCTCTCCCCTCATATTCAAACGCGGAGCTCTCTGGGGACAAACTCAACAACAAGGACTCTCTTCTGCTTTTTTTGCTTCGTGATAAATGATCAGAGCGCTGCTCTTTCCCTGCTCGCCTCCCCCAGACGCCCACAGACTGGAAACCGGATGTTACCACGAGATGTAGCTTCTTCCTTATTCAGAGAAATGAGGATATACATAAATGGAATTCTTGTCACTATCACTGCTGTGTGGGAAACGTCACCACTAGAGGGTGTAAATGAGACGTTTCCAGTGATATTTCAAACCCAGCAGACAAAAGGCCTTTGTTTCATAAAGAATGTGAGCCATTCTCCTACTTCTCCTTTGTGTGTGTGTGTGTGTGTGTGTGTGTGTTACGTGTGCAGCGTGATCACAGCAGGACTGCATCTTCCTGTGTTGACAGAAAACAAAAGCCCTGTCCTTCGCTGACTTCACTCTGTGTTTGTGATGTTCCCACAGGAGAGGCCTTCATGCCGCCCGGCACCAACAACACTGAGTGAATATCAAACAAACCACATGAGGAACATTCCACTGTGTCAGACTGTGCTGAGGTTAATCCAGCCCTCAGAGCCGGCCTGAACCCGTCTGCCGGAGCGGTGTGTGCTCCTCCTCGCACACCACACAAAAAGTAGTGCCTACTCACAACTCAGTTTTATTAAAAATGTATACATGTCAGCACAGTTTGAAGAGAGGAGTGGTGCTGCTGGTGTGTCCCGGTTATAAAAGAATTAGATTTACACGTGACAAAGGTTAAAACCTGATTGTAGAGCTCGTTAAGTGGTGATAAGATAGAGTAGGTGGGACAGCAGATAGAGTCGTGTCTTAAAGGTTAATAGTTATTGTGGGATAAGTTTTAGTTGCAGTGATTCAAGCTGCTGTGACAAAAAAATATTTTAGCTGCTATAGTGAAGAATTTAGCAGCTAACTAGCTTTTTAATGCTAACGCGAGCTGTCGTGCGGCTCAGTGTGGAGGCTCTGCCCGCCACTGATCCAAAAAATGGGCGAAGACGTGGATCACAGGTGGAGCTGAGGCGGGCTGAACGCCAAATCAAATGCTGCTAATGCAGGTTTAAAGGTCCGGTATGTAACAGCCGCCATGTTTTTCTACAGTAGCCCAGAACAGACAAACCAAACGCCGGCTCTGGACCTTTCGTGTGTTTTTGCCTGCGGTTTCTCCTCCACCACAGGTTTTTCGAGGTGGGAGGCACAAAGCACTTTCAGGGGAAGGTCGGTCAGTGGAAGTGAAAGAAATTTGCATCAGTTGACGCTAATTATAAAAGAAAGTAGAAGTGAAAGTGATCATTACGCAGGATGACCCCGTATAGAGTCGATTTTTGATACTGAGTTCACGGACGTTCACGGACGTAAGCGACGTTTTAATGCCGTGGTTGGTCACGGAGGTTTATTACGTTAACTGCTCATATCGCTGCTGACATCATGTGTACTCGCTCACTATTCTACAAAGACTTTCTGAGCGTTTATAACTGCAGTTTACAACCGGAACTTATCTGGCACTCATACTTAACTACTATATACTGTATACATTCATAGTGAATACTGGAAAAAGGCTGACTCACACTGACTGTAACACACTTTAGTACTAGCACATAAAACATCAACCGATCACCTTTAAACTCTCTTTGTGATTGGGAGGTGAACCTAACCTGCTGTTAGACCAGTAATCTGGTCTAAACTGGTCGTGGCAGATGGGCGACCGCCATGAGTTGGGTTTTTCCTCGCCACTGTCACCTGGTGCTTGCTCGTGGTGGGAGTTGTTGGGTCTCTGACCTGCTCTGACTTTGTTACAACTCAACTTCTAAACTATTTCCACTGCAGTTAAAGAGATTGAATGAACTGATCAGTGAATGTCGTGGTTACCTCTCATCGCAGACATCAACAGAGCAGCGTTACTGCGGTAACCTGCATTGGTTTAAGTTCACAGTGTGATGACACCAGTCGTCACCAGGTGTGGTCATACATGCACCTGTGACCACACAAAACAGCTGTGTCACCTTGAGGTGTGGTGGCTCCATGATGATAGTGTTGATGGTGATGATAGGAGCTTCTTTATTACCACTTTGATGACAAATCAGATGAAGTGTTGGTCTCTCTCTCTCTCTGAATGAAGGGAGGAAAGACCAGTTGTACAGAGTTGTGCCTCAGTTTGTTGAGGGATGTGACACATAACTTCAGAATGTCCTCCCTGGTGTTTAGGTCTGGAGACTGTGAAGCCATAGGATGTGATTCACAGCAAGTGGTAACAGTTCCAAGGAGCCAAAACAACTTGTCCCACAGCTCGGCGTCAAACACCGAGTGGGACATACTGATCATACAGATGGACAGCTGAGGAGTAAATTATGCTGCTGGGCTGGTTTGACTTTCTCATACTTCTTTTTGTTTACAGAGAAACTTCTCACAATTGGAATGGCATGAATTCAAGCTGCAGGCAGCCGCTGTTCTGTGTTTTACAGCCAGCATTTGTATATTTTTAGCTGAATATCCCTTTTAAATTCCTCCGGGTGAAGCCATGAAAGGTCATAAAAGATAAGGGGAAGTTAAACATTAGATGAAAATATAAAAAACACGAGAATCATTGAGTTGTTTTGGACGGACGGCTGCAACGATGACTGCAAAGCCGCAGACATTTAGTGATGGGGAAAAATTACTCAAGCACCTGTAAACACATTAGTATTCCATCTGGTGAGGGTGTGAGACCGAAATGTAAAAAGGTTATCAGCGTCATGAGAAAGGACATGTCAAGGCAAACACTGCTGCTGATGATGTCTCACTGGGTCATCCTCCTCTTTCTGTGGCTTTTACTGCATTGCTGAGCGTTGTGTAAAGGCTTGCTTTGCGGCACGATGGCGTCGTCACCATGGTGAAACAACAGAATGTGCAAAACACAAAGTGCAACTCATCGTTGTTAAGAATGAAGTGGAAAGTGTACATCATATCATTTCCTTCACACTGGGATAAAACACCCAGCGAATAGTCAGCTCTGTACAAACAAACAAAGGAAGCACTAGGATGAAGTGATTTAGTTTATCTCTGCGCCCTCAAGAAATCTGCAGTGCATAATATTTTTCCAGGGTTTTTCACAGTATTTCAAGGCCATTTCCAAACCCCCTCCTGTTTAATTGTTTGTCCTGGGAAACTCCTTTAATTTGCATGACTTTCTTTGAATAATGGTCGTACGCAGGATCCCTAAGGTTTGTCTGTTTGTCTGACGTTCCCCTAGTTGCCATCGTCTATGACACAGGATTTTCAATTCATCGCTACAAGCTGGCAACCAACAACCTGATTCAAGGAGCAACTACTGGCATGATCTCATTTAGTATGAGTTGTTAAATAAGACAAACATATTCGTACCAACAGATTCTGCTTATAACATAACATTCATCTCTACACTCAGAGATTACAGGGTTAAATATGACTGCACGGTGCAGCCAGTATAATAACTTCCTCCATGTTGGTCTCTCAGCTACCTCAAAAGGTCAGCATTGTTGAGACTGTATCAAATTTGTGACTCGACATGGAAAAAACATTCAGATGGATGAAACTCGCCCCAATGAACAAAACCTGATTGCAGTGAATGGAGTTCAGCATTTTAAGCGCTGCAGTGACGAGGCCTTGCGTCCTTTAAAGGATGACCAGCATACAGCAAAAACATGTTTTTGCCAAGCCAGCTGCTTTTTGATGTTTTATGCCAAACAAAAGGTGTAATTGTCCTTTCAGCATCGACAGACGTCTCATGAGAGCCGCCGCAGCTGCAGTCTTCACCAACAAGAGCTCTGTCTTCAGAACAGAAACTCGGGTAGTTTCTCTTTCACGCTACGAAGGAGAGGGCTGCAATCTGCAACTACGCTGCTAGTGTGGTGTTCTGAGTAATGCATATGGACTTTTGAAGGGAACATGATAAAAGCACACACATAGACACATTAAGACACACACAGACACATTAAGGCACACACAGACACATTAAGGCACACACATAGATATGCAAAATGCACAATCACTCAGCCACACAGTCAGGACAGTATTGAATGTTTCTCTGCCACCAGATAACATTCAGCCAGTATGTTTTCAGGACCAAGATTAGGGTGTCGCACACACACGCACACACCATGCAGGCTCATGGAAGACACATAGACAATACTACGTTCATGTGACGCTCAGAACACGGACATATGATTGTAAGAAAGTACAGGACGGTTGGGTCCAGATCTGGTGATTTGACTATGTAACAGTGATATAAGAATGACGCAGGAATGGTTATAAAAGGTTGTGAGGATGTAAAGTAAAGTGACGTTCGGATTCGCAAGCAGCTGTCTCCGTGTTGTTATTTCATTACGTTTTGGAAGCTTTCTCCACAACACTAGATGTCACTAAATCCTGCACGCTGCTCCTTTAAGTTAAGGATCTGAGAACTTCTTCTTCTGCCCGGTTGGTTGCAGAGTTAAGTTTCAGTGATGTCCAGGAACAGAAAGTGCAGCTCCACAAGAGTCTCATTGAATTTCACTAAAGTTGATGCCAGGGCGGAGAGATCTGGGTCATTGTGATTTCTGCCTCTCGAGGAGTGTCGAACGCTCCCTTTAAAATTTCTATTCACATTGTCACATTAGAAAAAGCACAATGATCCAGCCCCAACTTTGTCAGGTAATCTTTTTAAAAAGAGTATTCAATGTTTTGAGTACGTGGGAGGTAGAAATCACTATCTTTGTAAAAGAGACAAATGATTACCTTTAAACGTCTCCTTTTTTTAATAACAGGATCTGAATCTGTCATCAGCTGAGCTGCGAGTCCTTTCCGAGGCGTAATTACATAGACGATTCGGAAGGGAACGTCAGCTGGATCACAACGTTCGTCAGAATTATAAGAATCGACGTGAAGTCTGACTCTACATAATCATTATTTTGAAAATTTGAATTTATTTTGTCGTTTTAATAACGTGACATCAGTTTAGTTTGCAGACAGAAGGTGATGCAGTCTTTCCTTTTTTCTTTTTTAAAGACGGAGAGGTGAAAAAGAGATGGTGGTTTCCCCAAAAACAACAAACAACTCCAACATTTATAAAAAGAAACAGAACCACACGAAAGAATCTAAAGTTAGACGAAAACAAACGTTCAAACCGCGACATGCACTTTTAATTAAAGAGGACATTTTCACCTCGGCCCGAGCACTCATCGTGACGCTGAGGCCTGATAAAGCTGAATGAGTGAAAAGCTGAATGGAGCCAGACAGAGGAGGCATGCGTGGCGTTGACGGTCACGTGGTGGATCGCGTTTCCTTTGTCTCTGAACCCCACGGCCTGCTTTGTCTGAACGAGGGGATCCGATTTCCCCCTCGTCTTTGATGTCTCCTCCTCCCACGCTTCCACGCCTCCTCTCTTCAGCCCTTATACTCTACCCCCCTCTTCCACCCACATACCAGCCCACAGCACACACACAGTCTCACACACCAACACACACTCGCCTTCTGCTTACGGGAAACCCGACACAAGACTGCATCTGGAGGTGAATGTGTGGCCATGAGCCAGAATACCTCATCGAATAAGCGCATGTGGAAACTATTCAGGACAGAAGATACGAAGCTGAGAGCAGGACCAGAGAGATTCATGTTCACACAGAACATACTTTTAAGGAGCAGAAAGAGAAGTGAACACATTCAACTCAAGTACAAGTACAAGTACTGTAAATGGACTTCAGCAGAAGCAGAAGTGACAATACGTGAGTTGAAAAAGATCTAAGTAATAAGTCCATGAAAGGGCCGATGGTTGACCGGACTTTGATGCTGCAGTTCAGAATATTTTGCCCTCAGTGAACGAAGGAATGACAATAAACAATTTTAAATTCCCAACCAGTCCGTCTCCATGTTTGGTAATGCTGAGCGGGAGGTCTGGAGACACCGAGTGCCTTCTAAAGGAGAAGAAGCTCAGAGCAGAAGATCCACGTTATAGACGTGATAAATCATTTATAGAAACAAACTGTCTACTTATTATTAGTTAAAAACCAATGACAATCCAAAGACCGTCATAAAAACAGATATACGTCAGCTGAGAAAGACAAACATTCTGAAGACTTTGAAAACTTGAAGTCTTCGTCATGTATTAATATACTCCAGCAGTACATGGTCCATGAAGGACAAACATGCTACAGGCTGCAAAACAGAAACCAAACAAGCCCATCAGTCTTCGTGCTGCAATTTTGCAAAGCAAAATATTTACATTCAGCAAGTGACCTAAATTTCCATATGGCCCGCCTATGGAGGGATAATCCATCTTAACGATCGTTGGGCATCTCCATCTAATTTATGCCACAAAACAACATGTGGTATGTAAAGCATCCCTTTGATTGCATTGTTGTGGGGGGCTTGTGCTGTCAGAGATGGCGGGGGCCCCCAACCCTGCCGAGGTCCGCCAGCCAGACTGCAGAGGTCAGGGTGGGCCTCTTCCCGCACACAGCCGTTTCAGTATTGAAGCGGCGTTCTTCCTGCCGTCGGGCTGATGTCAGGGCCGAGGAATGTAGAAAACAGAGCACACTGGGGGGCCTTGTTCTCCCACAGTGAATAGTCCTTGGGCAAGAATCCAAACCACATGCCACACACAGCCTGCGAAGAAGCGAGGGGGCTGGGGAGAAGGACAGAAAACGGATTTACTGGCAAGCTGCAAGTTTGAAGTGAAACATACGTAAATTAACGGATGCTTTGAGGTGATAAGGTCTGAAACACGCAAGAGATAAGATGTGGTATCAGGAAGTGTCGACATGCTGTCGGAATGATGTTGAAATAAATGTGAATTTGAAATGTGTTTGTAGCAACTTTCTTAGAGGGCCAGTCATTCCGAAAGTAAAAATAAATTTTTCAAGATAAATCTCAGGAAGCAGACTTTTCCTTTTTCAGTCAAGTTGATGGATGTCGCTATATGTCAAGGACATGTGGCACATAGAGCAGATTGTGGTAGCAATGCATACATTTAGACATTCATAGATCATAAGTACAAACTTGACCACTTCCTTTCCTATGAAATTTGCTCTGTGTAAACTAACCCTGCACATCATGTGAGGAAGCTGTGAGCTGTTAGCCTCCTGCATTGTAAATCAATGACAGGCTACACAACAAATGGAACCACATAAGAATGAGCCTGGTCAGTTAGCCTCTATGCTAGCTTAAACTAAGTGGATTTGCTAGCCCTGGGAAAGTAAATATCATATTTGACAGACTTTAAGAGGAACAGTGTAACACAAGCAAAGAAAATCGACAGTTTCCTTTCAAGCCTGTAGTCAGGTAAAATTGGTAACTGCAGCATCTGTTCTATACTGTAGTACATGCCACATTATGATCAATAACACATTAACCATCAGTACTTATGATTTGTCTCTGGTTCTGCTTTAAATTGGTTTATTTAGCTCCTCCAAGTATGCATGTACGTATTTGGTACTTTTATCTGTTTACACCTGTATGCTGATGATACCACGTTTTACCTTCAATCAAATATCTGAAATTAAAAATGTTATTAAAGGCCTCATGGAGTACTTCGGAGGTGTGTCAGAACACTGTGACATCACAATCGGGTGTTGTTCAAGATGCTTTAGAACATATTTCGGGGGCGTGGGGCATCAGTTTACTGACTCATCAGTTAGTCAGTAAAATGACTAATTTATCTATTTGGTTTGGTTTCACTACCCTCTCTGGTGAGCCCTTATTAATATAATGAAAATGTCAGCATTGACATGTTGTTTCTATGTACATTAAACATTTTTGGAAATAAAATAACATGACACAGAAACAGAAAAAGAAACTAACACAGGTGTCAAACTGAATCTCATTATCTGTCTGCGGGGTAAATGGTGGATACAGTTAATGGATACAGCACGGTAAATACCAGATTAAATGAACCACACTGACTCAGAATGTGAAAGGAAAGCAAAAGTGAAAGAAGAGGACAGTTAAAAAGAACAAGCACAGCCACTGCCAATACCCAAAGGTTTGGCAGGATAAATGCTCTGATCCAAGTTCAATCATGCAAATGTAAGAAAACGCTCAGGAAAGCCCGGCAGGCTGTAGCAAAGCACAAACATTTCTTGCTATGATTTCTGCAAACAAAAGAAAAAAGAAATAAAGTACGATGAAAGCCTACAGAAAGTATGAAGATAAGGCTGGCAGATAGATTAAGTACATCAAAACAGGCGTTAGTCAATTTAGTCAACCCACATGAAAGAACCTGAGACATAGAAACAAGATGATATCATCATGAAAATGAAATTACAACTGAAAACAAAGAAAGAAAAAAACTTTAATTATGACTGAGCTAAGGGAGAGTCTAATTAAGCAACACCTACTGTACCAACCAGAAATCTCACCAAGAAGAATGACGTCTTCCTCTTGGTGTTGCCTTTTTATTACGTAATCAAACTGAACCAGATAGACATCATCCTGTCTGGGACACACTGTTCCCATGAATTACACACTATTGAGACACACTGTCCTCACCCGTCTTGACATGTCCCATGAATGACCGCTGCATTCCTGGGAAAGAATGAGTCACCAAACATCTAAGCGCTACAGTAGGAAGAGACTTTCATATTGACATTTAATGTACTTTTAGTCATTAAAAGTGATGCAAAATTAAGTTTAAGACTTTTAGACAGACTTATTTACTCAATATTTTTGTTTTGAATTTTGAATAAATCACCAATGAAGCACCTCCAAACCAACACACCACCTCCTTCAAGCTTCAGGGTGGGAACCACACATGCAGATACCATCCATTCACCTTTCTTTCTTGGCCCAGTTTCATCAGAGTGTTTGATTGTTTTTGTGAGTGAACCTGGAGACACGTTCAAAGTCCTTGTAATTTCCTGGTCTGACCTTCATGTCTTAAAGTAATGATGGACTGTCATTTCTCTTTACTTAGTTGGTTCTTGCCACAATTTTATTAGTTAGATTACTGCTATGAACACTACATCAAAAGAACCCACATTAAGAAGCCAAGAAATTCCAATAATTTAATTCCTGACGAGACGCACCTGTTAATTAAAAACCACTCCAGATCATGAGTGCCTCATGAAGTTGACTGAAACAACGCCAAGCGTGTGCAAAATTCTCATCAAACTTTAAAGAATCCAAAGAAATCGTGTCAAAAACAAAAAGTTATTTTAAATCTGAAGTACTGAAAGAACTCATTCTCCAACCAGCAACTAGCTGGTGAAAATAGTTTTTAAGAAATACTTCCCTGACAGAGAATGAATATTTATTTACATTTGCTTCATAACTAATGGATGTGAAGTGAGTTGAAGAATTTGTATTATATAAATGTGGAACTATGTGGAGTCAAACAGCAAAACAACACAACAACAACACATGATGACTGAATGTGACTTTGCTGAGACATGTTAAAAACCTATTAGACATACCATCGGGCTGCTGTGTGCACTGTATTTGTGTGTGTGTCATGTGAAAATGCCCAGCAGCACTCTTGCTTTGTTGCCGTTGTGTGTCATCGGTAAATCTTGGAGTCGGGCCAGCTTCTGACCTCTCATGTACCTCCCATGTTATTGTAAGGCCCGGTCCCGTCTGATGTGATTACATTCAGCTCTTATGTAAGGCTCAGCATGTCCAGACATGCACTTTTAACCAGATATTTCAGCCCACTTCAGGAATCTGCCTCACGACTGCAGTTCAGAACAAGATGTTCCCGACCACTGATGCAGCAGTAATGTGGAATGTCAGGAACAAAACAAGCTGCAGCTCTGCACGTCCATAACGTATGCACGGAGTCAGACAGTTCAAAGGGGCGTAGGACTGAGGAGGAAGATGTGCTGAGTGTACTGTATATGGAGGACCCACAGAGAGACCAGGATGAAGTCATTGTATGCACACCCTTGGTATGCTGTGTAGGATAGGCATGTTATTTTCTTGACCTGGTTTCTAGTTTTTGGGGTTCTGTTTGTGGGTTTTAGTTCACCATTGTCTAAACTTCCAATGTCCAATACACTGTTAATGAAACCTGCAAAACCTATGTCATCCCCATCAGCCTCCGCTATTCAGCTGGACCTTCTCAGTCTCTAAGTTCTGCAGGGATGATCGCCCCTGATTCCTTAAAGAAAAAGCCAACCTGGAAAAACCTCAGATAAACCACTGGTGGACAATTTGGAAAGGAACACCAGCCTATCCTGGTGGTTTTCTTGCCAGGTTTGTTTCTTGACTTTTCCTCCATTGTTGGTCCAGATGCTGGAGTATCGGTGATGATGTGATGTGATAAAAACTCTTGACGTGATGGAGACTTTAATCAATGTGCTCTACTTGTTTACCTCCTCTGTCATTCTTTTCACAGATGTGATTGTATCACTTTGTGGCAGCGGTTATCACATCATCTTCATCAGCTGCTGGCATCATCGGCCTCAGATAGGACAACTCATCACAGACAATAGACTCCCATAGGCTGGGTAACAAAATAGGCCAGCGCTGTATAAGTCGTTTATCCCTTCACGGACATTCTCTTACCACTTAAATGATGCAACACTCCATTAAACAAAGCTTAGAGTCTGATATGTCTGCTGTTAAATGCATATAAACACCACTTAAGGGTACGTCACGTCTGCGGGCTTTGTGATTGGTTAAAGCAACAGGAGAGCTCTTTAGTGGTTAAAAAAACAGGCGTCTTTATTTCACTGAAATCCAACAGAAATCCCCTCCATAATCCAACCGACTCCCCCGAGACATCCAACAACTGTAGAGAGGAAAAAAAAAAAACATGCCCGCCCACAAGCTTTCGTTTCTATTGAAATCATTTGAGGCAACACGTCTGATTCCAAAATCATAGCTCGGGGAAAGGGATTTAAAAGGAGGTGAACATTTGTAAGAAGTGAACAACATGGTGCGGCTGTGTTAGAGTCAGGATAAAAGCTTATTTGCATTTGTACAGAACAAAGAGCTGAAGAGTTTCATTCCAAAATGTGACATCTGCACCTACGTGGATCTGAAATTTAAGGTGCAATCTGTTTTTGTTCAAAGAAATATGTACAAAAAAAAATATGTACAACAGAAAAATGTAAACTGGACATCAGGTAAGTTTCTCTGTCAGCAGGAAAACATTCTGGAATGAACCTTTACATTTTTAAGACGCAGGACAATAAAACAACTATATAACTTTGTAAAGTGCAAGTTAGGATCACGACTTTTACTTAGATTGATGTCAGTATGTATTTTATATGAAGAACAGCTTGACCATGTGCAAATGTAAGAGGACCCGCTCCCACTGCAGATATAAATGGTACGTCACAAAAACAAAGATTATTCTTATTTTCAGGTGATTAAACATGCATGAAAACATAGTTATGAATATTATATTCCATGTCTGCCTTATTCGGAAAATAAAGGTCTCAAATTTGACATTTGTTGTCAACAAGTACAATAAAATTATGACCCAAAGGACCAAAATAAGGAAAGATAATATGTATGGTTCAGTTCAGAAATCAATTAAGAATTTCAGATAAAAGAATTCACAATTTTGAGGGAAAAAGTCAGGAAAGTGTCAAAGTCTCCTCCAGTCGACCTCATTAACATTGAAAATAATGTTTTACTCACACAGCCTTAAGCACAATTTGTACCAGCCACAATGTACAGTACATGGAGAACATAAACACTGACTTATCGGCCGTGCGTGAAAAAGAACATTTGCTTTCGGATATGAAGAGCCGGCTGAACATCGTGTAAAACAATAAAACGTGTCACGGAAATGGAGTTCCCGCATTCGTCTCGGAAAGTCTTGCGTGTGTGGGGGGAAATGAATAAAAGCTAATTCTGCTGCCCTCCTACCTAAAACTAATCAGATTGAACCATGCTGAGAGTTTCAGTTTTATGTGTGGAGGTTAATAAATGTCCGTCTTTAAAACTTATGTTTGTTTTTGCAGCTCAGACTCCAAAACTCGACCGCTGTCAAATTTCAGAGGAACTATTTAATCAGTAGGAATTATTCAGAGTAATCAGGATACTGTTTCACACTAGAAGTCCAATATTGACTTACTGTGTGGTGTCTCCTGTTCACAATAGAGACAC
This sequence comes from Nibea coibor, assembly GCA_023373845.1. Taxonomy (NCBI): domain Eukaryota; kingdom Metazoa; phylum Chordata; class Actinopteri; family Sciaenidae; genus Nibea; species Nibea coibor. The sequence continues at coordinate 24,767,477 of CM041726.1, read as the reverse complement.
ATGCTGGTGAACTGATTCTGAAACTGAGCGTGAAGCAGGATGGAGGAGGAGACAGCTCGTTTAGTTCACCGAGCATTTCAACCAAAGACAGACGGAAAAAAAATATATTCTTTTTCACAAGAATCGAGACTTTTTTTGTCCGTTTTCTTTTCACGTCATCTTACTGAAATCATCTCGCTGAATCTGAAGCGTTTCTGATGTTTTTGTTTCACTGTGACAGATTTAAAGTTTGAAAGAACTTTGGTGTCACTGTCACTCCTCAACCTCCATTTAACTGACTTTTGCAGGACGTTATGTTGGGATGCAGACAGGCATCTCAAGACTAAGCAAATAAAACACTTCTTGCATGGTTAGACACCACTAAGGGAAAGTGAGAGACTCTGTAATCACAAATGATTTAACGGAGGTGCTCAGTGCACGGCAGGATAAAACTTTACTAAAGTGCATGTTAACAAAAAAAAAAAAAACACAATATGTGCAACGTCGCAGCGTGTCCAGAGAATTATTCTGTTTAACAAGACATCCACAGAATCACAGCGCTCGGCCGGCTGCAGGCGCTGATGGTCGACGCTCTCTTTCCAAGGCGAGATGACTTCCTTCCGGGAAAAGTTTTTCATTCCACTCTCACATTACGTCGCAGCAGCTGCAGAGGTCAGGAAGCACAGAGAACAAACGGTTATTACAGCGTTCCAAACAAACAGCATCATCATCATCATCATCATCATCCATCCATGTTTACGTGGGCCACATCTGTGGAAGAAGACCTGACGGTCTTAAACTCAGTCAGTCAGTCTGTAGATTTTTTATCTAGTTCTTGTTGTTTGTCTGTTTTATTATTATTATTATTATTATTATTACTTGTCATTTCCTTTATTTTTTTAACCTGTTGCCTATAAATGATAAGATAGTGTTTATTGGGGGTGTGTGAGGGGCGGAGGGATGTTTTACTGTCTGCAGAATGTGTGATTGACTCATTAACCTGCAGAACGTTTAAATGCTCAGAGCTTTTTATGTGCATTTTATCTCCTTTGAGAGTTGTTTTGGTAAGAAACTGATGATGCACTGGAGCCATGCAGAGTGTTTGTTTTTAAAACAGTAAAAAAAAAAAAATGATTCATCTCTCTCACTCACACACACACACACACACACACACACACACTTTGACCAGGCAGATAAGATGTTAGGTGTGTTTTCATTTAAAATATTGGCATCCATTTTGGTGCAGCCGCACTAAAGAGAACTCCCACAGCGCCGCTGCCAATCAGTTATGAAGCTGATCAGGCTGGTAAACATCCGGGTCTGAAGCACCAGCCCTGGCCTGCTGTCACTCCTTACAGTGTGTAAAATACACTTTTGTTTTGTCGGCTTCTCGGCATGGTGTGGGTGTGCTGCACACATGACTGTAAATCAACACATCGCACCTTCACTTGTTTAATCTGTTCTTGTCTGTGCTGCTGCTTTAGTTAGACCACAGCCAAATTACACTTGGCGTGTTCATGTTTGAAATGTTCTTCCAACAAGGGTGTGTGCAGAAATGAGTCTGGTGTGGAGACCTGATCCCAACACTCGGCTTAGAACAACTGAACTGCGAGCAAAGAAAACAAACACACACGAACAAACATTGCATTTCCTGAAAAAAGAAGAAGCTTGGAGTTGACGTTTCTGTGCATGGATGCATATGCAAACTGACATTCCTCAGTCAATACAGCTGACACACTTATAGTAAGTCTCCTTCCTCATGCATGTAATGTGGCAGTGACATTCCTATGAACTGACCTGCATCCTGTTCATCTGGTGACCAATGAATGCATTCATATTCAGAGTTTTGCATGACTTTCCTGTAGCCGCGTTATTGCAGACGAAGCTTCCAGGACTTCAGGTTTGGAACCGCTGTGCTGCACTAGGTGTGTCATTCAACAAAACAAGTGTTCATTTCGAAAGACTTCGAGGACGTCGTGCCTCAGATTCCTCACACGCATACATAGATGCATTCTGGAGATGCATAAAGGGTCAATCCAGCAAAACACAGTAAAGTGAAAGAGGGATGGTTGTTGTTGTTGAAGTCTTTTACCTGCAGTATCATGCAGTTCCTGAAAGATGGCGAGCGACGATTGGTCAGAGTCCAACATAAAGTCTGCCATGTCTTCAGGCCAAGTGACAGGATGAGTTTATGACTTTATGACCACCTTATCCGACTAAATGACCGTCTTGGAAGGCAAATATAGTTTGAACAAACAACCCATGCCATGTAAGCGACATGGATGTGGCAATGTCAGCCAGTTCTCCACTTTGGCAGGCGATCTCAGCAAATATTTGATTGCCATAAAATTTGATAATCACCTGATTTTTCTTCTTCTGCACGTGGTCTGTATGAAGCAACGAGACCCAGATGTCTCTAATATGCAACAGCTTCTGACCAGGTGGCCTTGAACAAGGCATGAATTAGCATTCAAGGTTCTTGGAACTAATTAACCTGCATTTCCACAAGTTTTAGGTGGAAGGTGGAAGTACAGTCATTGTACAAGGGCCTTTTTGAGACACACACACCTTGTTTGTCACTTCAGGTCAAGGAAAACCTGCATTTTATTTTGGAAACTAACAAACTTTAACCCATTTTTGGTGAAAACGGTTCAAAACAGTCTAAGATTAGGTGTGAGAAATGGAACCGGAAAAGACACTGACGCCCACCGGAGCTGCTTTGTGTTTGCTGTGTGGGCTAAACGTGAATAAAAAAAGAAAATCAGACAGAAGCAGAAGTACTCAGCAAAAACCCTTCCCTGTCTAAATATAGGTTAAAAAGGGACATGGGATGACAGCCAATAATTCACACAAGTGGTCTTTAACTTGTTGTGCAATGTCAATTACTCATGAGCCTTTTTATTTTAGAGCGCATGTTGTCATCCGGCCTTCCCAAGCAGTGATCCTCTCTCAGCTGTCAGAGACAGCTGCAGTGACACAACGGGCAGGGGAGCTAAAAAATAAACCGTCTCTGACAAACGGAGATATTCATCACAGTGAGTAAAGGCTGATGTAATCATCATTATTTACCAAAGGAAAGACTCGTGTCTGCAGGGCCTTATAAGGACTTAAAATGATTGGACTTAAACTAATTGGACGTTTCAGGAGGACACCGGGAAATTATTATTCACCCAGAGTGGTTAGTTTGAAATATTTCACATGTTATTGTGTTATATTCTCATAAATCTATATTTTTTCTTATGGGTCACAGCCACTGATTTCACCTTGAACTATAGGAATCTTTCTAGCTGTTGGTGTGTGCTGCTGTGAGTTCCCAGAACTGTTAGATAATTTGCAGATGCACAATTTAATACGGTAAATAAATATCTTCTGTGTGCTCCCAGCATCTTGTGCACACGTCTTCAGTTCAGCTCGGACCTGGCTTCTGTTGCTCAGCTCATTAAGAAAGGAAAGAGTGATTGGACAACCAGTTTCAGCTGTGTCAATCAACTCACTTGTTGCTCCTCACACCTGAATGCCAGCCCTGCCCCCGCTCCCACATACGTGAGCCTCGAACACTATGCTGCTACTCCTCCCCTGTCCACAGATGATGCATCGATTGTGTCTAATTTACATTTAAGATTTCCCTCCTGAGAGCACTGGCACTGTAGTGATGCAAAAATGATAATAGTGCCTCTGTCTCAGGGAAATCTTCTCATAAACAGGAAGTAGTAAGTTGTGGTTTGTTTAATATTTTTCTAGCTGCAACGTTCAAAGGAAGTGGACGTCACTGCAGTGCACAAACTGTTTGAGCTAGCAGAGGATCTTTTGGGAACTCCGTTGCGAAGGCCCCACAGCGACGAGCGCTAAGCAACAAAAGATGGAGACAAAACCAACACAAGCTAAATACAAAGAGACTTTTTATAGCCTTTCCACTCCCTTTCCTGCCTCGTTCTTTTTATTCAATTTATTTTGACTTGACAGGAAGAGACACACCTTTGATAATAGCAGGCCGTGTATCAGGCCACAGCTGCAGCATTCTCAGTTGCACTCAGTCAAATTTATCAGAAAACCGAGGTCAGAGTAGGTCACCAATTTCATCTTGGTGGCAGTTTTCTGTGCATAGGTTTTTTTTAAGCCGCCGTAACATTTAGGTACTTTCCGATAAAACACCAGCTGATATGGGCCACTAACCAGGCAGGCGCTCCACCCCAACACTTTCTGTGGCGCCTAAATCGAAACATCTTTTAACAGTCCAGTACACTCGATGTTTTACCTCTGAAATGACACGTTCTTTTATTTTAATTCTGTTTTTTAAAGAGTTCATCCTGTGAGCTGGGATTTTATTCTTTTATTTTATTTTTATTTCTGCATAATTTAATTTCATGGTTAAGTCATGTTTCTCGGCCGGTATGGCTACCACCGCATTATAATAATTAGAAAATCAGGATGGCTTTTTCTCACAGTGCAAAAAGTGTCTGAATTTTAGAAATCGTCAAATGTCGGGGTGTCGTTTAGCTCACCCGTCTCTCTCTGCACACATTCCTGTCACTCTTCAGCTGTCTCTGTCAAAAAAGGCCAAGAAATCGTCAAATGTTTAGTGTTGGAAATCAGCCTACTCAGACTTCTAGAGAACACCTTGTGTTAGCATCAGTTTGGCCTGCATATGCATATTTGGTTAGAAACCTGCACGGACCGCTTCCTCAGCATGATTTATCTCCATGTTGAGAAAAAGGAGATGCTGAGGTGGGATGTGAGACTTTTTTGGTTAAGTTATTAAGTTCCACCCACAAGCATGAAGCTTTTTCCGAAGAAGTGGTTGAGCATCGTGAAGCAGCGTCAGCAGTGATGCAAGTGTTTTTCCAAACTGTTGTGGTTCAGAGGGAGTTAAACCTAAAGCCAAAGTTTGCTTTACTCAGTCTGTGTGCGAAATGCCAAACAGTACTTAAAGGTTTGTCACTGAGCGTTGGGATGAAGACATGATTCTCTTTGAGAGGTTTGTCCTGAGAGAGCTCAGCAACATTTAAATCAAAATGTGAAGCTTCTGTTTTTAACATTAACTCCAATAACTCCAAAAACTGGGTTAAATGTAAGATTAAAATGAGAAATGGTTGCAGCAGATGGCTGTCCGCCTTAATTAGGGTTCTGCCTCTTAAAGGAAGTTTTTTCTTTGTCACTGTCATCAAGCGTTGGCTCATGGCAAGAAGTGTCGGGTATCTGTAAATAATTTAATAAAGAGTAATGTCTAGACCTGCTTTATTCCCAGGAAACAATTTAGTATTTAATTGAAGTTTCTTTTCTTCTTTGATGGTTAATTAATGTAATCAGTAGGGCAGAGAATCAGTGCTGAAAGACTTACTTCCTTAGATTTAGTCAGTGTGAATACAGGCAGTTTACTTTGTGAGACAGCTGGATTTGCAAGATCCCGAAAACCACACGGCAAACCGATTTTGCCAGGCTTCAAGTTATGCGCTTGAGGCTGAACCAATCACAGCGGTTCATACAAATCCGCCTTCGTCCTCCGAGGTGTGAAACAACGAGAAGCCGACTGTTCGTTTGAAAGCTACAGCGGCAGCCACGAAGGACGACACCGAAGACTGCGGCTGGCGAACGACTATGGTTCTTTGTAACAAACCATCTCCTGCCAGGCTGACAGACTGTGGGGAACATGCAGTTAACGGAGTTTTATTAGCTATGAGTTCCCACCACTGTTAGAATCAATCACACAAACACGGCAACAAGGATTCATAAAAGTCTAAAAGAAGTTCAGTTGCACAGGTTTGTGTTCTGCATGTACCCTAACTCTTTGTGCACAAACTGATATGAAATCATGTGTTTACAAGTTTACAGGGGACGTGTCTCTTTGGCAGAACAAAAGCTGCGTTACATAAGCTCATAATACTAAGTGTCTTTGTGTAAATGACATGTATTTAAAGCGTCACATGAATGTAGTGGAGTGCAGTTTTGAATTTAAGCAAAGGAACTTGAAACTGATACACTGAGCTGAAGTTCAAGCACCTCGAGCACAGCCCGTCGGCAAATGTACTTCTGCACACTCCGAGTTTACATATTTTCTTGGATGTCTTCAGCAGCCCTGATGTCTTCAGCTGAGCGTGAAGTTAATCCTGGAAGTAAACACGTCCTAAACTGCAGGCTGACGTGCTGCGCTGTGCGGCGCTGCAGCTGACTCTGTTTATCTCGAGGGAGCAGACCTGCTTACGAGGCTCCTTTTCCAGAGAAATGCGTGGGAATATTATTGACTGGGGCTGCTGTGAACTGGCTGTTGCCTCATATTGCACATGAGTTACTGCACACACACACACACACATTACACACACACACACGCCTTCCTGTGTACCCAAAACAAAAGGAAAACTGGAAAAACCAAACTGTGGGTGACTCTAATGAGAAGAGCAGGTTGGATCTTGACTCGAGAGCGAGGCGGCTAACGGCAGTTGCGTTGCCAGCTGTTGATTGTTGGCTCTCTATTGTCTTTTTTCAGGCCGAGCGCTTCAGAGTCTACCTTGCTATTCAAAGTGAGGGACAAAGGCCACGGCTGAAAGGCTTTAATGAAGCGCTCGCTATTCCTGTTTAACCATGCAGGCCCTCCAAACAAACACACAATCCCCCTTTACATTAGAACCTGGAAGTCGCAGCCGCACACACCCTCATATGAGTTATATTAGTACTCGATGTTCCCAAGACTTTTTTTTTTCTGGCTTTTGGACCGACGCCTTGCCTGTGTACTGATCCTCATTCCTGCCATTCCTCCCAAACGCAGCCGCAAACTTTCCTCCTCTCTCTGTACTAAAAAGTCGAGCTTGTGCAGCTCGCAGGGTTAAAACGCAAAACTGGAATTTAAAAGAAAAAGGCTGGGGCGCTGTTTTCAGCGTGCAGAGATGAAACGGAGGCAATGAAAGGGGGGAAACTGCGGGGCTGACGTGTGTTTACAGGTATATGACTTTGCCAAAGACAAGCCTGCTCTTGTGAGCCGACTTTCAAACACATCACGGAGCAAATTTGCTTTAGGAGGAAGTAAACACAGTCAGCTGATAGACAGCCAGGGGTAAAAAAGAAAAAAAAGACAGGGACAGCAAACAGCCGAGGAGCTCACGCAGTCAGTGAGAGCGTTTGAGAGTTCAGCGGTGAAACGAGGGATGAATATGGAAACTTGTCAGCGTGATAAGCAGATGATCATGACGATGACAATCAGAGGTCAGAAAACAGGAACAGAAGATGGTGGGAACAATGGTGGGAAGTTTAAATTCATTCAATTTTTATTCTTTCTGTGCCAAAGCAAGAGAAACGAAACTCAGCCCGATGAGTCAGAGCTCAGCAGCTTGGCTTCTTTCTTTTCCGCTAAGTCAAATGAAACATGGAGCTAAAGCAGCAGAAAAAAAGGCAGACGACGTGAACAGAGCTGACCATTTCCTGTGTTTGTCTGACTTGACGTGATTCGGCTGAATTCTTCATCGCTGGCTAATCAAATATACCGAGAAAGGGAGAGAGGGGGGTGGAAGTCTGGACAAAGTTCAGTGACACAGAATAACACCACCACAGATTAGAAGTGAGGGATTGTAATGACTTTAAGAGTTTCATTTCACATGAACACCACCTGACTGAGAGTGGATGAGCCCTGCGGCTCTCTCATTGGCTGCTTGATGCTGCGAATTAATCAGAGCAACGAGCTTGAGGCCACACTTCTTCTAACTTTTTGTGTTTTTCAGTTCTCTTGAATTTGCATTCTTCCTAATGGCCACTAGGGGAATGTTCCTGTGGCTGCAACAATAATGGAGTCATATGGGGAAATGAGCCTACTTCCCCCTGTGATTTATTAGCTCGGTAAACAGTTTTTCTCATGAGTTTATGTACATTTTCAAGTCTTCCTCCAGGCAGCGTGATGGTTATTTATCAAATTAAACTGTCAAACTGGACAGTCCATAAATATAAATGTAATAATATTTATATAAATCAAGATTCTGTTACTGCGTTTCCTGTTTTTCAGATGATTTCAGAGACAGTTCAGTGTGACCATGCAAGGCAGCAGAGTTTTATTTATTTATTTATTTATCGTCTTCATATGCAGATATCGGTTCATAGAGATTATGCGAATATGTTTTTCTTATCATTCTCAGATAGCCCAGTGCATGCTGGGACTTCTTTTCAGCAGTTGCTCTGGATACTTACACGAATGCATATATTATGAAGATCTGACAGATGTTTTGTAGTTAAAGTCTCGCAGCGCTGCAGCACAGTGGCTCTAAGGAAATGTCAGTCTGCATCATGGCAACAAGCGACCACACGGCCGGCCACAATAAGCCACATATGAAGCATGAAGCAGTAAAGCAGAGACAGATGCAAACTTTATTACCGTGCCAAGTCGTGTTCAACCTTTATACAAAACTATACTCACTGCACGATAAGATACCTCAGTGTCCATTTAAATCTCCAGACTGTGCAGCAGTAAAAACAGCTTTGACTGCCCCAACAGTCATTTCAATAAAAGTCCAGACAAAATCGAGTTTTTGAGCTCGCTGTCTCTCTAAAAAAGAAAAGTCTCCACTTCAGAACTTTGAGGGAAATTCAGAAAGAAAGACAAAATGTCTGTATAAGATGCTGCAGCTTCAGGATATCTGTTGACCGCAGAGACTAAATCAACATGAACCAGTAGCTGATGGATTCTTAGACTGATACGGGCATTACCAGTTAAAACAGCATGCAAAAGTGAAGTGACGGATTCTTATCATATTCTGTTTGTGCCTTTGTTCTTTCCATTTACAAAGAAAGAGCCACAGTCCAAAAGGAATTCGAGGACAATGACATGCTCCAAAAATGAACTATTGTGTTAGAATGCTTGGCGGTGCATTTGTCCCGTGACTCATGGATCACACTGTGCATCTGTCTGGATGATCACGACACACCGTGTCATTTGAGCAGACAGCGAGTCCGAGTCTGAACATTTTTTAAATTCAGCTGACATTCGTGGAGATTGAGCTTTTATTCTGAAGGATTCCGGTCAGCGGGCCTGTTATTGAACTCTCGATGTAGCAAAATATTTCTGATTGCAGCCTCTGACAGCCAGGTTTCAGTATGTCGTATTAAAGGGGCTCATTTTGGGTGGAATATAAATTTAAAACTGATCTTATCATCAAAGTCAAGGACCGAAACTTGTGTAGGAGTGTAAGGCTGCAATACACGAAACTTGAGAGCACTGTTTCTTTAAGAGCGTGGGCGAGTAGCGAAAGAATGTGGGACAGACTGCCAAACACAGCCTCAGACGTGCTTTTCCCCGTCCACAGACTCCACTGTCAGAGCCTTTAATTAAGTCAGATGTTGTGTGGGAGGCAAAAACTGTCCGGTATCTCAGTCAAAACACTGAAGGTGTGATGGTTTGGTTTTATTTTGCAGGTAAAGGATGGGAAATTTTCTGTGGGGGCTGATAAGGCACGAAGTCAGACAGGAAAGCTGTCAGAAAAACACGCTTTCTGGATATGACTTGAGGCCACGATGAGGAAATGACTGAAACCTGAGTGACTGATCTACATTCAGTACACAAATCGTCTTAAATGCATCGTATTTACATGTTAGCAGCCTGAGGCGCTGCCTTGTTCTTCAGACATGGCTGCTGTACCGAGTGTTACCGAACCAACCACAAAAATGAACATTTTGTTTGTTTGTTTTTTGCTGCCGGGGGCAGAAAATGTTCTTCCAGTCACAAGAAGAGGACTCATTTGTATTCCTACCTCAGGTCCTGTAAGAAATGGATTGCTTTTCTAGAATTCTTGCGCCACATCCTGCTCTCTAAACAGACTCAGTGTCTATAGCTCGGGTTTAGATGTGTTTCATGTCATTCGTTCAAGTACTTTGCTTTCCTCTTGTACTCGTGTGATTCTTTAATAAAGATACAGTAGAAAAAGCAGCGTGATCAGGAGAGAACAAGCTTTAAAGACCGGGGAGGAGTGCAAACTGAAACTCAAACTCTCTTTATGTAAGCTTTGGAGCCCCTTCAGGGTCCATTGGAGTGCTCTCTGCATTCCTTTGAGCTAAGCTCTTGTTTTTCTGGACTCACAGGGGCATGGCTGGACGTCAGCGAAGCCTGACAACATCTCGGATCACTGAGCTAATGCAGCGCAGTTTGTGTGCACTTCAGGCCCCCCACGTATGTGACCACCTGAGCCTGCCAGGTGAAGTCCAGGACACAGACGACACTGACATTTGTCATCACACCAGCAGGGACAGCATGCTACTTAGCTGTCCATTCACTGATTGGATTTCAGATGTTTAGAAGAGAGAGAACAGTGACAAACTTTAATTCCTCCTCTACTTATTTTTAGGTTGTCTGGTGTTGGTAGACGAGGAATTAAAGTTTGTCGCTGTTCTCTGTGATCTGAAATCCAATCAGTGAATGGACAACACCACAAAAATAAGTAGACCAATTATACACTGAGAGTATTCTGACCAGCGGCAACTGTTACAGCTGTACAGGTCAAGTCAGGAGATCACCAAGTGGTAGCTGGATTCATCCTCTGGAGACCAGGAACGGCTGCATCTTAATCCATCTGATATTTCAGCTTTGATTGATGCATGTTTGCAAGTAAATTCTAATATTTTCCAGTCACAATAACTTTTCTTTTCTAGCTTTCTGCCCAGCGGTGGTTTAAAATTCAAACCATAAACTTTTGAACTTCACTGGCCATCTGCTATGCAAATGAAGGATTATGGTAGAAAATGTTTGCTCACTGCATTTCAACAAACGCAAACTCTGCCAACACAAACAGGTTGTGTAAGCTGTTCTGTACATAAACCAATGTGACGAGGAAAGGGGAAAGAAGAAACAAACAAAAATAGACGTGGGATATAAAGGCATGAGTTTTTCCTTGACCTTGAGTGGGCGTCTTGAATCACGTGTTGCCTCTGGCCTGAGAACTGACTTATCTCTATTATTAATCAGTGCATGTTACACCATGTCGTCACGTGGGACTGTTCCCTCAGGAACACTTCTTCCCGTCTATCTCACGCCTATCATGTTTCATCGCCAGAACATGATGAAGTTTCAGTTGACACCTATTTCCTCAAGCCGTACTGTGAGACCGGGATGTTTTGGCTGGAGGCTGGAGTCTTTGTTGACCAACAAACCGAAATCAATGAAGAGCTGATCACAAAATATGTTGCCAGGAGAGAAAAACCATAAAACAAGAGTTATTCTCCTCGATAGGCTGGGATGAACTTTGGACATTTGATTGGTCAGAAAAAATCTTTGTCCTCTTCTGCAGATATGGTTCAAATGATACACAACATCGGCTCGTGTTGCTGGTACGAGTAAAATGAGCCGATGTCAACAAGACAAAGATTAATAGCTGTATGAATATGTGAGCGAATTTAAGAAAACAAAGGGCACGGAGAGGACAGGACGAAGGACACGATACAGGTTCACAGCACAAACACAAGCATGCAAAGTACTTCACTTCAGACACGCAGTCAGACGAAGAAACCACCAGGTTCACCAGAAGAAGAGAAAACAAAGAAGAACTGTAAAATTATTTCTCAAACTGTTCGTCACGCTTCACCACAGATGTATTAAAGGAACAGTTTGAGTTCTTTGAAGTGGCGCTGCATGAGAAACTTATCAATAGTCAGTCTGTTACCTACAGTAGACGGCGGTTTGGAGAAGCTGAGAAACGCACTGCTGTGGACGGCGGTATCGATACAAACATATTTTAGTGGTTAGCAATGTCGCGTCTTGCACCCGGCTGGAGCCTGTCTGAGGGGAGTTTGCATGTTCTCTCCACAGTCCAAAGACGTGCAGGTTAGTGGGTGATGCTAAATTGTCCCGTGATGAACCAATGTGAGCCGAGATTGGCTCCAACAACATGAAGCAGTGAAGTTGTTAAAGATACAGCCTACACTTAGACTGATGTTTGTTTTTGAGGTGGCGGCAGCTTCCATACGGTCAGTCTTGTCAAATAACCCAAACTATCCCTTTAAGAGAATCTGTGTTCCAAGATGCCCTCATTCATGGCTCATTGGGATCACACACCAAATTAAACTTTGGCCTGCTGTACTTGCTGTTGAGTTATTGCCTGATTAATTTTCAGTTTTACAAAATAACTTGGTTAATGATAATCTGTCTGATTGTCCAAACGTTTCCTGCCAGAATTCCCTGAAAACATCACTTTGCTTTGGTAAGTCCGCGGAAAACCGAATCAATAAATGACGCACAATAAACCAGGAATTCTCTCTGGACTGTTTTGGTTTCACATTAACTCATGCAGGAATGTGTCTCAGCTCTAATCGGCTCATCTGCTCATCAAAATTGAAGCAGGAAGACAAGCGGTGACAAGTATCAGCAGTGCCTCTGCGGAGGGATTTAAACTGGGCTCACAGGAAGCGTGCTGCTCATTCAGGGCGACTGAAAATGCAGCGTGCAGCACGTTCGACATCAAACACGCAGAGCAGCAGCAGTTTGTTTCTCACAGAGGTCAGATAAGCTATCAGACAGTTATCAGAGGTATCTGCATGCAGTCAGCAACAACTGAGGTCAAACTGCAGCGTGTACGCTAACATAGAATAGACATGTTGGATCAGAAAAACCGTATATATCATCCCACAGTCCTATAGCTGGGTATCTCGTGGCTAAATAGTTTGCATGGTGGGATTTGAACACTTGTTTCTCGTCGTAAAATGTTAAAACAGCTGAGCTGAATGGAGGAACGACATCACTCTTTAATGAGGTGTGATATTCTCTTCCTGTGTCCTTGAATTTCAGTCTATCTGTGTGTGTGTGTTTGGGGGAGACGTATAAGAGTGAACAGGTCTATTTACTCACGTGTAGTCATGAGTGGGAGGTTGTTGTTTATAGCCCGTTTCCGGCTTTAACCAGTAAATACTCAGTTTCCTGTGTTGGTGTCAGGTAGGAGTTTATTTACTACCTGTGACTCCGTCAGATTTACTAAGACTTTCCCTAAAAAACCCACCAACATCCCCAGATAAAACAAATGTTATGACAGTATTAGCTTGCAGCCCCTGAGGCGACTCCGGCGGGGTTATGTTTCGCTGCCTCGTTTGTGCCATCAAATATTAAAAGAGCAAAATCAGCAGGCAGCGTTTGTACAGTGTATCAGCTGCCCTTTGAAGGCGCCTCTGTGATGTTGGCGGTGAAGCTACAGCAGCAGTTCTACCTACTACTACCAGCACCTCTGAAGCTCACTAACATTTTATTCATAAGCTGTAAGAACAAGAACTGGTTGCATTTTCAAGTCATGATGAAGTCACTGCATCCGGCCAGTAGTTATAGATTTATAACGGCTCATAAAAACACACCTTGTGGTGATTAAAACGAAAGATTAAACAAACAATATACCCGTATACTTGGAATTTTACTGAGCTTAAGGGGGTTTTATGGCTGTATCAACTTTGGACAGAGCTAGGCTATCTGTTTCCCACTGCTTTCAGCCTTTATGCTAAGCTAAGTTAAGCATTTCCCAAGTATATTTCCCAAAATGTCAAACTATCCCTTTAAAATCAACATTGTATGCAACTGTAGCCGCTGTTAGCCAATGTTAGCTCCATTCGTTAGCCAGGCCCCAAAGACTGTGAGCTCAGAGCGCCGCGTGGGGAACTGCTGACATGGAGAGGAGCCAGAGTAAATCTGTGACTGGGCAGAAATAAAAGGCTGAAAGACAGACTCGGCTCACTGGACTTAGTAAGTGATATTAGCTGCTATGTCTCGTGCTGTTGACCTTGCCTGATGTGAAGTTTTTGACTCATGCAAACATAAAAAGTAATGAAACCAAACACGACAGGTCACGTGGCCTCACAGACCACCATTCTGAAGGGGTTTCCACCTCATCCTCAAAGATTACTGTGCTGGTTTGAAGAATTTAATCTTGCAAGTGGCGAGCAAAAAACTAATTTAAGAACAAAACCAGTTTAAAAATAAACTGAAGTTTAAATATGGAAACATTTTTTACTGTTTTCCATTCCACTGCTGCAGCTTGTGATAAGAAAACCAGCAGTCATCTGTCAGTTATGAGGAAAATCATTCCGATCTTTCCATTTTACTTTAGAAGAGTTAAAAAAAAAGTGCTCCGACTCCCGGCTAACGAGGCTTTATTTTCTATTCTAACTTCCTACTTCCTCATACAAGAAGGCCTGCAGGCATGAAGTCTGGGAACACTGAGTAAGTGCATTAGTGATGAAGCTAAATCAACTCAATGCACCTCAATGCTCCTGAATTATTAAATGAGAGTCATCTGTGCAGCAGCTTAGGGAGCACCTGTGTGCGTCTCTACAGACATGGAAATACAGACGCACAGACGCACCTTCGCTCGCTGGAAGTAAACATTGAAATGCAAACAGCTCCTGCACAAACAGACTCAGATCAGATGACACACTGTATATGGCCCATGGCAAACAGCATGCATGCATATATGTACAGTTCATGCTGCTGTACACCGGATAGTACCTGGCAGCTGGCAGGGACTTTCATCATTGTTCGTTATGCACACAAGTTACATAAACCAGTCAAGTGCTTCTGGTGCTTTTGAAAACATAGACACTGACACACAGGTGCTATTATGTCACATCAAATCTATGGCATAATGAACTTTTAATATTCATTTCTAAGACTAGTCTTCCCATCAGCAGAGGGCTTCGTTAGAAAACTGATATTTTTGGAAAGCTAAGAATATAACAATCAAGCCCAAAACACCAAGAAGCATATCAGTGATCTCATTAGTTATCTGATACCGATCCATCATAACTGCTTTATCTTCAACACCCACGCAGCCATTTCTCAGGGAGTTTGATCCCCACACACCCTGTTGATACGATAAACACTCTTGATGAACTTCCGCTTCATTTAGACAAAAAAAAAAAAAATCCCTATATCAGATTCAAGCCAACGGTTTCCTATGTTTGGCTCAGGGCGGGGCACAACAGTTAATTCACACCTGCTGTGTGTAAATATAAGCACTTCACAGAATTCATCCTAAAATTAAAGGAAGTCTGGTGACTTTCTCACAGAGTGCACAGTGCAGTTTGTGACAGCACGGCAAGTGAGATGGGGAATATGAATGATTAACTCCTTTTCTATTCAATTAAAATGTCAAACAATGAACCAATAAATTATTGTTCTTATTGGAAAACAGAGGTTAGAGTCCATTGATTAAACTCCAGCATTTAGCTGATCTCATGTGTGAAGAACATATTTTTCTTTTTGCCTGTCAGTCAGTCCATAAATGCTCTCAGCCCAGAGCTCGCTGGTTTCTACTGCAGCTATAACTCTTTAAAAATGGATCGCATTTGTTGGAGGTTATTTTCAGCTGTGGTGGATTAATGGCAGCACTTGAAGAGGGTGTGCATGAGCCTGACATGACAGTCATAACCGTGGCATTGTCTGAGATGCCTTTGTCATGACAACTCAACTGAAACAATTGAGAGCTGCACGTGCAAAGCTCTGATTGGTCAGGATGTAAAGCTGGCACGTGTCATCAACAAGCGGTCGGTCGGACGGAGACCAAACACGGCACCAAAGGTGGCAACTAGAGGACTGCTGTTATCTAATAGGACAGCTAGCTGCACGGCTAACTATGCTAACTAAGCATTGGTAGCTACAATGAGCAGCAGCTGGCTAGCGGTTAGCCTCCTTTAGAATGACTTCAGCTCTGTACTCTGCTGGTCTTATAACATTTAATGACAAATCACTTTACTTATCAACCAAACCACATAATATATTGTAATGTTAACACATAAAGATAAATGACTGTCTTTAAGGTTGCTAATCAGCCTGTTTGGCAGGTTAATGTCTTGATTAAAGTCAAGTTGGCGTTCAAACGTCATGACTCTTGAAGACTCCTTTGTTGCTCATCGTCATGTGATGAGTGTCACTTCATCTTAATCAGCGCTTCAAATGTTGCCTGATTAATCCATCCATTTCAAAATAGAGTGAGTAACAGTGTGTTCATGCTGTGTTACCCAATGCAACAGTGTGACTCTTTTTATGCAACAATGAACCCCTGTGGAGCAACTCTGTTGTGGGATCAAATAATCGTTGGTTTTGTTCTGGTCATGAGATTTGTTGACAATAAGAAAAGTAAAGATGACTTGTCCTTTAAGATGATGAAACACAGCAGGCTGGCTGTCCACTGGACTCTTTGTTAGACTAAACCTCTTTGCTGGTTTAAAGAGACTTTGATTCAATTCTAGCAGAGCAGGATTTAGATAATAAAACACTGGATTAAACCGGTGGCCAACTGTGTGAAATATCACACAATATTTAGGATAATTGTGAAAATCCATCAGACTTTGAGGTTATTATCTTTTTGTAACACAACCTTTTCTTTGTCTCTGTGAAATGACAGACTAACAACACAAGGATCAACACTTTAACCAACAGCTTTTCTTTCTGGTAACACGAAGGCGACAGGCTGGAGCTGGCAGGCCTCTTTGTGTCTTTGGTTATCAGCTGAGCGCTTATTTTGTCTGTGCTGTAATCCCCCCGTATCGTCATCCATGGGGGAGGATGAAAGACTTCAGCCATGACCCAAATTCACAGAAAAGCACGGAGAGACAAAACAATAGCAAGGCGTATAGAAAAGCCCCTAATTAACGTATTTCATAGATTTGTTGGTACGGCCTGTGGCATGCAACAGGGGAACCACGCACTGAAAACAGTCATTTCATCTGCTTAGTAAAACATTTATCAGAGCCAGGACAACACCTAACAATCTGACAACAGGTCATATTTACGGTCTGCAGATTACACCCACGCGCTGAGCAGCCTGAGCTGAGCTGGTGTTGGTTTGGTGAAATGTACTTGGGTCTGGGACATCCCATCAGTTCCTCCAACAGACTGTGGTTTAACTGGGGAGCTCCCGGCTGTGCCTGTGTATTACTATGAACTTTGCAGAAAATGGTTTTAAGAAAGTACCTAAAAGAGCTGCCATAAAATGTCTCAACTGTCCAAATGCAATTCTCACCAGCTGTAAGAAACTGCACTGCTCGAAGAAGAAGGGTGCAGTCAAGATACTAGTTAAAAAGTAACACGACCTACATGTCTTCTCATGAACAACAGGGATTCTGTGGACGGTGCTGCCAGAACGAGCTTCTTTAAATCACATTTGTTCTTTTACTTTTTGTGACATTGCCGAGTAGAACCAGTTCTCCACACTGATTCACAGCAATAGCCCTTCACCAATGGATCGTTCTGCCCACCAGAGTGTGTTAACTTGCTTAGATTGGGTGATGTTTCCTTGGGTTATGTGCTTCTACCATGAGTAAGCAGGCTACACAGTTAGATAGTTGTCCGTCAAGAACAGCTGTGATGTTCTCCATGGAGCGGAGAGCAACTCCTGGGATTCTTCTACACACTGTGAAATTCACCATGGAGTTGAAAAGAAGTGAGTTTACCAGATCTCTGAAGGTCTCTTATCTCAGCTCGAGTCTACTGACTTAGCCTCTACAATACAATACAGTACAATCAACGTAAAAATGGAGATGGAGAGAATAAACACAATGCATTTAAAAGGTTACATGATGTCAGTGAGCAAATGTGGTTGGTGACGTGATCCATGAGATGTTGTCGCATTTTAAAAAACAAAAACAGATTGAGTCTTTTGTTTACAGAGATTCAATTCCATGTGGTTTCTAAGTGTGAACTGAAAAAACACAAGTAGGAACAAGTCAACTTTTCAACTCTAGTTTGGATCAAAGAAGACAGACCGTAGGTGTGATCACACCACACGTTAAATGAATGTCATTTTCCGTGTTGACTGTGTCTAATGCTCGGTGCAGCCCTGGAAATATCAACATTTTCTATCTACGCCAAAGAGCAGTCACACACTGTGCTAAAAACAAAGTGATGCCTAATGTGAAAATCCCTTCTTGAACTTCGTGTGATTGTTAACGGGTCAGGTTAACGAGATCAAGCTAATCTTTTAACACAGTTTGTCCCACTTAGATGTGATGAACGAAGCAGCTAAGCAAAGACTTTAATAACTAGACATCAGCAAGTACAGAAAAAATGGGTTTATAAGTTGAATAAGACTTGACCTTAAATATCGTATCATATACCGTATATATCCCCACACAGCAAATCTGTATATGCAAAAAGGCAGACTAATTAGAATGATGATGTTTTTTGGTACCATTTGTTTTTTGTTTTCTTTGGGTTTAGTTTCGGTTTTCGTGTCTATGGTGGTAAGGAAATACCCATAACTTCCTTTGGACACACAGATATTCACGTGACTATACCGACATAAAGAACAGATGGTAAATGATCGGCGTTTGTTTTTTTTGCGCTGCAATATGTGCAAGAAAAGGGGAAAAAATATGTACTGCTGTTGCAAAGGTGCTTTCCATTCTGAAATGATCAACATCACTTTAGAAATAAGAGAAGAAATTATTATTATTATTAATTATTGAGTGGATAGTATCATTTGACTAATGTTATTGCTGCACAAAGGGAGGAGTAAAGTTAATGTTAGGAGAAAACACAAAGAGAAAAAGCACTCGTTCATTCGTTATGTCTGTAAGTCTCATGAGTTAAGTCTTCATTTTAGTGGGAACTATCATGCACAGTGGCAGACACTGTGAAAGTGAGACTTGTAGGAAACCAATCTGTATGCAGATGATGTCATTATTTTTATGCAAGTACACTGTGCATTTAACATTTACTATCTGATGATAAGTACGAACGTTTTTCCATTTAAACACAGAAAAAACTGTATCAGGATTTCAGGGTATGAGGTAAGTACACAGAGGAGTTAAAGACACAGTCCTGCTTTTGTTTCCACTTCATATGAAGAACCATGAATATTTTACACTAGCCTTGTTCCAGACCAACAAACAGCCCTGCGTTAAATAAGAGTACAGTGTCTGGACAAAGGACTTTATCTCCCAACTTTGATCAGTAACTACCCACCCTAGAAGAGTCTCGACCAGCTTGGTCTGATTAGTCATTTTAGCCGAATTATTGGGATATGAGTCATCGTGTTTGTTTCCCCACCAGCACTTTTGCCTTACCATCTAAGAATTTGTGGTTTTGCCTGAATAGTGACTTTTTGATCCCTAGCACTTGGGAGATGCACGGCCCTGATTCATTTCACAAGGGTCTGCGTTTCTTTTTTGCTGACCAAGTGCTGATCCCAGCTCCAGATGAGGGAAGTCGAGAGGTTATAATTACCCTGCTGGTGATGAGATCATATCTTCTCGTGTCGCCCTCCAGCCAAATCCAGGATTTCAACACACTCACCCATTCAGCCAGGATCGAGGCTAAAACACGTGATCCAAAGATGCATGACTCCGAGTTGGTAATGACGAAGTGATAATCGGTCATATGAATTACGTGGAGCCACATGCTGAGCTTCTCCAAATGACCACATAACGGATGATTATCAGCAGCCTGTTGTTGTTTTTTTTAAACACAATGCTCCCCATTCAGCTTGGGTTCAATGGCTTTTGACCCTTGAGCTCAACAGATTGTTGTGTGAAATGTTGGAGGCTGTAGACATCAACAAACCAGCATCAATGCTCGGAAAGGCTCTCCGAACAAAAGGTGAAAGGGGGCATACAAGCTGTAACTAACACTGACCATCTGACCCTCCACCCACCTGAGGGTTTATCCAGACACAACAACATCACACCTTGGAGAACTGAGTTCAGACAAGCCCGGGCCTGCCACAGTTTGACCCCGGAATAGCAGAAGTCAATGGAAAGAGACGCCTTACAGCGAAGTCACGATGCTTTTGCAAACACGACGCAGAGGCTCCAAAGCAAGTCGTACACATAATCTGTCACAGTTCATGTTGGTTCAGTGACTGAAAAGGAAATGGGTGACCTACTTCTCACATGTTTGTCACCCAGTTTCATGGTTTCGTATTTCCCCAACAACCATGTCGTCAACAAAAGGACACAATGTGTCGGAAAGGTTGGAACAGGAATCCTCACTTTGGTTGTCTGCAGGTTTTAGATTTCTGTTTTCCAATCAACTTTGGTGGTTGAATGAGTTCATTGGTACCGTTACATGTGATGAAGAAGCCTGGTTGTTGAGAGAAATCAGATCAAGGCACAAAATCATAACCCATTTACTGGCAATGCATTCACCTAGTTACTGTCAAACCTGCGGTAGCTGGTCTGGGATTTTATTTTACCTCAACCACAGTGGGCATACCGTGTAATGGGGCTTTGGCTTGAAAGGTTTGAGGCTTTGAAATTCTGATTTTTTTGGGGTCAGAGCGTTTGGCCTCTCTCTTGGTCTCTGTGGAGGCCCTTCTCTTTTTTGGAAAATGTAGGTTAAATAAAGACTTATTTCTTGCATGTGACGGCTAAACATTGCTAAAAATGTGAAGGATGGACGGAAGTGAAAGAAGGAAGAGTAAGTCTCAAACCAAAGTGAGTCATATCAGATACCTGCTACCATTATTACAGGGTCTACATGATGGAAATTTGCCATTGTGTCATGGTCATTGGTAACTGCACTCATGCTTCTCTTAGCCAAAGGTAGTTTCATCCGAGTCAAGCAACAAGTGTTTTCTTTTGGAGTCACGTCAAATTGCATTTCAGTTTTCTTTCACTTTTAGTTAGAAGTCCGGATTTGAGTAAAAACATTGCCTAATGTAACATTGTGGTTACTCTACAGTTTCTTTTTGAGCAACATAAATACAGTACGACACCCTTCTTGGGGTGGGGTTACACGCGGTTTCATCTTTAGAGAGTGGTTAGTATATGAAGTGAAATAGCGAGACTGAAGTGAATAATACGGCCTAACGTGATCCTACAATGTTGTTTCTCTGCACTGATCAATCGATGTCTTGAAATAGAAGATGTACCGTCTCTCAAGCGTCATAAAAATGATAAAACGGGCAAGTAAGTGGCCTTGAAGAGGTTTGTTTCCTTTCTCAGTCCGACTTGACGCCGTCTTTCCCATGTCTGTACTGAGTTTTGACTTGACTCAAAGCTCTTTGGACTCTGACTCGACATCGATTGAACCTCATAGGACTCAGCCTTAATTCAGTCTCAACTAGTCCTGGTCTTGGACTCGACAAAGGTCTAGACTGATAAACCACAGAATTGTAGGATTATATTAGACTCTGCTGTGAGTCTGCCTCTGTTCCCTTATTGAAGGTACAAAATAAAAAACACTGCCATCTTCCTTCATGACAAACATCCAGGACGACAGGAAAAATCTGGGTGCCGCCTATGTGCCTGAGGTTGTAGTAAGAAAACAGGACAGGAGTAGTTACAGAGTCACGCTTCAGTGTGCTGTTCACCTTGTCTAGACTCAAGTTTTCATTTTAGCTTGTGCAAATGGTGATGTTTGTTTTTGAGCCACCACACCGCTGCCACTGTACTGTAATAAACTATTTTAAGCTTTAACGTGGCCAAGTAATCAGGTTTCTTCAGCAGAAAAATAACTGCAGCAGGGACTCTTTTACTCCCTTTGCTAAGGCTGAATTGCCAACTGGGCAAGTTGGGCAACAGCCCTAGGACATCAGGCCCTCGAGGAGTCTTGCGTGATACTGGGCAATGGGGAACTTTTCACCCCTGAACAAGTTGATCCAGTCACGTCCCTTTCTTGTCACTTTTAGGCAATCAGGTTACTTTAGAGACCTGACAGTAAGTCAGTTACTTCACATTTTAACACACACACAGTTGCAAAACTACAAACAAACCGAAATCTTACATCAAGATCCATTTTTTTCTGGAGCTTTCACTTCAGTTTCCAGTGATCAGAAGTTCTTTCTCTTTTTGTCTGTGAATGAATAGACGGATCATTTGTACCTTTATTTGCTCTTCTTTTTATTTTGCCCTTTCACTTTCATTCTCACCTGGAGGATCACAAAGGAGGAACCAAGAAGACAAATATGCATGCATGTCAAGTCATGATCAGGTGAAAAGACTGAACAGATGCCAGGAGTGTCATGTAAACACTGCACAGTATTTATCCTGTGAAAAAATGTCCTGCTACTTCCGCCCCGTTTATCACAAGGTCTTGCATCTTGCTGGGAACATCGCTCCCTTTTCCACTCAATGCTTTCCTTGTTACTGAACTGTTCTTTTCCTCTGTGAGACAAAACATGGAAAGCCTCCAGTGACCTAATGCAGGGTCAATGACCTGCGTCAGAGTACACTGTGTGCTGAGAGAGAGAGAGCAGGCAGTTAGAACTGCTCGAGCAAAGAAATTACACATACACACCAGAGTCAACGATCTTACGTTCATAAAAAGTTGGTCAATTAAATATATCTTAAATTATTGTAAGATTCATAATAATTTCATTCCCTGTGTAGACATGACAGATAAAAGAATCACTAAATGAACATCCCTTAGCGGTTTCAAGCAAAAACATTATGTTCTATTACACTTCATGACATCTGTGTTCAACACAACAGATCTGCCAGAGTCTGACGTCTGCACAAACCTCTGGAAGCTGGAATCACAAACTGTACACTAGAACTTCAGTGGCTCTCAAGCTCTTGCTTAAGTAACTACATATAAAGATATTGTGACTTTCATCCCAGTACTTTTAGGATTCAGCATGTCTGGTTGTTGGTAGTGTTGGAGACTTTGAAGAGCTCGAGGTCTTCAGGAGGATTCTGAGTGTTACATCAGTGGGGAACACGATGAGATGAGTCTGGATCGAACGGGTGGCAGAGCCAGGCGTCGTTCGAATGTCATTGTTTCGATCCGTTGTTCCAGTTTGCTTTGATTGGAGCAGAACCTGGACGTTTCAACCATGAATCCATTACTTTGATCAAATGGACCCTTCCTAAACTTCCAGCCCTTATTACCCTTTTTGCCTCGGTCGGTACCAATCCGTACCTACCCCACAATCTTTGTGTGTGTGCCCTGCAACCCTAAAGAAGGTAAAACTTTACCTTCTTTAGTGCGAGGAAATGCTTCAGACTGACACATAAACCTGTGCAGTAAAGTCATTCTGACATGAAACAGTATGGGAAAAATAAATGGAACAGGACCTGGAAACACCTGCGCTGACCGAACTACTTCATGCCTGTGAATAAGGTCTGTTATTTGTACATGACAGATCACAGATGAAAGAGCTTTTAGTGAAGCACTTCATCCACGTTGGAACAGTGAAGAACACAAGTTCAAGTGATGCCTTCAGGTGTCTGTCCTTGAGTCAGCAGTTATCAGAATTTATGAGCACAATTCAAACATAAAGCCTGAACAAAGTGAGGTCAGCGGTTGCATGCAGCAGTCCAGAGCTGACAGTGGGCGAGCCTGCATGTCACAACTGCCATCGTGGAGGAGCTGCCTATTAATACTGCACCATGGTCATCAATCAAAGAATAAAGTTTCAAAGACAGAACAAGACACTCAACTCAGAAAGGAACATGACACATCACCCAGTGGATTAAATTTGATCAATGATCCATCACAGAGGGTTCATTGCACCACCAAGAACGTGATGTTCAGAGTTTAGACTGAGGCCTTCGACCCGTCAGCTGATGATGTGAACGCCTCTGAACGTTTGCAGGCTACGCAACAACTTCTGGTGCAAGGAGTAAAGTACTGCAAGGAGGACACTGTAAAACTTTTTAGGACTGAACCTATATAAGTTTATTTTATTATTACACATCTGATGGATTAAACAGTGTTTGTCTTTCTGTCAAACAATTCCAAAGTGCTGTTTGGATCTTTTACATAGAGCTTTAATCAAGCTTGATTTTAATTCAGAGCAGCTAAACAGGATCACACATGTTCATGTGTTATGTTATTACATACAGAGCTTATCAATTCAAAATGAGAGAAGGCGCCTGCTTTACATCTGACAGATTAAAACACGTGTCCATGTCCATTCATAGATATTTGTAGGAATAAGTGGGAGGACTGCAGGACTAACGAGGAACAGGGATGTGTTTGCAGGGTTTGTTTAGAATTATTTTGGAACCGGAGAGGCTGCATATGCAAATATCCACTTTTTGCATAAAGTTTTATGAATGTGGCTCCTGTACCCCGACAGGTGCTTCCAGGGAAGAAAACTTTCTTCCATAAAAGACGAAGTGACGCTTTGACATGTCAAACTTTCGGAATGAAAGTAAAGAGAAGTAGGCGCTGAAGCACCTGCTCACAGGGAGGATAAAGCTGCACTGCGTGGTGACTCTGGGAAGTGTAGTGCTTGGCACCAAACAGGGGCGGACGGGGCCACATTGCACCAGGAATAGGATTTACATGTTTATTTACAGAAATGCCCTGAGACACATTTAGACATGTTTTGTACAGTCTCATCTGCTTATAGGGGAAGAGTTGAGCAGACACCCTCCCCCTCCTCTCAGCCTCTTCTGCACACGTATATAAACAAGTTCTATATATTTAAGACTGCAGAGCAAAGATTTAATTAAAGACTCTTTCTGCAGCTCAAAAGAACTTCAGCTCTGTAATTGTTTGGCAGTGAAGCAGCCCTACAAACTTTTTCAGTGCTTGTTCTTTTTGTTATTTGGTGGTGAGAGAGCAGAGCGTGCACTCTTCAAAATGTGTTTCCCTTTTACACGCTGTTGCTTCAAACTGCGAAGAAAGGCCTATCTTTG
The DNA here is from genome assembly GCA_023373845.1 of Nibea coibor. Lineage (NCBI taxonomy): Eukaryota > Metazoa > Chordata > Actinopteri > Sciaenidae > Nibea > Nibea coibor. Next base: position 24,742,973 of record CM041726.1, on the reverse strand, counting down.
CATCTCAGGCTCATTAATTCTGAGTATTCACAGCTTCAAACGAGTAACTGCAGCAAGTAGTACTGCTGTTAAAGATAAACTTTGTGCGTCATATGACTTCCCAGAACTGTTGCTTTTTTTAAAAAGGAGTGGGCGGTCTGTTGCTACGAGGAAGTGAAGAGGCTTACAACCAATGCTCGCGCCGAGGACAGGCCGTGCCTCTGAGATCAGGTTACAAACTGCAAACGGCTGGCTTCTGTGGAAATCTTCTGCATGAAGTTAAAAACTTTGAGCAATCAAACATTATGAAACATTAACGATTCTGAAACTGAACTATTTTGCAAAGTTTTAAAATGACTGTAAAGAAAAACTTCCTCGTTTGGAGCCACTAGAAAGTCCCAAAGAGGTCAACAGAGGACCAGACTCTGATTACAACCCAAAAAGTGTTCAGGTTTCTGAACACACACTCTAAATTAACAGGTTACCTGAGCAGAGCTAAACTTAGCCCTGACTCACACTTTGTTCCTGGGTTGGGCAGTGATCTCGGCTGAATATAAGCAATACTGCTACACTTATCTGAAAGCCAAGTATGTGAGTAGACAATAGTTTCAACCGCTCCTTAAACTATCCCATGACAGGAATGTCTTCACCTGCTCAGGCCCTCTTCGCCTGTTTACAGCTGCACAAGCTGCTCTGACAAGTCTGTTCGACCACAACAGATCATTTAGGCGACAGCAGGAAAAAAGTGCAGCTGGAAAAATGTGAAAAATGTGCAATAAAGTGGAGAGTGGCAACGTTCCAGAGAGCTCTGCAAGTTTGACTTTTGCAGCCTGCTTCCTCATCAGCTCGTTTCTTTGGTTGTGAATGATAAGTGACCACAGACGCCTGAACCACGGTGAGAACGCAGCCACTCTGTTATTAGCTCGACCACCAACAGTTTCTTTTTCAGCTTCACTTAGGCTGCAGAATTTAAGTGTTTTTAGTCAATGATGCATGTTGCATGTTGGTTGGTAACTTGACACAGCTGCGGCTCCTGTGTTTAAAATATCACATCCCCCTGCTGATATTTGCATATCTCGACACGCTGGACTGTGGCATGTCCAACCTTCAAGCCAACATTAACACACGTCTGCAAACAGGTTGATTTGTTAAGTAAGAACATTAATTTAATACCCTAGACAGAAATGGAAATACACACATACACACACACACTTAAATAATGTATTGCTTCAATAATCTGCACACCAACATCAGGGCTGTTCAAAGGCTGAGTGCACTTTGCATATTCAGCCCCAAGACACTGCAGTGCTGCGTGTTTTCTGCACCCCCTCCAATACACTGGAGCATGGTGCAAACTGCTCTATGAAATTGCCTCAGCCTCAATTCCCCATTGTGTAGCCGTACAGCCTGTTCTTCACAATGAACCGTGTGCAGGGGTAACCAGGGTGGTGGCTAACATCATTAGCCGCAGGAGAGGACACGGGGAGGTCTGCTGTGGATCATCACCATGGAGAGAGGCTCTACTCCATTTCCTCCTAAGACCTGGGACGAGTGTTGTGTTTGTCCTGTAACCCGAGACAACGGGAGGATCTGAACAAACAAGGGCGCAGTCGCACATCATCACCAAGGATTCCCCCGCCCGAGGCTTTATGTGGTCTAAGATTTAATTTAGATGACATTATTCTTCCTGTGCTGAGGTCAGGGTGCAGCTGTAGTCCAGCAGACTCACGAAACCTTTCGGACTATCGCAGGTGTAGGTGCGTGAAAGTAACTTTGTGTCGAACCCGGAAGACAGATGGTAAACGCTCAAGCACCCAATCAAATGTGATAGATTTGATTAAGTCATCAGTTTCTAGGGAGCTAAAACACAGGAAGTAGACGATGTTATGCAATTTTGAGGATGTTGTGAACTGTTTCTTACCCCAGTTTCACAATCTTTGCTGGTGCATCCAGCTGCTGTGCATGAGTGCTTTGCAGATAAAAACGCTAACACTGCAACTCGCACAAAAAAAACTGCGGATGCAGCTGAGTGCTCAGTGTGAAGGAGGCGCTCGGCAAAATTTCTAGGAAATAGCAGTCATTGCAGTCTTTGGGGCTGTGGTGTGAATAAACATCAAAAAGGTCGACGGGTGCAGAGGCGTTAAACTCAGTTTAAGAGCGAGACGAGTCAAGTCAGCACAGCAGAAGCAGAAGCAGAGTGAGTGGAGATGAACATCTGTCCTCCACTTAACAGACAGACCATATCAAAAGGTCAAACCATGTGATTTAGATTTCTGTTTTATTTTGTATGAATCGTACAACTCTGTCTGTACTTTACTTTCACAGACTGCTTTCTCTCCAGTGGAGCATCATCATTGCTTCGCTGCAGTCAAGCAACACAAACTTCATCCTCCAGTAACGCCATCAAAGAGTCCATGTGCACTTCCTCCAACAGACTCAAACTTTCCAGCCAAACAGTCCAAACTGCATGTGGTCGCTCTCCTGCATCATTTCCATAAACAGGAAGTAGAACCATACTCAATGCAAATCCACCCCTCCTCCTCCTCCACCTCCTCCCAGGTTGCAAAGTCCATACAAAAAGATCCATTATGCTTCCATTTCTGCTTTGACCTGGCCCGGGCCTACAAACACCATCACCACCGTGAAAGAATGATATAATGGACAAACGTAATACACATACCCACAATCAACCTAAAAGTCAGTTCAACCGATCTCTAAAGCGGCTAATTTGCATACATACATACATACACATTTACATTTATTAGAAAAATAAATTCTTTGTGAATTAAATAAAAACCTAATTGTGTTGCTGCTTCTTAGAGTCTTTGCATTTACATCAACAGTCAACATGTGACTTATTTTGCAGGTGGGTTGGTGGGTAGGTGGATGGATGGGAGCCCAGAAGGCAGAGAGAAGGACTGGAACAACACCTGGGGTGCCCAGGATGCACTGTCCTCGTGTGAAGTCAAAAAGTAATGACTGGCAGAGGAAAAAAAAATAGACAGGTCTCTGAGTCCAGTAAATTCACCTGATCAACAGGGCCAGTGTTGCCCCGATACCAGCAAATCCAGCAAAGGCCATGAGTGTGTTCCTCACTGTTGACTCGGGGTCTGCTACTCGAAAGAACTCAACAAATCCGTCCTGGAAACAGAAGAAAATATACACATGAGGCCAGGAGGCACAGGAGCATGTTCACCTGGACACGTAGGCCTACGAGTTGCACAACGACAGGTTGTTACGCAAGTAGTCACATCCTCATCACTCAGTCATTAGTCATGGACTCACCCAAGAGTTATTCTTGACCAGCCAGTCTCGCTGCTCCGTCAACAGGTACGTGGAGATCTCCTTCGCCACCTGCTCCACACAGTTCTCCCTGCCGTTCTCCTTCAGGTACTGAGACACCGCCGCCCCGAAGGCGACCAGGCTGGCGATGCGACCCCAGTTGGTGGTCCCGTCCGCAAACAGGCTCTTGGCTACCGCGCTCACAAAGCTGGCGTCGTCCCCTCTGTCGTCTAGTGACAGCTTTCTGATCATACCTGAAGGAAAGCAAGTCAGACCGTCAGAAATTCATCGCCGGCCCGTTTCAGGGGACATTTTTTGTGAGGCTAGGAACTAAATTCACAACTTACTTCTACGGAAATACTAAGTGGATGTCAGCTGAGTTAAATTAAACATAGGAAACGTTTCTTTGAGCGTTAAAGCGGCTCCTACAGGTCAAAACAGCAGTTGGGTGTCTGTTGTGGGGAATTAATGCAGTTGAAACAGGTTACAGAGAAGGAGCAGCTGTCTTTGCATAACACACACACACACACACACACACACACAGTGCAAAGTACTCACCATTGTACGCGTATCTGTGCTTCTCCAAAACGCCCTCCACGACTCTCTTCATCGTAACAAGAGGTTTGTTTTTCTGGTTCCACCGCCGTTTAGAAAGTCCAGTAAAGTCTGTGAGGAACGAGCTCATGAGTTCCGTGGTTTCGTTATCCAAAGCCTCGTTCCCCGCCGGGCACCCGGACACGTCCGGCTCGCTGTCCGACTCCAGCTCCGGAGTACACGGCAGCGAGCCGCCCTCGTCGACGTCTCCGTAGACGTTAGGTGTGTATCCTTTCGAGGAGTTAACGTCCAGGTTTTTGGGTCGAATGTGGCCGCCGTTCGACACCACGCTGCCGCTGTGAGAGTCCATGGCGAGGGGGCCGTCGACGCGGTAGTGCGTGGCTCCCTCCGAGACTCCATTTTGAGGACAGATACAGCTCATGACTCCGTTGGTCAGGTTGAAGGGCCGGTTCTGAAAGACGTTAAGCATGTTGGGTTAATTCTTCAAAGTTCGAAGCTTCCGGTGAGTCGACAGGAAACAAGGAAAAGTTAGAAAAGTAAAGAGGACTGACGCTAGCCCGTGTTTAAGAAGAAGCTAGCTTTGTCCGCAGAGATCACTCAGACTCCATTGCACAGAGGGAAGTGAAGCTCGAGACAGTACGCCTGGGCTAATCAATGCGTAATGACGTACGTGCGTCATCGCGACGTCACCCCCCGCTAACTTCCCGAAACGGACGGTTTAAACTTGTTTGTTTGTTTGTTTGTTTGTTTTTGTTTGTTTGTTTTTAAAACAAAAATGAAATAAACAAATCAGAGCGAGCCGTGACGATTCAAAACCAGAGAATAAAAATAATATTTATCTACGACTGACACTGATCTGGGTCATGTTTATGTTTGTATTTTTCCATGACGACCGGAAGTATTAATCATAATTATGACGCCAATAAAAATAGTATTGAAATTAATAATAGAACTAACAGAGTAATAAGAATGTTTTATGTATTTATATACACAAACACACGTTTATGATACTTCATATTATATGTGACATATTATACATCATATTTATACAATATTCGATGTACATATTTATATTAATAATGTATTATTTACACTATATATATCTTATATAGTATTTATTATGCATATATAGTCAGTCACAAAAAAAGATGTATCAGTCAACATTCATAATTTCACATGAGGGTATTTTATATTGTTGTTATTATACACTGATATTATTATTGTATACTGTTATTAACAATAACATCATCATCATATCATCAGTACTGTTACCATCATCCTGTCACTGCACCTTCTCTACCTGTTTATCTGTGTTTTAAAGTGTCTGTCCCATCCTGTGTTCATTTTTTATTTTTCATACCTCAGTATTTAACTCTATTGAATTTTCATTGTATTCAAATATACCGGACTGCTATGATGACCTAATTTCCCTTTGGGGATAAATAAAGTCATCGATTTATCCATCTTTATATTTATATACAGAAAATGTGTATTATGTTCACATCAGTTTAAAATGGTGTTAAAAGTCAAGTTTGATGAGCTGCTGTCATTCTAATTCTAGTCTAATAAAGACTCAGTCTGAAGAACAGTCTGTGTGCCTGTGAAACATTTTTAAACTCACAAAGTCAAAATTTTCCATTTTTGAATGTGCAGAAATATCCGGAACTTTCTACCTGCTTCTTCCAAACTAATGATGCTGCCTCCCCCTAGTGGTCAGGAGGAGGTTGTGCTCCCTTTGTGTGTGTGTGTGTGTGTGTGTGTGTGTGTGTGTGTGTGTGTGTGTTTACACTTGAAACGTTTTCCCACGAGCCCTTGTGTGGGCAGGGGTGTTGTCACCAATGCATGACATCAACTAAAAACACAGAAATCTTATTAATGTAAAAGTTTATTTCAAATACTGACAAAAATCCTCTCACCTACTCCCACACAACTGAAACATTCCACGTACTCCGGTACTTTCTGAAGTCTTAAAATCATTCCTGTGTTCTCCAGTCATCCTCTTCATCATGTAAACCCTTATTTAGTTTTTTTTTTCTTGGAAGCAAGGGTGCCTCTGATTTCCCTGCAGTTATCTTGGGCCAGGATGAAATATATCAATTATGTAATAAGAGAACACAAGAAGAAAAAAAAAAATCAATCAAACATACAAACGAAAAAAGAAACATTTAGTTGCAAAACAACAAGAAAAAACGAGATTAAGGTAAAAGCAGCACAAAAGTACTTCAGAGCACACAGCCTGTCGTTTCTTTATACATTCTGGCACGTGTTCATCGTAGCTGAATGAGAGACACCCTGTCTGATGGGTCTGAAACACCCTGCCATTTCCTCTCATCGAACCGCTCCGCGCAAAAAGCCAAAACATCAGGTAGCGTTCGAGAGAACTCCTGTCCACTGACGTTTCATTCACCCATTTCCTTTTTTAAACACACTTTACTCGTTAAAATAAAAAAAGAAAGAAAAGAACAGGAAACTGTGGTGTGTTTCAACACAACGCGATGCTAAATGGTCAGTTCATGTGGCGCTCCGGACTTTTCTTTTGAGCTGTGGCCGGATTAAATTCAAACAATTCGCCATTCAAATTTAGCGGTGGAGGTTTACTATCATCTCAAATGAATGGACTTTGCCACGGGAGCTTAAATGACTCTCGAGATACTCGCGGGAGAAGAGAGTCGGACAGGTAGAATCAAGAGGACAGGTGTTCTTTCCAGGGTATCGTCTCTTTAGATTTGTCTTTGACTGAATCAGCAGCATTTACACATATTTTCATATGATACAGATTCACAAAGCCTCTGCAATTCCATACGATAGAGCAGAAGTAGTGTTAAACTGAAAGGAGAGAGGAACCATTGAATCAGAAAATAGCTCGGGCTATGAAAAGAGTGAAAAGCAGGTGGGAAACAACACAAAAATCCCTTCCTGTTGAAGTCTATTTACAATGGCTGGAACAGAGAAAAGCAGTGCATCCATACGACACCATAACGAGCACATACATACAGGTCAGTTCTCTTTCGCCCACTGCAAATTTGACACATTTTTAAAGTCTCAATGAAAAGAAAAAAAAAACAGTGAGGTTGTGAATGTGATGGTGCATGCACCCTATCACTTAGCCTACATGGTGGAGTGTGCGTTTGTGAAGGTTCCCTGAAGCAGTATTATACAAGGAGGCTGATTCTCAGCGAGCGCCGGCGTCCAGTTCAGATTCTCGAATGTGCCGACCTTCCAAAGAAGTCTGCAGATTCTGTTGATTGCGCCTTTCGCCTCTTTCAGAGGCCCGCCCCCCACCACCACATTAATAAACAGGTGGAGACGAGAGCAGCAGAGCGCAGGCTCACACTTTGCCCCCTCACCATGTGTTATAAAAATCTCTCTCTCTGCTTTGCCAAGTGCTGGGAGTGAGTGCATCCTGCAGGCACGCAGTGTCCCACTTTAAGCCTGTGATGACGATCTTGGGAGCTTGGGCTGACACCTGTGGTTATCAGGTTGCCTGCTGTTTACCCTCCGACACCCCTGAGATCAAAGATCAGTCTGTGTAGTGTGTCAGTCTGGTGAAGAAATGAAGTGTTGTTCTATAGGGCACTGGTAGTAGAAGCAGATCTATAGTATCTCTCAGTATTCTTGTACTAAAGTTAGTGTTTCACCGTGTGAAATGCTAAAGAGGGCAACATGTGGAGGGAACCACTACGTCTGACTGACAGATATTCTCAAAGTGTTTGAGAAAACAAACAATCTTCCACAAAAAATGAGAAATTCATGTTCTTTTTAAACAAGCAGCTAGAAGAAGAATTCTTCTCCGGTCCCAAATGTCTGAATAATTGCACTGCACGTGTCATTAAGAGGCACGACTATGAAGGCTATGACTGTGGCTCCTTTTGTCTTTTCAATGTGATCGGCCATAGCAGTGTGACACTGCGATGCTATAGCGGTGTCTGGATCTGTGTTTTGAAGATGTGCAGGGAGGTAAGATGTCTGGGCCGGCGGTCAAATCGCTGCTTATCGCGTGGCAATATGAGCCAGATGATTAGATGGTTAACAGTCACATCGGAAAGACAAGCGTCCCCGCAGTCTCTGAGCCCGGACAGCCGCAGTGTGACATTTGGCTCCGTTACTAAAAGCGCAGACGACTTCCAAGCCAGAAAACCCCAGAATGTCATCCCGAGCGGGTCGATTTAGCACTGCCGTTTCTCTCGAGCATGTTAGCTGGTCTGGTCCTCAAAGCGCCAAGCTTATCACGAATTACGTGCTCGTTTGAGTATTATTTACAGAAGCATATACTCTACGCGGGGTGCTTCAATCCCACCCCACAAATCTTTTAGGCTCATAGTAAACACACGTCTCGACGCGACTCAACAGCAACCAAACTAAGACTAAACTCAGAGATTGGCGGGGTTCCCAGCCATTAAAAATAATCAAGGATATACTCAGCTGGCTCTTGCCCTGGGCCCCTAACTGGAGCGTGTGTGTGTGTGTACATGGATTGTCAGGACAGCAAACAGGAAAGGAGGGAAGGAAGTGTGACTGTGGACGTTTTTTAGGGCTTCGTGTGTTTGTTTTGATTCCTCCTATCACTGAGCAGATGCCCCTCTCCCGATTTAAAAAACATGTTAACCTTCTTTTTTAATTTTGTTACATGTTACAATCATGCAGCATATTTAGAGAGAACAGGAGCAAAGGGAGTCGAGAATTAAAGCAACGTGAGCAGAAAGAGCGGCGTTTCGAATCCCCGAGCGGCAGCGGATGACGTCGGGTTTTTGTTCGACAAAAAAGCGACTGAAGGACGAGACGAAAGGAAGCCTCCGCTCACTTCCCCCATGTGATGTCTGTGAATGCTAAACAACTCACCAGGCAGCCGCCCCCACAGATTTGGTATGCAAGCGATTATTCACATACATCTTCCAAGCCCTCCCGCCGAAGCCAGCCACCAGCATCGATAGGAAACATAAAGAAATAGACAAACAACGCTGCGATCATGGTTCCTAACTCCCTCACACATTATTTTGGTGTCATTTCAGATGCAAAAAACCAAAAAAACAAAGCGTACTATACAGACTACAAAGTGCATTAACTCACCCCATCCAACCCCTGCCACGATGACACACACCTACTGTGATGCATCTTGGAACACCGAAAAACCAAGACATAAGGGAGGCGGTAGAGCAGAGTGCGCAGAGGGAGGGGGGGGGCAGAGCTGTGCGTGGTGAGAAGGCAGAGAAGGCTGCGGCCTCACGGGTCGCCCCTAAAAACCTCCGTCCCTTCCCACCCCCGCTCCACCCACATACAAGCAAATGTAGTTTTTTAAACTTATACAACTCTGCCCGACATGTTAAAGCCAGTGGTGCCTGGGGATGACAAGGGAAGAGAGGGAGGGAGGGAGGGGGTGGACATATTGGGGACATGGGTGAGGAGGAGGGAGAGGAGGAGGAGGGACGTTTGCCGGGAGCCCCAGGAGAGGGGCGCGAGGGTGCTTCTCGGATGGTGGAGGCTAGCCGGCTAGCTTGCTTGTCACCAAAGAGGACTTCCTCTGGGGCAGGTCCTGTGGCGTGGGAATGTGGTCGCCGGTCACCAGGTTCTTGTCGGGCCCTGCCACAGGAAGCTGCTTGTTCTTCATCTTGGCCTTGGCCATGTTGTAGTCGCCCGAGTCGAAGTACTTTTGCTGTGTGAGGAAAAAAAGAGATCATTAATGCTCACATGCTCGTATGTGCAGTTCTGTTTTGTCCTGATAATGAGTTCATTTCATTTGTTCTCTTGACATCCAGTGATTAAGTAATAAACTTTATCCTATCCTTTTGTTCTCTCAGGATCTTAAATGAATTATGTTGTTATCTTGGGATAATAACATTTATTATTTCAACACAATTACAAATAAATCGAGATCTCAAGAAAACAAATGACATTAACTCATTATCACAAGAAAACTGAGGAAATAAAACGTATGAACGTACGACCGCTCAGGGCTGCTGAAAACACTTTTATCAAAAGGATTGATTGAATTTAAGAACCTCCCATTCCTTCATCCTTATTAATAATCTTTATTATTAATCTAAAAGCCAGCAGAAGATAACACACACACACGTGTGCTTCTTGTAGATCTGTCCACAGTGTGCATGAAATACTCACTGTGGGCAGTGGAGGTGCACGTCAGGGAGCCTCCTGTGCTCTTCAAAAATCAAGTTGTTTGGTTTCAAAGTATTTTAGTAATAAATTCCCTGGAATGTATTTTTTTATACTTCCACGTAACGAGGAAGGTAGATTTTGTCTCTCATGTCTCTTGAACTGGAATCTCATTAGAAAGGAATCTAAGCCAGCACAGAGGAGCGATTATCACAGAGAGACTTAGAAAGGCAGATATGAAACAAACAAAAGAGTCAATGATTCAACTTTTTACCACGTCAGATAACTCTCACACCTTTTTGATCTCAGCAGTCTCTGATGTTCATTCTGGGACTTATCTTATGATTAAAAGCTGCAATTTACTTTTTAGATTTCCTGTCTGCCGGCTTCACATACTCCTACTCCTAGTCAGTGATTTCCCAGAATGACTTTCACCGGTCTCCAGAGGTGGATGTTCTCTGTAACATATACATTAACGTGTAGGTGGAGAGAGCAACAGTTTCTTCCAGACGAGCACAAAGCGAGCAAAGACAGATCTGTGTGTGTGTGTGTGTGTGTGTGTGTGTGTTTTGTGCTCCTGCTGTTCAAATTACAAATAAAAAATAATCCGTCAAACTGGCCGCTGGGTTTCACATGCCACCGATGTGGGCTGCATTGCATTCTGGTTACAGAGGTTCAGTTTTCTCCTGCTTTGGTGGATTTAGCCTCATAGGACTAAACAACAAAATGGCAGCTGTGGACAGAAGCCCTCGCTCTCTCGTCAGTCACGTTTCAGGTGACACAAATCAACCTCCACTGTATCTCAACACGATGCTTCCATGGATGATTTTTCAGTGATGTGTCAACAGAAAGGGATTCTGGGGTTTGTTGTGGTCACCTACCCCTTTCTGTAGTCTCTTCATCAAGAAGTCTGAGCCGCCGGGCTTCTGGCCCAGGCCGGGGTACTTGGCCTTCAGCTTGGCCTCTTCTGCTTTCACCGGGTTCGCATTCTTCTCCTGGGAGTCCTGCGGAGACAAGAAAAAACAGACGTAAACACTCCTCCTTTACCGAAAACAGGGCCCCTCCAAACAGTCAGCTGATACATCTTCGGGGGGGAAAGCTCAACTGGAACAGCTGCTCGTGTGACAGCAACTCTTTTATGGTCACTGGACTATTCCAGAAATGCTCCTGCTACGGCAGAAACACAGAAACTCACTGTACTGAACTGAACCGTGGAAAACACTTCCATCTTCACTGTGCTACGAAACGATGACTATGACTGGTGGGAACTGAACATACTTTATGATGAGTGTGAGTCACTGCATGAATGTTCTTCTATTACAGTCTCTCATATCAGCATCATGCCAGAGAGGAAATAACTGCAGAAGGCTGGGCACAAGCAGAGATCCTAAAACAATGATTTTTATTAGGTTACACGGCTAACAACCGAAGCCATCGTTAGGAGTCACGTGTCACCGCGTACACGTCTGTCAAAGCTGAAGCTAGTCGATGAAAATGAACTCTCTGTAGCAAGTCTATACAAGCCCTCTTAAGCAAATCTACTTATGTTAAATTATCGCTCTTAAGCAATAAAGTCCTGCACATTAGAGGATTTCAGGCAGGATCGCCGTGAGCTCAATCACAGGTTCGTACATGCTGTTATTTTCAGTTAACGTGGACGTAACGCAGCTCGTGGGGGTCGTGCCGTGGCTGACATAGATAACGTTTACATTAAATATCCTGATTTTCTGTTATTTTAGAAACATTCTGGGAATTGAGGTTAAGAAGCAACTGCTTGACAACACTTTCTGACTAACACGAGCCAAACTGGTCAGATACCTGTCAGATACCTGTCACATATTGAGGCCAGTTATTTGGGCCACCAGGGCACACCTTTGCTTGTGTACACAGTGTGTTTTCACTGCGTGTCACTCTGAGGAAATAGTAGGTGTGACGTTCATGCAAGACTAAAGTGGACAAACTCCAGGAGGCCATTTGTGCACCTGGTTACAGACCTACTTCCAGCACGCTGACAAGATAGGGCAGTCAGCCTGCAAAGCTTGCTGGGGCAGGGATAAAATGTGACTCAGGACACAGAAGCCGGAGAACAGATTCCCACAGGAGAAGGAGGGGGGGCGACGTGTGGCACCAAGTGTGCTGATTCACTTGAGTTCATGACGAGAAATTTATGAGCTACTATATTCAGCGCCAATGCGGGGAAACTGCAGAATCCAAGAACACATTCTCTGTGCAGCCTCGAGATGTGTTTTAAACCATGTGGATCCCCTCCGCTCGCTGCAGGTAGCTTCAAAGTTTGACTAAACATTCCTGTGCCTCGCTGGAGCTGTGAAACATAAAATCACAAAAATAAAGTTATGTGGGTTCAAGCTAGAGGTGGCTGATGATTTTAGATGGAGATCATGAAGCGAGGTGTCCACACTCTGCTCTTGCATCTGTGTCCAAACAGAAACTCAGCGAGCAGGGGATGTGCACTCCGTGAACGAACCAGCACAGTGATTTATTACTCCACCTGGCTTTCCCTTGGGCGATGTATTGTTTGCAATACGTCACCCAAGTTGCGATTATGTCATCTTTGGGCTTTTATGTACATACATACATTTATTTACATTAACGGCTGTGCAGATTCTTTAATGTTGTGTTTTACTGCTGCAAACTTGCAGATTCAGATTTAGGTTGGGGATTGTGATTGTGAGATTACTCTTTCTCCTGGTTGCCCAGATAGTAGTTCTCAAACTCTGGATGATGAGGGACGAATCAGGAGTGAAACAAAGTTGGATAACTCTGATTCATGAAGGGAAAAACAGACAAACCACTTTTAACGCTCTGTGGCTGAACTTCATTTGACTAAAACTCAACTTTGATCCTTTCTTTGTTAGTTTCTTCCCTCATTGTTGTTAATAAGCAATTTAAAATTGTGGGATAGACCTGAAAAAGTTTGAGAACCACTGCTTCAATGGCGGTGTTTTGATTTTGGGTCAGCGGGTTGAGGAGGCCCCTGATGTGTGCTTTTATTTTAACAGTAACTACACGAGTAACACCGTGTTTCTACAAAGACATTACACACGATCTGTTCACTGCAACTTAATGTCTTAAAAAACAGATTGGAGAAGAGAAGTCTGATCTGCTGTGCAGCCAATCAGGAGCATGAACGGGACATTATATGTACATTGTGGATTTTTAAGTCTAGATAACCAAAACCAGCTAAATCAGATTAGTCCCTAAATTCTTTCTAAAGCAGCTGAGAATGAGAGCAGTAAACAGCGGTTCAGTTTGCCTCCGAATCACCGTGTGCACCCCAGTGAGGCAACCAAACATCATGACATGTCTTAAAAGACACTGTGCTTCCTGAACCAAGCGTTGGGCCTCCGGAGCCGAGAAAAACAAATCAGTCCGGATGCATACACTGATGTCAGCAGATGTTAAAGCTGAAGCATTGATCCAAGTGCTGGAACTACGTGCACATCAGTGCCGTTGTTGTGGCACTGTATGGAAAGCACTGTCACACTGCAGTTGTTGTCACTGTCAGGAGGAGGAAGAGGAGGAGGAGGAGGAGGCAGACCACAAGAAGATCTGAAGACATGCCAGGACTCAAGAGCACGTTTAATTTCCTGCTAATGCATGCACGTTATGTCTTTATATGGAGACTGTCAAGCCCTGCACTGCATGTTTTGAGACCCCCCTCCCTCCAGGACAGACCAATGAGGCCCGAGCTGCTGTGGACTCAGCAGCCAATGACACAAGGAGGCAAGGGACAAAACAAAAGTGACAGGGCGCTCCGTGTGTTGGGGGACAGCTGCGATAAGACCACGGCGAGCAGCTTATCGTGGGGCTACATGTCTCCCCTGCCTTGGCTTGCCTTGGTGCAGCGCTGAGCGTACACACACACACATACACACACACTCCACTTGTGCTAGCTGCTGCTAGCCACTTCTAGGCTATCAAACCCACCTGTTTTTCGTCCTCGTAGTCCACCTGAGTGTCCGAGTCCAGGTTCTCCGTCGACATTGTTGCGAGTGCGATAGACGAGGCAGGTGTCACGTTCGCCGGACGATTCAAAGAGATGAATACAGGAGGTACGGGTTCATGTACCTGTGCTGAGGCTAATCCTGCTTCTCTGGACACGACTGCTGCTCCCCAACAAAAATGGCGTTAACGAGATGTGACATCACCGCCGAGGAGGGGGGTGGAGGTTCCGCCTACTCGTGATCGACATATACAGTAACCAATAGGCGAGCGAGAACGTTTCTCGTAGAACCAATGAGACGCCAGCGACCGCGCACTTCTCTCTGATTGACAAGCCCGTCGTCCAATGAGCTTACAAACTGGAGAGCGATGCGGGGGCCGCACTGCATCAACAACACAAAGCACCTGAACGCAGCACAAAAGATATACATATTATCAGTGCGACATGTTGTTTTTTAATTAGAGAAACTCTTTTGTTATAGTAATGTTTGAATGCGGCAAAATTATTTTAAGAGAGGCGGCCATTTTTTGTCATTTCTTCCTCCTTAGCGGTACAGCCGGCTTCTCGCTCTGTGATTGGCTGTTGAACGTCAATCTAACAATTAGCGGGAAAAGTTGTTTTCCGTTAACACCTAGCTTGAACAGAAACACTGTTCATACTGTATAATTGTTTTGGTTAAATAATCTTTTATTCCTGCCATGTAAGTACGAGCTTATTATCAACACGGTTTTATTAGTAACTGTGGAGACAGCTCAGTTTTCTCTTCTCTTTCTCTGTTAAACGGGTGGATAGATGTAACTAACAGCTAACACGTCAACTTGCTAGTTGTTGCTGTTGCTGCTGCTAAACTAGCTAAAGCAAACGTTTGGGCAGCTTCACATGATCTTTCTGTGTTCTCTGCAGCTTTTATTTCCTGCCATGGCATGTCTACAACAAGTGAGAAGCTCACAGGTAAATTTACTGCCCACTGATGAGCTAAGTTTAGTGTTGAAACGGACACGGTATGTTATAATGTGATATAATAATGCGGCTAGTACAAATGTACACAGTTTTAGTTTCTCTGTGCTGTTTCATCTTAGTTATTATGACTAGATTATGTATGTTTACTGTGCCAGGGTTTGTAAGTTGTTGTAGTTGTTGTTTTGTGTACTTGAGTTTGTTACATATTCAGATTACATATAAAGTTCAGATTAGATACATAAAACATAATAATTATTGTGTGTTTCACTGTAGCTAATTATCATATTATTGTCATGTCACACCAGGACTGAAATATTTACATTTTTTGTTAAATATTAATCATATAAAGCCTTTTTAATATCCAGACTTTGTAGAAGGATGATCCACAGAATATTTATGTCTATGAACATCAGCAAAAATAATATAATGGAACCTTCTAATTATCAATATCTTGACTATTATCTTATATTCAAGAGAGAAAATAACAGAGTGTTTT
Source organism: Nibea coibor (assembly GCA_023373845.1). Classification (NCBI taxonomy): domain Eukaryota; kingdom Metazoa; phylum Chordata; class Actinopteri; family Sciaenidae; genus Nibea; species Nibea coibor. The sequence continues at coordinate 24,727,629 of CM041726.1, read as the reverse complement.
ACGTGTCATGTTGTAGGCTCTTTCTCGTGTCTGTGTTAGCTGTGATCATTAAGCAGTACTCAGTCTGTGATTCATTTGTTTCACTCCTGCAGGACACTCAGCTGTTGCCTAATCAGGTTCTGTCCGAGCAGCAGTCCTTGTTCGTAATAAAGAAGCTTCTGGCCATAGCAGTGTCTGGCATCACGTACCTCCGCGGCCTTTTTCCAGAGAAAGCATATGGGAGCAAATATGTTGAAGGTGTGACGATACATTTATACGTTTATAATGTTTATATATTTTTAAAATATTTGTATTTATTTTATTAGATCCTTACCTCCCTGTGTTTCTTCCTACAGATCAAAAAGTGATGATCTTGAGAGAGGAGCGTAACTGTCCCGGTGCAAGTCAGATTGTTCAGTGGTAAATGACCATGGAACATTTTATTAATGCTCGTTCAGACATCATCAAACACATTTCAAGAACAAACAAGTAAATATTGAGAAAATAAGTATTTATTAAACATGATTTAGTTTGTGTTTTATTAAACAACAAACAGATTTTTGTCATCGACTTTTTTAAAGTGAGGAATTTTTTTTGAAAGGGTTTAAAAAAGAAACAATTAAAACAACTGTAGTTTCAACGATCCAAGGCAGTGTTTTGTCCTTTCATATAATATCATATGCAATACACTCAACAGTTAACACATCGATGTATGTGTCACTGACTTTGTGTTCCTTTGCAGGATGCAGGGCTGCTTTGAGGCCATCCAGAAGAAATATGTGAGTCATATTCAACCTTCCGTCAGTCAGAATATTTGTTATACATCACGTCTGATGGAGTCATTAAAAATTAGGCAATCTAAATGAACAGAACTGGCTAAGTAAGTCCCAGAGTATCTTTCATAACTAATGTAGCCAAATGTTTTTTCCCCACCAGCTGCAGACAGTTATTATGTCTGTGAGTATTTTGTTCATCTTTGACTTCTCTTCTTTGCACTTCTTGAGCTGTTGTTGTGGAGACTTTATTGTCAGGCCTGAAAGAAATATGTCTGGTTCTGATGCTTTGTCCCTTTTTTAGATCTACACTGATGCAGACAGTCCCCAGGTAATGAACGGGTCGTCTTCTCACCATTGTTGATGGCTAGTCTACAGATAACTAGCTGTTAATATCGGATACAGAACATCTGTCTTGCCTTGTCTTTCAGAATGTGACTGAGTTTTACCAGTTCAGGATCCAGTACACTGCAGGAGGAGCGCAGATGGACATTGAGAGGTTTATTTGACTTGACACTTCTGATAAGTTCATAAGAGAATGAGCAGACCTCAGGGCAGCAAGTGTGAATCATCATCAAGTTGGCTTTAAACTCACACAGCAGGAGGAAGCTTGATTTTCTGTCTAACAGTGACTCATTCGTTTGAATGATGGACCTGGCACACTTCAAAAGGTCATATTTCAGTCAGCGACTGCAGAACTGTGGTCCAGCAGCATTTAACAGGTCGTTTCCAGCCATAAACAGGCCCCCTGTCCTACTGAGCACCTGTAAAGTGTGACTGCACTGTTCTAATCCACATTCACCAAAACCCCTGAATATATTTCTCATCCAGTGTCCTTTCTTCTTCAGAGTCAGCAACGACAAGAAGGCGTTAATGTCATGCGGCAACACTAAGAAGGCCAGCATCCTGTTGGTGAGGAAGCTCTACACTCTGATGCAGAACCTGGGTCCTCTGCCAGACAACGTCTGCCTCAACATGAAGCTGGCTTACTATGACGACGGTAGCACGCACACACACATAGTTATTATTTCCTGCAAGCACGACACAGAAATATTTTAAAGACTTTAAACCTTACTTACAACCTTACTGTCAGAGTGCTTTGTTCAACACTTGTTGCATTGGTGTCATTTTTTGTGACTTGAGTGTGTAATTAAAGGTTCAGTGTGTCACTGATTGGCAGTTTGGCAGAGCAGGTTGGTTAAACCGGTTTCAAAGGGTGACAAAAAGTTGCACAATGCAGAAACGCAGCATTTAAAAACACTTGTACACACATGCACAATGTGCAAAAGCAACTGGAGAGCTGTTTATTTTCCTACAAACTTGCCACAGTTTATATCTTTGCAATTTCTCTTCACACTTTTAGACTTTACATATGTTTGATTTATAAGTTTACTCTGTGTGGCTGCACAGTTATCAACCTTTGTTTACAGGATTTAAAGTGTTAGGCTGCAGAGACCAAGGTCACATTCAGACAGGTTCAGGCACTGGGGGGTGCAGGGGGTGTGTTGGGGTGAGAGCGGTGATGAGGGGGCTGCTGGGGGTGTGTTTGTTTGTGATCAACATAACCACTGTTAGCTTTTTATTTTATGTCTGTTTCCCAGTCACTCCTCAGGACTACCAACCGCCAGGCTTCAAGGAGGCTGACAGCGACACCATAATATTTGAGAGGGAGCCGGTCAAGCTCAACATGGGCGAGGTGGTTACTCCCTTCCACACTCTGAAGCTGGACATGGCCACAGAGAGACAGAGACTGGAGCAGGTGAATGAGAGGAAGCGTGAGACAGAAATGAAAACATTTTATACATGCTCTCATGAATATGTTAGAACTCATCACCTCAGTGATATTTACTGTCCTTAGTCGCCAGCTTTTTGCCCTTTGTCTGCACATCAACAAGCTTCACTGCAGTCAGCAGTTCTGCAAGCTGCTTTTTGATTGACACACAACGTGCATGTTGCAAAATGTCTGCAGGTGGAGGAGAGTGTTCACATGACGGAGAAGTGGGTTCTGAATATGGAGGAGGGCGACCTGTCACAGGTCAGCACACAAACATTTGTTTACACAGAGCAGGATCATGGGATCGAGAAAAGGTTCAAAATGTTTAAGAGGAAAATATTCTTTTGTGCATTTAGTGGAAAATTCAGCAGGAAAATGTGTCCACATCGATATGTTTAAGATGAGAGTGCAAGGTGTGATGTAAGACAAACAGCTTCGTTATTGACAGCTGAATTGGGAAATGTTTAAATATTGTACACGCAGGTCAGACGTGTGTGTTATCAAAAGCAGTGTGCTGTTGTGGACAGTGTGTAGACTCTGTATGGCCGCGGTGTTCCTGATAACATGTTTTAATCTGTAGAGTCATGTGATTGAAGACGTGGAGAAGCCTGACAACGAGAGCACAGACCTGGACAACACCGGTAAATCCTCCACCCCGTTTCACTTCAGCTGTGTACACAGTCAACTTTACCAGCCTGTGTAGCTGCAGGTGTTTGGAGATATCTAAAGTTTTTCTTTTTTTTAAAAAAACACTGAAAATGACATTCAGTAGAGGCTGCAACATTTGTTGTTAGAACCTGGTAGTTCTCGTTAAAAACCTTTTAAAAGGTCAGTGCAGACTGGCTGCAAAAAATGCAAATGTTTCAGACGCTGTGTGTCTGTAGATATAAGTTTCAATTTGAGGTAACAAAAACATAAAGATTCTCATTTTCAGGAGATTAAACACCACTGAAAACAATTATTCATTTTTTCTGTCATATTCTCTAAATAGAAACCTCTAAATCTGACACGCTGGACCTTGGAGTTTTCTGTTAAACTTACACATCCTCATTATCTAAAAAGAATAATTCAGATTATGGAACAAGATGTAACACCATTTTTTTTATGAATTCAAGAGATCCAGATGAGCTGTCAGGAGAAGATCGAGAGTTGTGAGGAAGTCACGGAGGTAGGTGTGACATGACGAACACTTTAACACAATGTGAGAACATAAAACAGAGAAAAGTTCAACCTTCTGCTGCTGAAGGCACGATTTATACATAAAAATACAACCTGTAAAAGAATCATAAAAAGAATTATAAAAGAATCATAAAAGAAAGAGAAACTTTACAAAATGTAGACAGTAATCTGAGTTAAATCCGGTTTCTTTGCCATTTTCCATCTGGTCACATGTGGATTCAACACTTCTTCTCAACCGTTAAACAATAAATTGATGGTTGGTTTAACTACCGATGTACAGACGAATGTCTGTCAACACGCGACGTCACCGTTTGAGTTCAAAACAACACTCAGGGTATTCTTACGAGTCCGAAGAAACCCAATGACCGTTTCTGTGTAAACACGAAGCCAAAGGGCCACTTTGAGTGCACTTAATGGGCGCGGTGGCGTTACGGACCATCTGCCCCCCCCCTCCCCTCTCAGATGGACACTCTGGTGAAGAGGACCTCCGACATGGAGGTGGGACTGAAGAGGACCAGGAGTGGACGGATCATCAAATCCACTACGGTCAGTCAGCCACTTTAAAACTCAACAGCCTCTTCCTCAGTTCTCTGTTAACAGCTAGATGACCTAAGACCTTTACTCTCTGTGATTAGCTCTTTACTTTGTTAGTTAACCGAGCGGCAGAATGTGTCTCTACGACCGAGCACAGGGTGGACAAAATGTACCCACAATGGTCTTTGAGTTCATAACAGTTACATGTTTCTTTGAGGCAGCGAGTGTTTTATTAATGGGGTAAGCCAGACATCTTAGCGAGGTTTTTTGTCAATTAAATATGAGCTCACTCAGGTTATTGTAAATCATTTATGATGCATTGACATATAACTGAGTGTTGTGTGTCTAAAAGTAGTTACTGTGCTTCGAGCAGATAAAGGGAATATCATACTTAAGAATTATTAATTCAACTTGAAAAATGAGTAAAATGATGTTGTAAACGATAAAAAGAGAAGAGCAGCAGCAGAGCAGATGATTCTCTCTTATGTCTGCTTTGGTGTGTGTGTGTGTGTGTGCGCGTGTGGACAGGAGACAAATATAACTGTGAACAGCAAGAAACCGAGAACTATGAAGGACAAAATGGTGAGAAACTCTGATTGAAACCAAGCTAAGTTATCAAGATAGCTAGAAAATAAATAAACACTTCGTATGCAAGAATAACAGCTGTACTTTAAAGTCAGAAGCGTCTTCACAGAAGGTTCAGGATGACTTTTGAAGTGGAAAAAACGTGTAGGAACTCTGTTTGTTTCACACATGAGTCAGTGCTGATCACTTTGGTTTCTCAGGCTGCTGTGTTTCTGTCAGCAGACATCATTCTGTGGTCGTCTCTTCTGCCGTTTTCAGGTCTCGCAGTACGACATCCCCAACAGCCAGGAAACTCCGTCCTCGCCCTCGGCGCCGAAGAAGAAACGCAAATTCAGTGAGCCCAAAGAGCGCTTCTGACCTCACACCTTACCGCTGCTGCTGCAGCAGCAGCACCGCTGCATCGATTTCCACTGATGTTTTTAAAAATCTCAATTTCTCAGAGTTGTTTTTTTTAAAGGGAATTCACCTCCTTTCAGCACGAATTCTGCAGTGTGATAAAACTGTTTGTTTGATCTAAAATGTGAACTTACATGTTTGAAGTTAGAAGACTGTTAAATGTATTTGTTTTAAATATTTAAGTTAATTATGTTTTATTGTTGCCATTCTTAGTTATCTGTTTACAAAGGAGGATTTACATACTTGAATATAATAAAAAATATATACCCAGTGTCATCTGGTGTCGCAGTTTATGACACTTTTATATGAAAGTACAAGGCGTGTCTGTCAGACCAAGTGCAGATAAAGTCAGTATCATTTTAATTAGAAATCTATACAGACGATTTGGTTTTATTTACTGCATCGTGACTTTTTTATATGAAATATAAACCCAAAAAGTGACATCAGCGAGGTCGAATATCCTGGCCATCATTTTACTCATGCACTAATGGATGATAGAGAAGAAGAAATGTGTCTGTTAGTGTCTTCTCGAGGTATAAAACAAGCATGCAGAGACTAGAGTCGTGTGAGGACGCTGTGGGTCACGCCTGGATTTTATGAGTCATATTCTTATTAGCTGTTAACAGGCAGTTATGAGAAACCGTGTATAAATGTGCCATATGTGCAGAAGGCACAGCATAATTGAAACAACTACTGCAGGAAACTTCACACATTTTGAGTGTAGGTTTTCACACAACATATTTTCTGCGATATGAATGTGTTTGTGCATTTCTTTGTGTGCGATTTTTGATTTTTAAAATATAATCTAGTGCGGTAGTAGTAGTAGTACGGCCCCCGTGGGCTGGAATGAAGCGAATTGATTGTTAAGAGCAAAAATGAAGCCGTGATGCTCGGCAGCTGTTTCCACCTGTGCCCGCTTCACGGTCTGTAAAGAGGAAATACAGTTGTCTTCTACAGTTGAAAGATTTAACAGTATCAGCTTCCTGTCAGTAAAAAGCCTCTTGGAAAGACAACTTCACCTACCTCTTGGAAAAAAAAGACCTAGAAATGCCACCATTTGCATGTGAGGTGCTTTAAATGAAGCTGTTAAGTGAAAGTGGATTATATCTGTACACAGTGACCTTTGGGCCCAGATAAGGGCCCATCAGCAGCCTCCCGCCCGGCAAGCTGTGTGTTTTTAATCTCCTATTGTTTTTCCCAGAGAGAGGGACATTTGCTGATAGACTGCCTTAACCCAGTGCGGATCAATACTGCAGGAAGCCTTTGTGATGCATATCCAAGCAGCAGCCCCCACCTCTGTGTGTCTGCAGCAGGCCGGGGGGGGGAGTAGGAGTAGAGACTCCATCAAATCAGCCCTTACTTCCTACACGGGCATTGTCTTGGCCACCACATTTATTTCATTGTCTCTGTGTTTTTTATGGCTATTTCTGATAACAGAGAAGCGTAAAAAAGCAGAATGGACTGGGAAATCCATGGTGGACAATACCCACACACCAGAGAATTGACGCGCTTTATGAGCTGTGAAATGAATCAGGGTTACCTAACCCCTCACAGCTCGACTCCAGTGGCATTTTTCAACACTTTTTTTTATTATTTTGACAGCAACTGGAGGTTCTCCGGGTATTGATAAGTGATGAAATGCAATGAGGGTAAAGGCACCTTTGCAGGTTTAGTCATGTATTGTAGATAACCAGTATCTCTGCTTATAGACATTACAACAACACTACATCACAGAAATGAACCGATAAATAGGACCCAAAAGGCAAAATGTATCCAATGGCATGGAAAATAAAAAAGGAAGACACACTGGGAAAAACATATATTGAGAAGTTGTCTCAACACTTGAAGGCACAAAGACTTTCCATCACATCTGAGTTGAAAATGAAAAGATAACATAAGAACACGTTTTAAGCGTTCCCATCAAGCACATTCCAAATATCTAATGATAGTGGTGGTTGGGGGGGGTGAGGAATCTAAATTGCAATTTTATTTCGCGTCCACGCTCAATCCTTCACTCGGGTCGTGGGACTCTACATCATTTCTGTACACACACGTCTCCCTGAAATGAATTCTGAAATTAAATTCAGGGACACACGTCCAGCGGCCAGTGTTAACAGATCAATCAGTTGGCCAAACAGCAGGAGGGGGCCCGCCGGACGCCTCTGAAGACCAATCAGAAATCTAGGTTCGGCCCGTCTGAGTCGATAGCTTAGGTCCAGGGCCGCCCTGGTTACGGTCAAGGCAAGACACACTGCCAGACTGATGGACAGACAGCCGCAGTCCATCCCAGGGCTCCGTATAGATTAAAGCCAGCTTCTGTGAGCCTATAGTCGCGGTGCGGTGATTGTGCCTGCAGGGCCTATAGGCCCCAAGGGGGGGCTGGGCTTTACACTAGGAGGGGGAGGAGCGAGGGATGGAGTGGACATCCAGCCCAGGGACCGTGACCCCTTTGACCTTGCCAGAAGGGCAGCAAATGTTTCCGTGCTGATTAGCGCTTCCCCAGCAGAGCACACTCGCTCACTGTTAACCCTTTGGAATCAGGTAGCGGGGCAGAGGTGTTGGACGAAATCCAGAAAATATGTCATTCAAATATTTTCTGGGAAGAATATAGAGCATGGATTAAATGAATTTATAATAAATGTTCAAGAGGTTTCAACATTCTTGCACTGTTTGATGAACATACATAAAATATCAACACACCAAAGTAACTAAGAGCTGCATTTGAGTTTGAGGTAAGTTTACTTTTTATACCTCTTCTTATGTCTTTAACTGTATTTCAGGGGTTGATATTAAACATTCTTTTCCACCACATTGTTCCACAGCTACAGTTTGCTGATTTATTCGCAAATTGTGCGACTTTTCTCATCAAATCATCAAATATGATGCATTTTTATAGACTCAAATTATCCAAATAATAACAAAGATAAAATCTCTGTCTCAACATCAAAATTCTACTTAGATCTTAGCGCATAAATATTTAATAATATCATAATACAACACTCCATGAAACATCCATTGTGCTTATTGAGTACTTTCAGTTTTAACGCTGACGTATGTTTTGCTGATGAGGTAAGGTACGTTTTATTGGTGTGCCACCTTTCAACAGTGGATAGCCAAAGTGCTGTGCATGAAACATAAAAAAGGCATTAAACTGAGGCACAAAAGAAGCAGAAAGTAAAATAAAAGATACATAAAAAGGATGTCAAGAGATAAAAATAAGCACTAACTGAATGAAATTAAACAGGAATAAAAAATACAGTGCAGTTGCCGTGAAGAGCTAAAATGATTTAAGTTTTAAGCCTAGATTCAAAAGAACCGAGAGTTTGGAGCAGACTGTTGCAGAATATTTTACTTGTGTTGGAGCACTGTGGTGCTGTTTATTTTTACCTAAGGCTGTGAATACTTCTTTCACCACTGTATAATCCAGAGTACAAGAACCTGACTGTAACTAACAGCAGTGGATGAATTTCCAAGCAGGGATGGAGTTTCTTAAACAACCACAAGGGGGCGATAAGTAGCCATGGAATGAGCACCAAGAATGAGGTCCTCAGAGATTAACTCCTGCTGCCGCGTGTCATGACAAGCATCTTCTTTCTCATGCATGCCTTAATCAGCTCATACAGTTGGCCTCCGCACTGTACACAATTTAAAAAGCATGCGATCCTCCTAAACAGCCAACACGAGGCTATTCAACTTGTCTTTTGAGAGACACTGCAGCAGAGTCAACAGTATTGATCCGAATAAGGAATGATAAAAGGAGGGGAGAGGCTGAGAGCAGGTGGTAGCGGGGCAGCAGATTCAGGGATTTAGTCACTCACTGGGTATGTATGGTCAGCGCTGCCGAGCGGCGAGGGGGACCGATACCTACTCGAAACAGATGCTCAAAGCAATGGGATGTGCCCCCATTGTGATCAGAGTGGACAGCTGAATTGTTTACCACCAAAGGGCCCTTTTCTTCAGCGGCAGGCCCGCGCACAATGGGGGCCCCCACCGCACTGACACACTGAGGATTTCTGCAGGGGGAAGCAGGGGAGGGTGGGGAGGGTAGTGCATCGAGGGACAGGGGGTTTATAGGGTGAGCCTCTGTCCGTACCCCCTTTTTTCTTTCTCTGTGCTCAGATGGACCTCTCTGTACCCCCCCTCTCACCAACTCCTCCACAAAGCCCCCCTAAAGCTACCGCAGGGCAGGGGTTTAAATGTCACGCTTGGCCATCAGAGCGCCCAGCCCCCGGCTCGTGTCTCCAGGGGGAAGCACGCCAAGAGACAGGGAGAGGGAGAGAGGAAAGCTAAGGGGAGGGAGACACTTGCCCTTGCCCCATTGTCCATTACGATAGGCATGAGCTGCTAACTGACTCCAAATCAAGTGTATCCTCTCGCCACGCGCCCTAGCCTTGTCCTGCTCTTGCTCAAACACAAAGGCCCTCTGTGTTTTTGTTTTTTTTCAACTATCCATAGGTGAATAGCAGCTTTGGTCATGGTATGTTTGACAGAGCAGCTTAAAGGAGGCTGCAGAGTCTAAATTCAGCTGGCCACCGGGCTGAATGATAAACACAGTTTGTCATCCAGAGACGCTCGAGATCCGTCCACATTGCACTCCGGTGAGCTCTTACATGACAAAAATCAATGCTAACTTTTTGCGTTCAGTCACATAAGAGGGACTTGGAAACGTTAAAGCGGGTAGAGAGGGGGGATGAAGTGTGGGGTGACAAAGTGTCAAGCTGAAATACAAGTACAGGACGAAATATACGAGCTGCCGGCCAACTTTATCCCAGCCCAAGGTCCTGGCCCATACTTAACCCACCCCACAAGATTGAGTGTTTTATGTATCTATTTGTTCTAAATAGTGCCACACTTGACCTTGAGTCAAGATGTGTGTGCTCGCTGCCTGGCCTGGGAATCATCCCTCCTGTCAGGGACGGGAGGGAGTGACCTTGAACCGCCGACGCGCAGGCGTAGCTGAGTGCACAAACTCATTTAACTCCTGGGTTTGTTATCGACATGCTGTAATCGTTAACATTATGGATGATGAATAACTACTGACTGCCGTATACCTGCGCAATTCGTCGCCAGTGCCATGCAGACTGGGGGCCCCGGCAACGGTAGACACGGCATGCTGATGGTCAGGTGACTGGAGGGCCACATCACTTAGACTTGTTTTTCCATCCAATCATAGCAACAACTCATCAAGAGATGCCAGCAAAGCACAGTGAGGTGCTTAAGGACATAGATCACTCCTGTGCTTTACGCTTTTTCTTTCCTTTTTTTAGCACACATACCTCTACGTGTACTCAGGAACACTTAACCTCCAGCATCAGCTGTTCAGGCATCTGCAGAGTGTATTTTTTTCTCTCCCTCTGACTCTGTATTGATTGTTGTAAATGGGTGAATTTACTGTAGTTTCTAGAAAAAAACCCACAGAAAATGGACAAAGAAATTATTATGGTCAACGTTGCCAGAGCTTGAGGCATGAATTTGAAATTTTAGGGGTTTGAACACTGAAGCAATTAGTGGTTAAGTATTCATGAAGTAATTTGTGAGAGTGGCACAGAATAAGCACTAAAAATGTGAGGGTGTTTTTCTAGTTATAGTGCACTAAGGACTCTGTTAGGAGAGAGACAGTATCTCATCAGTTCCCTTTATTTATGTATATTATCTATATTTTGAGCTGCAGTGATGACTGTAAATTGAGACAATTTTGACTAGAAGACCGTAGACAGAAGTCAATTTATGACAGCCTGATTCATTCCAGCTATACGAATTTAAAGGAAATTAAAAATATATAATTCAAAGTATGCCAGAAAACGAATGAGCAAATAATGAATTTTCACGTATTGTCTTTAACCTTAATTACTAAGGGGGTGTGACAAATAATCAATAACGCGATATGTCATGATTTGTCCTGTGAGATGGTATCGATACCGGCTGTTGCTAAACGTTCCCGTGTCATACTAAGGTGGAAAGTTTTTCCTTCTTTGAACCTCAAATTTTCTTGTAGAAACGCTGTGACTCTGAAGTACCCTTCAAATGTTAAACCTACACTCCACACTGTGTTCTTTTTTCCTATGAACAGAGTATGCAAATATTCTTATGGACAAAAGACGTTTCCATCTTCACTGAAACGTCCTTTCTCAGTGTTTTCCCACATCACATTTCTGTATGTTTCATATTAGACTGCGGTCAGCTTTTCAAACTAGTTGTTATGTCAGAAAATCATCTCGCCCATACACGTCTTAACCGAGGACAAAGACACTTTCTCCCCTTCAGCAGATGAATATAAAAACAGCCGTCTAGTGTCAAACTCTGCACATGCATCATTCTGTACGGTGAAGGTCAGATGTCTAAAGGGAACAATGAGGGAAACACAGTTTTGAGGACATTAACTATTTGTGATTAAATCAGCAATAGAGTTCAATGTTGTCAGTTATGAATTAATAACTTTAGCTCTGGGTAAGTGTGGTTAGGGTTAGGAAATTAAGATTGTGTTGAAAAACCTAACTAGAAACCTCAAATATATACATTTAAATAAATATCTGTTTTTGCTTTATGCATTATTTTTGTGAGGTGAATGTAAAAAGGAAGTCTGATTTCTATGTGTAGATATCTGGCTAATAAAAGTGCTTCTGATTCTGACTTTTAGGTAAGAAGCAGATATTGAAAATACATTTTAAGGGACCTTTAAACTTGTGGACTGTTGTCAGTGATAAATATGGTACATGCTAGATTCGTATGTTTATCAGGAGATGATTGTCTTGCGATCTACTGTGTAACTAATGTAATTTCCAGCCATAATAATCAATTTATTTTATTTTTTTGGCGCACACTGCGTACAACTTATAACAGATGCATCACTCGTGTACAGTAACATTTTTTTCTATAATCAACTGGACCAAATTTAAATAAAAGTACTACATGATGCAGTAACTTAGACAAATAAATAAAAAACACACTGAAATCTTAAAAACATTCTTGAAATGCAGAACCAGGTCACTGCAGTCTGGAAGCATTTCACAAGTTGCCCAGAAGTTTGCAACGGCGTTGAATGTACATTTCATATACAATAACTAGAGTTTCCACACCAGGTCTTCGGTTTGACCACATACACAATCTGCCGGAGGGAAGAAAAAGTTTGGTATATTTTCCTTCCTCTCTCTCAGGCGGCCTTGGGAGTTTGACTTTTGCCCTGCCAGTGTTTTCTTCCTCTCTAGGCTTTGAGGGCTTTTCATCTCGCCAAGGTGCAAGGGCAGCCACTTTCTCTCCTCTCCCAGCCCCTTCTTCCCATCCAGCATGCACATACATGCGGATTTCCATTTTAGCTATAGCAGCGAGATTAGCAGCTCCACCACCCCAAGGCTGGCTTAAGACAGGGAGGGCAGACATCCAGCAGTGTTGGTGGGATGCGTGCGGGGGAGCTGATCCCCGAAGACTTGTTTGAGGCCGCTGTGGAGGATGAATCCTCAAAACGCACATGTGGTTGTTTAGGATGAGCTTGTGTTGTGAAGTATCAATTTGTTGTCAACTCCATGGCCCCACATACAGCTCGCTCTGCACTGCATGTGCAAAAACATGTAAAAGTGTACTTGGAGTACTTGGAGATTTGAATGAGTTTGAATTTGAATGGTTTGATTAAGTTGAAACTCTTGACACTACAAGATATATATTGTTATGATTAGAGGTGGTTATAGGTACAGCGCCAGTACTTATTTAAATATTTAAATAGTGGTTAGTTTTTTGTCCTTTCGTCTTCCTCTAATCATTATTAATGAACTAGAGCAGAACACACATCACTTTCTCCGCACCAGAAAAGAAACAAACCTGCCTTAAACCAATTGTAAACGATTTAATGACCTACTTTTTTTTATTTGCTCAGGTTTTGAGCTATCAATTTCTGAGATATCTGTCTACACTTTTAAACTATTAAGCTGAACCCAATTTCATTTGTGGTGCTTAAAGCACTGAAATTGCACTTTAAAAAATTTATCACAACAAATTTTTTTTTCTTTTCCAGAATCTGTGCTCCTCTTTCCAAAATCAACAGTTTTAATTGGGGCTATTTCTTCAGCACACGCAAAAAATGTATGTATATACCATGAATCTTAAAACTTCTTACTTATTAATAATAATAACTTATTAGAGTAAGCTGACACTTCAAGTCGCCATCAGGTTATTGCTATATCTCTGAGAATAATGCACTGTTCTGCTTTAAATACACACCAAAACCTGTAAACTGCATGTTAAATTGAAAGCTCTCAGCAGAACAGGATTACATGTAGGCCCGTACAGTGAAACCATAATGGTAGGACATCAGGCCGCTTGACCACAAACATCCAACGGGCCCCATCAGACAGATGAGGCATCCCATGGCATATAGCGTCCGTTACAACTGACCCGTAACATGTGGCCCAACTACAACTAAATTGTGGCTGAATTATTGATACAGTGGCGTCGGCCGCTTTGCAAGTGGGGGCATGAAAGGCAGCCAACATGGGAATGGTCTGCTAATTTTATATGGGAGCCTCAGGGCACATTCCTCCCAGTGAAGACCAAACATATTGACATATGTGTGTAGGGGGAAAGACTGTATATAATATCAGCCTGATGCTGAAGGAGAAAAATGGACAATGTGACTCTCCATATAGTTTGGACCTTCAGTCTACATGTGTTGTGTTTTCCCATTTTCTGTAAATATGGCTATACAATCTAAGAATGTGAGAGCTGAGATGATGCATGTATGGACGGCTTGGCAGGTTGGAGTAAAAATGTATGCAATATCCTTTTCTCTTTGGCTCTCCTGCTTTTAAGATTGCTCCCCAGGAATCATTACAGCTAAACTGTCTGTTTCACATTCATTTGTCAGTGTAATATCAATACTGTATGGAGAAATGGCGAGATGAATTGTGATGTATGGGATCAAGTCGTTTAGAAGGGGTATACCGGGGTGTGGAGGTGGGGGCTGTTCGCTGCTAAGCCAAGGTTGTTGACCGTCAGTGAGCTGGCCGGCTAATTTCTCCAGAAGTGTCCAAAAGCCTTTGTGTCCTCAGTGCACTTTTATTTCCACCTCTCTCTTGGAATTGTGATGACCGTGCCTCGGGGCGACAGAGACACCTTGAGGAGTGCCCACCTTTAAATCCGCTGCTCCATGACTTCAACCATGACCCCTCGCTGGAGGGATCCCTCAGGCGAGATTTAAACGAGCTCCCCCAGGTCCGAGCGGCGGCTCCTCTATTCACAGTCACGTTTTTTTTTAAAAGACATGAATTGGTCCTCTGTGATGGTTGATTGTAAAAAATTATTTGAATTAAAAAGAGAAGATTTGGATAAATTGATATTAAAACTTACATATGTGGGTAAATGTGCCGTGACATGTACATGTGAACACTGCCAGAGAGAAGAAAAGGGCTGAGGAATGCTGAGGCCTCCTGCAAGCCCCTTTTTCTTTCTTTCTTTCTTTCTTTCTTTCTTTCTTTCTTATTCATAAAATAAAAGGGATCCCCAGTGCTCAAATTACAAAAACACCTTTACTGTATTTACATGTCACCGGATTCCAGAGGGTTTTCTTTTATTTTCATCATCTTTTTTCACATTTCACATTAAATACTATTCCTCACATTTTTTACAATTCTTCTCTCCCTCTCTCTCTTGCTATTATGGAGGACGAATGGCGAGAAAAGCATACAATATACAGGCTATTGATCCACGCCCATCACTGCAGAAAAAAAGTCAGTTCAGGGGGTGGTTGGGGGGGTGGACGGAGGGGGACTGGACACAGCGATCGATAACCTACTCTATCAGCCGTTTCCATGGCAACCGACCGAGCAAGGACAGAGGGCTGCCATGCATTTTGCACCTGTCTATTTCATATACCTATTGTGATAATGAAAGTGTCAGGGAAAATGAATGCAAAGGTGACGTGGGGCTCCGGCCCCAGCGTCAACTTCCACAATTAAAGAAATTACATAAAGGTTAATAGCTTGCTGGAAAAGAGAGGTGAAAAATGGGAGCAAGGGCCGGGGGGGATTCTGGGGGGATTTCAGTGACCTCCTCCTTTTCCCTGTTGTGGGTTGAAGGACGCTCGAAGGCAAACTAGGTTGCAGCAAGTCGGGTGCAAATCTGGGTGTCTGGTTCTGGGTTATTTTCAGAAAAACATGCACAGATGACAGTTAGAAATCGGCAGTTGTTTCCTGACAGTGGAGATGGGGCCTCTTTTGTGGTTGACCCCAATTTGGAGGTCGAGCAAGCATGATCAATGTACTGGCCATTAGCTCACCATGAGCAACTGTGGGCACAAGAGTGGAGAAATATAGCTGGGTACATACAGAAAAAGGGAGTGAGGAATGAAGGGAGGGAGCGGTGCTGCTGGTTCGAGGTGAACCTAAGCTTTCTTCAGATCAAAACCCAGCAGGCCGAGCCAGACAGACTGTCAGGAGAACTTGACACCCAGACAATCACTGAATCTCCGTCTGTCTGACTGTGGTGGGCATTGAACTTCCAACCCGCTTTGAACCAGAGGCTCATTGGCTCCAGAGCCTTGGCGCTAGAGCTGGGTCAGCCCTAAGTGAAGGGGATGGATATCATGATCTGAGGCCTGTGTTGATCATGTGCCGTATTGATCGCCAATCGAAACTACTGCTGAAAACGCAGGATTGAGAGAGAGCAAGAGACAGAGTGGGAGGGAAGGCAATCAGCTGTGGCTTCTCGCTTCGGTCACTGGTCCTGTATCAGGCTGCTGTGGTCGCCAACACTGCTGCAGAGGAGGAAATGGCGGTTTCAGAAAGTGTCGTACACCACGAGTGCCACGCATCCAGCTCGCATGCATATCTTTGAGGGTTCCCCCCCGTGTACTGGTGTATTCTTGTCTATTGTCATCGATGCAGCAGTCATGAATGTCAAATCACAAACCGCAATGGATTTACTTGAATGACAGCAGAGTGAAACTCGAGCACTAACGCAGCATGTCGGCGAGTGGCAAGCTGCACCACTGTGGACAACGCAGCGGTCGTCCTCGAGCACCAGAGGCACTCTGTGTTTTGTGAGCTGTGACAGTGAGCTATTGATGGGCACGTGGCTCTGCAGTGTTGTTCAGGGGCCACTGGCCACTGCACTGACCTTTGACACTCTATCCAAGCACCGGCCTTCATTGTTAGGGGAGAAGGAGGAAGAAAGAGGAGCAGGAGGAAGAGGGAGAAGGAGGGAGGGGGGGTGACCCTTGGGTTTGTTGTGTTTGGATTCTCCCTCCCCCATAGCCTCACCCCTCCCATCCCATCCCAACACCTCCACCCCACCACCTCCCCACCCCCTTACCCCCGCCCTCCCTCCCACACACACACACACACTCCACCTTATGCCGATCAATGACAGTTTCATGTGGCTTCTCTGGGCCTGCAGTGACGTGTGTCCTATTGATTTATCGACATTACTCCAGGCAAGCGAACCCAGAAGCCCCCTTTCTCAGTAGGCAGCCAGGCTCCAGCCCAGCAGAGGCGTACCTCCCCCTGTGCCGGGTGGGCCCATGCCAAGTCATCCAACTGTACCAGGCTCTCTGGAAGCAGCAGCAGCGCATTAGCTGCACACAACCGAACAGTATTTCGTGTGGATGCATGTCTGCGTATGTCACTGAGAATGCTTTTAAGCATCAACCACCCCCGCCTCTCTCTGCCCATCTAGTTTCTGTCTGTCCCCCTCTTCTCCACTGCACTCCATGGGACATGTAATGGGGACAATGAGTGAGACACCCTGGCACTCACAAACACATTTACTGTCGCCTCCGATTTCCAGAGGCGACTATTCCACTTTTATGGTTAAAAGGTTCTTTTCTTTCGTCCGTGTCAATGTCATGCCTCTGTGGCCATCGTTCATCCTCGTGGCTATTGCTCTCATCTGCCCCTCTTCCTATCTTTTACGGGGGTGGGGGTGCAAATCAGACAAGCCCATCCTTTTACACTCTGCTCCCACCCCCCCAGGCTCCCCTATGTCCAGTGAAAGGCCAGTGGATTCATGGAGGGGAGGGGTAGAGGGCAGCTGGACACTCCCTGTGGCCTGGCTAGCCACTGATGTGGGGGTCGTAGAGGAGGAGGGGGGGTTCCAAAACCATTAGGATAGGACTGCTGCGATGGCAGCTGGCTTCAGAAAAGGAAGAAGGAGGAGGGCGGTCCAGGGAGACTCAGAGATCAGTGACCTGGCCACAGTGTCCAGCTGGGGGGTCATTTCACGGCCCACCTCCGGCCACGTGCTGGATGACCATCTGGGGATCTGGCAAAACCCCGACAACAGAGGTAGCATCATCTTCTTAGTTGCGTGGAGAACAACAACAAAAGTCAAGAAATCTGTCAGCCTAATCTGGAGAGGGGAGAGGGCGGGGGGCACTGCAGCTGCCTGTTGTTGTTTGGCATCAAGTGTGGCGCGCATCTGCTGTTTAATGCAATCCAGTGCAGTGTTTGCACCTCACAAGTGATTTGATCTTGTTGATCAATGGCAGATATACTCAATGTCTCTCTTACATTGGGCTGGAGCTTGTTTACCCAAACCCGAAATACTTTATAGAGCACCATAAACTTTTCTAGAGCTTCAGATTTCTTGTCTGACCAATAGTCGAACTCCAACAATCGTCAATTTACAATGATTTAAAACAGAAAACCAGCAAACAACCAGAGCGTGTTTAGCATTATTTGCTTCATAAATGAAAATAGGTTAATCATGTAATTGTTGCCACACTACATCTGAGCAAGCTGCCTTGTATGGCTCTAGATTAGATTAGATGATACTTTATTTATCCCACAATGAGGAAATTCTTTTGTTACAGCAGCAAGGTGTAATATACACTATAGAAGTACAGAAAAAAGAATAAAGATAGTAAAGGCAAAAAACAGACCAAAGAATCCTTCTAGAAACTAATAAACAACAATAGAAAAACGGACAGACAGCTGACAGCGTACAGATGTGCAAGAATGAGTACTAAAGGTGGAAGTAGCAAGATATAAATAATATTGATAATATGAGATGACTGTAGTTTAAAATATCTGTTGGACTGCACCAAAGGTTAAAGGTGTTTTTCAAATTTCTCCTCTAAAGTGCAGAAGAGCACACGGGGTCACTCAGCAACCCAGATGGACCGCCAGATTCCCCCTTTTTTTAGCTGAGCTGTTCAGTTTGATGGCTCTGATCGGAGAACAGATTAGCACTGGTTTGTTGTCGGTTCTAACCTCACCCTCCTCCTCCTCCTTTTCCTCCTCCCCTCCTTTCTTCTTCCTCCACCTCCTTTCATCCCCCATCCTTTCATCATCCTCTTCTTCTTCCCCGAGCCTTCTGTCTTAAACTGTTTAAGGTGATCGAATTTTGCCCATCCTCCCAACGTGGTCGGAGGGGATCAAGGGTTGCTGACCCCAGCCTGATTGTAAAGGTTGCAGAGGGGAACCTCCATAATAAATAGAGGTCCTGCTAAACAGATTTGACCTTCTAGATGTTTCTATGAGCTTAGAAAAATCTCAGTTTTTATTTTTGGGGTTTCTGTAATCCCTTTAACATTTATCATTGTTCTGCTAATGAAAGTGATCTTTGCGTTCATGTCTGATAGGTTTCTAATTAGATTCACATAGACCCATGTGGAAATTATCCAAAGGATGAGCCAAGGGAGGATTGGAGTGGTGGAGTTATTGCTCTCAGAAACACCAGAGTGCCTCAATGTGCTGAAAGAAATTCATAAATGTGGTGGAGGGGTGGGGTGGGCTGCAATTGTGCACCGGTGTAATCTTTGGTCAGCACTTCTTCATGGCCGATACTGCGATAGGAAAGAAATCCTCTCTGAAATTTGATTAATTGCTGTCTCTCCGCCTCTCAATCCAAACATTGGTGGAAATGGAGGCCGGTTGACAGGACAGATACATCAGCCTCGAGAGCTGCAAGCCCCTGGCAAGCAGAGGCATTTCTTATCCTGTAACAGGATATCCACATACAGTGAGGTGTGGAAAAGTGAGAACTGCATCGTCTTCATTTGGCCATAACAAGGGAGAGAGGGAGGAGGAGGAGTGTAAGGAGGGGAAGGCGAGGGAGAGGGGGAGAGTCAGCCAGCCAGCCAGGCAGGCAGCTCACTAGGTTGGGCCGAGGCGTATCGATTGATTTCCCAATAGCCTCTGGTCCATGAGCGGCGAACCCTGGCCCTGGTTGCTAGGTGACCACACCATCCAAGATGGAGAGTGGGGTGATGAAGGGTGACAGCAGCTCTGAGGGTCAGTGGGGCCACTGGTCATTCTGCAGCTCCTTTGGGACGCTTCGGACATGCAGATAATGCAATGAAACTGGACCTCGGCTCGCAGCGTGGTGGTGGGGGAGACAAGCAGAGCTGGAATATAAAAAGACAATATCACAGAGAGGAGCGTTGTCCACCATCTTTGTTCTACTCGGCTGTGATCAATGCCGAGCCTGTGAATCGCGTTGTAGCCGTATGCATGTTTATGACATTCATAACGGCAAAATAAAATTGGAAAGCAGCTGTCGTGTCAGTTTTATGGAGATAATGTTTGGTCGCAGAGTTAAAAAAAAAAAAAAAAAAGATTCCTTGAGAAATATTTATAACACCGGTGTGATTCAAAGGGGCCGTTGACCATATATGAAAATATTGATTTGACAAACAAAAGGGCTATTCAAATAGTCATCGGCCAAAACGTATTGCCTAAATTTGAAGATGAAGGATGTCGTCTTTTCACGGTGACGGTCCTCGTCGCAGTCCAAAGCAATCTACTCAAATGTGCAATTTACTAAATCGTAAAAAAGAAGCTGAGGAATTTATTGAGATAGTTCTGTCAAAATAAACACGCAGCACTGAGATGTTAGGGTCAATAGAAAGGTGTGAAATTATTCATTCTCGGTGAATAAAATTAAATGTTTGAAAGAAACTGTCTCATTCCTAATAATGAGATATCTACAGATTTACAAAAGTGGGTTACAAACTGATTACAGGCGTACCAGCAGAACATTTTACTGCTTTTTTTTTTTTATTAAAGTATGACTCATGACAAGACCTCCCCTCATAAAAGAAATTATATTTTTACATATACAGTCTCCCGTTTTAAATGAGCCTTCGATCTGAAAGCAGAATAAACACTCGGTGAACGCGGGCTCCTCACAAACCATCTGTGATCCGAACAGTACAAAAGAAAAATACTGTAAACATGAACTGGCCATAATCTATATCACATATTCCACAATGATACATGATACTGTGGCGCTTTTCTACATATCGATTGTTCCACTGTGCGAGTGAAAAATGATACGGAGGGCAAAAGAGAAGAAGAAGCAGAAGGAGGAGGTGGAGGAGGAGGAGGAGGAGGAGAAAAAGAAGAAGAAGAAGAGGGGAGGAGGGGGGTGGATATAAACTGGGAGACAAATGTAAAAGGATCTACATCACACTGTAAGCTCTGCACTGAGAGAAGTTACCAGAAGGCAAAAAAGCAGCACAGAAGGGGGTGGGAGGTTTTGTGTGTGTGTGTGTGTGTGTGTGTGTGTGTGTGTGTGTTGGGTTGAGGGTCACGGGGAGAAACCCATCCAGTCGGCCCTGAAAGGCCACCTTGCATTCTGGCTGTTGCCTGTGTTCTTCCTGTATGAAGGATTTCCCTTCATCCTGTGCCATGCCTCTCATGTCCTCCTCAGAAGGAGCCTGAGCGTTTTCATGTCTGTTGGAGTTCCATATCCCGAGGAGGGAGGACTTATGTGTCTGTGTGCGCTTGTGTATTTTCCTCCATCCTATCTATTAATAATATTGGGGAGAGAGAGAGAGTGAATGTTTGCTTTGGTACAAGGCAAGATGTTTCTCTGTTTGCAGCCCTAAGCTGTGAGTATTCAGCTCTTAAATATTCCCTTCCCTTGTGACTCCCAAACTATCTCTTGCCCTAAAGGGCTGCATGGACCTCCCTGGCCAAAATATCCACATACCTTTAACAGTAACTGGCAACCGAAATGTTCAAATGGGAGGATTTAGGGGCCTGGATGGCTGGAGGAAGAGCGAAAGAGGAGAAAAGGGGGGAAAAGTACGAGGCAGAATGTTGTCCCAAACATTTGTGAAATGTCATTTTATTTTGCGCAAAGAAAATGAACTTTGGCCCTCGAGACTCAACCATCAAAATAACCAGAAACCTTGACAGGTTGGCTTGGTTATAAATGTTAAATCTTCTGCCAAAAAGGCGTCTTGTCATTTTTGATTCTGGTCTCAGCTTTGAGAGGAAAATCAGTTTTGACAGTCTGATCCAGTTTCCTTCAGCTGTGGACAAGTCTTTCCTCTCGCTCCACGATTTGGAGAAAGTTATCCAACCCTTCGCTTCTTATCGCCAAGAGTACTGCACGCAGTTATATGTTGTTCCTTATGTCGGTATTAGTCATTATTCCTCGTCACGGCTGCAACTTGCTCAATATGCTGCTGCTCGATTTGTGCGGCCGCATTATCGCCATGCTGGAACCTCCTCAGTGCAGAATAGAATTGATTTTTAAAATCTTACTGTTTGTTTTATGGGAATTCAATGATTCTTCTTACATCTCTGATCTTTGAAATTCCTCAAATGTCTTTTAGGGCTCGTCTTCAGATCTAAAACCGTTGGATGTTCCATGTTCAGGAGACTGAATGAACTAAAAAGTCCTGAAGACTCGATGAAACAAGACGAACAAAATTCATCCCGTCATTGCTTTCAACCTTCAAATGATGCACAAAGCCTCACACTTTTTTTTTACCCATCCCCTTAACACAGACGGCTTTGCCGCATCATGCTTACCTCCACCTTTGCTTCTGCGTCTTTGCATAGCCACGAGGTGTCTTCATCTGGAAGACCTGGGTTGTTTTTTTAGGCATTTCAACAAGCGATCAGCGCTGTGGTTTCAGTCTTGTGGGCAGTCTAGCTTGCAGAGGGAATCGTGCCTTCGCTGTCCCCTGAACTGTGGAACAACCTCAGTTAGAAGTCCTGCCTCAGAGGCCATTTTCACTCCTCTATATTTGGACCTGCGTCACTGTTTGCACGCCACGATGCGTGCTGCTTATACTGACACAGCAGATTTTTAAACGCTGCCTTGAAAATTGTTGATTTTACATCATTCTGGTCAACTTCGGCTGTGTTTTTAAAATGTGCTTTCTAAATAAAGACTTGAGTAAATTACCGCCGAGGCCCCCTGCACCCAAGACAATCCTCCAGCTGTGTGTTTGTGTGTGAGGGTGTCAGCCTGTGTGTGTGTTTAGCATCGGAGAGCGAGGGGGAGGTGGATGGAGATGGTATCAATCGCCAAGCCAGGCCATTGAATGTATTGATTAGTTACCTTTCTTATTAACATGCTGATTAAAGAGAGAAGGGAGAGAGAGAGAGAGGGAGAGGGAGTGAAAGAGAGGCGGACGAGGCTGCACACACACACACACTCCTCGCCTCGCCTCGGACGGACGGAGAGGAAGCAGCAGCCGCGGCCGAGAATCAGGGAAAAGGATGCAGAGTGGATTTAACAGCCGAGCCGAGGAAGGAAAATCAGGGAATAATTGGGAAGAGGAGGAGAGAGGGATGCAAGATGCAAGAGGAGGAGGAGGATGAGGAAGAGGAGGAGGAGGAGTGGGGTGGTGGAGGGGTGGCGGATGCAAAGAGGAGGTGGGGGGGGCCGACCTGACTGGAAAACCAAGGAAGGAAAAAGAGAGAAACCCTGCTTTGCCTTTGATCCCCCACCGAGTTACACTGGCTGACTGGCTGGAGAGACTGACACACACTTTTCGGCTGTGAGACACACACACACACACCTGCTTCCTTACTTAAACACACACACACACACGCTGTGAGGCTGACAGGCCGAGGCAAAAAAAGCATGCATTATCATGGCAGAAAATAGCTCAGTGTTTGTGTGCGCGTGATCAATATGTAGGCTGTTTTAAACTGTATTTTTAACAGCAAGTGACCATGTTAAGCAGCGTGCGGTGAGGGATTTCTCAAGATGCACGCCAAGGTTTTCCGAGAAAGGCGTTTTTTCTTTTTTATTCTGAGAGGGACCGGAAGGTGCAGAAGGGGCAGGATGGAGGGAGGGATGGATGGATGGATGCAGGCGAGGGAGGAGGAGGGAAGAGAAGACGCAGGGAGATGCAGACTTGTTTATTTGTATGTTTGTGTCGAAGCGTTTTGAGTGGGTGTGTCTGCACGTTTGTCTGTGTGTGTGTGTGTTTTTTTTTTGCATGGAAGAGGAAGAGGAGGAGGAGGAGGAGGGGGAGGAGGGATGATAGAGGGTTTCACCAGGCAGACCAGAAACTAAACACCTGAGGAAGTATAGTTTGATGCAGCTCGTGCAGTTTGCTGTGCAGTCCGGTGGCAGCTCCGGTGACTCGTGCTGTGTTTAACATGGTTCTGAAGGTGGCTGGAGCCTGCAGTGTCGACTCCACAGGCCTGTGTGCATGCTCGCGTGTTGTGCAGGCCTCGTCTTGGTCATGTTTATAAGTATGACGTGTGTTTTAATGTGAAAATCGGCTGCTCGCGTTTTAAATTGGAAAACAACAAAAATGTTGAAGCTTTTCGAGGACAAAAGCTGCTTTTTTTCTTTAAGTTATTTGCTTATTTACACTTTTTAAAATTAAAATGAGTAATCTTTAAAACTGACTTTGCCCAGATCAAATGTTTATATAAGAATCAATCAGAGACTCAGTTATGCTAATTATAGTCATGGTTATGATCTTTTAACCCTCAAATCCCTGAGAACAATAAAACAGATCATTCAATCATTAAACAGTTTAAATCCCAGGAGTTCATCATTAATCAGAGTGTTGGAAATGATGTCATAGATCTAATTAAATGCAAAATAACATAAAAACGTCCTCAATATGAGCCGAGGGAAATAAAAATCAGACTCCCTGCTGCTTCAGCTGCCTGTGAACTTCACATCTGGATGTTCACATTAAAATCCACCTGTGCAAAAAATAAAACTTCCCCCTGCAGCCCAAACATGTGCAGCAGAAGCTGAATTATTACTTCTCCTGCTGTATGACTAATGATGCAGACAACTAATTGTTTAACTTTAAAAAACAAACTTCTAATGAGCTCTAACTCTGAGAGAGACAGAGAGAAGAAATAAAACTCAACATAAGTTGGAACTTATCGACCTTTGTGCCCCTCCAGCTCTTTTTTTTTTTTTTTTTTTTGCATAAATTAAACACTTTTCCTTCCCCGCGCGCTCGGGCCACCACATAATTTCATTTACATAAAGAATGCGGGGCCAATTACAGACAGGAGATATTTACATTTTATATGAAAAATAGTTGTAGGGCAAATAAGGAGGCTGTTTAAAAATGCACAGATCGATACTGGGCTGGCGCATGCTCATGTTTGGATGCGCGTTCGCGCACACACACACACCCACACACACACACAAAGTCTAAATGAACTTAATAAGAATACAAGTTTTTATTTTTATTACAGCAGAAATAAAAATCCCTGCAGCGTTTTAATTTATTCCAGAAAAGCACCAAACAAAACAAAATATTCTGAAATGTTTCCCCTCATGTCATGTTCGATTCTTGCAGGTGAAATCAGGTTTTTTGCACACACACACACCTTTCTCTCTCTCACACACACACACACACACCTTCAGTGCATTGCTGCTGCTGTGGCGCATTATTGGCTCATCTGCACAGGAGGAGGTGGAATCCAGTGAATTAGTCGTGGAGTGAATTTGCATTCATCCAGATATGATCGATAACTACATTATTCACGCTGCACAAGTCGGTGGAGTCCCACATCACGGCGCGCGTACACGATCATTACTGCGAGCCAAACCTGCAAATAATGGACGAGCAGAATGTGATTATCCTTCACTCAGCGGAGCTCAAAGTTTACGGCAGCAGATGCACTGGATGCAAGCTGAATTATTTGATTTTAAATCTCATAAATTCAGAAGAATAAGTTGCCGTGTGTGGATTTATCATTTATTTTGCTTTAATATAAAGTGTGAAGTCAGAATAATCCCGTTAAAGAGCTGCTGTCAGGAAACAGTGTGTCCTGCGAGAAATCTGTGTATGTTTGCAGCAGGCCACGCGCTGTTCATGCAGATAGTGCAGGCCTGCATGGACACACACACACACACACGCACAAATCTGGAGTTCATGAAAAAGATACATTTGGTGTTAATCACTTTATTTTTTATGTTGCACAGCAGGTCAGACCCAGAAAAACATTTTTAAGCTCAGAATTATGAATATTTGTGTCACACACACTCTGCTGCGGGTTCACGTGCGCGTCACCTTTTTGTTTCCCATCAATGCTGATTTCTCTCATTATTGTTATTATTAATTTACTTCATTTTTTTATTCAGCCCTCCTCTCTCAGATGTAATCCGGTCAAATTAATTCAGCTATCGATTATTCACATTGTGATCTGTGTAACGCCCAGCTCTCGTGGTAATAATTGATTTTATCGATTGGTTAGAGGTGGGAGAGAAATTAAAAAAAAAGATAGTTGACGTGAAGAGAAAAACAGAAACACGTCGTCACATAATGTGAGAGTATTTATCTGTTTAAAAGTCAATAAGCTGCTCACATTCCTGATCAAATATATTTATTCATACGGTTTATTTGATAAACACAGATTTAGATTTTATTTCGTTTATTTCCAGATGTTTGTATTTGTGTCTTCAGTAAAACATTCAAAGAACAGATTATATTATTATTATTTACAAATCCATGGTAGCACTGCATCTTTCTATTAATAAATGTGATGATGTTATTATTATTATTATTATTATTATTATTATTATTATTATTATTATTATTAGAGCCACAAAATGTGGATTTAAATAGAAAATATCTGTCAGTAAAAATCATACTCAGCGATGAGGTGCAGATGTTCCGGATGTTTGTGGAGTTTAATTTGACGTCTGCAGCTGCACAAATAAAGTTTTATTTAAACTCTTCCAGAGCTGCCACGAGCCGGAAAGTGTCAAACTTTATTGAATATAATATGAAATATGAAATAAATAAATCAACTTTAGAGACGCTGAGAGCAACAGGAGTTCATCTGGACTTTGCTGGATAAAGTTTATTCTGAAGAGACGAAAAAAGGTGACTTCTAAATTATTTTATTATTTCTGAAGAGCAAAACATATAGTTATTAGTATATTTATATTTAAAAATAGGAATCAGCTGATTTAGTGTCTGAATAAATTCAGTATAAGAGAAGACGTGTGTGTGTGTGTTAACTGTAATATTCTGCATCACACACACACACACCTCACATGTTGACTAACTGACCACAGATCAGATCATTTGTGTCATACACACACACACACACACACACACGGTGTGATGGAGGCTACAACAGGTGACGTGGTGACATAAACAAACAAACAAAGATGAAAATTAATTGTTGTTTTTTTTGTGTGTGTGTGTAAATTCTGTCAGATCACGTGTGTGTGTTGTGTGTGATAATAAATAATGTGAGAAATGAAACGTGTGTTTTGTCTTTATTGTGTACACACAGTGTGCACGTGCGTGTAATACTGTACTGCACACACACACACACACACACACACACACTGCGAACATGCATGATATTAGTTTCATGTCATGTTGACTAATGTGTGTGTGTGTGTAAGGCATAAAGTATCCAGATTACATGAGTCAGAATTAAAACTCTGCATCATCATCTCAACATGATAGTTCTTTTTAATTTCTAAAACAAATAACTGATTTATTTCATCGTAAATTCTTCTTCTTCTTCTCTCTGCGTAATAAAAACTCGTCATTTAGGTTTTTTTTTTTTCCTTCTGCTGCTGTAAACATGAAGTCAATATCTCATTCAAAAAACTGCAACCCGGCCCGCGCGCTCTCATCTATTATCATTTCCCAACAAGTGATCACGTTTTGCTCGTTGATTAAACAGCAGATTTGGGAGGCGTAAAGAGCCTTTAAAGAACCGGATGAATGATGTGTGTGTGTGTCCTGGTGCTTGCAGGCCTCCCAGCAGCACACCCAGGCTGCAGCAGACAGCACACACTCCTGCTTATTCATCATTTGAATATTATTTTTATTTTAAAATAAAGTCTGAATCTGAATCCTGAGCTGTCACCATTCCTTCACTCTTCACCTCAGGATCCAACCTGCTCCCTCTGCTCCTCATCCTGGCGCGCGAGCGGTCATCTTAAGGTCACTCCAGCGTCCACCTCTGACCTTTAACCTCTTCGCCATCGGCTGCTTGTAATATCATCGATGCAGGATTTGATGCACGTCCCTCAGGATGAGCGCGCATCAGCTTAAATGGTTAATATCTAAAAACACACACACACTCACACACACACTCGGTGCTGGCTTTAGATTAAAAGCTTATTGTACAGGCTCCGCACTGAAAGTGACTTTGGATGGAGAGCTGCGGCGTAAATGGCTCCGAATGTGCGTATTCCTCGGTATATTTATGGGCTGCATTGGTTAATGGAGGCTCGTCCTGTTGCTCTCACTGTACGGCCCTCTGAGAGCATCAGCTAAATGGCTGAATGTAAATGTTTTGGCTGTAATGTTGCTGATCCTGCTGCTGCTGCTGTGACTCCGGATGGCTAAATGCTTAAAATGGAAATTGGCCTCCAACATTTGGAGCTTATTGCGCAGTTAAATTCATCAGATAAACTGGAGAGGAGGAGGAGGAGGGAGGGAGATATATGTCTTATCATTACGCAGGAATGGATGCTTCTTTTTCTGCTATTAAATTAGAAGTCGCTCTGTGTGGCTGAGCGCCATGTTGACAAACCCGAACACCCCCTCCGGGTGTCAGTTTCCCCTCAAGGCCCGCACTGTAGAAAGTTGGGTGGAGGAGGAGGAGGGGGTGCTTACAGCTCGAGTGTCAGCCCTTTGCTTCTCGGATTTTCCAGCCACAGAAGGTGAACTTTCACCCCGACCTCCAAAAAAAGGACCTTTTATTTTCGCTCTACAGCCGTTGACCATTTTTTTTTACCTCCAGCTACTCGCCATCCACACAGCGCATCCCTCTCCTCTCCGTGCTGGCTGGCGCGCGGGTGCGGATCGATAGGGCAGCATCTGCTCCGGGAAGCCGGCGGTCCCACACCGCCGCGTACCGCTCCGCTGTTTTCCAAACGCCAGAACTGCTCATCTCTGAAAATTAAACTGACAGACAGATATGATTAGTATGCGCGCTCTGCCTCTCTCTCTCTCTCTCTCTGCTGTCTGTCTGTGCAGAATCACCACGCCAGATGTATGTTTCTGCATCTTATAGCCACAGATGCACTTAAATGGTCACCAATCTCTCATGCACACACACATTAAAAAGGGGACGCGCATCACGCGCTCCAGTTTACACCAAATTGCAATCAGTGGACACTTGTGCACGTGTACACGCGCTGACACGCGGGCTGCACGCATGCATGAGGCCTGCTCGGTGCTGCAGCAGAAGCTGAAGCAGCAGCAGCAGGTCGAGGGTCTCCTAGAAGAAGAAGGAGAGAAAAAAGAGAGAGGGGGTCGCATTGATCTTGTTGAGGGACTTTCCAGCCTGAAGTGTCGTCGGCTGTCGAGCTGAGTGCTGATTAAGAGCTGGACTAAACAGGAGCGTCACTTGACAGCGTTTATTCTCGAGAAAAGGTTGAAGAGTCAGGGCGTGAATGCAAAGAATAATTCTGGATGTTTTGGTGCTGAAATAAATTCAAATAAATGCAGGGTGGTGGTGTGGAGATGGCGCACAGCCGTGCGTAAAAGGATAGATTTTTTTTCCTGGAGTCAATAAGTCAGAGAGGTGATTTACATAATTGCATATTCAGCCTTAATTCGTTTTTTAAAAATAATCTCACGGCCTCTAATCCAGCCCTGAACGCCGAAATAAAACTTTCTAATAAAAATAAAATCGTAATAATAGAAGGAGGTGTTTGGGTTTCATCCAGCGATATTCCATCTCCATGTTCCACATCATTTTTCACAGTGACACCAGCAGCAGCAGCAGCAGCAGCAGCAGCAGCATCACTTCAGGAGTCACAGACAGGAGCTGCAGCCTGTGATCAGAAACAATGAACAAGCCGAGCGCAGCAGAACGAGATGAGCGCGCCGTGCGCACATAATTCATAAGTTGTGCATGCATGCAATCAGCTGAAGGAGGCTTAACCTGTGGGGTTATGAGAAAGGGAGCATCTCCACCTCCACACCTCCTCCTCCTCCTCCTCCACCCCCGCCCCTTCAACCCCCCCTCCCCTCCCTCCCAGCCCCCCCTCCGCCCCCAGCCCCGGAGAGAAAGGGTTAATTGGAGTAGGAATTTCATCGCACATCTGTCAGATTTTTAAGGCCGTGACGCACTGAAAGCAGAGAGTCAATGTGAGCAAAAAGGGGAGGAGGAGGAGGAGGAGAAGGAGAAAGAGTTGGTGGTGAGATCGATGAAGTGGCAGGCAGAGGGAGGAGGAAAATCTCACGAGATAATGAAAGAAAAAGAGGAGAGCTGCTGCTGCTGCTAGTGGAAGAAAAAAAAGAAGAGAGAGAAAAGAAACGAGGCTAGAGCCTGAGATTTTTTGGAGTGGAGAAAACAAAGACAAGCGGAGAGAGCGCGCACAGGCACGGAGAGAGAGACAGGGAGAGATTTCTGCTCCGTAAACCTGCAGATGCTTTTTTTTGGTTTTGGTGAATGTAGCACCCCGGGGCGCAGCGGACCAATTGTGTGAATCTGCAGAGAAGCTGCTCGGCGACACAATCGGAGACGATGCACAGCACGGACACCAGCCGCGGACGCGCTCTGAGAAGTGGATCATAAAAAGGTAGGATTCATTTTCCAGCTCTTTCAGAATCCATGTTTTTTTTTCCCGTGTCTGCGGGTCGCCATCGTGTTTGATAGTTTAGTTAACGGATTCATTAAATGTGACGCAAATATGCAAAGAGCTTCGCTGTGCGCGCGACTTCTGCATCCATAAGTTTGCACGAGACGGAAAAACATTTTTGTGTGTGTAAAGATGAGGTGGATGAAGTGTTTAAACACACATCGGCGGTTTGTGGTGAGCTCCACGGTGTGTGTGTGTGTGCGTTTATTATTGTGATTTTCAGCATGCTCGGTGTGTTTTAGTGTCGGCCTGTCTTTTCCTGTTTAGTTTTTTCCTTTGGCTCCTCTGTGCACATGGAAGTTTAAATAACAGCGCCCGTCTTGTCTCACGCAGGCACAAAGCGAAGCTTCAGCCGGGGAACACAGCTGAGCACCAAAGACACAGACAGACAGAGCGCACAGCGTTGATGCACAAGTGAGAAGAAGAAGAAGAGGAAAATCGCAGTTAAAGCTCCTGATGCTCTTGCAAACTGGTTTTCTGGGAGTTTGAGGGAGTTTGAAGACAGTACTTAACGTTATCAGATAATTAATTAGACACCCCATAAGCCCGGAAATCAATTAATTCACAAATCAATAAATCCATAGTCTGGTGTAACGAGAGAGCTTCCAGACTGTTAGCCCTGCTGTTCAGCAACAATAACAAGAAGAAGAGCAACAACAACACACACACGGGGTGAGAAATTTATTTGCTGAAGCTGAAGATGGATGGGAGTCTAGGGGAGATGTCCCTCCACAGCCACTCTGAGCTGGCTCACACCCAGGACGGCAGAGCCATGCTGCACTCGCGGGACCTTTCAGCTGCTTTCCCCAGGCCTTCCCTCGGGGGACCCTCCATGTCCCTGGAGCCGGAGCCCCGTCCACCGGGCTTCGACCACTCCATGTCCGCGCTGGGCTACAGCGGAGACTCCCCGTCCAGCTCCGGCAGCACCTACACCACCTTGACCCCCCTGCAGCCCTTTGACGACAAGTTCCACCACCACCATCACCACCACCCCTGCCTCCCCGTCAGCAACGTCATCGGCAGCTTCACCCTCATGCGTGAGGACCGGGCGCACCTCAGTACCAACTTCTACAACCCCTATGGCAAGGACTTGGCCATGTCCCAAAGTCTGTCGCCCCCCTCCTCGGGTTCAGGCCTGGGCTCATCCATGCACGGCTATGGCAGCTTGGGCAACAGCCCAAATAGCAACGGCGGCCAGATGCTCCACGGCGGCTACGACGTCCACGGGGGGAGCCTCTTCTGCCGGACATCGGATTTCGGCCGTGAGATGTCGCCACCAGGCCTAGGAGGAGGCGACGTGTCAGTGGGGCATCAGCTGAACAAAATGGATGCTCACCAGCATGCCCCCAGCCACCATCCTCACATCTACAGCCAGCACTACCAGCCCCACCATCACCCAAGCCAGCAGGCCTCCAAGATGGGTGAGCACCTTCACTCCTCATCCTCCTCTTCCTCGTCCTCGCCCGGCGAGGGCATGCTGCCGGGCAGCGGAGGAGGCGGCGGGGAGGAGATCAACACCAGGGATGTGGCCCAGAGGATCATCACCGAGCTGAAGAGGTACAGCATCCCCCAGGCCATCTTTGCCGAGAGGGTTCTGTGTAGGTCACAGGGCACACTGTCTGACCTCCTGAGGAACCCCAAGCCCTGGGGCAAGCTCAAGTCTGGCCGCGAGACCTTTAAGAGGATGTCCCGCTGGCTCCAGGAACCCGAGTTTCAAAGAATGGCCTCGCTTCGGCTGGAGGGTAAGATCTGGCTTTGCTCTCTATCTGCTCGCACACACACACACACACACGTACACACTCACTCATACAGAAACCACAACAACAAACAGACACACTCTCTCCCCTTGTTTTCCCCAAACACCTTCCTTCTCCATGTCTTCCAAAAAAATCCTCCTCTCCAAGCAATCAGTATGCAGCTCAGGTTGAGACATGAGGAAAAGCAAAAGCATCATACTGATGTTTCCCTTCTTCACACACTGTGAATGTACTCCTGGTTTGTCTATTGTCTCAACAGCCTGGATAATAAGAACTTAGCAGCACATTGAGGACAGTTTGAGCAAGAAAGGGCCATATGTGCCATTCCTTTGTTTACTTTGCTCCCAAACAGCTCCTATTGATTTGTACAGTAGCTACAATAAAAAAGAGCCACAGACATTTGCCCTCCTCTTAAATGAACCGTGAAGATCAGCGTGAGCATCGGTTGGCGATTTAATCGCTTTTGAGCCCACAAAATAATTTGTGCAGATATGCCACTCCAGAGCGATTGATTAATCCGAGCAGTGATTTATATCTGCTCAGCGCGCGGCCGAAGTTGAGTTGGCAAGGTAGCTGATGCAAATGAGACTTGAGCTTTCGCCAGACGCCTTTTATCAACGTCGTCACCGAGGCAATTACTGGTGAGGCTAAATACAAATGTTGCTGTGCTGGAGGAGAAGGCAACACCTCGCAGACGGTTTGTGAGATTCTTCACATGTGGCAGAGAAAGAGAAAAACAACAAGAGGTTATTGCTCAACTGGAGGGAACGTGGAATCCTCGGTGCTGAATCAGTTTGAATTAATTGAATCTGCTTTGTAATCAATTAGCAAAATTCTCTCTCTGTAGCTTGTTCCTGCAGTTTTATGATTTATAGAATTGTAATTTTTATGGTTTTTGGATTGTTGCTGAGACAAAACAAACAATTTGAAGATTTTTAAAAATATTTTTTAAACTCAAATTAATTTGTCGTCGAAGGCCTGCTACATTTATTTCATTTTATTTTGAAAGGCACATTGTAATCTGCTGCTTGACATTTAATATTCTTCGGGGAATGTGGATTGAAGACGCGACAGCAGCACGCTGTACAGTGCCGTGTTACAGTGTTGTCCCTCCGTGGGGACCGAGGGGCCCATCTGATACACGGTGCACAGAAAGAGATCCAAGTGAACACAGTAATATGAGATGAGCACGGACGAGTGTGTGTGTGTGTGTGTGTGTCTGCGAGTGGTCTCGCTCACTGCGGGGGTCTGCGAGCAGTACGTGTGTGCTGAGCCTGCCCGGTTGATCACTGCTTTTTTGCTCTCTGTCAGCACCTCGACTGATTAAGCCCAACAACACAATAGGGTTCATAGGTAATGATTGTGCACTCTTGCAATCCCTTCACAATTATTGATCTTTGATTGTTTGGCTCTGAGAGCACATGTGTACATCCTCCATTCAGCAAAACGTTACAGCAATCACGCCCCGAAAACCTCTTCATCTGAAGATTAGTTATCTGGAGGGCGTTTGTTCTGTAATTTGACAGAAGACGTCGTCCTGCCCTGCTTTTGTATGCAAATGGCCTCCTTCCTGTCACAAAGCTAATCTTCCTCCTGATAAAAACACTGAGCAGATTTGTAATCATCAATCATCCTTCCTGTTATTCGCAGCATCCTCGTTTCTTCATCTTTACAAACAAACAAACATTATTTTAACGAGTCGGTCCTCCCGAGTCAGAACAGGCCGATCAATCAGGCTCATAAAAAATTGAAGTCCCTACACAGAGAAGTGTGCTAATGTTTGACAATGCTCCTCTCTCTCTCGCTCTCTGCTCCCACACACTCTGAAATTGCATATTTAGTTCTTGGCAAAGCCACAATTTGGACAGCTCGGCACTTTTCTACATAACCTACTTTCCGAAGGGGGTTGTTGTGTGTGTGTTTTTTCCCCCTCCTGGCCAAACCCCCCTTTTGTTTAATTACAAGCCTCTATTGATTTCCATGGGAAAGAGCAGCACGCCTTGCCCACACACACCTCGGCCCGCATCGGCCTGAATCGAGACTGGAATTAGAATGCGCGGTGCCCGTGTGCTGTGCTCCCCCCACCCATCACACAAGTCTGAAGATAGCTCGAGTGCTCTCTTCTGCTTCACGCCTCAAGTTTTAAGGTGATCCTCCTTAATGCAGCACTCGCCTAAATACATAGAAGGCCTCCCTTCAGTGTCAGCCAACAGCGCCGTGTTATTTCCATAACCGCGTGTCTCTTGTATGTGTGGAGGTGCTGCAGAGCTCTCTGCGAGTATGGATGCTCGGTAATTATGGAGTGTGGTTGCTGCCATTTTGTCTCTTCAAATAATTGTCTTTCTGCTGAGACGTTTTGCTAAACACGGAGGAGGTGATCCCTGGGATTTATCCGCAGTATCTTGTGTTTTTTTTATTTATTTTTCTGTGTGTGTGTGTGTGTGTGTGTGTGTATACTCTATGGATTACTGCGCTGTATATGAGATGCATCTCTAGCCCAACCTCGGGCTGTGGAGGAGGCAATCAGGATTTAGTCAGAGAAGAAGAAGAAGAAGAAGGCAGGATAAAGACCACACAGCCGTGCTCCGACACTTAAAGTCGAGGAGTGGCGAGGAGGTGGAGGTGGTGGTGGTGGGGGATCAGAGACTATAACTTTAAAGATGATGGCCGAAGCCCTTGACTAAAGGTCTAAATGAATAAGAAAGGTCAATGCGGTTTACGTGTCGGCTCCAGCGCCTGCACCACCCCCACGGTAATGAAAGCCACAAAGCCTCGTCCACCTCTCGCTGCCGCGTACAGTTCGCATTCTACTTGCGCGGCTCAAAGGTCAAAGACGATTTCCATTTGCATATTAGGGAAATTGTGTGGAGCAGGCTGACGTGGCCTTAGCTGTGCAGCACCTTAAACCAACGGGGTTGTTGTTTTGTGTTTTTTTTTTTTTTTTTTTTATCTGCCTCTTGCAGCTACCCCCACTCCGGCGCTGAAGGGGTTAACCAGCCTCTGTGGGTCGAGGAGTCTGAGCTGCACAGATTTAATCAATAATTTCTATCAGCCCCTGGCCCAAGAAATCAGCAGGGGGTGGGCTGGGGGGGGTGGAGGGTGGGGGGCTGGAGGGTGGAGGGAGGGGTGTTCTGGCTGGGAGGGAGGGTGGAGGGGGGGTGTAGGTTGAGACGCCGGGGGGTAGGGAAAGGGCTTTCGATCACGTTTCAGCAACACGAGACAGGGGCATACATCATGATTAGGGGCTGTTCCCACGATCATAAGAAGCCTATAGGGGAATATTTATGTCTGTAGGAGTAGCCCCGGCGTCGGGGATTTATAGCATGGTAATTGTGAGCCTTTTACACATGATTACAGCATAAGGAAGCATTTACTTAATGGTCGGCGTTATGATCGTCGGTAAAGGGAGAGATGGCTGAGGATGGGGTGGAGGCGAGACGGAGGAGGAGGAGGAGAGCGGCAGGACACCCTGACTCCTCCAACAAGCCATAAATCCAACGCTACAAGCAAGCTAGCCCGCACTATCATGTCATTCCTTTCATTACTACATGAGCTGAGAGTGCACCACCGCTGTATATACCCCCTCTATAGCTGCTGCAGCCCCACCTACCTCACCAACCCCCAACTCAGAAATATTGATGGTCGGGATGGTGTAACGCCCGTGAAAAATGTAGCATTTTTGGGGAAAAAAAAATTGCACTTGTAGTGATATTGACATGCCGCTGACATCTCGGCCTGTTCAGATTTTAATGAGACGTGGTTCGATAACTCTCAGAAATGCAAACGAGCTCTGGATGCCTAAAAGCTAACAGGCACCTGTAATCTCAGGCTGACAAGGAGAGCATCCCCGAGTCAAAACATTTCCTTCTGATAATGATTTTAGAGGAGGACGTACGCGGGGAAATCACGGGCCGAGATTTATTCATGTCCAGTTGAGTACTTAAGTTTCAGAAACTCAGCTGGATGTCAGAGCAATCAAAGTCTGACAGTACACAAACACCCCTGGCTCCCCCACCCAGCTCTGATTCTGCTGTTGCGATGGCACTCGTGTGGAAAAGACGGCAGTAAGGTCACACTTATTTCTCAAGCACCCGGGCTAATGAGTGAAATTTGCCGCTGTGAGCTGTGTTGAGGAGTGGAGAGCCGGTCATACAGTGAGCAGCAGCAGCAGCAGCAGCCTTCGCCGTGTGAGATGTTTCTCAATGGGAAGATGTAAGCCAATCAATCGAACTTGTCAGTGGTGTTTTGAGAGCGCAAGGCGGCATCTGTGGTTTATATAATGTATGTTTGTAGTGTGTGTGAGTTTGATTGTGCGTCTCTCTCTGTGTTATCAAGGTTATCGTGAGCTGATATCTCCATCTAATCAGGTCATTTTTGTCAATAACAGAGTTCCATAAACTGTTTATGTTGAAGAAATCTCCCATTGCAGCCGGATTATTC
This sequence comes from Nibea coibor, assembly GCA_023373845.1. NCBI lineage: Eukaryota > Metazoa > Chordata > Actinopteri > Sciaenidae > Nibea > Nibea coibor. The sequence goes on along the minus strand of CM041726.1, from coordinate 24,691,429 downwards.
CAAGCAGCTTGTTTCAAGTGTTGTTTTTCTTGGTTCTGGTTCAGCGTTCTGCCTTTTTTTGTGTCTCATTTCAAAACACAGACGTTCATTCGAGGAGAATCTCTTGAAAAAAGTTCACTTGAGCGGGAAACATGTCGAAATAATCGCGCTGTTTGGTGGATTTCTTCACATTTTTGCCCGAAAATAAAACATTTGAATCTTGACATTTTTGTGCAAATATGTCAAATATGATCACAAGTCCTAATAAAAAATAAAACAACAGGAAAATAATATTTCTGCCATTGCACCATACAAAGAAACACTTTGTTTCCAGACCTCCAGGCCAGCGCTCGGTAAAAGTCTAGCATCTGCACCCTTAGTGTGTGTGTGTGTGTGTGTTTATTTGTGTGTTGGTGTGTTGTGTGCACATGCACCAATGCTTACACTTAGAAACGCATTTGATACCATCAGCAAAACAGTCGCTCAACCGCACAGTGCTGATTGAAACCTCTTAAAAGTGTGCATTTAGGTAATTGCACGGCTCTCCCAAATATGTTTTAGTTCACTTAAGGCTTCTAAACGCCCTGGGCAATGCCAGCTCTGCTCGTTTCACTCACCCCTGACGTAACCCGCCTTTAATAGAAAATAAATTAGTTCCCCCTAAAGTGATTATTGCTCACTCACTGCCGCCACATGTAAATGACTTTTATGAGAAACTAATGATGTTGAAGTGTCCACTAAGGGAAAAAAGAAGGGAGGAAGTGGACGGAGATGGACAGAGGAAGAGAGAGAGAGTGGTGGTGGTTGGGTGGTGGTGGTGGGAGGGGTTGGGAAGTTGGCTCGGTACACAAAGGCAGAGGTTGGTGTTGTGTTTCCTGTAAATACAGAATTACAGCGTGTTAGAGGTGAAAGGCTCAGCGATGGATATGCAGAGGAACACGCAGCCTGAATTCAAAAAACGCTCGTCTGATTCTCAAAATGGATCTGAGCTCACAGCCCACACACATCGGGCTATTTTTCCTCTTCACTGAACAACACCGCCTTTTTTTCCTTCCCCTTGTTTTTTTTTTTTTTTTGCAGGGTAATTTTTTTTTTAATTTCAGACTTTTCATGAGGAAATATTGATTATATAATTGGACTGGCTGCCGCAGTTACAGTGGTGTTTAACCCGGGCCCTGAGGTTTTTTTATTTAATTCTCGTGGTTGGTGTAAGCAAGACTGACATTAAAAAAAAAACAAAACACAAAAGACTTCATCACCTCTTAAAAAGTTTGAATATGACCAACAACTGACACGGAGCTAATTTAGCGAGAAATTCTGACTCTGTGGACCTCGGTATGAATAACAGATGCAGATATACGGTTTATTAAGTAAGACTTGGGCGATCGGTTTGTAAATATCAAATTCACACGTTCATCTGTAAGCGAATGATTTAATCTTTGCAGAGTTTGTCTTCTGCTTTGGCCTTTGCGGTGCTGTTTTCTCTCATGCCACTGAATGTCAATAATGTACATTGCAGTTTGAAATGTAGAGCAGACACGAACGAGAAGCCAGCATCCATTAGCACTCCTAAAAAGATTTAATTAGCATCTCTTAAGACAGGAATAGGTTGCAGGAATTAATTCACAGAAAAAGAAGATTTTGGGCTAAAAACGATGCGTTTACTGGTCCTGTACCGTGTGTGCCTGAATGTGATTATTTTTTTGGAAGACAGCGAATGATGACACCAGATTTTGTCTTGAGTCCAGATTAGATGTAAAAATATACAATGGAGTGAGCGTAATGAAAACCACAAAGAGCTCTGGCCTGGATACAGTTGTCTGTTTTATCCCAACAGCCTACAGCAGCTCAGTGGCAATAAGATGTGATAGGTTGAACATCTTGATTCCTTTACTGCACAATGAAACAAGTTGCTGATTCATCTCTTTTAACTAATCAAAGTTGCTTAGCTAATCTGTTTTCTTTCAGCAAATCCACTTTCGCTCAGCTTAATCCATTTGTCCTAGTTAGCCATCCAGTCTGTTAGCTAACCTGTTTCCCTTTTCCTTTTTTTTAATTTATCTTTTATCCATCTGCCTGCAGCCTGCAAGCGAAAGGAGCAGGAGCAGAGCAAGCTAGAGCGCAACCAGGGCCCGAAGCGAACCAGGCTGGTGTTCACGGACCTGCAGCGGCGCACGCTCCTGGCCATCTTCAGGGAGAACCATCGCCCGACCAAAGAGCTGCAGGTCACCATCTCCCAGCAGCTGGGCTTGGAGCTGTCCACCGTCAGCAACTTCTTCATGAACGCCCGCCGACGCAACGTCAACAAGTGGGCGGACGAGGGCCGCCCTTCCTCCACGGGTTCCTCGGGCTCCAGCGTTTCCTCCTCCGCAGTGTCCTGCAGCACGGCATGATGACGGACCGCCAAGGAGGTGCGGTTGGGGAGGGCGCCGAGGGAGCAAGGGGGCACATAGACTGGTCTAGGCAGAGATCAGCCGTAATAAATGTCCTCCTCGTTATCAGAAGGAGCGACGGAGCCAGCTATTATAGATGATTTTATGAAGATGAAGCATTTTCCCAAACCAAAGTCGATCGCTCCCTTGAAATAGAAGGGGGCGATACCCAGAGTGATATGATCGCAGGACGCGAGGTCCTGCTTGTATAGTCAAGGGTGAAAAGATGATTTGACTCAAAGAAGAGTCACACCCTTACATAGACGCCATCTCATTGCATTATTTTGATTATCTAGATTAGAGATAATGAGGGTATTACAAATCAGGAGAAAGCATATTTTGGTGTACCTTCAAATCTATAGTCATCTCTCCAAACGTGAAGAATCAAGAGGTGCCGTTTGCTCACATCTGGAGAGCTCCATTGTGTAACTTAATCAGAAGTGTTCACCATCATCCAAAGACGTTAATCCCCCCTCCCCAATGTTCCTATGGTCCTGTTTTTCCTCAAGAATCATGGTGAAAGAGGAAAAAAAGGCATTTTTTTAACTTCCATTTTTTTTCCTGAAGAGCCTAATTCCCCTTTCTTAGCATGTGTTTCCATGGTGATAGTTCCCAGGACTGTATGGCAATGTTCCAAGTTCGGAGCCAGGAATTATCGAGAGGGTTCTGTAAGCGTCCGCGACTCCCAGGTGTCAATCATTTACCATCAACAGGAGCCTTTTCCCCTGTATTTCGTGAAGACGGTCCCCGCCTTTGAATGAATCAGAGTTTTCGAGGGCGGGGGCCGGAGGGGTGGGGGTGAACCGCAGTGCATCTCGCCGTACGCCAGGACAGAATCAATAAACGCAAGCAGGACGCAGAAACAGGAACTCGCCGGTGTGCAACTGTCTAGCTTTAAGACTCTCAGCGAGCTTCCAAATGAAAGCTCCACAGCCATTTTTTTGACTCCAAATCAAGCCAAAAAAAAAAAACAAAAAAATGAAAAAATGAAAAACAACCTTTGAACACAAAGGCTCCACGGGGGAAGAGATACACCTGACACAATGTATAGTGACATTGTAGTATTTTTTCTCACTCATTTCCAAACAACTGTACACACCTCTGCTCCATTACGAAATCTTTTTTTTACAGATGTCTAGAAAAATGGAGGAATGTGATTCTTTCAGCCCTTTTTGTACAGATTTCAAGCACATCGCTCTATTTATAGAAACACGTTGGAAGTGCGGGGCAGTTTGTTTCAGCCCCGCTGTGACGTACAAGGTCATTTTTTTGGTCCACAAAGGAACGGCTTTAACATGCCTCCTTATAGCCAATAGTTTAAATCAAACCGAGAACGTTTCAAATGCAATTTGCTGATCTGATCAATGTATTTATTACTGCATTTGTGTATTTATTGTTTTCACCTTTTTTCTTTTCTCTCTATTTATTTGGTTATTTATTTATGCTATCTATATACTGTAAGTATTTATTTAACGATGCTCTGTATGTCTGTGTGAAACTGAAGACTTTTTCTGATGGGCACTTTTAGCTGTAGAATCCCATCGTAATACCAAAGATTAACATTGCCTCCCTGAATGTACGGCCTGAATCCCTAAACCCAATACCCCCGATCCAGCCCAACCCACCCAGTGATGTTACGTATCTCTCTCTATCTTCAAGGCCTGGCCTTTGTTTTTTTGTTTTCTTCCTTTTGTAGAATAACGGGGATTTCTTTACTCTTGCAAATGTCTCTGCGGTCAGCTCTTAATGCCAAGGCCAAAGCTTGTTTGAATGTTGTGATAATATTTATAATTAATAATACTATGAATAATACCAATAATAATAATGATGACGATTATGATGTGGCATCCCATAGGCTCACAGGTTGCTTGTAAAGTTGTGTTCAGACCAATGCCATCTGACAGAGTGTGTAAAGTGTCCGGGGACCCCACTTAAAGCGGCGTCTTGAAGGCCTCGCAGAGTGCGCGTCCTTCAGGGTCACATGCAAACATGCGTACTTGTGTGTCTGCCTTGGGGAAATGTTGTGACCTCCACCCATCTCCCCTCCACCCCAGTGCAGTGCATACACTGCTGTCTATGTCCAAGTCAGTGTGATCTCACCGTCCTCCCACATGCAAAGCCCTTCTGCCAGTTGTCTCAGTTCCAAGGGGGTTCTTAGGGTTTGTTCCTTAACCATTGTTAAACTCATCTTCAGGTGATCTTGGGTCTTTGTTCCTGGTTTTCTGGTGTTGTTAAGGTGCGTTCCTCATCTTCTGGAAATCTTGAGTTTATTGCCAGAGGTTCTGATGGACTTGGGGATTTGTTCCTGGCCTTTTAGGGTCTTAGAGTTTGTCCCTTGCCTTCTGGAGTTCTTCTGATTTGTTTCTCATCTTCTAGGGATGTCTGATTTCGTTATGAGGCCTCTTAGGCTTGTAGACTTTGTCCCTGAACTTCTAGGGGTCTAAGAGTTCATTCCTCATCTTGTAAGAATCTTTGATTTTGTTGCAAGGCTTCTGGGACTTGTAGGACTTGTCCCTTGCAGGGCACTGGGGTCAGTTCCTGAGTATATGGGGTTTGTGGAGATTTTTTTTCCAGACTCTCTTGAGATTCTTAGAGTTCACCCAACAACTTGCACAAACACAAGTCATTTGATTTGCCCGCGTTTTGCATCGTGGATGCCTAAATCAGGAGAAAATCACCTAAGATCTGATTCTCTGACCCTCGTGTAAATGCTGCCAAAGAGCGGTGAGGCTTGCTTGCCCATTTTCCATCCTCTCTCGCTCTCTCTAAATATATATCTCTTTTTCTCTCTCTTTCTCTGTCTTTAACGTTGGAAGGGGCGGATTGCCGGGGCCCCCTTCACAGCGTGCACTTGAAAGACGGGCGGTCATGAAAGAGGCCATCGACTTTTTCACAGACTTCAAAGGGGAGGCTTTTTTCATCCCGTCTCCTCTCTGGGTATCTGGTCTGGGGTCCGCTCTTGGCCAGACCTGTGGGCTTTAGGGGGCATTCAGTGGGGGCGGGGGGAGATCAGAGAGGAGGCTGAATCATCCAGAATGAGGATGGTGGTAGTGGTGTGTGTGTGTGTGTGTGTTGGGGAGTCAGGGGGGTGGTGGTTGTTTGAGGAATAGGAGGTGTTGGAGTAGTAGGGCATGGAGCTGAATTAAACTTTAATGAGCAACAATTGTAAGCATGCTGAGAGCGAAGGGGGGCGGTGGCGGGTGTGTGCGGTTGAGTCTGTACAGGAGTGGTGGTGGTGGGGAGGGGGCTAAAAAATAAAAGAGCTTGGAGGCTCCTCTGCCGACCCCTGCTCACTACTGTCATTGTATCAAAGCTGAGGTGACACCTTTCAGGTTTCTCTTTGTCTCTCTGACTGGGAGCCTAAAATGGAGACAGAGCTTTTTGTATTGAGCCACCTTCTGCTCCTGTCAAGCGGGGAAGCTCTTCCCTTTCTGTACAGAGGCGATGGAGGGAGGGAGGAGTGGATTCAGTCGGCTGCTGCAGGTGATCTGCATTGCCATCTTAGCCTGCGGCACCCCCTAGTGGCTTTTTATAGAAACTTGACCCCGAAACAAGCCGAGGCCATCGCAGAGCAATTCTGAGGGTAGTGGAAATAATGAAATAGCAAAACTGAAAGCTGATATATACTTTCAGGATGAAAAAAAAGAAAAAAAATCCACAAAAAAATTGTTTTTTGATATGTTTAAACCAACAAAACAACCAAAGATTGATGGGTAACTGCTGAATCATTATGTATCATGGGTAGTTTTAGCAGTTCCCTATCAGAGCTACCGTAGCACTCAGAGGATTCAAAAAATAAAAGCACCAGTGGGATTCCGCGTGCTGATTATTTATGTTTGCATAAAACAGTATTATGTTGAGCTGGAACTGAGAAACTGACATGAGGCAGTGTCTTCAGATGGAAGTCTTTTGACTCTGTAAACCCAGTGTCCCCCTGTCTGTCCCCCCTTGGCCCTCGCCCTCACCCCCTGTGTGTACATGAAGACTTTACCCATCTACCTCAACTGTGTGAGATGTTGTGTGGCAAAGATATTCCTTAACCAAAGAATCCATCCTGTCAGGGTGTCTGTCTATCTATCTAACTATCTATCTTGTCTGTCCATCCGTCTTCTTCTTCATGCCTTTTAACTCAAAAACCAAATGTGCTGGAATCAATCCGTAACAGGAGCCCCGAACGAGGCCCCCGTCCAGCCAAAGCTTTAAAAATCCAGTATGCTAGAGTGTCCCATTGATCCATTTTCTGTATATAAATAAAAATCATTCTCAAGACCAAAAAAAAAAGGAGGTGACAATCCAAGCAAGGAGGATCTTGCTGTAATCAACGTTGCCTATTCCTTGTTTTCCGAAATCTAGAATCGTGTGACATGCTGTAACAGAAAAGCCCAAAAATCAAGCACTCATCCCAAAATAAAAGAAAGGTCGGAGGAGACAGAAGCTATTTTTCCACATTTGTAAGCCACCCCTCCCGCCCCTGTTTTTTCCAACATGTTTAGTGTAGTTGAAATACTGTTTGATCCCACTGTTGTAAGTAGGAATTAATGAAATCCATACAAAAAGCTTTAAACGGGGAAGAGCTGAGGGAAATATTATATTTGACTGAGTCTGAGTTTCCTCAGCTTGGACTCGACCCACCATGCTTTATCGTGCCATTCTTGTCCATGTGTTAGACTTACTAATGAATGTGGCTAACCAACCAAAGGCTTTAAGAAGAAAAAAATACACAACACTTTAAACGTCAATCATGGTGGGACATTTTGTATCAACAACTAAAGAAAATCCCTTTGAATACCTCATGTGAAAATTGTTTGTTGTGATGTTGCACTAAAAAAATAAAAATGACTCATTTGTAACCCAACACCGTGCTCGGCTGACTTTGTTCTGACCTCGTGGAGGTGTTAGCGGGGAAAGCTCTCCGGGTTTTTCAAAAGGCCAACGCTGACTGTTACCCGATGCACTGCAGTCTTACTCTTAGGGTGTGCGCAGCCAACAAAATGTGAGATATTAGCCTCGTGAACCGCTGTATTCCCCTGAAAGTCGACCCCAAGTAGCTTTGGTTACTTTTTTTTTGCACAACTAATTTACATAGATTTAGCATCTGGCTCTTTCAGCGCTGCGATGATGTTCTGACTTTATTTTTATATTTTATACACCAACAACTCGTGCATCCTTGACGAGGGACCGCTGCTGGAACAGGCAACATTTTTAAGAGATTAAAATGATTCATTATTTCACTCTTTCCAGGATCAAGAAGCCTTCAAAACGTTAGCTGGTAAATCTTGCAGTCGATATATTGATCGAAGAATGCAAACCCATGAAACTGACTTTGGTTAGCAGCTTTTAAAGAGATCATTATACTAAAATATACTCATCTGCTTCCTTGCAGAGAAAGTTTGTTTGCTAAAAAAGTAAAAATACAGCTACAGCCAGAAAGCAATTAGCTTAGCATAATGTCGGGAAACAGGGAAATACCCAACCTGCACCTGCCCAATAAATTACTGTAACCATTTCACAGTAACTAACTGACAGCTAAGTAAGACAGATGAGATGTTTGTAGGTGAATTTTGTGGCACAACCCTAAATAAAAGATAAAGATGCTAGGTTTAGCTAACTAGCTGCTACCTGTAGCATGCGGGAGTGGTGTCTATAGAACATTTTCCAATTATTACTTTAAGGATTCAATTCTCTTTCTGGAAACGTAGCATCGATGTTTGATGAGAGGGTCTTACTAAAAGTCTTGCTCAGGACAATGTCACTTGCCTGCAGGCAGCTAGTCTATGCTACCACATCAGCATGTGCACGGCACAGAGATATTTACCGGAAACACGGATATTGATTTTGGCATTCCTGTCTGTCGTAACATGTAAAAGCTAAATTGACCAACAAGCCAATTTCCCAAAGAGTCGATGGAATCCTTTCAGGCGCTTTTCATGGCAGATTTAACAGACCTGAGACCAGTGGTGTAAAAATCAGATCTTCAGCTTTATTGCATCACAACACATCTGATGTTTACTGACAGGCCGACATCGGACTGATCGATGCACTGATACATCGATCCAGACCTGGCATGTCTCACTGCGACAGAGTAAATCTGTCTCCTTATTATAGATTCAAACACACTCACACAAACAAGCGCACCGTCCTACAAGGCGAAGTTCATTGATGCTAAAGTGTCGTATTTAAAGATAAAAGTCAAAAAGTGCAGCCAAGGAATCAAAACAAAAAGTTTGTCTACATACGAAAAATATAAGAATGAAAGATAAATTTTATAGTATATTCAGTTCCCTCTGCAGCTACATGATGGGGTAGCAGCCGTACAGAGCGATGCCACACTGGTCGTTCTTGTTGCGTGCCATCCGGATGTAGCCGTTGTCTCCGAATTTCTGTCCCCAGCTGAACAATGAGCAGGAAAACAGAAAACAGAGTTAAAGGGACAGCCCAAAGAGTTTGTGAGAGTGATTCATCCGTAAACATCCTCGTCAAGGGAGATTTATTCTTCAAGATTTTGGGTTATGGTTATCCATAATGGATGTGCCGCTGGCTCTGAGCCTTTATGGTCATGAGTACGTCATAAATTATGGACATAGCACGTTACTGCTGATTGTTGTGTTTCTCTTCTGTACAACTTGCATGGAAGGCGTGTAAAAGCAGATATATATTGTATGTATGTTCTTGTTTGTCTTTATATACTGAAGCTGCATGTCATCGGCCTTTAGGTGGATCTAAAATAGACAGAAGACTGAATGTCTCGTCCTTTAAAACGAGTCATGAGCTGCCATGAACATGAATGTTTCAGGTACTTTTATTTATTTTAGGTAAATTAAAGGACCAGCCTGCCTGTTTATAGCGATGAGACCTTCATAAAGAGGAATATGATCATCTAAAACAGTCCTGATGAAGTCAGCAGTAGAAAATTAGGAAGTTGTTCATGTTTTTCATGCAATAAGTGACCAGAAATGACTCGTCTTGTCGTGACGCCTGAGTTTAACCAACCACGAGAGGCAGAAGGTGCCAGCGAAACACCAAAAACCCAGAATAGAACAGCTTGTCACAGTGAACCTCCCTACAGAGCTGACTTCTCTGTTTCACTTCCCCCTGTGTCCTTTATGCACCACAGAGGGGACCAGAAAGGGTGCGAGAGTAAGTACATAATGTCCATACGTGTGCATGTACGGACTCCATCAGGACAAAAACGTCTCACCTGTTCTTTACCAGCCAGTAGTCTTGTCCGTTCAGCGTGCCGTAGCCCACGGCCAACACGCCGTGGTTCACCTCCTGGGAGCAGGACGGGTCATCGTACACGCCTGAAATGGCAAAACAATTAAAATACACCTGTCACCTGTACATCACTGCAGCCACGGTGAGAGGTTAAATCACAGGAAGTCTTTCAGGGGGTAACCTACCGCTGCTGTAGAAAGCAAATCTGGGCCGCTTGGCATCAATCGCCACTGAGATGGGTCCGATAGTGGCGAGAGCCTGCTTCAGAGCTCCCTCATCCCCCTCAGGCAGGAAACTGTACTGGGAGCAGTTGGCGGCCCGATACTGGGGGCTGTAGTGGCACTCTTGTGACTGCTGTGAGAGAAACTGGGGTTAAAACTGATGTGAAACACACCTGAAACATAACAGGAATACTAAATTCTTCCTGTGTTCCAGTGTGACATGAAGTTGGCCCGAGGCACAACCGGACTAACCAACCAGACTGAGAAACATTAACCTATTATTACTGGATCAGCAGCTGATTTTTTCACATTCAGCTCTTGGCAGGTGAGCCGAAAAGTAAAGTTCAGACACTCGACGCGAGTCGCTGTGCTTATCAGCAAAATATTTCACATCACAAATAGAGTTTTTATTTATTTTTCGGGGTGAATTAGAGCCACAACACCTCCGCGAGGCTGGAACAGTCTGTCGGATCTGCTCACAACTGCCCTCCTTCCTCCTCCACACAAACACCAACAACAGCGAACAAGATGAAGCCTGGAGGACAAACACGTTGTCCGCTCCGATTAATTTATTGTTGCTCCAAAGAGACATTAACAGCAGACCACAGACAAGTGAGAAGAGTGTTGCTGTCTACAGCCTGAAGGGTCGGACTTAACTTCTCGTACACCCACGTTGTTGCCTCATACAGGGATTTCTTAACTGTAAATCTGAGTTTGCACAGAATTTCCTGTTTCAACTCAAGAAAACAGTGTTTTAATTTCCTGTAAACTGGGATAACGCTCTGTTCCCTTTTATTTTTTGGTCGTAGCTTCTCAAGAAAACGCAGACCTTTGCTCTTTTATTGGGAATAAACAATCAGCCTCTCGTGTGTGAGGGAACTCACAACGTTACCTCATCTCGAGGAATGCCGTTTTTAGGACTGACAATTATTTCATTGTCAATGAATCTTTCCATTAATTTTCTCGAGAAGTTAATTATTGTTAGTTCCTTCACAGGTTTCCAGTCGAGGCTGACGTCTTCAGACGTGTTTTGTTTGAAGTTCTCGAGCAAAGATGCAGATCAGAGAAGCGTGAACGTGTGAAAACTTTTTGCCTTCAACAATTATTAGATTATTAAAATTGTTGTAATTCATTTGAAGTTGATTATTGCAGGTCTGGTATACACAAAGATAAATATAGATTTATGATTAAACTGCAGCACAGAGTGAGTTTGGGACGATCCAGCACAGCCTGAACTCAGGCTCACATTGTGGAGGATCAACGCAGACACGAACTTTCAGCTTTGTTTTATGTTTAACTGCATGTCAGGAATGGAAGCTGCAGTCATGTTGCTGCTAAATTCATAATAAATTTGGAGATTTTATGTCCAAATTTGTATTTCTGAAAATCTGTTTAATGCTCAGAAAAATGTTTGAACACCTAAAATGACTTTTACTGGCTCCAGTGACAAAGACTGATGTGATCTGGACGTGATGGAAAGCTCCACAGCAGCTACTAAATGAGTCTCTCTGAGCTGGAGCTGCAAACAGAGACTGCTGTGCCTTCAGTTTAAACCGAGGTTGTGGCTGCAACAAGTGACACTTGTGTTCTCTGCTCTGCTCTCTGTGCACTCACACAGTTGCAAACACCTGTTGGTCGTTGGCAGTAGCTTCCCTGCACGGCTGGGGCTGATTGTTTAATCAAAGGAGGAGGATTTCTCTCTCCGGCGGCATAAATGTGTTTGCCAAAGGAACAAATTTAAACCAGAGAAGATTTGCACTTCTGCCATCTCAAGTTATTTCTTCCTTGGGAGCCAGGATTGTGATTTAACATCCAAAGAGCTCATAAATATCGCAGAGATCAGAGACGCCATGTAACGCCCTGCATGCAGGTTATAGAGCTGACCTTTTGTTACTGTTTTTAATGACTTTTCATCCAGCTACAAGCACAAAGTGATAAAACTCGGTCCCCTCGTGTCCTAAACAGACTCCCGAGAGTCCGAGTTTAATGGATTTTCCCATTCTGCATCTTTGACCGGCAGGATTAAACCAGTTACTCACCCTTCCCGTGTACGGGTAAGCAGCATCGGAGTCGATGCCGTGGTTCTCGATGACATACTCGAAGGCTTTGTGCATGAAGCCGCCGTTGCAGCCGTGGTTGCCATACTTGGTGGAACAGTCCACCAGGTTTTGGGGGCTGAGGTCCACCAGCTTCCCCGTCGTCTTGGCTAACTGACCCTCCAAGGCCCCTGCAGCACTGAAGGCCCAGCAGGAGCCACAAGCACCCTGAACGACACACACACACACACACACACACACACACACGATGCATTTAGCCGCTTCAAAGTTCGATGAAACACTTTTCCACATTTCCATGTTTGGCAGCTGCAGTTTGTAACTAGACCGGAGGAAGAGGAGGTCCCACAGAGTTGGAGAGGTTAAAGAAGTCGACCGACTCTTTGGGAATTTTTTCTTGTTTGTCAATTATATTTAACATGTTGCACAGAACAGAAGGAACTCCAGAATCAATACTTGTTTGTCTCTGGTTGAATGATACTCATCAGCACAACACGAGTTTGTAATAAATTGAAAATCTGTTTTCTCTCTCTCTCTCGGAGCGGCCTGCCATGAGACCTTTTTACATTATTTTTTTATTTCTGCGCATTTTAAATCGACGTCTTTGAAAAGTTTGAAAGAAGATTTTTAAAAATACAAGATCATCGCATCTGGTATCTGCCTGTGCAACGTCGAGACAAATCAATCGTCATTTAAATGTTTTTTCTGTCCTGTTGTCATTGTTGGATTTTTATTTTCTGCAGTGACCTGTGCATCACTGCTGGATGAACCTTTATCTGGTACAACACAGTGTGTTGTGCATTGTCTTATTGTCCCTGCAACATTAACAATAAGAACATTGCTCCAAAAATTTAATATTCCTGACGATAAATAAAAGTTAGCCACATTGCCCCGACTCATGTTGCAGGTTTAACAGCTGCAACTGACAAAAAAACTTCTTCTGACGTCTTGTTCACTTCAACTCACACAGAATATCTTCAGGAGCGAGCTGACAGAACATCGGAAAAATATAAAGGTACAAAGAAAAATATCAAAGAAGAAAAAGAGGATTCATTGTGTGTACGTCACCGTAACTGAACTGTGTTTGAAGGGGTGTTAGTCTTAATAAGTATTAACGGGATTAACAATCAGTCTTAACAGAGAAATGAGCTGATGATCCTCACGGTCCGACCTCAGCACAAAAACAAAAGGGATGTGGCAAACAAACTTGCAAAACTTGGCGGCTGTGGTGAAGACTTCCGGCGTGAAGGAGAACTGATTCAAAGATGAAGGAACAGGAGGAATGTAGCAAACGAGACCGGAGGGATGACACAAGAAGCTTCTGCTTTCCCCAGCAGAACTGATTCATCACAAACAGCACTGATTAGTCCTGATTTTATTCATTACCTGCATCTTGACGCTGGTGACACAGCCCTTCTCTCTCCAGTCCATGGTGTCCGGTATGGCGGCGCCCGACGCCCCAGCGAAGGGAGATGGTGCCCTCTGGATGTCAGTGGGAGGAGTGAGTGTGGCAAAAGACTGCATGATCTCCTCTGGTGTCTATGAGGAAGCAAACAGCCGATGAAGAGCTGCACTCAGTTCGGTTTGAAGCCTGAATTCATTCACAAAGTTTGGGGCTACGATAATGTGTAGGGTGACCGCGCTCATGTGACCTGAGCTGTGTGACCTGCGCCCCCCGGGTATTTGGGTAAATTTTCGTGTTAGAGCAAACGAGCTGAAGATTTGGTCCCGCTGGTCGTGTAATATCGGCAGTCCACACACTTCCTGTTGGTAAACAGCGAAGCCAACCAGATAAACATGTTACTTCCTGTGTTTCTGTCCTGAGAGCAGTTTCACTGAGTGAGAACTTCCACCGTTAATAAAGATCAATAACCTTATAATACATTTCCAAAGAATCTCTGACACAAATTGAGGCAAAGCAGGTTAAAGGACGCAAAGCAAACAGCAGCTTAATATTCTGTATTCCAGCACGTAGCCTGAGTCCTTTTAGTCACTCATTAAGTTGGACTACTGTAGGCTACACAGTGTGGTGCGGGCGTCCTGGAGGAGCTGTGGATCAGTGGTCAAGCTGAGAGCAGAAATCATCTCATTACTTCAGTGAAGTCTAAAAAGGCCCGAGCCACGAAACTATAGTTTCTGAAGCAAAGTGAAGTTTGACCAGTGGAAGAGCCAAAGGGTGAAAAGATGACGCTCAGTGCTCAGCAGCAACGTTCACTCATTTACATTCTGCATGAGGTTAAAGCCAACTCACTGTAATTTATCTCCCGAAGCTTGAAGGAAAGTGAAGTTAGAGTGTCTCTAATCAACATTTTTAGAATAAGTGTGCAGCCAAAGACAATGTGAAAGAGGTGACGAAGAAAGTTGTGGTTTGAATCTGCAGTGCCGCTTCGCTTTATCAATCTTGATCGCGAGTTTCAGCTCAACCCAACAACTTCTCTGCTTCACCCTCACTGCTCTCACAGTGTCGGCCATAGTGAAACCAGAGTCCGATGTGTTGTATGTGTACACATGGCTGCCAAATACACACAGACAGACACTCGGTAACAACACAGCTGCATGTAAAGAGGCAGATGTGTCCTACAGGAGATGGTGGAGACCAAAATCAGAGCTAAAAAAGAAAATATTGGACTTTTTGGACTCTCAGGTGATTTTTGTTTTAAATTTCTTATCATTCTTTTCTTTGAACAGAATATTTTTAGACACTTTTGGCTTCTTGTAACTTGTGACAGCTAAGAGATCACATAATTCAAGGAAAGAAAAAAGAAACTGTGAATCCGGGGCCGTTTCCTGCTATATGTGGACTGCCGCCACGGCGCCCCCCAACGTGCAAGTTCAGCCTCTATATAAAATATTTTGTGAGAATTAAAAGTTCCTGTCTTTATTTTTGTAGCCAGGAAACTGCGTCAACTAAGTGAGGAGAACAATGTTAACAGTTCATCGTGACATTAAAATAATAACAGATAGAAGCTTTTGCTGATTTCTGTTGATCTGTGAACTTCACAGCAGAAACAGTGCAACATGTAAATGTTTCCTACTACCTGAAACATCAGTATTATTCTTACTAGTTTGCAGATTAACAGACCTGTGACTGACGTAACATCCGAGCTATCTCCATATCAGTCACCGCCGACATTACAAGATGCCGAACTTTAGAAAAACAGGATTTCTCAGGAATTATTTCAAGACGCATTGGTGATCTATGAATATTTATTAGCAGCCGTTTAACACTAACTATACCTTTATGTTTCATATCCCACAAAGCCGCTGACAGGAGGCAAACATGGAGGCTTTGAGGCCTCTTGGGGGGGTCACATGCCTGCGACCTTGCCAGTAGATATACGCCAGCATATCTAAAAATACACCCAACTATACTTCATTCTAATGATGAGCTGCTGAGCTTCAAAGTCCAAACTAGTCATACTTCATGTGGTGTGTATCCATCTGACCTTCGACCGTTATAAATACCGCGGCCATTGATGAATAAAGTGACGATCCTGAATCAATAAAAAAACCTTTCTTCAGTCTAAAGCCGCTCGGCGAGCGAGCGAGCGTCTCACCAGGTCTCCCATGTGGTTCATGCTGAGTTTGTAGGTGTGGAGTCCCATCGAAGCCTCCAGATTGTGCATGCTAATGAGCACCAGGTTTTTCTCCCACAGTTCCCTGCGGCTCGCATCCTCCACCTCGACACACAAAAAGAGTGCAGAAGGTCAAACTCTGTATAAGTTATTGATAAATCTTACATACGCGCCCACAAACATAAAAACCAAACTCGTCCATGTTTTTATCACATACATCACTTTGGTACGCCTTCCCGTGCGTCTTCTTCCACAGCTCCCAGTGAGCGTCCAGCCTGCTGTCAAACATGGCCGCCGCCCCGGCGCACAGTGAGAAGAGCAGCAGGCTCCCCAACATCAGGCCTGTAAACACACACACACACACACACACACACACACACACACACACACACACACACACAGTCAGGATGTCGTCTGACCTTTGATGCTAACATGCAGAGAGAAACACACAAACACTTTTCAGTCTCACCTCGTTCACCTTTTCATAACTTCGACTAAAACTTCTACATGAATGTTTCCTGGGAACAATGCATGAGGAACTAAGCTGAAGAAGCAACAGCCACAGCGTTGCTGTAAAACAGGAAGTGGTTTTCAGGTATTTGCAGCATCAGTTAGGTAAGAAGCAATCAGCAACACGTCGACACACTCTTTTACACCCACAAGGCTAAAGATGCAGAAATATCAACACTTTTTAATCTATGCTGAGATCATGAAGGGTGAGTGAGAGAACGTCACGTCCAGTTTTAGAGATCAATTAACGGGAATTTACAAAGTCGAAGTTTGGCCGTTGTTGTGGGAAAATATATTTTAGCGTCATCGTGACTCAAACAACCAGATTTCACGCAGCTACACTTCCTCACCTCAGTCACATGCACATAACACACAGAGCACACTGCTTACTGCGGGGCTACTGAGGCCACGCCCCCTACCTGCACAGGTGATCTCTGTACCTGGACCACAGAGACTGTTGAAAACACATTTGAGATGGTGGACTTCATAAATTTCATAATTAGTTTCTGATTTGGAATTTTTCCCAATTCCACAGCTTAACTTCCCATGGAAAGTTTCCAGAAATTTACCGGAACCCTAAGATCAATATTTTGTTCTAATGTCACATTCATAAATAACTCTGTGCAGACTGTGTCTGACGGTCAGCAGCAGCCTCAGTATCACTTCCACAAATGAAATGAGGCCATCAGAACCTCCTGAGTGAGGCGGCCGTCGCGGCCAGAACCGAAACTCATGAACCAGCAAGAAATGAGTCCAAAGTCATCAGCGCGGTCACCGTGCGCGTCCACGTGAATGACAGTTTAATCAAATGATCATAAAACATGTTGCTGCAGGCAGACTCAGCATTAATAAAGAGAAGCTGACTTTGAAGGTCACATGTTTCATGATGTGACATGAACTGAGACAACTGTCACGCGCATCAACCTGCTTTAACAGCAAGATCAACCAGCTCGAGCCTCAGGTGACCTTGATGAGACCCTGACCCCCCCAGACCGCTTTAACACTCATGTGTGTCTAACAGTTCATGTAACCGAAGAAGAATAAAACTAATTTCACTTCAGACACACTAATAATCAACACACATAAATCAGTAGCTCCATACAAAGGGAACCAAACACAAACAGCACATGGATGTTAATGACCAATTAAAACACATTATTATGATTATTATGAATTAAATCTGTCGACATTTAACTCGTGACTACACCTGCAACTCACACACAGGAAATTCCCTGTAAAACACAAAAACGAAACTAAAAGCAAACCCGCCTTCAAGCTTTTTATTCTCATTATTATAATAATCATCATGACACACTGCCCCCTCATCAGCGTGTCCAGGTGAATATACAGAGCC
This sequence comes from Nibea coibor, assembly GCA_023373845.1. NCBI lineage: Eukaryota > Metazoa > Chordata > Actinopteri > Sciaenidae > Nibea > Nibea coibor. The sequence continues at coordinate 24,674,089 of CM041726.1, read as the reverse complement.
AGATGTTTCTGAAAAGTGTTAAACTTGCCTTGTTCTGTCGGACTCATCGCTGCTCCTGTCGTCTGTGTTGAACCCACCCTGTCTCACACACACACTCACACACACACACACTCACCGAGTGTTCATAAAGGAAAATGTCACATGACCTGCTCTCACTTCTTCCTCTTTAGAAATTGGAAACCTGCCTCTCACAGATAAACAAAAATGAATGCGCTCTTATAAAAGTGATAAAGAAGCGGTTATAAAAGTTATTTCCTGAGTTACTGTCCAACCTGAAAGCATTAAAACTAAAACATGGAATCATAAATAATGATATGAGAACACGGGGGAGGATGTGTTGACTTATTTAAATAAAGTAAAAGTTAAATAAATACAAAAATTAATACATAAAGGAAGTAGTCTCATTAGCACACCCTGCAGGCTGCGATGTGAAGTGCACCTCACAGTCTTTAAATTACAACAAAACAGGAAAATCCAACACTGCAAATGTCTTGGCAACAGCCAGAGAAATTATTAAGAAATATTCTGTTTCCCTCCTGAGGCTGCTGCAAAATAAAATGGAAATGAAAAGCTCCATGAGGGAGGACGAGCATGTTGCAGGCTGCTTAATAAATTTAAGATCCTCCTCGTGCAGACGGGGGATGTTCGCTATGGCAGAGCTGTAATATCAGGTCAGCGAGGTCGCTCAAAAAAATGGTAAGATTCTGCGTCCGTGGGGGTGGAGCGGGTGTCTTCTGATGTGTTGCTGTGGTTCTGGATCAAATTGGAGGTCAAGAGATAGCTTTGACCTGTCAGGAGGCTGGATGGAAAGGTCAGAGGTCAGCGCGTCTCATGGCGGCATGCCAGATGTTGTTGAGGTCACTGGACCAAAGTGTTGGACGGACGGGTGGACGAACGGGTGGACGAACTCATCCCCGTACTACAGGAAGTTAAATCTGCTGTGAATATGAACTGTATAAGTTCTGTAACACACACCTGGTGGTTAATAGTTCTTGATAGATCTCGGAACCGAACATCTGTCTGACGACGCGTTAGCAGCGGGCAGTGTTCCTGGTATCTGTCGACCATGATGACCAGTCCATGACGCAGAATGATGAGACACATTTCTGCTCATCTCTACAAACAGATATATGCATATGAATGCAGATAACTCACAGAAAAAGCTGAATCATCGTCAGATGATCGGAAATAGATTCTGACGTTGCATTTTGCTCTCCACACAAACATGATTCGTCGATAATATTTGGACGACAAGCGGAAAACAGAACGCAGATTCTGCATCGGATCAGATCTGTTTTTAGAGATCATACAACGCTTATAAATCCTACATTACAATATTATTTAGAATCTTGTAAATTGGGCCAAAACTTCTGTTTTCAAACCTGAATGAAACGTGCCCTGCCTCATGTAGCTGTGTTCAAAGAGAATCTATAATCCCTGAATTAAAATCATGACGACTTACTGAAAGGTCTGCGTCGCATTGGTCAGCAAGAAAGTTCAACCACAGTCAAGTGCTTTTCAGCGTCATCAGACACTCAGTCCCATATTTCTCACCGCTGCTCACGCGTCAGAAAGGCGTAAAAGAGTTATATCAAGTGACGTGTTCAAGTTGTTCCCCTAAACTAACTAAATGCTGCTTACTTAGAAACTCACAGGATGTGATGTCAGTTCAACTTGTTTGTGGTGATCAGGTCAACACACGGCAGCGTTGAGCTCGTCTGCCTCGTTTCTTTGAAGAATCCAAACGAAACGTTCAAATTTTAAATCAAATCTTTATTCAATTTCATAGAAAACACGAGTTTACAGTTTGATCATCAGAAAAGTGCTGAACAGAACGACAACGACAAAAGTCAACGACGAGTGATTCATTTTTTAAAACTGACTCTGCAGGAAAGGAAGAGCTCCCATTGCCCAGCAATGTTTCCCGTCACACCGTTGAAAAAAAGGAAAGCTAGGGACTAAAACTATCACAGACTACCTGCAAAAAACTGTTGGTTGTGCCTTGTGGATTTGTATTTAACGTGACTCTCCTGTCCCTGGATCGTGTGTCTTCATGGAGCAGACCACACTGTGGAGGTCTGATGGCTTACAGGTAAAAACAAAAAAAGACTCGGGGTTCAAAGTGCTTCAAATGCTTCAAGATAACCAAACGTCCTCATCGGACAGTTTTTAAGCGCATCCATCAGACTCCACAACGTTTGGCCCTTTTTGTCACTCCAAAAAGTTCAAATTCAGAAATATATATCCACATAAACAAAGTCAGATCTGTAATATTTTGTAGTGGTTGCTGACATGTTGAAACATTTCTTTGTGTGTAGTAGTATAAGCAAAGCCCCTTCGGTCCTCCCTCATGTTCCTCCGAGCTCCACGCACTCGTCTCCTCACATGATGGGGTAGCTGGCCAGGTTGGCGATGCCGCAGAGGTTGTCACGGTTGCGTGCCATCAGGATGTAGCCTTGTTTGCCCCAGCTCTCGCCCCAGCTGTCAGGAGGAAGAAGACAAAAGATGACGACAGAGAGTGGTTGAGCGAACGCCGGGAGTCAGACAAGCATCCCAGCTCATCAGTTTGTCATCAACGCGGCCGACAGAAGGCATCAAATCGACGCCGCACCAACAGACGTCGTTTCATTTCGGCGGCCTTTATGAGCCACCTGGTGCCGCTCAGACGGGTGACGTGACCCACCTGTTCTTGACGATCCAGTACTTCTTGCCCTTGCTCACTCCAAATCCAACTGCCAGCACGGCGTGATTGATGTCATCTTTGTTGCAGTTCCTGTCGTAGTAAACACCTGGGCACATGACGGAGAGGAAGAGTGAGGAGGAGGAACAACAACATTCAGGTTCAGCTATTTTTTAGTTCCCAACATGGCAACCTCTGAAGAGAAGCCAGAACCTGCAGGTCCTCGAGCAACCATTGGAGGGTTGCTCCAAAACGAGTCAATCTCGACCACACTTCAGAAACCGGGGGTCACGTCACGGAGACTACGTCCACATGCAGGCTATGGTTTCCAGAAAAAGAAACTCTGATTGCCTCCCTATCCCGCTCAGTACTCAAATTACCCACCTAAGCATGGGGGACTCACAGGGACAAGCATGTAATCCAACACAATATTATCTGGTTGATAAAAGCCTCGCTGTTTGCTCTCTTCACACTGTGTCAGAGCTGGATTAAGTTACTGCTAATGCAGCCAGCTTGAATTTGAAAGTATCTGTCACCGCGGTCGGTCATCAAAAATGCATCTACAAAACAGGAACGGCAGCCGGTTTGGTCATTTTGTCAGCGGATCAGCGTGAAATACATCAGGGAGTAATGGAACAAGACGGAGCGACCGCAGTGATCTGTTAGACGGAGAGCTGCAGGCGACGGGCTGCACACTTTGTCAGCAGAGCAAATCACAGAACAACTTTAAAAATGTGGGGTCTGAAAACAGAGCAACATTCAAGATGGTCGAGCAAGTCGGCAGATAAAAACCAAACGTGGGCCTCCATGAACACGCCACCACAGGGAGGATTTAACATGTACAACAAGTGTTAAACCTGTTAAACGTCTGAGCCATCCGCTGACCTTTGCTGTAGAACTGGAAGCTGCTCAGCGTGGCGTCGATGCCCACGGATACTGGACCCACTTTGTACAGCGCCATGGCCAGAGCCTGCTCATCGCCCACCGGGACCTCCTTGTAGCCTTTGCACTGGGCTGCTGTGCCGGATGAATTGTAGCGGCACGGCTGATCCTGCACGCACAAAACAAAGAGAAATGAGAAAGTTCTGAGTGCTCTCCTCTGTCATGAGGAGTTCTCCTCTGTCATGCTCCAAGTTCAAGCTCGTAACCCCCAAATTTCTTCTAAACAACAAAAGAAAATGGATTTTAATGTAAAGGTGCGACAATAAATCAACATTTGATGGTTCCAGGTTCTGAAATGTGAGAGTTTTCTGCTTTTCTGTGATGACTCTGATGGGAATTTATGGCGTTTTATGGACTAAATGAATAACTTTAATCTCTCATTCACACATTTCACGTGACACATTTGATGAGCACATTCCCAGCACGAACGCGGTGAGGCTGCAGGCTGTACTTCCTTCTGGACCCTGAGATGACTGAAGAGGAAACCATGTTTGCTCTGCACGACAGTGGGCGAGTTTCAGTCTCATCATTTCTGCTAAATCACATATTTGTTGCTGCTTTGAGGTCGTCAGCATGGAATAATGGTTATACATTTTTTTTCTGTGTGTGTTGAAACATGTGACTGGACCGAGTGTGACAGCTCAGAGAGGAACCGCTCTGGTTTCAGTCTGTGTCTGCAGGACTGTTGTGGTTCTTGTCACATTTTTGTTAGACTGCCGAGTTTGTAGTATCATTATGAACAGCACATAGCTGCCAGAGGAAAGCAGATCTGCCTGTTCTGTGCTGGGACTCTTGGGGCTAAAGGTGCAAACATGTTTTTGTGCTGTGAAGTGAACCACATATTTAAAGTGTGAGTCACTGCGGTTTGTGGCCACAGAACAGGATGTAACACAGCAAAGGGCACAAGTGTTGGCACATAACAGCAAAAAGAAATGTGGTGAGCTTCCTGTGGATGCTTCACCTCGCAGATGATTAAGATACCTGAATACAAGAACTCTCCCTGAGTTAATGATCTGTCTCAGATTTGCTCAGGTGTGGCCTTCCTACCTGTCCGATGTACGGGTAGGCCTCCTCCGAGTCGATGCCTCCGTTTTCCTGCACGTACTTGAAGGCGTTGGTCATGTATCCTCCTCCGCAGCCGTCGTTCTCTGTGACGCAGTCCACCAGGTTCTGGGGACTGAGGTCCCGCAGCTGACCGGTCTTCTTGGCCAACTGGCCCTCGAGAGCCCCGGCCGAGCTGAAGGCCCAGCAGGAACCACAAGAACCCTGTCAGGAGAGAGATGAAGGTTTAAGCTTGAATATGCACGTGGGTCCAGTCAGACAGAAATAATGAACAGGGATGATGATGAGGATGAAGGCCTGCTTCTAATGCAGAATATATTTGGGTTGTTTGTAAATCAGAACAAGACATTTTCACATTTTATTGACCAAATGAATCAGGAAAACAACCGTCAGATTAGTCACAGATGGAAACAGCATCTTAACATCGCAGTGAGGCCTCGTCATCGGCCTCGAGGAAATCAAACGAGACATGAAAAACAAGAAGCAGCTTTAGTTTGTGTCTTCTCCTGTTTGTCCACCGGGTGGCAGACTCTGACAACTTTGATTCAAAGGACATTTTCTGTTTGTCATCAGACGATGTCATGATTTGAAATCAGCAGCTTGGAGCGGTGCAGTCTGGGAGCACGAGGAGTGTGATGAACAAGAATATGTCAGAATATTTTAATTTAACTCACGTCAGCAGGAAAAAACTCGAATATCTAACTTCCATATCAACGTTCAGTTAATTCCAGTTGGATTTGAAGAATGTTTTAAATGTTGTTACTGAGAGAACTCAACAGCATTTATAACTTCATGGGCCCGAGCCTCTGCAACACAAACTAACAAAACTGTCCCACCATCAAATTACAGATTTGTCCTTGTAATCTTTGTCCTGTCTCCTGTCAAATGCACGATGATTTCACACTTCTAAATCTAAAATAAAACGAAGCGCTCTGTTTCGAGGAGTTCTGAACAAGAAAGTTCAGACACCACTCAGTAAGATTATTATTATGCTTAATTAATATGCCCTTATTAACAGTTAAGGATGAGTTTGAGGTGATGTGAAGTTGAAGTTAATAAATCCTGATTCGTGCACGCGCAGCAAAGGGAACAGTTTGGTCGGAGAGAACGGCAGAGCCAGCCAGCATCACGTGGGACCTCGCTAATAAGAAAACCCCTGCAGCTTTTTGAAAAACCAGAATTACATGTTCAAAATCACGTGTCACGGCTGTAATGTGCAGTTAAGAATAGGGAAACAGTCACACTGATGTAAATGTTGAAACTAGTCCTGGTTTGGAGCAGCTTCTTGATGCTCTCTGAGTCGTGAAGTGGTAAAACTCCATTAGAGTTGTTGTCTGAATTTAAACCCTTGCGTGGCCTTGAACGCCTCGTCTGCTCCTCCTGGAGGAAAACGAGTTCTGCGAGTTCGAGTTCCAATTAAAAAAAAAATGTTGTAAATGTATAATCACATCAGTTCACTGAGGGTGATGTGGCCTCCAGCTCCAACAAACAAAACATGAAAACAGTATTCAGTCGTCATAAAAGGAAGTGAAGAGAGGAAGCTGTTGGTATGCAAAGAGTGCAGCCAGTCTGCTGCATAATTCATGAAGAGCAGGAGGCCAGGGGAGCAGCTCCATAAATCCTGTTCACGGCTGCAGAGCGAGTTCATCCACCAGAGGGCGACTACGCCCTGCACACACACGGACAGTTCACAGTCACAGAGACTGTTGTTGCTGTTTCTGGCTTCACTTTGTCCCGACTGCTTCAAACTGTGTCAGATCTGTCAGATCTAGCATCAAATCTTTCTGTTAGTTGGCAGAAAACACGCTTTAATAACGCCTGGCTGTCACGCACACTCAGAGTCTCTAATTATCTTTTAATAATGGAGGTTCTTCCTTGCCACCGTCGCCAAGCACTCGCTCACGGTGGGAACTGTTGGGTCCTGCCCTGAGATAAAGTCCACGGAGTGAGAACGGGCTGTTCTAACTGAGTCTCCACTCCGTCCTTCTGCTTCTCTGGACCATGAACTGAAACTACTGAAAGCCTTTTTTTGTTTTCATGGCAACAAGAGAAAATATTGAACACATAATGAATGAAAACGAGGCCACTCCAGCACTCACACATGTTGGAGGCTGTTTTTTGTTTTTGAAATCTTTGTATCTCCAGGACGTGTTCCAGTTCTGTTTGTGAGGATTTCATGAGATCAAAAGAAGATTCAGGGTGAAAATATGAAGTAAGATATGAAAAAATATCAACATATTATCTTTAGACCACAGTGCACGATTATTTTCATCTGCTAATACCTGTATTTCTGTCATACTCAGATATATATGGTGTTTTTATGAATGTCTTCAGTTCACTTTGAATCTCTGGCTCTCTCTGCTCCCAGCTGATGTCATTATTTTTGCTTTTTCCCTGTGACGGTGACATTTCCCCTCAGAAATCAATGAAGCTTTATGTTCCCTTCCCGACACTTTGAGAAAAAGTTCCCAAGGCAGTTTTTAGGCAGTCTTTCCCCTCAAACAAACTCCTTCACACGAACCCATAAAACAAAACCATCTTCTACTTCAGTTACTATAAAACTATTGACAGGAATATGACAAAAATACCAAACAAACTTTCACTTCCTGCTCCACAAATGGACTTTGGGCTTTCATTTGAACTTCTCGTCTAAGGTTTTGCTTTGTGCTGCTCTTTAGTTGGAGGCGAGTTCAGCAGATGTGACTTCACCAAACCAACAAGTGTCATTTCTCTTGTAAAACGAAAGCTGCTGCGTAACAGTGATTCACAACGTCGTCTAACAGGAACTCTTTCTTTCATTGAGGAAACTTAGTGATGGATTTATTATGTTACCTCTGATGTTACTAAAAACCTAAAATCATGTCAAACTTTATTATCCTTTAGCCGAAATCATTTCTTTGAAATCTTAAAGAAGTGGACACACAAGTTGAATGATTATTGTGTCGAGCAGTGTACAAAGATGATCTCTGACCTGGTTCTTCACTGCAGTCACCATGCCCTTCTTGCGGTAGTCAAGAAATTTGGGCAGCTTGTTGACTTTGTCGTCCAGGTCCATGGTGAAGGCGGGCTCACGAGTCAATGGGACCTGCAGGCCGGTCATCTTCAGGGACACTTCCTCTGATGTCTGCATGAACAGAGACACAGTTAACACCACGGTTTGGGTGTCGGGATGTTTCTGACACGCTCATTCAGATACTAAAACAAAGTGCAGAAGTTCAGGGTCAGCAGCTCTCTCTTCCTGGAATAATCTGAGGAGACAGAACTGTTTTCAGACGGGAACATGTCAAGAGCGACAGAGGATTTATTTTTAGATTTAAGACAAGAACGAGTGGAAGAAGACATGTTTGGTTCAGCGGGGTGACGGGGGATGAGAAGTGCTTCCTGAATAGACGATTTAACAGTTGAAGTCATTTTTCTGAACTGTACAAATCTGGAAAAGTGACACCAGAAGGGGCCAAAAAGGGGAAAGAAACAAAAGATTTAGCAAACAGTGCCATAAAAGAAGAAGCAGACGAGGACGAAGAGGAATTAAAATAACTCCTGTGCTGTCACAGTGAAGCTGCCAGTCATACACTGTAGTTTTTTTCCCTTTCATTTAAATCCTGATATTTATTATGAACAGAATTCCCCGGTGCATCACAGCTCAGCCTGTGAGCAGGAAGATCATTGACGGGAGAAATACTGACCATCTGTTAATTTCTTTCATTTCACTCAAGTTGCTTCCAGTCAGAAATGTAAATGGAAACACATCCTTCATTTCCCGGCCACCTGTTTCTACATAAACATGAAACTGGCCATTTATCCAGAATTCGGATGCGTGTACATGTTCCTGTCACTAATAAATGAGCCCCAAGTACTGGCATGCTTGTATTTTATGAATTTTTGCACTCCAATATTTGATGTACGGCTTGTTACAGCCGGCATCCTGATGCACGCATACATGTCACTGACTGCAGCTGATTTAAAGACACCAAACACCCCGTTTTGTTTCACCTCAATTGGCTGCAGCAAAAAAAAAAATGATGAGTTGACACCAGAACTTTCATGGAAAACATGAATCTCTGACACTGACGTGCTGATTTCAGCGAGTTTTACGACACACTTCATGGTACCGTTGTGTTTTGTTCTGATGTAGGACATTACATCGGGGGAAAAGAAACAGGATTTTGACAAATGAATGCACTTAGCAGGAGATCAATTATCGTCTCGCTACAGTTACTAATGACGGTTGTGTCTCAGCTCGTGCTCAGGATGCACAGCGAGTCCGCTCACACTTAAAGTGGCTCCTTGTTGATTGATTTCAAGAGCTGCTACATTTACTAGATTGACGGGAGATTAAGTGGCAGCTAGTTTCTCAATCAAATAAACGTTTCAGTCATTCTTTGACAAAAATGTCCCAACTTCTCAAAAGCGAGGATTTGATGGAGCTCGGTGCAGAGAGTCAACCTTCATCTCGGCATCGGTGGCGTTTCTTGGTGGAGAACCCAAAGAATGATTGAGAAATAAATCTTATGTACCCACCGTCGAAAAATATTTCTCCTATGGAAGCCACAGTGTAATTCAAACACTGCTCATACATGATAGTGAACTGAATCTCTTTGCAGGTCAGAAAAAAAACAAGACATTTGAAGATAAAAGTCACGATTTTCTGATAATTAACCAAGAAAATAATTGAAAATGAAAAGAACAAGTAATTCACAGCTTGAATTCTGAGAAAATCTGAGCCTGGGGCATGTGAGTGGCAATTGAGCCATGACAGTTGGTAACGTTTTACTCCATTAAACAGAGACAAGTGTCTGGTGCTCCACAGCACCACGGCAGCAGCTGAGCCGAGCCAATGATATCATGGAGGAAATAAATGATAAATTAACGGCTGATTGGTGAGAAAGTCAAAACTACTGGAAACACCACTGGAAAGATGAAAAAGGACCCAAGAAAAGGCAGACGTATGATGAAATATCTACCACTATGTCACCCTACATGAGATGAAACCAGTTTAAAAACATCTCTGTGACACCCTGTGGCTGTTGTATTGGGCCATTGTTGGGCTGATGTCATGGAATCTGGCATCACATGGGTAGCTGGGTAGATATGGTAGCATTACCGCCTCAGACTCACCATGTCGCCCAGGTGGTTCATCGCCATCTCGTAGGAGTGCATGCCCAGTGCAGCCTCTTGGTTGTGGGCCTCGATCATCAGCATGTTCTTCTGCCAGATGGCCCTGCGGATCTCTTCTTCACCCTGAGACAAACAAGTTGCACGTGTCACTTTGAGTCAAAACATCGCAGCCAGTTCATTCCACCAGGCACCGATGGGGCTTCATAAGGAGGTCATAACCAATGCAGATCTCGCTATCGCCGATAATTCAGCCTTAACTTTTGCTTCCTGCGTTAACACCTGACAGCTAAAAGAAATTAATCTGGGCAAATAGGGCAAATTTACGTTTTAATTAGCAAGGAAAGGGAGCTTGTCTGTGTTACAGCCCCATTTCATTAATTAGGCCAATTAAACCAGTGCACGGTCACATCACGATGTTACAGTGAACGCAGTAAACGTCCAATGCGAGTGCAAATTGTGTTAAAATATTGCTCTGTCCTTTGTTTTTGGACTGTTTGCATCTCTCTGTGTCTCTGTTATGAGCTGGGAAAGAGTGGCTGGCTCTCATTCATATGCAAATTGCTGATGTTGGTCATAATATGGGAATAAGATACAGCTAAGTGCACCTAAAAACATCCATGCTATGTTTAGTATTCGTGGTCCTAACACACATTAGCATAATTATAATCATTACTTCTATCTTGATATCCATTCCAGTAATAGAAAATGCAAATGATTCAAGGAGACTTTGATTCTATTACATTGATGTCGGTTCAAGGAGGGTTGAATTAGAGGAACTGTTGGAGGAATACTGATTAAAATCACCATGAGAGAGAGAGAGGGAGCGAAGAGATGCTCTCTTTTCTGCTGACTGCTGCACAGGAACGTGAATAACACAGCACAAATAAAGGCATGCATGCAGACGCAGATAAAAAGAACATCAAACACACATGACGTACTGTACATGGACTCACAGCTGTGGAGTGCTGACCTTTAGCCGGAGGTGAAGAGTGGAGGGATAACAGATGCTCAGCGAACGCTCGGGAAGTAAATTTGTGGTTTAACACCAACTAAACTACATTTGCTCCTTATTTCACAGCCAGGAAGCAGAACAAAAAAGAAAAGAGGATACTGGGAGTTATAGTGAGGAAGAAACTGGAAAATAGAGTCAAAGGTGAGGAGTTTCCACTGTTGGAAATTTTTGACACCTGCCAACTGCTGTATGCAATGCAGTTCAGTGAAAATGAAGGCTAACCTCAATTAAGAACTGAGTCCAGATGTGAGTTCAGAGGAAAACCCCTGCTTAATTCACCTGCATGTCCTTCACATGACTTCCTGAATCAGTGCAAATAGACAAAGTCATTTAAGGAAAAGTGGGTCTAAAGCTTTTTGGAAATGAACTTCTCTGAATTACTGGCTAAGGATGAGAAAGATTAAGTCAGTGTAAATTCTCATTGTGCATGTCCTGCTTTACTTTTGATTCTCTGTTCTCTGACTCCATCTGTCTTATTCCCCTGGGCCAAAACAAGGAAGTAGAGCAACCAGTGTGTGCTCACGTTTGTTTCCTGCTGTGTTTACAGTAAAGAGCCTATCAAACACGATGGAAGAAAAACATGATACGTTTGTGTGTTAAAGATTAACAGTTAATGATGTTAGATAACGCTCGGTCAGCACTGAGACTTGTTTTGTCAGAGGTTCGTGATGCGGCCTCACAAACTTCTTTGAAAAATAGATGTTTTACTATAAATGCTTCAAGAGGTACATGATATCTGTCAGTTTACATGTATGTTGACATGACGTGGATAATGTTCCACCTTCTTCTGTATTTGTGCATTTATTTCTACTCTTCATTCATTCATGTGTAATAGATCTCTGCTGGAACAGAACATAACAATTCGAGAACTAGGTTACAAAAGTAGAACCAGGTTAAGTAACTTTTTGTTTATTAATCATCCTTTCTGTAATACATTTGCTTGCTAGTTTGGTATTATACAATTTACACACACTCTGTCCTACACTGAGTAAAAGAAAGATTTAAACGTGTATTATCATATCCGACCACGCTGCTGTTAGCTATTACAGCACCTTTGTACTCAACCCTGTCTCCTAGGAATTCTATTTACCACTTGGGTGGTCTGGAGGATGATATACTAGAAAATAAGAAGAAAGGGATTTTTATTAATCTATTTGTTTGGTGCTTTGGTGAAAAGTCAGTACCAATAATGACAAAATCAGTCTCTATGCAGACGATGAACTATTATCTACTGAAACACAATAAATTAAATTCTCTTTACCAAATCACCAATCTGAACATTTTATTGTGTCAGCACTCTTTTGACATACTTCCTGCCAGTATAAGTCTACTTTATTTATTTTATTTTTATTTTTATTTGAGCAAAGAAGTTAAATCAGTACTTCTGCTATTACCAAAGCTTTTTATTTTATTTGTACTTCTACTCGAGTAGAGAATCTTTGTACTTTTGCCACCTCTGCTTCAAACTCCCACAGTAACATCTGCTCTGGTTAATGTCGTCTAAACAGATCTGCATCCTGGATAAATATCCACCGACAGACTGGAGACAGCTGAGAGAGAGAGAGAGAGAGAGAGGAGACGCTGAACCGACTGGCCGTTCAATTGAGTCAGCTGGAGACAGACAGTGAGTCAAACCCAAAGACGTCCACATGCTGAACAGTTTACTGAAGCGCAAAGAGACGAGGCGATACAAACGGCCTGAAGACAGGAAGAAGTCTATACATACAGACACGGTTAAGGGGGTGACGTACTGACTGATGAAAGACTTTGAAAAGTCTGCAAAATATTCAGTCAACTCAGCTGCTGTGCTCTTTCTACTCTTGAACAACGAGGCTCCAGTTCTAATGAAAATCTGACATCCATTCCCATTCATGCCGCTCTGATCTTTCCCTCTGTCACTCAGCTGCTCCTCGAATCTTTCTCTTGACTTTTCATTGAACTCCAAAAAAGACAAAAAGAAAGCGCTTAGTGCAGTTCTTAAGGAATTTGCAGCGCTGCAGTTCTGAGTCATTTGCATGTGAAGTCAGATTTGTATGTCAGGATTTATAAACTTTCCCTGTAGAGTTCTTTAAAGGGACAAATTTGGTTCATAGAAAATCTCCTCTGGAGTTCAGATGTGGAGATTCAGATTCACTGAAGTATGCAGCTTATAAGTCAGTGCATGTTTTTGTTTCGTCTAACTGGTCCTAACCTGATACCAGGAAAGGACTTCAACACGTGCACAGCAGACTAGCAGACTCTTACCAGGCCGTTGTATTCCCTCATGTGTGTGCTCTTCCACTGATCCCACTGGGCGTCCAGAGTTGCTTCATCGAAGTGGCCCAGAGCTGAAGCTGCCAGCAGCAACACGCAGACAAACGGCAACATCCTGAAAGAAGAACACCACCTCATGTTTTCTATGCACCAAATCAAATCACCTGTGAGGGGAGTACCGGCTGCAGCCTGCCACAAGGATGTAAAACGAAACGGCACTTTTGGTTTCTGTAGACGGGTTTACCAACACGTGACTTGACGTGACATGGTTTTCCAAGGAAACCTGGATACTGTTCACCGTTTGTTGAGAGCTGTTTACACAGCCATGTAGGAGTGAGCAAAATACTGAACTAATGTTTGAATGTGATTATACTTAAAGAATGGATCTCTATGATAAGTTAAGATGATTCCAGTGAAGTACAGAGGCTGTGCCAGATGAGCCCCCCTCCTCGTTCCGGTCTGTTCAGACTTCAAACATTCACCTCAGCCTCGACTTTCTCTCCACCGCTGCTTCTCTCTGTTTTCCACCCATCTGTCATTCATCAGCTTCACCCCCTGCCCTCTCTTGTTTCACTACATCCTGCTTCTAATCTGCATCTGCGTCCGCTGTCTTCAGCAAAGGCTGCCGACCTGTTTGGTTCAACTCAACTAAAAAGCAAGAAAACAGCCTGTGAGGCCGAGAGAGCCGAGCTGCTGTGCATTGTCTGCTTCCTACACACGTTGATTATATAATGTGTCCTCACCCCTCGGGCGATGTGATGATTTAAATAACACGGTTTCATGATCTATGCAAATAATCTACAGTTAATCATGTGTTGTGAGTCTGTTTCAGTCACAAGAAGTCTCCTCGTGATAGTTTCTGTTCTGTTAGTGTTTTGTTGGATATCTGCATGAGCGCGCCTCATTAACTCTGCTCGGCTCTCAGTTAAAGCTGCAGCTCTCACTTCCAAAAAACTTTATTTTAAATTAAAAAAGGTGCAACTAGGTCAAAATCATTCTCTAATCCTATTAGTACAAATTAGTTTCTTAGCTGGCAAAGAATATTACATATGAATTTAATATGAATTTCAAAGAGGAGTCCAAATCACAGCTTCACTGGGAAATCAGAGCACACTTCAGCTCAGTTTCACACAAGCTGGTTTACCTTTAATGCAAAACATTATTTGGACCCCTTCAGACTTCTAGCAGCTCTGAAAGCCCATTCAGAAAACTGAAAGTAAAACTCTGCACGAGGAAATCAGCATGAATCCTTACCTGAAGTCCAAAAGTCAAAGAGTTTGCTGAGGTTTTCTGGGGACTAACTCCGTCTTCTGCTGCTGTCAAAGTAGGTCAGTGTGTGAGTTTATATCCGTTTGATTTTGAGGAAGTACAACGGGAGCTCCAGCTCTGGGGAGGAGTTTATTTTTTTCCTCTTCTTTTTCCAGGCAGGGGAATAACATCTGGTTATTCTCAAATAGCAAGATGCCAAAATCAGATGATGTCAGGTGTCGGATTACACCGGCACCTCCGAAAACTTCCTCACGGGGTCTGGCAGTGAACTCAGCACTCTGCTGCATTCAGGGGCACTGCTTGAAAAATGAAGAAGCCTCTTGGATTTTTAATAAAAGTGGCATCTCAGACTTGGATTATTTATCAGACCATTGTAAAAGATGAACATGTGCTCAGTTCTTGGCTATAATGTAGAAGAATGAATGAAGCAGGAAAAGTCTGCTTCCGTAATTCTGTATTTAATTAATTTAACAGCAACATTCTTCCTTTAGAAGACATAAGTCCTGTCTGTGTCTGTGCTGAGGCATCAGTTACATTTAGGGGATGACTGTGGTTTGTCCTGTCTCACACTCACAGTACGGTGGCCCTGAGAGCTCAGCTCACTCCAAAAACCTCGTGCAAATGAAGAAAGGCTCTACACCGATTTGACTATACATCATTTTCTACATTTCTTTCAAATGTTGACGAGTTTTTCTTGAATTGCAGCGTGTCGAGCTCTCGGGGCCGCCACAGTCGCTTCAGAAAATAGATGAGGCGTGTCAAACTCATTTCAGTTCAGGGGCCGCGTACAGCTCAGTTTGCTGGAACAGTAACGACAAAGTCATCGAACGGGCCGGATTGGACCCTCTAGTGGACCAGGTTTTGGCCCACGGGCCGTGTGTTTGACACCCTAGCTGTAGATGTATTGACAGCTGGGATAAATCATCATCACAGAGTCTCCACGTGTCGATTTATGATGAAATTTCTACTTTGTTTTTGTTTATTGCGTAATACCTGAATATTGTGGTCACTTGTTTGTGTGTGTGTGTGTTTGTGTGACAATTTAACAATGTGGCCAGAGCTCAGTGAAGGTTATATATGTATGTATATGTATGTATATGTATGTATGGTACAGAGAAGATCTGAAATCACAGCTGATGGACGTTCGTGGACGATGACATCAAGAAGGAAGACACCGAAGTCTTCCCATGACAGTCACTGTTGGTAAATGGTAAAAATGAGCAGATACTCCCCGGAGACTCTTTTCAGGCACGAAGGAAGCAGAAATCAGGAGTTTTGTACATTTATTCCAATTATACGTCTGACTCTGAACACTGTGAAAGAAGAACAGAGAAGTTTTTCACACAGCGTGAACTCATTCAAACAAACTTCCCACTGCGGAGCCGAAATAGATCTTTACCACGTTTATGATCTGCGGTCTGCTCTTCTCTGTGGATGCGTACTTCCTCGTGGAGTTAGTCAACACTGTGTCATGTCTGTGTGTGTATATATGAACATGTCGTGTGACACCTGCTGTCACACAGCAGTCTAGTACATGTAGACGTCTAAATATAAGAGCGTCCCGTGTACCTCATATGTTCAGTGTCGCAGCGGGTTACTCATACATGCAGCGAGGTCTGAATCACTTTTAGTGCTGATTATGTTTTACCAGAACTCATATGCTCCCCCAACACTGCTAATGAGTCAATAACGAGGAGCCTCTTAAACGAAGCAACACAATTTAAACCAGTGGAAAACTGATTTTTGAGTCTTTTGATCATATTTTGTTGTGAAACTCATTTTAAAGTTGTGAGGATTCATCATAAAAGAAGAACATTCACTTCTTCTTGTTACTCGCGCTGCTCAGATTTAAACTGTGTTTTATGTGATATCAGTAATTTATGCCACCATGGAATGAAGTTGAAATAAACCAACATTTTTTCTTTACTAGCAGTAAGTCACGAGGATGACTGTCACCTGACAGTGATTTATTTGTCCAATACTGTACTCTCGAGCACTCTGGTATCGTCTCACAGTTTCCAGAAAATGACTCTCAATGATATTTGTGAAGCTGCAGAAGCACCTGGGTGGAAGTTCCCCTTCATCAACACATAATACAATACTCAGAAATGATCAGACCACAGTATCATTATTATTATCGTCCTGTCCAAAGAAATGACTTCATTAATGCAGTTCCAATAAAAGTGACAGAAGGTGTAAGGATGCATTCAATGATTGTATTTCAACATTTAGATAAAATAAAATGTTGAGGCAGCACCAACACCAGCATGAAGCCTCCACCTTTACATCAGAATCACCTTCACAGCACGAATCATAAATTATGAGAAAATTCTGCATTTACAACAAAGTAACGGTAACTGATAAAACACAGCGTGAGAACAAGAAGAGAAACCATGTTCATGCAGTCAGCAAAGTGACTCAGTGGCGGTAATGCAGCAATATGTAGCCGAAGTTTCCTAACATTAGCCAAAATAGCCTGCCGGCCAAGCAAGGCTGGAGTGGTGAAACCACTTAGTGTATTAAACTGAGTGAGGATGCTGTTTAATGCTTAGGACAGCAAAAATGTGTCACTTCATCTGATCCTGGGAGCTGTCGCCCCCAGCAGCCCCTCGCAGGGTCTCCAAGGTGAAGCGGCCCCAGCGGAGGGATCGGACTAAATGAAAAGGAGCTGCAGCACCTCGCCCAGGATAGGCAAACCGGACCTGGAAGGAGAGCTCCACAGGAACGTCTGGTAGCTGAGCCTTAATCCACGGGGCTTGACCGAGCACAGACAAAGACACAACACAGAACCACCTGCAGGGGTCGGGTACTTTCATACAAACTGTCTTTGTCAGCTGTGAATTTCACCGTAATAAACAGAGTATATTTTTTCTAATATTCCAGTAAAAGGACGTCTGTGCTGTTCATCTTACAGCGACCTGTCTTCAGTTAGCAGCTTCAGCTCCCTTCAAGGTCACGAGCAATCTCTACCGCCGCGCTAAGATCTGTTATGATCTCTGGCGTGTTAAGTGCAGCCCGGGCGAGCAGCTGCAGGCCGGCCTCTCATCACTGACAGCTCACTATCTGTCTGATCGATGGCTGTTTTTCTTCTTTCTCTCTCTCTGCTTGCTGGATTTCAGCAGACAGCACAGTGCACTTTAAGCTGCTTTAAGACTCCTTCCTGCAGGTTTCTCTATGGCCACTTTAGATAATGAGACTTATGGCTGATAGTGTCTTGATTGATCCACCATGCAGCACCCAATCCGCTCGCTCTCAGCAGCGATGAACAGGCAGCAGGTCATGACCTCTGTGTTAATGTATGTGTGTGGGCTTGATGAAAGGGAAGGGCCACAGGCGGTGATAGATTTATAATCCAATATCGCTTACTAAGGTGGTTGCAAAACGGTCGATGGCGCTATTTTTATCTGCGGCGTTAGAAAATCTATTAATATCTCTATAAAGGCTGACGTAGAGAATGTGCTTCCATAATCCGAATGCTGTGATGTGAGCGGCGGGAGGCATTATCTTAATGTTGTGATTGATTTTGAAAAGTAATCTGAGGCTCCGCTTTGACGGTAAGTTCCTGCTTTCTTCCCTTTTTCCTCTCGCTATGAGGCCACATCTGGTTCCTATTTTGCCGCAAAACTGGTAACTGCTCTGCTCCCAGGATGCTTTGCTGCTGTCATATGATCAACCCGCTGACTCAGACCATCACGGGATGTCTCCTTGTTATTGCTCGGTCCTGTAATAGAAAGAAGTAATCTTACATCACAGCGGTGGGGAACTGCAGAGTGAACCAGATGACATCCCATTTTCTATATGCATCGCCCCCATGCAGGTCCATATGACTCCCTCAGGGACGGATTACGTAACCGTAATGCTGTTCCCCCGTTTGAAATGAATTGTGTTTAAGCGCTCGAACACATCGTTCAGACTCTTCCCCTCCTGCCAATCTACTGAGAGAGCCCGAGAGGGTTTAAATCCACAGATCTGAACTGTGTGCACTTTTCACTGACCAGTTCAGAGATTAGAGCGGCAGACACCGCGGAGGTTTTAAAGGCTTGTTTGGATTCCAGCAGATTAAACCGTGTTGTCTTTTTTCATTCCTGTGAACTGTGGTCTAACCGTTGTTTCACTTTGAGTCACCGACTTCTCTCTGTCCAAGTGTGTGAACATTAAAAAGTGAAGCGGTCGTTGCTATTAACTGTCGCTGTATATTTATGTCAGATATTCTTGAAATAAAGTTAAAATATCTCAACCACTTCTTTTTAAAGGCTGGCATGACTTTAAAAACATTATGTTCTTTTGGTAATAAAGATTTTTGCGGTTGATTTGCATTGATTTGTCTCTTGTGTTTATGAATTTAATGAATCAATACTGCCCACTCCTGGAGGGAAGGAAGTAAGTAAGGAACCGTGCAGGAACCGGCCCTCATGGTTACATATGAAGGGAACGTTTAGCCTCGACCTCCACATTGCAGATGCAGGTGTTTGTCCTGTTCCTCGACACGGAGACTCTGGAGGAGGTGGAGATGATCAACATCTAACCAGTCTGTCTCTGTCTTCAGTGCATAGACCTGATTATTTCTGGGCAAAGCTGTTTGTCATGTCCTGAGTTCAGACGAGAGCACCAGACGTCAGAAAGCCTTTTAAATTCTTGTGTTCATCCAAACAGATTAGATCAAACCTAAACCCTTTTATTACGAGCAGTGACTGTGTTCCGAAAAGACAATTTCATATCTACTCCGCTGGGAAAACAACTTACTTTTTAATGCTGTAATACTTGGTTCCTGTTGGGGATGCATGAAGCGACTGCATAATTCTATATTTGTAAAAGCGTGACCTGCTTTTTGGAGTAATAACATTCAGACAGGCTGAGGTCAGCGATGCCACCGGGTGAAATAAGGTGCAAGTCAGAATTGAAAATGAAGAGGCAACACTCTCCGTAAAAAATAAATGCATTCATCTAATCTGGGTTAAAAAGGATTAAGAGAACTTCACCAGCATGTGAAATGAGGCTGAACTAACCAGGCTGTGTTCAGTGGGTTCATTAGAGGCAGATGAATTAGCCCAGAGGAGTTACCGCGGGACACCAAATAGAACGAGCACAAAGGACATAAAATGAAAACAACACATGTATCTGGATCACAGGTACGGAGCCTCCGCGGGGGTTTGGTTTTAGACGCTTAGCATCCAGCTCCGCAGCTCCGCAGCCTCCTTTAGTTCATCGTTTGTCTTCAGCGGGAAATAAACTGATTAATCGGCGCTACACAGACTAGCAAAGCGGAAACATCTGGTGACAGCCAGGTGTGGAGACCAAGTGTAAACCTGAAGCCTGAAGTTTGGCATTATAAACGCTGCCATCTTGTTTTTTGGTGCCAGAAACGACCCGAATGGATGAGCTAATGGATCCTCCCACAGTCCAAAGACGTGCAGGTTGCTCGGTGAATTGCCCGTAGGTGTGAGAGAGCGTGAACGATTGTTTGTCAGTCCTGCGATGGACTGGTGATTTGTCCAGGGCGTAGCACGCCCCTCGCCCAGTGTCAGCTCGGATCGCCTCCACCCCGTCCTGCACGAACCTGATCAGAAGAAGAGGTTACGGAAAATGATGGACGGAGATGTTTTGCTCTTGACCAGTGACTCGACTGATTGATTGACAGACCAGCTGACCAAAAGAGGACAACACAACACAACACAACACAATAATAAAATGTGGCTGGTGTTTCTGGTGTGTGCATTGATTAGAAAGCTGTGGTCCTCTTTCAGATTCACGCCTCAGGGGGTCAATGCATCCAAGCTCTAATATGTTTCTCCTTGATCTACGGCATTAATCAATGTCTCCTTCCTTTTCTGGCTTTGCCTCGTGCCAAAATGAAAAACATTCCAGAGTGATTTATCTTCCCGAGGAGAATGGTGACTGTCAGTCTGCCGGGCTGTGACGGGATCTACAACTTTCATATATGTAAAACAAACTGCCGATCGCACATGTGACGGTAACTCATACTGAGCTCAGTGACTGAGCAGAAAGTGTTTCATGCATATTGAATTCTGACGTTTGGTTTTTAGTTTCAGATCAATGTTTTTTATTCCCATTGGAATTTTTAACAAATCTGTTTTCAACATTATTTTGTAGTTGCAGTCTGTTAGAGGCTGCTGGTGCCAGGCCTTCATCGACTGATGCCTCTGGACTTTTTCATCTGTTTCAAATCCACATTTGTTACAAGCAGTTTAACATTTCTCCTTTCACTTTATTGTTTGTTTCCATGCTGTGCTTCATTTTAAAATGATGTTTTATTTCGTCCTTTAAATCAGACTCTTACACAGAGAAATCAGCTCTGTGCATCTTTCATGTTATCCACAAATCACATTAGAACTGTTTAAAATACGGTTCAGTTCAGGTTGTTTTTATACGTCCATGGGGAAAAATGATGCATGTGCTGCGTTTGAATAAATATAAATAAACAATAATTTGAATATATTCTTACAGGTTGGATTGTGTCACGCACACTAACACAACCAGCAGATATCGTGCACATCACTTTAAAAAATGATAGTAACTTATATTCAGAGGTGCAGGATGGACGCCTGAGCTTCCCTGTGCTGGGATAAAGTATTTACTGAACAATCCAGTGAACTGTTCAGTAAATACTATTATTTGTTTTTTATGAAAGGGAATCCTGTGACAGGAGCATCGAAATGACTCAACGAAGGCAACCAATCACTGCCCCTGTTTTATCCACCGACAGTGAACTGTAGTAAACACAAACAACCATGTGCCCTCGGAAATGAAGCGTGACTGTGAGGACTGAGTCCAGCTCTGACATCTGTATAGTGTGTGTGTGTTGGGGGGGTAGTATGGGCTTGCTTGGACCACTCGGGTCACTCCGGGCCTTTCCAGAGCGTCACGTGTCGATGAGGAAAAAAAAAAAAAAAAAAATCAACGAATCTGGTCGGAAACTGGCAGCAAAACAAAGTCATTCATGGTTCCAGGCGTCTAATCTCTTTATATGGCTGTGCATCTGTGCCTTCTGTTGATGCACACATGTGCTGTGATGTTTAGGAGATTAGTATTTACTCTGAGCACAGAGAGAAAAACCCTATATCACGCACACTGAGATGAAAATTCCAGTTCACAAACACAAGCTGCGGCACACATTCATAATTTTTCCAGCGGTCGATCTGTCACGTGCCGATCCGTCTCCAAGTCGACTCTTGAGGGATTAGTCGTGGACGTGAGATTCTAAGTTGCTGCGGTGCCTCGCGCTTCTGTCCTTTTAGTTCATATTTTTAGACGCAGAAATTGCTGACGCTCGAAAATTAAATGAGCTTAAGGCTCGTAGCTTAAGTGACACTCTTTATAGCGGTGCCAATATTTTAACCCCAAAGAAGACTTGAGCGCTCGGCATTAACTGGACTCTCATTAGAGGAGGCAACAGCTGAGACCTCGACACGGGTTTAAAATCTAAAAGGCCTGTTTGTGCTTGTGTGCTTCAGCATTAGTGCGACCGTTGGAACCAGCGTCCATTCATAAAGACGGAGATTTACATCAGCGGGTTTGATTGTCAGCAGCTTCAGCAGAGCCGCGCTGGAAAATCTTTAATAGAGAAACAATAAAAAGGGGGATTAAAAGAAGACTGCCAACATTTTAATGTGTTGTTGCTCACAGTCCGTTAGCTGTTGCAGGTTTTGATGAAGTAATGTTTAATTTCCCAAAGTTTGTGCCCACACGATGCAGTAACTGCAGCCTTCGTGTCTTCCCGCTCGTGGTTTGGGGCTGCTCATTGTCTGTTTCTCTCTTACAGGATGGAAAGAAGTAATCCAAGCGTAATATTCATGGTTCTAAAGAACAGGCGTGGACTGTGGATGGCAGCAGGATGACCAGATGTCACTGGCAGCCATTGCAAAAGGATAAGCACTTGAGAAGCGCCCTACTCCACCACCCCCAGAAGTACTTCCTGTTGGCGCTCTGTGCTGGGCAGGAGCCAGCGCTGCTTTGCTGATTCAGACGTTAAATTAAATATCATATCAGCCAGTCAGCACTGTGGCAGAATGTTTTCCTACACTTGAATAGACACAGCAGGCCGAGCCACCTTCAAGCAGTTGGTAACACTTTTGGATAATCCGTCTGATTTCATAACAGTTCAGCAGCACATTACTTTAAATTCAACAATTTAACTGGTTCATAAATAAATTAAACCACCGTGGTTCTGGTTTGGGTTGGTCCGGCACATATCCGGATAATCTGCTAGACAAAGAGTAAATGTTATATAACACTCTCATAATAATCTGTATGTGGACCATCCAAATAAAATCTTCCTAAGAAGTTCACTGTTATTTGTTTCAGTGTTTCAGTTTTAGTGTCGCATATTCTTTTTTCCCCATCCTGACATTTACTTGACATTTCCTTCTATTACTTTCTGACATTAAAAATCCAGTTTAAAGCCAGAATCCTTAATTCAAATGCAAAATACCCAAACCAAAATGTTGCTGCCTCCACCACCAAAACTCAAAAGACTGGAACCTCTGACCTCTGCATTCAATAATTAACGAATTCATGTGAATATACCTCTGATTTACAGATATTAAAGCTGCATTAACACTCTTAGTACGTTCAGGTAGAGTTTAAGTTGAGCTCACTCGTATTATCTGCATGTTTGACAGTTTCACCAGCAGAGATGAAGCAACATCAGTGTTCAGGTCAGCTTTCTGTCCACCTGAGGAATTTACTGCACGTCCAGCACTCACTCTGTTTTGCTCTTTGCGTCCATGGAGAAATATCTGTCCTTCTTCATCAGCAAGTTACAGATTTTCTCAGTCTGCTACCTGCTGCTTGGCAACTTTTTGCTAGCAGTGAGTCTGAAATACACAATGTTGTAAAAACCTCAAAACAACAGGCTAAAGGAGGCTAAAAGGACTCGACTCGAAATACTGACTGAAGCAAGGCTTGCTGCCGCACAGATGACACGACAGACTGCTTCAGACACAATTTACTGAAGACACTGGAGGTTCTTTGTGTGTTCTTGGCCGCCCGGTGTCTCCTGTGCATCTGCGTGCATCTGATTGTCTCTCAGGTTCAGCTGCGTCATTCACCTCACCTGGCGCTGCTCTCCTGAGCTGTTTCCCAGTGCCAACCCAGGCTCCATTCACACGGCTCTAAATGTCAACACCGAGTACAATAAATTACCAGCTAAAGATTGGATTGTCTGCATTGGTTTTGTTCTGAAAAGGTCATTGTGGGCTTGAATCCCATTCCCCTTCATAACTTTCTTCCAAATGTACTCAGCATTCCCGAGTTTGTGCTGTCAGGCCGAGTGCAAATGAAAGTTTGTTTTCCACACAAATGCACATGAAACCTCGGAAGCAGGAGAGGGCACTCGGAGGTAACCAAGCCGCAAATGATTCTCCTCGCGTGCATATGGACATGATGGACTTCAGCTGTTTATTTTTTGTCGAGCAAAGCGGCCACATGCTGTTGAGAATCTGGTCACGTTTCTGCCTAATCATGCAGAAACGGCTCTCTAGAAATTACATAAATTTAGATGGTCGAGGATGGAAGCAAATTAGGGACCGCGGGTGAATTTTAATGCAATGAAACTGATACACATCGTTAGGACTAATATTTCTACGATGGTTTTCCTAATCATACAGCTAGGGAATGGATATATGAACAGCTCTCCATTGACTGCTCACTTATCTTTCTTTGTCAGTGCTGCTATTAGTTTTCGGGTTTTAACGGGAGCTCCTCCTGAAGGCCAAAGGTCAAGCTTCATGATTCTTCTCTCCTAATTGGCTCCAGTTTCCCATTGTTTGTTTCAGATGTCTTGACCCTCCACCCCTGAGGGACTGAATCTAATTAAACCCCCCTGGATTTTGCTGAGAACCTCATGTCCTCGCCGACTGATGCAGCTTCATATGTAGATTGCCAGCTTGCCTCAGGCTACACGGTACTTTCCATGTACGTCTATTGATGAGCTGTCTAAATCCGGCACTCTGCAGGTCTAACAGCACCTGAAAACTTTGAAAATGCACCGCTGTGGAGTTTTATTGTTTAGGTCTCTTTAACACACGTGTCTGTGTGTGCAGCCCACCTCAAATCTTTTCCAACAGAACCTAATTTAACTGTGCAGCGTGCTGAGTCATGAAAAACTTAATAACCTCTCGCACCTTCCTGTGCATCAACTGTGGCCTTCCGCTCTCTCGTCCGTCAGGAGCAGCTTCCCGCCCGGCAGATGCTCCGCGCTCTGCTTCGTCGGGGGTGGGGGGTGGTGGGGGAAAGGAGAGGAAGCGCAAGGCTGCCCCGCTCTAATCAGAGAACCACAGGCGAATGGATGAGGATTAATTAAAATTGAACGTGAGGTTGAGCCCCAATCCAGCATCGCCTACAGGGAGCGAAAAAAGGAGAACTCAAAGCATCCTGAAAATCTGCTTACGGTCTGCGGACTGTGTGAGAAAACAGTCTCAGCGTTGTGGGGCAAAAATCCCTAATTGCCACCTCTTCAGCAGCTACTGAGGGGATACTTTATTACAACCTTTGCTACGGTTTGCGGTGGTGGAAGTGAAATAAATATGTTCAGTTAAATCCATGCACTGATAAATCCATATGAACAAATCCCAAATACAAACTTGTGGCCCCGAGAGACTGCTTATTAAACTCCATACCATGAAAGCGTGGAACCAGTAATATATCTTTCCAGAGGAGAGCCGAAGGAAGAAGTCACAAAGAGCTCCAAAATACTCTAAATAATGTACGTCCTCTTGGGAGCAATTACTGTCCTGTCAGGCTGCCCGTTCGATTTTGATATCGCCTGAGAAAATCTGGGATTTTGTAGCATCGTAGCCAAAAAAACAAGCAAACAAATGGTGCCACATACCAAGGAGCTAATCTTCAGCAAGGAGCCAGTGAGCACGGCAGCAAGCCATGATTTTCATTTTTTACATTTCAGAGGCATGTGCCACGTCTGCACGACTCAGTTAAGTAATTACAGAGGTACGTGTTCGCTATAACAACATCAACTTCAGCATATACAAGAGGTGGACTGTCAGGAAACACACTGTGTGTTCGAACAGCGAGCTGACATTTCCTGGTGAGGACAGTCATGGATCCCTCTGTTGTTGGAAACAAAACCAGTCCTGATAAAAAAAACAACCTCTAGCTGTCTGAAGAGTTTTTAACTCCTCTTTTATTGAGTGACTCCAGTTTAAATTCTGTCCAGCTCCGCACACAGCCTCTCTTTTGGATGTCACAGCTCACCTTGGTCTCTGTTTTGCCTTTCTAAGGTGTGCTCGTCTGTTCTTTCTGCTCATGAATGCAGCTCTGACAGGCACACATGCTTAAATCCAGAGGGAAGGTCTCTTTGGATGGGTGACTTTGGATTTTCGGCTGGGATGCATTCACTGTGAAAATGTTTCTGGACCCGTTTGAAACAGCTCAATGCTTGAATAGCTCGGCGTAGTTCGGCGGCAGCCTCGGAGGTACGTGTGCTCCCGTTTGGTGGGTGTGCTGGGGCTAAAAACCAATGCTGCTGTGACAAAAACCCAGCGGGGAAGTGATGAACCACAGTGTGGCAAAGGGGGGCTTCAGTGCACATGGAACATTTGAAATGTTTCTCAAAAACATCCCTGAGATTTCTTTGGAGAGCGAACATCGGTGCATCCATTCGACTGATCGATGATAACCAACGCTTTGGAACAGCAGCTTTAATCCACAAGTTTATGTTCAATATATGATCCTGAGATTCTTAAAACTAACGCAACTAAGAGTCAAGTCTGCAGAGGGAATTTCAGGTTAATAGTAGGGAGCACTGAACTTTTGGCTCTTCCTCTCTGACTTCAGTACGACCCTCCACCTCCGTACCTCCGCCCAGTCTTCTCAGATTCATCACATCATCAGCCTCAGCAGAGTCATCTGCAGCCACCACCAGTGTTTGGACTGCATGGAGCGATTTATTTAAGACTTAATCATCACATATTGTATATTCTAATAAAGAATTATCTTTGTTTCATTCACTTGTCTCTGCTGACTGAACTGTGATAGGTCAGCTTGGTGTGTGTGTGTGTGTGTGTGTGTGTGTGTGGAGGTGACCTTGGATGTATTAAGGGACGTATTAAGAGGCGACTCATGCAAAACCCAGTTGAGTTAATAATGCTGCGCCTCTTTCACAGACATGTGCGTGCACACACGAGACGCTGCCTCGCTGCACGCCATGCTCCCGTCCGTCCCCTCGTATTCCCTCGTCCTTTTTTCGCTTTGAGGTAAACGCGGTGAAGAAAAGACGGGCTGAGGACAGAGAGAGACGAGGGGGAGCTCAAGCTCCAGTCGCCATTGTTTGAAGTACACGAAGAAACTCAACCCTGGCTGTGTTATTCGGAGAGCAGCGCAGATACATCATCACACAGATATAAATGCAAACAGTGTCATAACTATGAATCAGCCGTTACTCTCTAAAAGAGGGGCAGTGATCAGACTCTCTTCTCTACTGTACACGACTACTGTCACCTCTCATGTGCAGCATCACGCAGGACGCGTACGCTGTCCGACGCTGTCTGCCTTTGTCAGCTATAAATACAACAGAGCACAACAGATTTGCAGTTAGACTTCTGTCCTCACAAGCACAGTGAAGTGTGTGTGTCTGTTTGTGCATGTGCGACGTGGGGTCCATGTTAAGCAGGTGTGCTCTCAGCCTGCAGTCTCTGTTCTGACAAGACAGAGACAGAGAGAGAGAGAGAAGGTCAGTCCGCCGAGAGAAGCTAAACTACACGGCGATGAGAGGGAGTCACACTTTGTTCTGAGCTGATTCCTATATTCAGAGCTGCGCTGGTAAACAACAGCTGTACACCGTCGGCCATATCTGTCTGTATGCTTGATGATCCTGGTTTAAAAGGTTCATTTCCTCACAAGATGGCTGACCTGAGTTCAACTGCACTGAGATGTATGATGGCTTGTCACCAGAGCCATTAAGGTTTTAAATGCAAGAATTTATGGGATTTTTCTTTTTTCAGCTTGCATTTGGGAGCCTTGTTAGTAAGAGTGTGTTTGTACATTAGTGTTTGTTTTAGGAGGAGGAGGAGGAGGAGGAGGAGGAGGAGGGAGTGGAGTGCTTCTACTACAGAGCCGGAGCCTACTCATCTTTATCGTATCCAGCTGTTGTTCAATCCGGCGATTTGGCTGACCCGCGCATATCTGCCCATCTCTCCCCCTCCAAGCTGTGATAGTAATGTACTGCCCTGGACACCTGCCAGCACTCACTCACTCAGTGTGCTGGATAAAAAAACAATAAATAAATAAAAAAAATCACAAATCCCCTTAGAGCTGACAGCTTGGGGATTTTGCCACCCATATTATTATTATTTCCACGTCTCCAGAGGCCTGGATGTGTTCGAACAGTTACTTTGTTGACAAAAAGCTGCTTTCATGCACATCAGCCTGTTGGGATTGCAGCTGGGCTCATATTAAAGCGCTACTCTGTTATTTTTCACTTACTGAGAGAAAATAACTTCTCTCTTACAGCCTAAATGAAATCTGTTTATGATTGCATTGCTTATGATCAAAAACTAGCAGGTGACGAACATCAGCAACATTGCCTGGGTGCCCAGCTCCTGTTCTGGCACGACACTGGTTCTGTTCCACGTTACTATTCGCCTGCACTAACTAGCCCAGCTAACAAACTGAGCTAACAGCAGTTATAGCAACAACCTCTGGCGAGTTTGGAGCAGTCACATAGTAGAAGAAGAGACGTGCAGGGGGACTATGAAAGTATGAAATGTAAACGCAGTGATTTCTGATTTGTGTGTTGCTTAGTCGTCTCTAAAATGTAGCATCATGTGACCTTTTAGGAGCCATTATTGCATAACAAAGTCTGAGACACTGAGAGTCAGTGGACCAAAGTTCACAAAGATTTTTTTCACCTATTGCATCGTAATCCATCCAACAGTTGTCGAGACATTTCATCAGCCCGATGGTGGTGGGAGAGGAAATGTCAGAGGTTCATCCTCTGGGGATCAACGTCTGAACCAAGTGTTCATTCCTTTACATTAAAGAATTGTTGTCATACAATGTCTGAACCGACTGGACTGTAAAAAGTTGACAGAAATAATAAAAACAGGGCAGATTACAAGAAAATCAGTTTCCCCGTTGCTTCTGCATATTATGCAAGTTTTTAAATTTATGGCCGATCTGCTGCCAGCTCTGTCAGCTAAGTGATGCATTAACTTTTTATATGCAAACCTTAATGTTGTGCAAAGTGAAGGAAGTTATCAAAGAAGTGCAGCTGAGTCACTTTCCCCATTTTTAAATTGAAGGAATCACGCAAACTGCACAAGTCCAATATTTGATTAAATGATGCCTCGCTGATTGTCCAGACTTCATCATAATCACTGAGAGTGGCCATATATAAAATACTCTGATCCATCTTAGTGTCACACACAGAAGTACTGTGCGCATACCGAAAGTAACGCGTTACCCTACTCGTTACATGGGGGATTTGAAGGCATTACGGCCACCACACATGGCGCTGATCCAGCCCTGAAATCTGTGTGACTTTAGTTCCAGCTGAGCGGAGGGATGGAGGCGCGCAGGGCGCAGCAGCATCAGCAGATCCGCGGCGGGCACCGAGCGCGGAGCAGCATCACCGCGCACAACAAGAGGAGACACGCGGAGGCGACCTAAATTATTTTAGTAGCGTAATTATCCCGGAACTCCCCCGAGGTGGTCGACAGTCGGGGAGGGAAATTAATGAAGAAGGAGGGCGAGGTAAAACTGCGCGACTGTGATGTGTGACAGATGTTGGAAAAGTCTGGTTTGAACGTAGAGAGGAGAGAGGAAGAAGAGGAGGAAGAGGGAAGTGTCCTGAGAGGAGATGAAGACGCTTCTCTGTCGGATACGGACGGTGAAGAGGTGGGAGAGATGTTTCCTTCACTGAAAGCTGCAGCTGGTGAGTTTTTCTTTATTTTTTATTCAAACTAAACTCGAAGTACTTTTCAGATTTTCATCACTTTCACTTGTTGAGGCTGAAAACAGATTTAACATCCCTGCATCAGTTTATATGGACCTAAAATCTGCCACCCTGATTTCTATATTATTACTACAGAGATTTATTCTGGCTTTATTAAACCTTATTTATGATTATGGAACCACTATAATAATCCTTATCCATTCTGTTTGGATGCTGCCAGTGCGATGTGTGTGTGTATTTAAGCAGTCAGTTTCTTTTCTTTGTCTTCAATCATCTAAAATGAATCATAAATCCAGACTTTAATCACATTTTCACAAACAACTTTAAAATGAAATGAAGCCTCACCGATTGATCCGGTGTCACATCTGAAGCAAAGTGTCCTTGTTTTGTCCAGATCAGGACAGAAACAATAAAAAATATCTTCAATGTTCAGTCATATTCTAATGTTCTGTGTCTCTCCAATATTAAATCCCATCATAAAACTAGTACACACTAGTAATTATTGTTAGTAAGTTTTACACTGACCCAAATTAATATTTCATTCGCTGTTTTTATTAAATCTGTTGAATCTCGGCTGGAAAATGTGTCATTACTACTTTGTTCTTCAGCCTAGTTGCTTTGCTGTTTGTGTAAATCTGTCGCCTTCTTCTTCTCCTTGTTTCTGCGGAGCGTCCATGTGAACAGTAATCCTCAGCAGAGTTTGTTCCATAAACCTAAAAAGGGCCAGAGCAGACTGTTTTAACTGCGCTTCAGCAGGATTACAGACATCAGCTCTGCAGCCTGGTTTCCCCCCTCCTGCGGCAGCGTGAGGCTCAGTTATGCTTTGTGTTTCTTTAAATCGAGAAGCTTCACTCTCACCGTGACTCTAATTGAACCGCCGTTTGTCAGAAACTTCTCCTCGCGTTAGACCTGACTGTCACCTCACCTGCAGTCTGATGTAAGCCGGGGTCAGCGTTTCAGCGAGGGCGCAGAGGTGAAGCCAGAGCAGCAGCAGACTCTCTGTCCTTCTCCTGCTGTCATAATGAGGACACACATCACATCGTTGCAATGTGGCCCAGGAGGAGCAGATCACCATCAAGGGAGAACCAAGGATTTGACGCTTGGGATTCTGCCAAATGGGCAATTTAATCAGAGGGCATTTTATGCACAGGAAGTATGTCAGTCTCCTTGTTAGGGAATGATTTATCTGGACTGTTATATTGGGCAGCTGCTCCAGACCTCGATTGATTGCCGCAGGCAAAGAAGGATATGACAAGTGTTTAACTAGTTTCTTTGCTTTGCTTCGTGGCCTCGGCGGTGGAAATATGTAGACAGGCTCTGGAGTTCTTTGTGTTTATGTGGCGCCTGCAGGGTTACGCTGACGTGGTGATTTGATTGTAATGATCTGCACGGTTCTGACAGGCTGACTTGGATCCTACAAAACGAAAGAGTATGAATGTATTAAAGAATTAAATTACCACGGCACCTGGTCTTTAGAGTTTGTTTATTCTGCTCCCAGATCTCAAAATGTTCCTCCCGTCCCCGTGAAGGTTGAGTGAGCTCAGAGGATACTGGAGGAGCGCAGTAACAGGTCAGGTTTGTCTGCCCCGGATGATTCCAGGAGGCTTTTGTAAATGTCCAACAAATACTGATCGATATTTCGGTTTTCACACACACTTTTATTGGTCCTCTTGTGTCCATGTTTGTGTTTATGGAGGGTTTGGCTCTTCAGCAAGGCTACAAGATGTGTGAATAAGCAACAACTACTGTCTTACTAAAACAGCAAATACTATTACTAATACTGCTGTCCTCCCCACTACAGAGGAGCCTGTATCTTCTGGCAGCAGATGGGAAAATCGTGGCTGAATTCATAAACCTCTTTAAAAAATAATCAGGTCGTTTTAAGGTGGAAATATTTAAAAACAAGCATCCTCAGCAACATGAATTAACAAACATTTATTTTCATATGAAGTATTAAAATGAGCCTCTCGTTTAATATCTTTGAATCCAGATTTTATATTTTCATTCATACATTTGAAGTTGTGTGTTTAATAACTCGCCTTGGAGACGTTTTGTCTTCATGTTTAATGTATTCCAGAAGCTTTGGCCACAGACGCAGGCTGCAGCTTGAAAATAATGTTTTCAAAAATATATATATCTGCCTTCAACAAGCCATACGCTGCTTGTACACTTTGTCACTGCGGCTTTGATTTCTTTCCAACAGCAGCACCTTAATACCAGGCTTAGCCAAAGATGTTGGCGAGCTGTCAGGGGAAGATGAATCTGAGCCCAGAACAATGCATCAGCACATACCCACCATGTTTTCAGTCTTAATGGCCACGAGATTACAGTTGTCCGCTGCTCCTTTTGTTTTTCGTGAGGGATAACTGTCTGTCTGTGATTTGTGGTGCGCAGCACTTTTGAACCCTCCGTGCACACCAGCAATAATCAGGCCACGCAGTCATCTGAAGTCTTTTTTGTAGATGAATAAAAACATCAGATGTTCACTGCGAGTGGAGGCATGCAGTCGCGGCATGAATGAGGACTTGAATGCCACGGGCCCGGGGCTTGTGTCAGCAGCAGCCTTGAAAAACATCTTTATATTAGAGAGTTTCTTTCAGGCCGAGTTTCCTTTTCCAAGATGCATTCAGCTGTTTGCATTGTGTCGGCTTACATGTGCATTTTAAATTCTTTTAAACTGTCTAAACAATCAGTTTTAAAAGAATTGTTTCTTTTCTCAGTAGCTCCGTAGTCCCTGATGGAGAGTCCCCTGCAGGGTTAGACAGATCTATAGTAGGAAACATTATGTGTGTCAGCCTGAAGAATTCTGTAACCGGCGTCACGAACAAAACAAAACACAACAGATCTGATTATCGGCTTACATTACATCTGTTACTTCTGTTTTTGATATTCAGATCATGTATGCTCGGTGCCAAAGGCAGCAGGGGGCAGGACCCACATGCAGATGTCACAAGGCAGAGCAGGTTGAATTAAAATGTAACCGAGCAAAACAAAAACAACAGGCAAGTTTAGAGGAACACAATTCTGGCTGCAAAGATCTTAACCCTAAATTAAAGAGGGGAAGTGGCTGAAAACAAGGAACAGGTGTGGCAGGTAGGAACTAGGTGGTAAACTCTGGGAGCATCTGGTGGACAGGTTGTGAATAAC
The DNA here is from genome assembly GCA_023373845.1 of Nibea coibor. Lineage (NCBI taxonomy): Eukaryota > Metazoa > Chordata > Actinopteri > Sciaenidae > Nibea > Nibea coibor. Next base: position 24,641,677 of record CM041726.1, on the reverse strand, counting down.
CAGGTCTGCAAAGAAGAAGCGGCTGAGCGAACAGGAGCGTCATCTGAGGCAGTCGCTGGAGAAAGTGAAGGACTTTTTTCCCCGCAGATAACGTGCATGTGTGTGTACATGTGATGTTGTTTTTCCTCTTCTTGCCTTTAAATTGGCTTTAAAGCTCCCGAGGATTGATTTCCTTTAGGTGGTGCTGTTCTTGGTGACCATCTGTCAAGGCGTTGTCTGTTGAGTCATCAAGCCACGAGGCAAGGCAAGATTATTTATATCTGTTATATACAGAGATAATTGCTGCACATAAGGTGAAGAAATGCATTAGAACGACATTTAAAAACACGATTAACAGCTCGCTGTGCTTCAGAGTCGAGGTGTCAAACAGCACATGAACCCCACCTCCCTCCACACCCTTGGAGGCACGCCATTCACTTATACTGATGCAGACACCGTCAGGTTCTGTGTTAAACAATGACTGCCTGTAAAAAGTGTGTCCTTATCCACTTTAGCCTGCAGATCTGGTTCCCAGCTCTTCCCAGGCATGATTAACTCCTCAACAACTTCCTCTATTCATTCCAGACAAATCGCTCTTGCTGCTGTTGGACACATCGCTTCCTGTTCAGCAGAGGACGACATCAAATATAAAAACCCACCATTCACTGGCTGTATGCTCAATAATAATTCCATTTCCATGCGTCCATTTTCTGTACACATTTAGCCAAGGTCGTGGGGACTGGAGCCTATTTCGAAGGCAGCGGGAAACAGGCATGCTGGTCCCTGGAGAGCCGGTCAGTCCTTCACAGGGCTCCATGATAAATTATTAAATAATGACTGATATGAGAATGTCACAATTATGTAATCAGCTGGTGTAGAAATGATCTTTCTTGGACGCCAGCAGCTCCGACTGTGGGAGCAAAAGGTTTTTTCTCAAGGTCTAAAGACAGACGGTGTATGCTGTACGTATCTGAAAACCCTTTAAAGAAATATTCCACAGATTTAACCCTGCAAAATTATGATGGACTTTTTTTAAAAAACGATGCGGCAGCACCTCGTTTATCATCTTTATTCCAAACTCTCGTCTTGTTTGTTCGGGTTTCTAGTAGCTGCTAATGTAACGTTGAGATGTTAACATCAAGCAAATGGACGTCAGGATGATTCTTTGCTGTACAAACACTTCAGCAGGCACCAAACCAACTTCCAAACTTGCACACATTCATTGTTAGTGCACTCACATGGGTTGGTATGAGCAGAAGAACGACCATGTAACGTTTGCACACGGAGGTATTTGTTAAGTGCATGAAGAGTCTCAGTCACTAAGGTAGGGACGGTTATTTTATTCAGCTCAGCTATTTTCTTGTTGAAGATCTTTCATGCCTCCTCTGTTCTCCTGAGGTGTTGCGGGACGTCGATGTATCACCTACAGGCTGTAAATGTTAAAATGGCCGCGACTCCTTGACTTTGATGTAGCACCTCTGCACCCTTGTTAAGTTACTTTGTTGTCACGGTGACCAACCTTTATATAAAACTTGAGCCGTTTCGGGCAGCGTATGCGTGATATAAGAGCAGGATATGAAATATATACATCCGTCTGTGTTTTGTGGGAACAGATGGCAACTCTTTGAAAGTCGAGGTTGTTCAAAGACTCTTGAACAGCAATGGACACACCAGTGGCTGTGCGGAGTGTGTGTGACCTGCCAGTTACAGGAAGCTTCCTGTCCCTCCCACACATGTACAGCACTGCCACCCCTGTTTTGTGCCTTTGCAGCACTATGCCTGGCTCAGGCTCAGCTGGAAACCAGGTGGGATTGTTGATCGTCCCTGTCAGATTAGCATGTGGGCTGGTAAAGTGTGCCAAAGAGGGGAGGAGAAAAAAAAGCTCCACCTGCACACGAGTGAGAGGAGATTATGGAGCTGATCGCTTCCTGTGAAATATTACTGAGTGATTCCTCTGTTGTTCTCGAGCTTACAGCCTACCTCACATCCTCCCAACCTGCAGAACTGGAAACTCGTAAAGCTTTGAAAAGCCCCCACAAAGCTTTCTCTGACAGAACTTAAAGTTTTTGGTAGGAGAAGTCGAGTTGGTGTAGTGTGACAGGATATTTTCCTGTTTGGGGGTTATCCCAGCTGACGTGCTGCTTTTAATTCTCCCAAAATATATCGAGGCTAAACTTGCAGCTTGGGGGCCCCCTGGTGGCATCCGCATAGTCCGCATCTTTCCCTTTAATGCTGACGCCGCTCCGTTTCTTATCATTGCTTTCTTTCCTTTATTTTCTCCTCCTTCTTTCCAGCGCGCCTCCTTCTTTTGTCCTTATTTCATGCTTACCTGTGTCTTTCTTACTCGCCCTCCTTTTCCTCCATTTTGCTTTATGTTCTTTTTTTTGTTACCTTCTTGCTTCAACCTGTTTCTCATCATTGTTTCTCTTTTGTTTCTTTCAGTCAAATGAAAAATGTTCTCTACACCTCTGCTTCCTTTACTTTGGAGACTTTTACCACTATTACTTCTTTGATAAGTAAAACTTTTACACAATGGTCTGAGTACTTCTTTCCTGATATTTCTCAACAACCAGTGTCACCAACTGTCTACTGTCCCACATTTCACGTGGAGTTGATTGTCTACAGTCAGTTTGTGCGTTGGCCTGATGTAGTTTGAGCCGTGTTTGACCTCTTCCAGGTAAAGAGCCCATCAGTCAGCTCCTCCCCTCATCCCTCCGATGTACACGGACGGATCCGACGCATCGCCGCTGTTAGCTGAGACGACCTAATTTGTCACATCACATAGGCGCTGCACTGAGACTAATTCCCTTCCCTCATTTATTTGTGCTATTATTAATATTGCAGACGGCGCACTTTGCGTGACGTCGCACAGAGTCTTAACTCTCTCCTCGTCAGAATGAGGAATTACAGCAGAGTGATTTACCCAACGCGTAGTCTGGAACAAGAGCGATGAGTGAATCTGTCACTGTGACCCACTTCCACCACACGATGCACGGGTGTAAATACTCAAACACACCCACACTTAATGCGTCTGCTTCTGTCTTTCACGTTTTTCACATGCAAACAATTTTGTTCATTTCAATCCTGTTTTTGGTTTGTGTAACTTATACTTGGTTGCCAAGTTGCATGACAAGAAAAGGGAGAAAAATAATGATTAATAACCTGAAAAATCTATTTTTATATATATATATATATATATATATATATATATATATATATATATATATATATATATATATATATGTATAGCACATTTCATTACACATTAAAATGCAGACAGGTAACAGGTAATAGCAACAAAGAAAGGAGAAAATCCACCCACACTTTGAAAGAACTCGACAAACCTCCCACACAAACAAACACACGCTGCATTTAATCAGAAGCCAGAGAATATTAAAATGTTTTCAGGTCACATCTGAATGTGCGACAGACCTCATGTCATCAGGCAGTTTGTTCCTGAGTGAAATAAAAACTTCCCGAGTAAAAAACTTCAAACTAGGCTGCAGGAGAACCAGCACAGTCCAACATCAGACGGAATAAATCTGTTTCAATGTGTAGGCACAGAGGCAAACAATTAATATAATCCTGTTTGTCACAGACACGAGCTCGCAGCCACACTCACACACTTTCCTTTATCGCACCACACACGCCAGTTTCCAACAAACACACCCTTTCTCTGTGATATTAGTATGCATGGGTTTTTATTTTCCTCACAGCCTTTTGAAAAAGTGAACAAATTAAAAAAAATGCCTGCTTGACCTCCGCACGATGGAAAATCTTCTGCAGCGAGCACAAATATTACGTAACACAGACATGAATTACGTGAACGCTACACTCCCCCGCCACAAACTAGATCATATAGCATGTAAACTAATATGTATATATAAAACTGTATCAATATCAGTCAAATTATGATGTTTTTGAGACTAAACTGCTTTTTTCTATGAGTATTGTGATAATAAATGTTTTTATCAGCAAACTGCTGTTTCCATTAACGTTTGCTTGAGCATGTTTTCATTATTAATTATTGTAATATTAACATAAATGAAGCTGAAACTAATAAACTATATAAATGCTTTCTACATTTTCACATTAAGACAAGTCAATCACATAATTTGAGACTGAAACAATATAAACTATAATTGATTGTAAATCATTTCCAAAAAAAAAAAGGCAGACTGTGTGAAAACTCCTTTCCAATCTTTGATTGGCAGCTGAGAGTTGGCACTGCGGGTTGACGCGCTGTCATATTTCGTGGTGTGCTGCAAAATGAAGAACGTCACCCTGTGAGTCCTACGAGTGCTGATGTAAGAAATCAAGTCAGCACAGCTTCACGTTAAAATATCAGCAGGAGGTTTGTAAAGAGAGTTTGGAAGTCTCTCAAACCTGCATTCTTTCTTTGGCCAGCAGGGGGCGGCTGCAACAATATGGTCTGATTGTATGAAGCCTTATGGAGAAATGGCTCTACTTCCCCCATTGATTCATTACCTCAGTAATCATGAGTTTATGGTCTCGATCTCTAGATTCAAGTCTTCTTCAATACACCATGATGTTCACTTCATGAGTTCTGTTCCCACTTTGAGTGAAACAGTAGTAAGTTAGCAGGGTCTGCTTCCAGGCAGCAGGCTCGCAAAACCCGGGTCAAAGTGGTAAAACTATTTTCAGAAACATATTTGCGGTTACTGTTTAGCTGTAAAAGAAGAACATTTGCGACCACCATTTCTTTCTACTTGAAACCAGGAGCAGCCCGGTTTGCACCGGCTCCATGCTTTTATCCAAACTTGGTCCCTCTTGGCTCCAAAAAAACCCCCAAGATGGCAACATCTATGATGCCAAACTCTAAAAACAGATGGGTGATGTCGCAGTAGATAGCAGAACATCACGCTGTTGATGAAGCTAGTTAGATTATCTTGCTAATATTAGCACTAATTCCCACTGGACATGACTTTCTATTCACGATATTTGAACACCTGCTGACTCACAGCTCTGCACGCTCAGTTCTGTTTTCCATCCTTCACTGTGGAGAAGAGGAGGTCTAGCTAGCATCTAGTTGTGGTGATGTCATGATTTCAGCCTGGGCTGTCCACCGTGTTTCAGTAACAAACTCATCTCGTCATGGTAGAAGTTTCCAGTGTCCTCTCTCTTGCATTTTAAACATTTTGTTGAACATAGATGCAGGCCCTGATATGCTCTTGTTTACAAGCCCTTTCCCCGATAAACCCAAAGGGGAAAGACGAGGGGACTTTTGTTTTATGCACTCGACAGCTGTTCTGCCAGAAAAACCTTTTAATATTTGCTGCTTGCATGCAGGAGGTCTCAGGGGCCGTCACACTGCAGCAGGTGCCAGAAGCTCATAAAAAAAAAGAAACACACATACACCAACTCCTCCACCACCACCACCACCACCACCACACACTCAAGCACATAGAAAACACAAAAGTGCAAAGACACAACCTGACGGTCTGTGATCCCCTCACTGTTGTTCTGTTCCATCCGCTTTAATTGGGGATTTGAGCCAGGCTCTTGTCTTTCTCACTCTGACGTGCTAAAAATAGCTCTTTGACAAGTGTTAGAAAACCCAGCCGGGATCAGACTGCACATTCTCTGTCAGATGGGCTGGTTGGCACGGGGCTTAGGGCCTTCAAACTCAGAAGGAAACAAAGACCAGGTCATGTTCCTGTCTCATGTACCTGTTGCAAAGAAGCTTTCACCCAAAGTCTTCATCTCTGTAATTGGACACTGTTACAGTTTTTCCACATTTTGCTGCAGGTCGCCAACTGAAAGGGAGAGACTAAACGTCAAGGAATGGCAGATGAGGTAATACTTAAAAGAGCCAAGCTCAAAGAGCTCAGAGAGCTCAAAGCTAATGAAGCCGTAATGCAGGAGAGGAGAGAAGAGTTCAGGTCAGCTGAGAATCGCTGCCTCTTCTTCGCTTCTAGCTTTATAAGAACGAGGCCGCGATACGCGGCTGCAGCACTTTGTTGATTATGATCCTGAGCAGAAATGCTCGTGTTAGCACTTTGCTGAAACACTTTAAAATGTTCTGCCAGAGCTGAGCTGCTGAAATTAAACATTTCTGGTGAGCGCCGTAATCACGGCGTAACCATAAAACATAACCATAAAAACACTTTGGCGACCATCGTCCACAACGAGAAACTCTGAGGATGTGACTTCCAGCAAAGTAATTCGTTTGATTGTTTTTTAATTTCACGAATTGTTCGACTAACATAATTATTTCACAATCACAACCATTAGGGCAACATAAAGCAACTGGAGGAGAGTAAATCTGTAGCTGTGTGCAGTCGGTGATGAAAGTCTTTATTTAACACGGGTGGCAACTGTCCGCAGTTTGATGAAAGGCGATAAGGGCCTGAGCTCAGAGACTTGATGAGTTTTGTCTGATGACAGAGGAGAGAGGGGGAAGCACACTGAAGGGAGTTTAAAATTAAGTGGGAGTTCACCCAAAAGATGCCTGAGCTCTGCCAAAGAATTGTCTGAAGAGAGTTTGGCTTGGATGGTGTTTGGATTTTGGCATTGGGAATGGTTTATTGGGTAAAAGCTGATTGGCTTTAGGAGAGTGGATGTTAATTTGAGTTATGCAAAAAGGTTGTTTTTTTTTGAGGAGCATCAAATAGTTTCAGCTTCATGTTCATCCAGCCAGACTGTGGAAGCGAATCCAAGAAACAAGCAGGTGGACCGAAACGATCAGCTAAGTAATATTCTGCTTGTTTTATACACAGACTGTCTGTGTCTGTTTGAGCTCATGACCGTCCCGTACGATCCTGTCGATACGTCTAAGTCATAAAAACTTTAACATTTGACATGAAGCAGTTCTGTTTGAGGTGTTCTGAGTTTTCATCCCGTTGGTCTGCTCCAATTTGAAGCTGCATCATTAATAGAAACAACCAGTGGCTGTGCGTAATAGAAAATAGTTAGTGTAATTAACACTGTAACGCGACACTCATGTGACCACGCTCCACGCAGGGTGACAAATAGATGACGGAATTACAAATCCATTTATTCTCTCACTTTCTAATTTGACGGACGGGGTCAGTCCTGGCTGTGACTCCGGGGGTTGCGACCTTTGGCTGGACTGTGGCTTTATGGGCAGGAGGGATCCTGATACGTGATTGGCTGGAGGGGCTCGGCTGCCTCGGATATCGCACAGCTGCCATTCTGTGTCTCTCACAAGATGGATCAACACATTTAAATTGTGAGCCCCTCCCATGTATTACACACTGATAGGAGACTGATATCGGTCCTGGGTAGTTGCACTTTGATGACTGACACTCTGTTTGTTTGCATCCAAAGAAGAGGGAGGTTGAAAAGACCATCAAAGGACATTAACACTCAGTCACTTTCTAACATGCGGTGGCAGTGGCTTAAAGAACTGTAGGATTTCTTGACTATAAGGCCTTAAAACCAAGAATTACCTTGCAAAAACAACACAGCCGATCACTGGCTGAAGTCCAGTATCGGTGTCTGGTGTGTCTGCACTCTGATATATATCGGTCCAGCTGGAGTTCCTGGAGTCTAGGAGCACAAGTGTTGGGCTGGGAGTCACCGCTTCCCAGCCAGACAGCCACTATAAGAGCTGTTTGCATGAAGAGCAGGGATGAGACAGAAGACCGTTTAGCTCCGGGACTGTCGACAACTCTGGCACTCGGAGGAGAGGCTGCAGCGAGGGCGAGTCCACGCTGTCTGATGGTGGAGAACGAGAAGCTGCTGCTTTGCTGCTGCTACAGGTTAGACTCAGTCTGGTAACTGGATAATCTTAGCTTATTATATGGAATATCTCTGCTTGATACGAAACGTAACTTTGGGTTTGGAGTTTTCTGTTCAGTTGTGCGACGTTGTCGGTGCTGTGTGAGGAATCAATTATTAAGGTTGGTTACCTTTGTTGCACTGTAGCTGGACTCAGCGGTGGTTGTTGGAGATGGAAATACATAATTTACACCATACTTTCCCAGCACCGGTTTATTCAACTGGGCAGGCCAGACACGGGCAGAATAATGTAATTATGTAATATTTCATTGTGCAGCAGTGGACGTCGTTTTGGACTCCTTTTTTCCTAATAGTATGCTTTCACTTTTATTCAGTATCATCATCAATAACACTTTTACTGTTGTCATTATTTTGGATTTAATCTGGTTTGACTGACTGATTGTTCATAATTCAGACTGCTCATTTTATTAAAGTACTTCACTCTAAAAATACTTTGAATTGAAATTCATTTAGTATTTTAAATGTTATTAAATGTTATTATATTAAATGTTTTACATTCATATCAGTTGTTTAGAGTGTTTGACAGTAGTTCCTTTATTGATTAAAACATTTGAAAAACTTTATATAGAAAAACACATACAAACAAAATAAATACGAAAATAAATGATTCATATAATAAAAAAACCCAGCAGGGATCTCTTTTCCAGGACAAAGATACAATATAATCTGAATTATTTGGTATATAAACTAAATTTATTCAGTAAATGTATATCGCCCTCACCGTGTTGCTGATCTGGCTCCAGTTGGCGTGTCTAAACCAGATGCTTGGCCCAGGGGGCAAAGCTTTCATCCCATCGAGGCCTCATCTGCTCCCCTGTCGTCACACACGAGGCTGGGCGCACTAATACTTTTTAAAACTTTGTTTTTTAGGGCAAATCAAATGTGGACACTTCATGCGAGTGTTAAGAACTGTTAATGGCACCCTTCGGTCTTCGGGAGGATAAAATATCCCCTGTAAAAAAGTGAGATGTATTCTTTGATAATCAGTTAAGTGGGGATTTTGGTGTGTGGGGTACAGAGATGTAAGCTGTGACATCTGCTTCACGCTGAGCACACGCTGCTACCAATAATGTTATTTTATGTTGTCCTCGTCAGGATATCAAAAGACAAATATTAAAACAAACAGGAGCAACAGAAATTATGAGACATGAGATGAGATAGTAAAGCGTCACCACGTCTTGTCCTGGTCTTCATCGTATACCAGAGGGATTTTTGGGGGTGGATGAGTTTGATTTGACAACGCAGACTGAATTATTAGCACACTAAAAATTCAAGAAACAATTAAAATGTTGTTTTCCATCATTTGAGATCCTCATTGGTACTCTGCTCCATGAGACCAGCTGCTCCAAAATAAATCATTTAAATCAGGGAAGGGCCGCCTCGTTTGTAGCTGTTTTTTTTAAATTAATCTAGTTTGTCCTGGTTTTCCATTAGTAGAAACACAAACAAGTTTAAGCATCAAGCGGATGAGGTGGACGTTGTGTTTGTTTGGACATTTCATTTTGTTTTTCTTCCTTTTCTGTCCAGGCTTCTCCAAAGGGCTCGTCATTGATGGGATCACATCTCTACAAAGGACTTAACTCAAGCCGGATTCAAACTTGATTGCCACTGGTTATGAAAATCTGCACTCCAAGATTAAATCGGTATGTCTTGACACAAGTTTAAACTGAAGCACATGATTTTGAACTAACATTTCTGTCTTCATTGTCAGCGCTGATATCCTGTCCTTCTCTCTGCTCAGGCTGGGGGTAAGATGTTTGTGGAGTCAGTCGTCCGATGGGGGGCGTGGAGCATCCTGCTCCAGTTTGGACTGTGTGTATCTGCAGGAAGTTGTCCTCCACGCTGCGTGTGCCGACCTGAGGCTAAAGAAGTGATCTGCTCTGGCAAACATTTGAACTCAGTTCCAGAGGGCTTTTCCAGCGATGCCAGGCGTTTGGATTTATCCCACAATAAGATTAAGACTGTGGGGCGCCGCCAGTTCTCTGGCCTCCTGCAACTTCAAGAGTTGGATCTCAGTGATAATATAATCTCCATGATTGAGGTGGAGGCTTTCCAGGGCCTACAGAATCTCAGGACGCTTCGGATTAAGAATAACCGACTCAAGATCATCCCAGTCGGGGTGTTTACTGGCCTTTCCAATCTGCGTTTCCTGGATCTGAGCCAGAATGAGATCCTGGTCTTCCTGGACTATACCTTCAAAGAAATGGTAAATCTTCAAACGTTAGATGCAGAAAAGAATGACTTGGTGTTCATCTCCCAGCGGGCTTTCTTTGGGCTGCAGAATCTGCAGGAGCTCAACATAGACCGCAGCAACCTGACATCCATTCCCACCGAGGCATTGTCCCAGCTTCAGAGCCTGACGCGTCTTCGCATGCTACGTCTCACCATTTCTACGCTGCCCAACAATGCTTTTCGACGACTTCACCGCCTGCGTAACCTCCTGATTTCAAACTGGCCATCATTGGACACAATGGCTAGCAATAGCTTGATTGGTCTTAATTTGACCTCGCTTGTCATCAGCAGCTGCAACTTAAGTGCTATTCCTTACTCAGCACTTCGTCACCTGGTGTATTTGCGCTTCTTGGACTTGTCCTACAACCCCATCACTGTTATCCAAGGTAATATGCTAGGGGACCTCCTGAGACTTCAGGAGTTACACCTAGCAGGGGGGAGCCTGGTACGAATAGAGCCGGGGGCCTTTAGGGGACTGGCATACTTCCGCATGCTTAATGTGACATCCAATGAGCTCACTACTTTGGAGGAGAGCGTCTTCCACTCTGTGGGGAACCTTCAGGTGTTGCGGTTGGATGGGAATCCCCTAGCATGTGACTGCCGGCTCATTTGGGTGGTCCGCCGCAGACTGCGCTTGAACTTTGATGGACATCAGCCCACGTGTTCGTCTCCTGATGCAGTGAGACAGCGTGAATTCAGAGACTTCTCAGAGAAGGAGCTCCCGAGGCTGTTTACCTGCCGCCCTGCCCGCATCATGGACCGCAGGCCGCAGGAGGCGAGAGTAGAGGAGGGCACCACAGTTCTCTTCTCCTGTAAGGCTGATGGGGATCCATTCCCATCTATCACTTGGATCTCATCCCATAAGAATGTGGTTTCTCCAACGGGGAGAATCAGAGTTTTGCTCAATGGTACCCTAGAAGTGCGTTTTGCCCAAGTTCAGGACAGTGGCACATATCAGTGCTTGGCGAGCAATGCAGCCGGCAATGACAGCCTGACCGTTGGTCTGTACGTGAAGGGGCTCCCTCGTAACCGAACCATCCCTTACATAACAGAGGAGGGCTGGTCAGAGCCTTCAAATCCACAAGCTGCCAACTCCTCGGCTCAAATGGCCAAGCCATACCCGTTTGATGCAAAGACCCTGATCATCGCCACCACCATGGGCTTCCTGTCTTTCCTCAGCTCGGTGGCCATTTGTTTTGTCTTCATGTTCTTCTGGAGCCAGAGCAAAGGCCAGATCAAGCACACGGCAACTATTGACTTTGTTCCTCGATCTTCCATGGGTGGTGGAGGAGGCGACGGCGGTGACGGCGGCAGGTTTACTATGAAACTTATTTAAAAAGTCAAGGAAAAGCTGGGAAGGGGGTGGTCTTCAGCATTGACTGTGAGTTCTTCTGCACTATGGACCTCCACTGGGACAGAGACCTTGATTCAAAGGCCCGTTTAGACAAGAAATCAGCACCAGTTTGTGGGGCTGATGCTAGCCCTCTTCTAATTTTATAGTGGAAAGTTACAAACACTTTGCTGTGTTATCGAACATCATGACGCTGGAATAGAAAGATGTTACCAGATTGTAGGCAGAGCTGCCTCGTGATTGCCGTGTTTTTTTGTTTTGACTATTTCTTTGAATAGGCAAATGGCCAACTACTTACCTAGCACAGGTCTAATTGTTTTTTATGTAGCATGTAATTATAAAATAAGTGTCACAGATTTTGTGATTAACTCATGAAGAAAGTTTGCTTTTGACACATTAAAGGTTTCTGCATTGTCAAAACATATCAGGTGCTTGTTTATTAGTCATTTACATTGTACAAGTGTGCTCAGCTTTGTGTCTTCACTTCACGCCAATACAAGCCAAGTAACATTTGCCCTGTTGACCCCCCAGGCGCTATTTCTGCTGACCCACAGAGGATCATGTCAAAGACTGCCAACTCAGCAATGGCTGAAGACTTTAACATGTGAATATGTGACTATAAAAAGCTTTTGATACTTGCAATAAATGTATGGAATAGACTAGCCAAATAATTTATAATTCCCAACTTTGTTGTTAAATCTTTGACATTTTGGAGCTTTGCAGTATGTTCCAGGTATGCTGCAATAGAGATGTGCTTTCTGTTATAGGCGCTGCTTACTTTAAATGATCATGTAAAGATATTTATAGCATACCATAAATGTACATAGGAATGTATCCTTTCCCATTTCATACTAAAAGCAAGTTTCTCCAAAGTTTGTCCAAACTAGATCACTGTCTTTCTTTTATAACGTTCATGTTCTTATGTTAGACGATTCTTTGTTCCATCACAAAATGCTGATTTCTCCTTTTTATATTCACTTTTTTATTTCTTACCCCTACAAAACACTGAAAACTATGTGCCTCAGTAACATTCTCACCATTGACAGAGAGAATGCTCACCCCGTCATTGTTAACTTAACTAAATATTTAGGTCAAGGGTGTTTGTGTGTACTGGGGTTTATTCTATCATTTTATCTAGTTCTGGGGATTAATGTCACTCTTGTAGTAGTTTAAACATGTGTAGATGCACTACGCAGAGAAAGCAATGCTTAAAAGAGGATGTGAATGATTCACACACACATCTTGTTCTTTTTTCATTTCACTTTATTAAATGCCTGTATTTAAAACTGACCTGTGCATTCGTTGCCTTCAATTGCCTCATGTTCATTCAGATCTTTGTCAGTGTCTCGAGAATTATCGAGGCTTCTCCCATTTGCAGTGCTGTTGGGAGAAATATGCGGTATAAGGACAATAATCAGACAAAACAATAGCACACTGAGGTGAAGTAGTTTGATCTTAAATAAATATTTTGGAATGTTATCAAAAGGAGAAAAGAAATGGATCCAATCATCTTAAAACCAGTTTCTGTCAGCTTCATCTGGAATGAGTCCATTGTCGGGAAATTGGCAGGAGGACATGTTTTCTTGCATAACCAAAAAGCACTTAATCTCCCGAGTCCATTGTGAGGACGATTTGAGACAAAAAGTGCTGAACCTTTGTGAGAAAACAAAGCTACATTTGGCCGTTAGCCACACAAATGTACGTTTGTCTTTTTCCCCGGTAAAGAGTAAAGATGAAGGAGGAATACTGTTTTTCCACGTCCCCCCTCTGAAGTCAATCATTTTAGACATTTAAAGGCATTTCCTGTCTCCCTTGCTGCATATCCTTCATGGCTGACTCCCCGTTAAAAAACAGAATATTACTTTTGAGGGTGATAAGCCAAACCTTAACCAAAGAATTACCCTCACCTCACCTTAGTACAGTTTAGAGACTTGCAGTGCTCAGAGTGGATTCGCTGAGCAGGAAATCGTTTTGTCCATCAATAGCAGTTGCCCAGTACGCCCCCCCCCCCCCCCCCCCCCCCCAAAAAAAAACGAAGAACCCCCCCGATAATCACGTGTACGAGCAGAGATTTAAACCCTTTTGGATTACCTCTGCATGTCTCAATCTGTTATATAGGTCTGTCTGGCGGGTGCTATCCTGCGGCCCAGCTTGGCCTGTCATATTATCTATTTTAATACAACTATTCGCTCCCATTGGACGGAAAGCCAAAGGGGCAGATTAAAGTGGTGTTTATAAGCCACTCCCGTCATGACTGGCATGCACACACACACACAGACCACACACCACAAGAACATTATGGTCTCCTCGCATCTGCTGTTGGGTTAGATTCAGGCTCCTCGTCTGGTTTGATGGCGAAGACAAGAAACACATTTTACATTTATGTTAGAGGCTAACACTGAGTGACAGAGGCATTACAAGGGATTACAAGTAACTTGCAGCAAGAATGACAACACTGTATTATTTTGACTTTTCATTATTGACTCATTTATCCTCACAAATAGATAAACAAATCAAAAATACATCCAAAAGACAAATATCATCAAAGAATTGTGTTTTATCTTCTAAAATATCCATTTTCATGAACTCTTACGTAGGAGACGATCGTCTTTGCTGTTACAATTCTGAAAATGTCTCAATTAACTCTCTCGCCTGCAGCCCTCACCGTCTCAACCACCATTTTATCTCGTTCTGACTCAGCTGGAATTGACCTGGACTGGATGAAGGCCCTTCAGCGAGGAGATGAGCGGCGATGAGAGGTCCTTGAAGAGATGAGAGGAGAGAAATGTAACCTTTCTATCTGAATTACCATGACCAAAGTGGGAATGACTCCATGCAACTTCTGGAAAACAAAATAATCCCTGTAGGGCCCTCGAGGGGGGCTTTAGACGGACAGACATTCTACATAATGTATTAGCTCCTTGTGTGATCAGTCACACTAACTGCTCTTTGACTAGTAATGTGTCAAAAATGAAGAAACAACAGTGCTTTTCTGGATTCCTACCAGTAGTTCAAGCCCAATGTTGGTTGCTTCCTCAAAAGGGTTTAGATCGACGACGTGAGGTCTGGTTCTCCTAACATTCTCACCTGAACTCTCTCTGTGTGCGTTCTGCTTTCACATTGGTCTGAATTCACTTCTGTACTGTAGCAGACAGAAAGCTGAGAAGCCATTGAGTCATGGCGTTGTCTCTCTAGTTAGGTAGATTATGAGCATTGGATGTTACAGCACATTAGCAGATTAGTTATTGTTTTTTGGGGGATTCAGATTATTTCTAGTTAGTACATGATGAAGAGCTGAATTGACCTTGTTTACCCATTCAAACACCAGCAGCAGTGAGCTGTCTTGCAAGGCACTCGCCTAAACATCAGGAGCAATTTGGCATGCAGCATTTCGCCTGAGGACACTTTGTCATGTGGATTGGAGGACCAAGACATTGAACCACCATCCCATGAATAGCAGATGACCCGCTCAGACGCTCATTGTTAATGTTACAGTCTCTGAACTTTATTTCTTTATGCAGAAATAAAACAAACCAGCTAATGATTCGACTTGTCAACTCACCCTTCTCCACCTGTAAATCCGATTCTTTTTGTGCCATGTCCTGGTTTTCCCTGAGCCGGTTATAACTCAGTTCAAATTGTCTTTTGATGGCACTAGAACAAAAAGTCAGTGAATCCACACAGTTTGTTGTAATCCTCTTTAGAGTATCAATGTCTGCGCCACATTTCATTACAATCAGTCCAACAGCTTTCAAGATATTCCGCTTCACACCAAGGTGCAGGACGCAGAGCCACAGCGCTGCTGTGTCTGTAGTTTTGGTTATTTCCACGTTCACTTCTGTTTTTAAAGCTCTGCCTCGTCTGCTGAATAAAGTAATCAGTAACTTGTGTCTGTGTTTGTATTGTTAATATACAATTCATAATCTTGCATCTGTGCTGAACATTGAATCATTGTAAATCATCAGTGGCACCCTACAGTCCACTGCTTTATATTGATTTCCACCAGCAAATGGTGCTACAACCACAAATGAAGGCGATTCAGCCCATTTAACAAACATATACCAATCTGTATAAATTATCTTTAAGTGCTTTTAAATTAGAGTCAGTAAAAATCGCCTGCCCTTGGCCTGATTGGGTTCGGATAGAGGGAGAAATTCTTCAGTTTATTATTTAAAAGAGACGAGGCCAGCCAGCTACGCGCGCACACACACACACACTCACACACACTCCACGCTTTTGATTTTAATTTCAGCCTTTAGTTACAGTTTGATTGTATGGCTCAAACCTTCAGTCATCTTGTTTTAATTTAAGGTTTGCTATCAAATTAAGTGATACCTATAATTCGCTTATTTCTTTAGTTTTGACATGGGATATCTTAGAGATAAACCTCAGCTGAGTGCTACTCCTTGTTGCTCCTCTGTGCAATCGGCCGCAATGGCAAAATAAATTGATTTTCCCATTGATAGAACCCCAGAGGGTTTAAAACATGTTTTTAATCTTGATATTGCGGCCTTTCCTGCAGTGAAAGCAAACTAGTTAATTAAGTTATCTTCCTCTCTGTCTCCTAAAACTGTAATCTTCAAGGGGGGAAAATGATTTCAGCAATAAATGACTTTCCATGAAAGACAGCTGATCAGTGCAGAAACCTGCTGAAGGAGACAGGAGACCCCTGTTGATGATTTATCAGCTTGAAGTGATGTAACAAAAATTATAAAACCTGCCGTTGCTGCCATCTAGTGGTTAAGAAATCCCCCCTCTTTGTCAATGCACTGACTGCATAATGCAAAATGACATCACTGTGCAGTGAGGTCATGTGTGTACATGCAGAGGGTTCATCACCATTTCGGATGTTAACCCTGTAGCAGGACAGGAAGTGGCTATTAATACGCATTTAAGGTTCGAACAGGCCTTCCACATTTGAACATGTATTTATCTGTCCTGGCTGCAAGGCATTCATTTAAACTCCAGACATGGAGTTAAAATCCATCCAATTAACCAGGGAACAGAACCTCGTTTTAAAGCTCACGATCTGGGTTAAATGTGTGTGATGAAATGAGAAAGTTTAATGAGCAGAATAACTGAACTTGAATCCCCGTAGAGTGTGCTCTTTGCATCTCTGACTGAATTCAAACTTCTTGATTTAAGGGGAAACGTTGAGAGACGATTAAGACATTTGAAAGACGAAGGGAAGAAAAGGCAACTCGCCCTCCTGGTGGATGCGTTTTCACAGGTTTGTTTCTGCCGTGCACCCACCTGTGTGTGGTTTGTAGAGCTTTCTGAATCGAGGACATACAGGAATGTCTCTCCGTGGTTTTTCAAAATAGCCTCATGCTGATTTTTCCCACCGCTCCCAGATTTCTCATAGAAAGACCAAATGATGCTTCAGACGGAGAAACATGGAAGCATCTGTTTGGTTGCTTCCACTAACAGCCAATCAGCATTTAAAGTGGTTCAGTCTTTCCAGATTTGACTCAATTAACTTCACAAATGCAAGTACAGCAAAGCCAAAGTGCTGATTCATTCCCATTCAGCCACTCAGGCACTATTGACACATATTGATTAGACATTACAGTAGAAGCAGTTGCTGAGGCAATCTCATTATTGGCAGCTGGTGTGTGCAAACATAAAATGACCCATGAGCTCCTGCAGTATATTACCTCAACATTTAATGTGAAGCTGTGTTTTCATTATTTCAACAGCAGTCCAGCTGAAATGTGCTCTGAACTCTTGACGAGGGGAGTGTGACGTGATTCTGATTTTGAAAAATCAAAACAAGGTGATTTGATAAACAACACAAAGATGAGTAACATCAGTTTAAATCATCTTTCACCACCAGCAACAGGTCTGACGCGTGATCCCACCCGCCCGTGATTCAACCAAATGTCATGTGTTTGTAGGCATCTCTGCGCTCCCACTTCTCATTACTGCGTCCCTGCCGAGCGGCTCCACCGACGCCCCCCTTTGCCTTTTGTTTTCCGAGGTGGAGCCTGATACCCCGACTTCTCCAAACTGAACTGCCGGCGGAGCAGACGGACAAGATAGAAACTGGGACCAGCAGTCGCGGCACAGATCTGGGACGCAGTAGATCGGGGAGGGACCATAAAAGCAAAGGAAGAAGAAGAAGGAGAAGGAGAAGGATTTTGTGGAGCGCTTTGAACGGCTGAATCGTTTTTACACACGGCAGAGCTTCAAGAAAGATGAATTCTTTCATCCTGCTGTCGCTTTTTGCCACGGTTGTCGTCGGAAAGTCACCTCGGCTGAAATTTGTTGTGCACGGTAGGCTCTGCTGGGGTTTCTAACGCTGTCAGCCAGTTATTTGCATGTTTTATTCATCTGTGTGCAGCGAGTGTGCTGGCAGCGGGCTAATGAACGGGTGAACGGATGAGTGGATGAATGCATAAATGAAGTGAGAGTTTAGTCACGAGGTGAGGTGGCCAGTTATTTTCCAGTTCTCCTCGTTATGAGCCAGGCTGCACAAACATGTAGCAGTAAAGCCATATTGACGCGGTTCTGCCTCTGGATTCATCTGGTAACACCGCCCTCCCCCCTCACTGACCGAGTAGTAAATTACGCGCTCCAGCATCCAGGCCCCGCACACATGTCCACGGACTGAACAGGATGAGCATCTGGAGGGAAACTAATTCTATTGTGTCGTCTAGATGTTAACCAGAGATCATGTGCTGAACACTGAGCATCACATTTCCAGGTTGCACCGTGTGCACACACGCACAATAATTTGGGTTTCATTTGTGCAACTTGTGGCTTTTCTTGTGGTCTTTTTGACAACTTGTGCGTTTCGCTTTGTGTCAGTACACGTCCACCGTGTGCTCGTCTTTAAAACGCACCATCGCTGGTTGTCAGGGGCGCCCATTGGCTCCGACTGGCCAGCGTCCGTCCGTCCTCACCTCCAGGCGCACCGAGCAGAATAAAACCAAGAAGCGCTCAAAAACGACCTCTCCCGCTGCCATCTGGAGGAACATGGCGCCAATTCGCCCTACACACACACACCTAAACACCGGTCTGCCACCGCCGTAACGCATTACTGTGAAATATGACTCTTTGGGGGTTGACACAGTCACTGTAGCTCCCGCGTCCTTGCGGAGCTGCAATGCGGGACACGGCAGCTGCTTCACACTGCAGCAGAGGAGTCCGGCTCTTGCATTGCTTTAGGGTAGCAGCCGCCAGAAATGCATTGGCTACATGTACACATATACAGACCCAAGGGGGAGGAAGGGAGGGGACAGGAATGAATGGAAAATTCCAAGCCGACTCCTGGTTATCTATTCCACTCACGCTTTTTTACACCTCACACAGTCCTCTAATGTATTCAGCAATCAGTAGAGATGGGGGCTGTGTGTCAAGTTATCTGTATCTACATCCCTCCCCTCCCCACGCATGGGCACAGTGCACAAGATGACGGCCCCGGACGTGCATGTCATATCAATCAAATTCGTTGTTATGCAATTGCAGGGTGAGCTATGAATGCTTGTCAAAAACACACACACACACAGGCTGCATACACACACACACACACACACACACACACACACACACCGTAGAGCGCACAGGTAGAAAACTCTCAGATAGAATCCACCAAAGGCCAGTTTGATCCTGAAGTGAGAAACCTTCACAAGGAGCTGGCTCTGTTTCAGCACCACGGACAGCGTCAAGGTCCTCAGATGGTAACATGTCCCCACTTCACACCTTTTTTTTCAAACTGAGGTCGTCCTACAGGTTCACATACCTTCAAGCAACTGCCTGATGTCTTATACCAGGATTTAGGTTAATCCCGTTCAGTGTGTGGGTTTAAGGGTTAAGGTTAGACATGCTGCCATGGCTAGAGTTATTGTTGGGTTAGGGAATGCATTGCACTGAATTCATTTGGCATTAAACCTCAGTAGGAGCATGATGTCTGAACATAGTAAGTGCATCCCTCCTGAACAAACAAATGAGAGCATGCAAGCACAATAAACTCTTATTTTATGAAGGCTATAATTTGAATGTTTTAGCTGGAATTGTTTTAGATGTGAGTCTACCATTACTGATGTAAGTGCAGGAGACACATTATGATACTTTACTTTCAGTATAATGCAAAGCAATTCAACAACAGCCCCCAAAATGCCCATTAGGTTGAATTTACACATCTCTGAAACACTGATCATTATAACTGTAATGAAGGTAGAATTTACTGCAACTCTCTCTCTCTCAAGTCTGCATATTAGACTGCAGTAACTGTAGCTATCTCTACCTGCATTAACATGTAATAAGCCATGACATGAAAGAATAAATATTTATTAGTACTGATTAATATTTACACATGATTATTTTGTCTGCATGCTGCTTGGTGCTGGGTCGGTTTATCAAAGCGTTCTCTCTGGAAATTGATGCCAGCTTCTAATGACAACAAAGTGACAGTGAGATAGACCTAAAACAGTAAAGTTGAAGAGAGTAGACTATATAAGCTACAATATAGGACAGAATAGTATTTATGTTATATTTATATTTAATAATATTACAGATCAAACATGAAAAGAGAAGGGCACAACTGATCTCTGAAATCTCTGAAAACTGGACTGCTGATATTTCAAAGCCATGGTCGGTCCGTCATAGATTCTAGCTTGTATCAAAAAGTTGCACAGATTAGACTAACGTGCTCAACTAAACAGCCCCACACTCTCTCTGTTACTCGGGAATGGAGAGGGGAGATGGCAGGTTAATGAGTCAGATGTGCTTTGGTCATTTTGCCAACAAGAGTTAGAGCAAATCACCATCTGATGAAAAGTGTCCCCTTTCATGTGGCACAGACACTGGAGCCAATAATAATAAATCTGCATAACATCTATGTATAATTTATGCATAGACAAGTATGTGTGAAGGTATGTATGTGTATAGAGGGCATGTACTGTATAGGAATGCATTAGGATTAAGATTTGGTCATGAAAAGGAAAGGAAATGCCAGTCTGCCCTACTTTACTGTATATTATTATGCATACACACCTCAGTTTGGATGTGTCTGCTTGAGAGTGACAATGATATCAAAAGGCAGAGAGAGGAAAAGAGCCAAACACAAAGAGAGAGACTCAAAATCAGAGACATAAAAGCAGGGAAAGAGGAGAAACATCAAGAGAAATGCAGAGAAATGGGAGGGAAGGAGCTCATCTCAAGGCTAATTTGATGTCTACAACTGCATTCTAAATATCAGAACATGTTGGCAAAGTTCAGCCATCGTTTCTTTTGACCTTTTCTCTCAGTTGAAGGCCTGAACACATCGATGCAAAAACCCCATTGAACCGTGGGCTTAATTGATTTTCTGGTCAAGTTCATAATGGAGGACACAAAACAGCTTTGCAATGAAAGAGTCTGTGTAAACGAAATAACAGCTTTTAGAGGACCTGCTGGTGCTAAACAGAAAACGTCAAGTGCTTCAGAATCTTCTCAAAACCGGTTTGACTTTTGCTTCTGCTGTTTTTTTCATCCCAACAATGCTTTATTCATGCCGACTGTAAACTATTCTCTAAAACATCTGTGCTTTTCTCCCTTTGTTAATTAGCACATTTCTTAATTCTCTAATTTGTGCCTTTAAAAGAGACTCACTAATTTGAAAATGCTTTCTTTCAAGGATTACATGCGTCTCTGAGCGCAAGGGAACTCTGCTGCCAAAGCTACACGAGTTTAATGAAGCCTTTTTTTGGAAAACAGGCTAAAAAGATGACCTTTTGAAAATTCAAAGTTTTCACCTGGCAGCAATGATTAAATGTCTAAGAGAAAAAGAAAGGAGACACATGCTGACACACAGAGACACCAGAAGAGCTAGAGAGTGTGACATTTCCGTTGTATACATGTGACCCTTCTGATGAGACATCTGGAGGAAGACATGTTAAAATTACTGTACATCCTGTTCCACCTGTGTGCTTTTTGTTGTTTCAAAGCAATAGTTCTCGGGGGGGTTGTGAGATAATTTCCCGGGGTCACCAAATGGCTGTGGAGAATAAAATAACATAGTGTGGAAAACAGGAAGCAGCTCTCAGCAATTTTGATTCAACACAGGGAACAGCAACTCAAAAACACGACATACTACAGGTTTTAAACATGTTAACAGGCCCAGTTACCACAGTAAGGCGATTTTTGTTCGTTTATTGGTCTAAAACAGATGTGTTGACTGTGACGTAGCCAGTATTTCAGTACCCGTTGAAGCCAAAATCAGATTAGTTTGTTGTTCCGTCTGTGTGCAAAGCAGTAGTCCTCCTCTGTGAGTTTTGGTAGGTTGATGTGATATATTACAGTAAGAACAGTCTTGGACAACATGATTATTTTACGGGGGCCGCAACAAACAACAAACTCCAGCTTTTTGTCCAGTCACAGATAGATAGATGTTTCTATGTGTGTTTGCTTGCAGTCACTGACTACACTGTAGATGCACTAAATTCTACAGGTGCTTTACACAACTTTGGCTAAATAACCAAATGCACACTCTGGTATACTCGAAGTAGCTGGTGGTATGGCAGCATATTGATTTACAGCTTTTGATTTTGACTCTCTGATCTTCCTGTAAGTCTGTCTCTGTTTTTGAAGAATTTAATTAGCGGTATACTCGGGAAGCCCTGACGTGCTGCTTGTTAAAGCGTTAAAGGGAATACTCATGCCAGTCTATGTGCTATGCCAGCTACAGGCTGTTCCTCCCAAGATGGCCTGACAGTGAAATATATATACTCCTTAAACCATCCATCACATTGGCCTTCCTTGTTCGTTCCTCACTTGCTTGTGAAGTACGAGCTCCATCAATTAGATTCCCCCCCAATCAGAGAGGCCACTGTTTCCATAGAAACTTAGTTGGTTGGCTAGCAACCAGTGATCACTAGCACTTCATCTTTGCTGTCAGAGTGGATGTCTTCTTTATTTCAGGGATGAGAAGAAAATCATTACAAACGCTGTGTAACCATGACCTTATGATCACCTCTTGTCATTATTAGTATGTCGATTTGTATCGAAGCCAAAGCAAAATGCATCATTGGAATTAAATTTAGATTTTATTTTCTGCTTTCTTAGTTGGAAATGAAAGTGGAAATATACACATTAACATTTCATTTCTTCTTTTATTTGTTGGTCATGATCATGTTGGTATTATGTGTTACTCAGATTTCATGCAGTATAGTAAGCACGCAGCTGGCTGGTTTTCTACAAAGCTTTTAAACTCTCCAGACTGGAATTTCATGAAGCATCTCTTGACAAAATAAATGGAGAGATGTTGGTCTCCGGAGCAGAGACCAAATAAAAGAAAGAGGCTGGCAGCCCCGTTAGAGGGATTGAAACTGTGATATTTTGTAAACCCCCTCCTTTAATTATATGCTAGTCATCATTAGTCACAGCATTTTTTGTCAGACGACTTTTAGTACATGTTCCACATACCATGTCTTAAATAGCAGCAGTGATTCTCATCTATTTTTAAGTGAAGGCACAGTTGCAGGGTAGTTATGTGTGAGTCTGATTGGATGGATGAATCAGAAATGCCAAAATGAACATTTGAGCCTTCTGGAGGTGTCCTGAGTATAATTCAACCAAGCATCTGTGCTGGTATTTGCCCACATGATTATTTCAGTGATATTTATGCTCCCACCAAATGCCCTTTTCCTCAAACAGCCAAGCCAGGTTTCTGTAAAGGCTCCCAGTTTAATCTGAAACCACAAAGGGCGCCAACGTCAGACTGAATGTTTTGGTAAATCAAACCAGTTCATAGCCAGGAGTCCTCGAGCTGTCTCTCATATTGACGGCAGATTAAATATAGATTAAAATCCAGAGGTTTGGCGCTTTGCCATCCGGGCTTCTAGACTTTGATTTGACCTGCCTGGGGAGCTTAGGCGGCTAAATCTGGATCAGCTTTTTAAATAACTTCCTCAAACTCAATTTTGTTTTCATGCGTCGACCTTTTGTAATTGTTTTTGACCCCTGATTTATGAATCTTTTGTATGACAGTCTCGTCTTCTCGATTCATTGTTTGACTCCGTTCTCTGATTGGAAAATGCAGCACTGTATATTCTTACTTGGTCGCACTCTTAATCAGTTATAGCAGTGTATTAAAATGCTGTTTTTTGTGTTAACACCCTGTGCTAATTAAACTTTATTACCACAGGGCATATTTTCTTTGCACAAACAAAAACATACATTTTAACAATTAAAACACCAACAGCGATGCACTCTCGCAAAGCTCTTGTCTGCCAGCTTGTCTGTAATATTGTGTTATGATCCACAGAGCCCTCCAGGTTCCACTTCAACAAACCTGAGAACTACATCAGCATGTACCACCAGGAGGGGAGCGACACATTGTATCTGGGCGGCCAGGCGATGGTCTACGTGTTGACATTCACTAATAGAGGGGTCCGCGACCTACAGGTACAGTTTACCTTTAACTGATTTTGCTGATTGTGCCGATATCCTCTAGTAGGATATCTTGGGTAATTTAATCTCTGAACTCCAGACGGTCTTTTGTAAGGATGCCATGTAGAGAGTAATTATAAAAAGATCAGTTTCCAGCCACCACTTGAAATTCGAAATACTGCCAAACCGAGTGAGCCAGTTACAAAAGCCACTCTGGCAACAAACCAGTGTTTGACAGTGCTGTTCATACATAAACGTGAAAGCAGGGACCTAAAGGTGCTAGAGGTACTTAAACCAGGGTTTAAAGCTACGTTATGTCGCTTGTTAAATCTTGTCTCAGGACTGTTTGTCACTTTCAGCCTGAGCAGAGGTTTAATCAGGCAGACAGACTTAAACTACCTGTGTGGTTGTGCGGGGCATTTAAATCAGGCTGAAATTGAAAACCTGCCTGAGATGGACCTGGTTTAAATCTCAGATGTGTCCCGGTTGGGGAAGTCCTCCTTTGCTCCTCTCTTACTGTCTTTGCTAAGGTTCCCTCGAGCAAAGCATTTGGCTGCTGTTGTGCTGATCTGGATTTTTTAATGGGTTTGGTTAGTTTTAAAAGACAGAATGGCAACAACTAACTCAGGCCAAATGTTCAACATGAATACTAAGTAGGAAGGAAAACTAAATGTATTATTTCAGAATATGTATTCCACCCCAGCTCTGTTTGCCTGACTGGATGACAACAAACAAAGCCCTCTTGCAGTGAGGGCGACGCAGCGAGCCAGGAAAGGCAGAGAGAGATGAGACGGCTGGCCCGGCGCTGACCCAGTTCAGCAGTCGAGGCCCGTGGAAGTTAGGTCGTGCATACATTTATGAAGCTACACCTATCTGTGTGTGTGAGGAAAGAAAATATAATTGACTGAGCTAATAATGTCAGCACAGGACTACGCAGTGTGTGGGCTGCAGTGTCAGCACCGACTAGCCTGACAAATTGAAGAGACTGTAAGCTCGGTGTTTGATCCAGATATGACTGGGCCCCTTTTTGCAGAACGACTGCAGACTTAGTGTCGGGGTTTCCTCTGTGGAGACAAAAGACAGGTGAAAAACAACGATCTGAAGGACAGTGATGATGTTTTTCTTACTCACTACTATTCTTAAAAACAGCCAGAGCTCATGGTGTCAGCCACAGCAAAAGAGCATGGGCTACTTTTCTGAGATTAACAGTTGCATTGGGATACATTTATTATTATTATATTATTATAAGGTCAGTAAACTCAGTCATCCGCTTTGCATTGGAGGAACAATGCTTGTTTGACTGATGCTCAGCTGTTTTCTCAAAAAAATAAATTCTCTTTCTGAAGCCAACTCTTCTTTCTTGCTCTATCCATTCTGCAAATACAAGTGCAACAAGTTCATGACTCTGCCTTGGAAAGGAATTGTAGGGACTGTGAAGGCGAGAAGAAGGCATAGGAGAAGAATGTAAATTACACATTTAATGAACGCGTAAGTCTTTGACTGCAGTGAGCATTGCAGAGCGGTGTGAACTAACAAGGTGGATGTTTGCTGTGAGGATTGCTTAGCAGCTGCAGCAGGGTCACTGCAGGCCACTCATGCTGAAACAAGCAAGTGTGAAAGAACCTGGCACAAACTAAACAGTCCTTCCTCCCACAGATCCCAGCAGCATCTGATCAGACTGCAATTGATACCTGCAAGGCCAAGGCTGCACCGCTCGAGGTAGAAGCTCATCCTCCCTGCCAGCACCTCCATCACTTCTGCAAAACACCCTCCTCCTCCATCAGTGTATAATCATCCTGTTTCTCATCATCATCATCATCATCGTCGTCGTCATCATCGTCTGCCTCATTGAGACTGGTACTATAACAGTTTTAATCTCTTATTTTAGATGAGGATAATGAGGATGATGTTTCTTAAGAGACCAAATGATAATAATAAAATCACAAATATGCAATAAAGAAATAAATACATATGAAATGCAAATTTATACAAATTGCGCCGGAGACTCCAAGACAAACAAACCAGACAATACACTTGATGAGTGAGCTGCTGATAATTGCAGTGTGATGAGGCTCCATAGAGAGAGACGGAGAGAATACCGGCAGCCTAACGCAATATTCAACCTGAAATGAGTCTGAGCTTGTGGGAACGTGTACAGTGGAGCTTCATACGCTGCTTGTCATAGAAAATATAGACATCCTAGTGACTCTGGCATGAGAATCAGACGTCTTCGTCTTTAAAGGTTGTGCTTAAAATACCAAGACCGTTTTACATCAATTCCAACGTCCAACAGGAAATGAACAAGCTCATTGAAGTTAAGTTCTCATTTATACTCTGTGTTAGATTCCAGACTTGCTCATTCACTTTCACCTTCCATCTACGCAGACAAATTGAATTTTTGAAGAGTCGATGATGAAAGTTTTGTCAGTTCTCATTCCACATTTCTCGGATTTCAATGGATTGTAGCAATGAGGTTACTTTTCCAGCGGTCACAGTCGATATTACAGGTTACATGATGTCCACTGCACCAGAAAGACTTTATTCCAGTTCATTACAGCTGCTTGAATCCCAGGCCTAATTTATCACAAGTACTATGTTCTCTGTAAAGGCAGCATGTCAACTGGAGTCTATTGTGACAACCATAAACAGATTGTCTTCAGGACAAAGTTGGTTTAAATACCACTTCTGCACTGCTGCCCGTATCTCACAGGAGTGAGCAGAAGTGTTACTGGAGCTGTGGCACAAACAAAGAAGTCTTTCCTGTGCAAACAGAGCAAAGGTTCCACAGTGTGGCAGTGGCAGATGGTGGAAGAGGAGAACATCCTGAGTGACGCAGTAAATCTTCACCAATAAAGCCACTGGTGCTGGGAAGTCGCACAGGAGACAAAATCCTTCAGTGATAAACAGCCCCGTGGATTGTGGAAGACGTTAGCACTGCAGTGAGATGGAGGCTCTCTCCTAGTCCACAATATTTTCACCTCAGCTTCAGTTTGTCCAGAGCACACAGTCTCCAAAAGCCCAATGAGAAAATGCACCGAACACGGTCCAGGCTGAGTTTCACAAGAACAAAGTTAATCTTAATTAAAGCTCATCTTAGATCTTATTTTAACACTATAAGTCATTATCCTAAATGACCCAATCAGCTCTCGCCAGAGGGCTTTTAGGCTGAGATTAACTCTGGATAAGTGTCTGCTCAATTTACACTTACAGATCAGTTATAGTCCCAAAGAAAACTAATCAGCTTATGAACACAGCTGTATAATGTCCTCTGTGGCTGTGCAGGAGCACACAACCTACTCAGAGGGCTCACTCCAAAAACGCTGGTCGTCTTCTTTTAAATTTGTCTTGCACAAGTCTCACAACTTTATAAAGTGTCATACTGGAGTGTGCTGTTTCAATAACAGCTGGTCGACCGATCAGTCCATCCCGCTGTACCCGCTGGTATCCTGGACTTGTCCAGGCAGAACTCTAAGTACCTATAGCATCATATTTTGAAGTCTGCAATACTGCATGAGTTGGGACTGAGAACGGTCTGATACTTGAGAGTTTGGCCGACTGTGTTCAGTTATGATCAATGACGAAGGTTCAGATTGTAGTTACTGTCAATGAAAGACAGAACGTGTGACTCTGATCGAAGCTCGAAGCTCTGACGTGCTACTTACCTGCACAACACCCTACCCTCCATACCGAACCTAACCTCTGACATGAATCAAAGTGTGGAATTATGAAATATGGATATAATTCTTAGGGATACTGGGATGGTATTCAATGAGCATTGTTTCTTGCCAGACTGTGCAGTAAAACAATATAAAACGATGCATCACAAGAACTTGAGACCGGCTTTAACCTGATGTGAGAAATGAAGCTGCTGAGGCGGACAGTACTTTGAGGTTATTGGCCCCAGTAAGACAAATCCGTTCATTGCTTTGCACGATAGAATATATGAATCTCTAAAACTGACCTTATAACCTAAATTAAAACTAATTCTAATGTTATAACCCCAGTCCAAAATGTGAAATCAAATAACTAAAATTATTTCCCTCATGAACACAAAGTAAAACATGTAAACTTGCATACACTCACACAAAAATTACCAGCCCACCCGGCCGCCCACCCAGCCACCTACATACACTTACACAATCTCTGGCACTGTTTTCTGGACGTAGTGATGTTCTCCCTCCATCTCCAGTTTGTACTAATCTCGTTTCCATATGAATTTGATTGTTTTTTTACAGCAGTATTCTGTTAAAGACACATTGCAACATCCTCGATTCGTCATGAGCACCGGTATGACCCAAAAACCAGAGTCCCCTAGGGAGTACTCCGTATTCGTCTTCATCCTCCATCTAGTAATGTCTTGGAGATAGCAGTCAGTTTTCTGTACTTGATGAATAAGTGATGCATATGGAGTATTGCAGTGTTGTACTGCAGGGCTAAGCCTCCTGTGTGTTTTCTGCCAAAAATGTTCAGTGCATGGATTGCCTCCAATTTTTTCTTAAATCGCTCTCTGAGCAATCCGCTTTCTCTCCTGTAATCTGTTTTGTGCTGTAGTCTTGCTTTGTTTCTCTCCCCCTCTGTCCCGGCGTCCTCTCTTCCTGTTTGTTTTCTCGATCCCATGGTCTGCCTGTTGTTTTCATTCTCTTTGTACCGTCCCTTCCTTCCTAATCACTTTTTGAAACACTCTTCGCTGTTTAGCCTCTCCTGTCTAACTGCATATATTTAATCCCTCTCCGATCGGCCTGTTTTTCCCTCACGGTTCTGCCTCATTTTCTGCTTTCGTCCCTCTTTCTCTCACAGCTGGAGTGTGATAATTTCATTACCGTCATTCAGAAAGTAAATGACACAATCATAGTATGTGGGACAAATGCTGGAAGCCCCAGGTGCTGGATGCTGGTAAGAGTTTTTTCTTCTTCTTTTTCCTTGAAATGCTTACAAACCCTCGCACAGCTGCTCCTCCAGTCTAAACAGTCTCAAGATCGATTGTAATTAGCATATATTTCTTTGCTCTCTTATTCTTTCTGCTGGTTAGACGAAGCCCAGAAGTTATTTATTCCTAAGGAGGATGTTTTGAGTAATGAATATGTCCCGATGGAGAAGATGAAATTTCCTGAGCTGTGTGGTGACACAAAGATTAGTCTGACTGTTGGGAAAACTGTATCATGGATAATGTATGATGCATGCCTGGGATGTTTCGCCTCCTTGCAGGTGAACGACACTGTACTGACTGACGTCCAAGGCAATGGGCAGATAGCATCGGCCTCTGACATCTCACCACCCTACCCTTCCCAAAGGTCTATCAGCTTGCCTGCAGGTAATACATGCGAAATGAAACGGCGTGCAGGAGCCAGAGTTTGCAGAGTTTTGTGGTTGCCAGTGAACCCGATGAACCTAAATAATCCGCAGCTGGAGGCAGATAACAGGTGCACTTAGTTAAGATAATTGGGTGCCGTGTGGGCAGAAGAAGTATGGGTAATTTAAAGCTTATTTGATTGGATGATACACACCAGATGGGTGTTCTTCTTGAATGGTGCATGGCGCATTTCATTTAAACTTGGAAGTTGGAATTTAGAAGTTTCCAGTGACAATTTCCAACTCAAACACCCCTGAAGTTGGATTACGATAACGTCACGTTGACGTGGATCATGTTAGATCTTATGATGAGATTTCTGAATGCACCAATAAACAATGTTCAAATTGGAGCTTCAATCCTTTTGAAAGATAATTTGATGGTTAGGTTTGGTGGATTTGTTGATCACAGCTGAACATTTGACCATATAAAGTTCCATCTACATCATAATCAGTATCTTGCTTCAACTTTAGACAAAACAATAGTTTCTTCTTTACCTTCCACTCATGAAGTAATGAATGGGGTTATTTGGGTGAGTTGAGGATGGAGGAGTTTTTCCCTGACTTGAAGTGTCACCACTTCAAGTTTGAAGTCTCAGCTTTTTTAAAAAAGGTGTCACTTTTCCAAATATCTTATTTTGGAACAAAGCCGTCTTGAATTCTTTATATTAACTTTGCTCATTTGAGTCGAAGCAGCTCAGCTCCACCTGTGAGTCCCGGGCTCCCGGGGGCAATCTGTCTGTTATTATCACTCTTTATTCATGACATGCAAATGAGTAGATGCTTTTACCCAAAGTGCCTTACATTACTTCATAGACGCTCTGCATGATATATGGGTTAGTGCAGTTTAATGGCTGAGAGAGATCTAACGTGTTGAAAATAACATCCTAACGGGTAAATACCTGCTTCATGAAACCAAGCTTCTCCTGTGTGTTAAGATTAATGGTGGCTGAGCTTCCATTTGTATTTTCATTTTGTACATCACACAATTTGTCAAAGAGTTAACCTGAGGAAAATCATTTCTGAGCTACCGTAAACACAAAGGGAACGCTTGAGTAGCTTTTGAATCAATTTTACAATACAAATGAGCGTCATGTAGCCTAAGTGAAGGCTATTGAGTGAGTGATGCAGTTCACTGAAAAGCTGAATCAAACCTTTATCAGTCCAGCATGCTCCTCCTGCAGTATTTAACTGCATCGGCCTCGTATAACATCCTCCATTCCAAACGACTTTAACAGGGAGAAAGACAGAATAAATACAACAACACAGGAACCAACGCGACCCGAGGAGGGTCAGAGAGTTGTAATGATTTTACTCCTGTGCCTTAGCAGATGATATATGTAATTTGTAACATCACCGGGGAATCTCACCACCCTGTGTGCCAGACACGCCAGATCCAGCCATCTGCCGTCGTGCATTCACATAGAAAAAAATGAAGAAGGAAAATCTGATGGAAAACATCACTGACATGGAGCTGTTGAGAAACTGCACAAACAGATTCAGAAAGAATTTTGCAGACTCTTGGATGCTAAAGCAAAAAGAAGAGGCCGCACAGCGCTAACTAACCAGACAGATTGTTTCTGTCCACAGGTAGTCTTAGTGATTTTGACCTAGCTGCCTATATACACACATATACACACATATACGCCCAGCAGGTTTTGTTTACTTCCATTACCTCCCTAGTGTCAAGGTACATACAGTACATAATGTGAGGAAACTCAATATCTGTCCGCTGACTGTCTGCTACTTTGTACCTCATTGTGGTTGCCAGTGGCGATCTTATCCAGGTTTCATTGTTTCCCTCTCAGCATCACAGCTCTCCTTATTCAAAGCAGCAACAGTTTGTCCGTTTCGCTACTTAGCAACGACGGCGATAAAGGCTGTTAACAAATGAAGTGATAGTGCGCGCCTCCCGTGATGCTAATAAGACGTTACATTTTGCAAATCCAGCACTCCTCAACTGAATAAAAAGGCGATCTTTGGGGGTGTAGCGCAGACTTCAGTGCCTCGGCCTCTCCACAGGGGAGCCTAACTCCTAATTGTTTGATTATTGAGAAGCTAAACAGAGACGTTTCAAATCAAACCGTATCCACGGCACGTAATGAGGGACGGATAAAGTGGCTGTTGGTTAAAGCATCTAACGCAGATGGATTGTTTGTCGAGACACTCAGAAATTAGCGAGAGGTTAGTTTGCACAGCAAGACGCTCCTCCAGATGGGGGATCGATTGCTGAAGCAACGAGCCGGCCCTTCGCTTCGAGTTGAGCAGCGTTCTAATAACGATCTGTCCCAATTAAGATGCTCCTACCACAGTTTCAAATACTTACCCTCTGCATTGCCATGGAGACGGAGCTTTAAGTGGGGTTATAGGAATATGGTGATTGGTGGCTGCTCATCAGCGCAGCCAGATACTCTGCCTTGATGTCTTCTTTGCTCTTGCTCTACTTTTTCTCCTTCTATTTTTTTCCTCTCTGTGGCCTCCTGGGCTTCGTTTTCTGTCTTCACTCTCCCTCTCTGTGTTTAATGTTCACTCTTTTGTGCCTTTCTCTCCTTCAGCTCCAGCGAATCCCCCTCCTCTGACCCTCCAATCTCTCTTCCTCCCTCTGTGAACCGTGAACCTCCTCTGTTATTTACCCGCTCACGTCTCCTCTCTCCGTCTCTTTTTTCCGCTCGCTGTCTCAGATGGGAGTCTGTATTCTGCTATGTCGTCGGTGGCGGGTCATGCCGGCTCGATTCGCCGTACGTTTGGCTCCCAGAAACTCCTGAAGTCGGAGAACATTTGGCTGCTGAGTGAGTAGGAGGAGGGGTGTCATGCAGAAACAGCAAAGGTTTAGTCTAATGAATATGGAGAGGGTGGGTGGTACTCTCTCTTTAAATCACCCACTGTCATTGCAACTAGAAAAATATCATGTAGGTGTATTCGCTGCCTTTATGTTTATGGTTTGAGTCATGTTATTGAAAGCAGTAAAATGCAAATCAGAAACCAGTGAGTGATTCTCACAGCGTCCTCTTTTCACACGCTTTAATATTAGCAGTATGTCCATAAAAAGGTGATCATGAAATAAGACCAGCCATTGCTCGACCCACGAGATGTCTCGAAGGTGCCTTGGAGGCAAAGTGATGATGTTTAAATCTCGTCACCAGATCCGCAGTTTGCTGGTGCAGCCATAATCCCATCTTCACTCAAGTCCAAGGAGGAGATCTACTTCTTCTTCAGCGAGATCAACAAGACAGCCCGAGTGGACGAGGAGCCTTACAGGGCCCGCATCGGCCGAATCTGCACGGTAAAAATCCGGCTCACGTCACGTCGTATCTGAGCTGTGAGCAGGCAGTTAGCCTGTTTTAAAGAAAACCACTGGTTTTAAGTGATTTACTAATTAGGAGAACCAAAGGACTGAACGCTTCAAAGACCAAACAGATCCCTAATTTGAGCCCCGTGTGACTCAGGACTTACCTTGAGCAGAAATCTTTAATGAGTCTCAGATCAAGACCCCCGAATCAGAGGAGCAATGATGAGAGCAGAAAATGTGGTTTCATATTTTGTCTGATGGTTATCCACCTCGAGTATTAAAAGGAAAGTCCTGGGGTGGACATGTTGTTAAATGACACACCTCTGTGCTATTTAACCATCACATCAGTTATCCTCTCATCTCTGCATGTCGAGGTGTTAATCAGTGAGTTTTAGAGGTGGATTTTATTACCTTTGAACAGAGCGAGGATCCAGCAGATGTTTCCTGAAATTTGCTAGATGCAGCTTCATATTTAATTATTACATGACTGTACGGATGTTAACGTGGTACTGATATGTTCTAAGTCATGACACAAAGGAAAGTCTATTTGTCAAAATTCTGATCCATTTTTTAAGCAGAAGGCTCTCCGGGCTCCTTTAACCTATAATTTATGAGCCTGTTGGTCTCCTGGTTGTAAATCCAATCATTAACTGGATTTTCTTCAGACTTACAAAAGCGAGTGAGGATCTGAAGTTAACACGCCCTGGACCAATCTCTCTGGATCCACCTAATGTTGGTTTAGCACCAAAGCCTGCGATAACTGCTTTTTAATCCACAATGTTCATGAACCAATCTGCCTGGTTCCAGCAGTTGTTGCTCAGTAAACTGCTACATTAGTGCGTGTGCTGTGTCCTTGATAAAACGGTCTCGGCTTGTTTTCAGTTGTGCTAAATACAAAATATGCAAATAAGCTTTTGCCGGAGGGCGCCTTTAACAAAGCTAGGTTAGCTGTTTCCACCCGCCTACAGTCTTTGTGCTGAGCTGTGCTGCTCACATCTTGGACCAATCTGTGCAGTGAATGCTCGGAGACAGATAGAAGCACCAACATGTCACATATCATAATGCTGTGCATCAGGACCAACTGGTTGCTCTATTACGACTCTGTCACAGTGTCACAGTGGTTTTCTGTTATTTCCAGGTGGATGAAGGGGGCATCAAAGCCCTGCTGCCAGACTCGTGGACCACCTTCCTGAAGGCCCGGGTGATGTGCGGCGCAGGAACCACACAGCAGCAGTACAACAACATGAAACAGGCGGTGGTGCTGACAGCGCAGGACAAAAGGGCCGGGGTCATATACGGCCTCTTTTCCAACGCTTGGTGAGCTGGAACATCCTGACTATGTCTGCAGTTTAACTGGCTTAAGGGAAATTATGCATGAATGTGATCCTTTTATGCCATTATGGGATATCAAACAAAGAAAGAACAAAGACGCTTTGTTGTGTTGCATGAAGCTGGAATTATGCTTCTTCAAAGATGGACCTAATCAGAGGGGGCTCGCTACATGTGTGTTGCATGATTCAACTCTTGTTGGGAGACAAACTGCACACAAATATAAAAGAAACATGCAAACACATCAGAGCAATCCCTGTGCATGTGTGCGGTGCAGAGAAGCATAATTAATAATTAATTAAGTATCTGTGGTAGCTGGAAGGCTAATTATAATGTTTTAAGTTTAGCATGTGACTGCAGATGAAACTGGACTGGAAACATAACAATTCTTGTTCAGCTGCTAAAACACTTTGATGCAGATGACTTGTGATTTGACTTCATAGCGTAACAGTAAAAGAAGTCGTGGAGTACGACATAACCACGAAGGAGATAAAACATAATCGAGGGATGATCGTGGACGATTTATAAAATCTGTTTGGTCTTTCAGGCTTAGTGAGAACAGAACATGCAAATAATGCAACGAAACAAACAAACACAAGAAATGATACAAAACTCAAGAATAACACAGTAACTGACACTCATACACCCACACAGCGGTACGCACCACATACCAGCAGCACCTACTGACACAAACACATAATACACACACCCACACAAAGTGTAGCATTATATCAGATTTTAAGAAAAGTTTCGAGCACATTTAACTGTAACAGCAGTTTTCTGTGGGAATAAGAATCTGCCAAATGATTGTTCATGTTTGCAAGTTCCAGCGTTTTCATCTGTCAGACTTCTGATAATACGAGACGGCTTCAGAGCAGATTGTGCTCTAATTTTCTGGCCAAAAAATGGCTCCATTTGTTTACCAAAAGAAAAACTTTTCTCTCCTTTGTCAAATGTGCTAAATGTTGCACATTTTTATTTCAAATATGTTTTCAAAACTGCAGTACACACACGCATTGCGCATGGTGCCTGACATGTTCCTCATTTGGTAGGTATTGTCGGGGTTGGTATGGTCTTTTAGTATCCTAAAGAACCGTGCACACAACACAATGACAAAGGTCGAGGATGAGGAGTCGGTCTTTGGCTAGCTGCTGATCGCAGAAAAACTAAAAGAAGAATCAGTCAAATCACACTAACAGGAAGTGATCCAACAGGAGTGTTTGGGGAATAAATAGGAGATGCTGTTTAATCCAGTGTTTGTTTCCTGCTTCCTGTAAAACACACAAAACAACGTGTAAATGCGATATTGTTGGAAGGGACCAATGACAGAGTGAGGCTGACTCTTCTATCTGTTGTCACTTTGACACAATAAGGTGCACTTGTTAAGCCGCTATGTTGTTGGAAGGAATTTGACAAAGATAAGCTAGCTGTTTCAACTTGCCTCCAGTCTTTGTACAAGGCGACAAAGATCTTGGACCCTGAAGGAAAATGAAAATCTTCCAACATTGAAGTATTCTAATGCAGGAGAGGACGGGAGTCCTGGTATCTGGGTCAGAGGTTAGCGAAGGTAAAAATCTAGAAAGGACCCTGGGTCGACTGAAAATGTATCTGTATCCCTGCATGTGGACTTGCCTGCTTCTGTCGATGTAATTACTCTTCTCTCTGCGTTTGTTCAGGGGCAGAACAGTGATCTGTGCTTACTCCATCGAAGATATTGACCAGGCCTTCTCCACATCTAAACTGAGGGGCTACAGCAGTCCATTTATTGGCACTCGCCCCGGGATGGTAAGAAAAACTAATGAGGGCTTTCTTTCTTTTTTTGTCACACCAATCTAGAAAAACAGCACTGAGGAAAAAGAGGCAATGGTATGAGTCAGCCTTTATTTCAGAGGTGAATAGATTAGTGCTATTTCTGAAAATCATGAGTTAATAACTGAGAAGCAATTTCGAGCTCTTTGTCTTTGGGCATTTTGTTCATTCAAGAGCCGAGCCCATTCCGAAACAATAACTCACTTCTCCTCTCAGTGTGTCCGCAAAAACTCGTCGTCAACGGTAGATCCAAACGAAATCAAGAAGCTCGGGGTGATCAGATATCACCCTGAGATTGAAGACGTGATCCGGCCTGTCGGTGTGGCTCCGCTGGATCTGCCAACAGACGACCAAATCACGCACACCGTGGCTGACATCGTCCTGGCCGTCAACGACGAGCACTACAGCGTCCTGTACCTCGGAACAGGTGTGTGCGCATGGAAATATGCATCTGTTTGAAGGGCTGCCTGGTTTTATGACTAAGTATGGGGCTGGTGCTTGTGTTCTCTCTCTGTGATGGACAGCAGCAATCACTCAGTCTAATCTTCACCTTTTATCTTAATGCTAACCGTAACCTGTGTTGGAAATGTGCACATTAAAGCTGCATCAGTCATATTCTGGAAACTAGGAGGCAGAGTAACTTCAAAACAGACAGAATTGAAACAGTTTATTGAAGCAGAGTGGAGACAGGATGAGATCTTGCAGCGAGGCTGTTCCAGAGCAGAAGGCTGGTCCGAGGCTGGTGGTGGCAGACGTTCAGGAGGCAGGTGAAGAGATGAGACAGACCTGGATGTGGCAGGTGTTTGGTGAATAGGATGTCTGGAGCACAGACAGCTCGTGGTTTATCACAGCGAATACAAGTTACAAAATCACAAAGTTACCACAAGACAGTCGGAGCAGTCCTCCTCTACTGGTTCCTGTGGGTCAATTAGGCTGAGCAGCTCAATCTTTAGAGACGTTTTGACAGTTCACTTTTCAGAGAGGCAGATTTTAGGATTTCTGTTACCATGCACACAGTAATGTCATTGCAGCAAACATTAATATTTAAGCAGCAGAACTAAAAACTGTAGTTAAACCTGACAGGAGAGAAACATGTTGTGTAACTATCAGTGTTGAGAATGAA
This sequence comes from Nibea coibor, assembly GCA_023373845.1. Lineage (NCBI taxonomy): Eukaryota > Metazoa > Chordata > Actinopteri > Sciaenidae > Nibea > Nibea coibor. The sequence continues at coordinate 24,605,062 of CM041726.1, read as the reverse complement.
CCTACGTCCTTGACTGAGAAACATTATCGTCCCACTGGCCCTAGAACGATGGTCCCCAGGGTCTGGCTCTATCAGGGCTTCTGCTTCAAACATCTCTCAGCGAGGCTGAGAGGAGGAAGACATTCAATCTGCTGTAAAACCAAAAACTTTGAGCTCGAGAGGCTGAAACGCAGCGCAGGGAGTCTCGGTGAATCTGCTCCTGTGGCAACCACTCACACAACACACTCTAATTATTTGTCAATACGAAATATAGATTGAAGAAAATGACACAGTTAAAATGAGAGCGCGTCAGATGGCCTTGCTGCTCATGTAACAACCTCATTTCCAAAGAAGTTGCCACAAAATCTGAATATAAAAAAGTGTTTTGAAATGTTGAAACTGAATGTTTTAAAAAAGTTGGATCAGGGTCATGTTCAGCACTCGGCTGCTTCACCTCTTCTTTTAACAACACCCTGCAAGCGTCTGACAACCGACAACCGAGGAGGCCGATTCCTGTAATCTGCGTAACCATCCGGCCTCATCGTCCTCTGTCATATTTTATAGTCTGGTCCGTACTGTTTATGGTTTCCTCTTTGAATTGCAGAGTTTCAGCTTGTGATGAGGTTTGAAAGTGTTCCTCCGCCCATGTAGTAACGTCTAAAGATCAGTGCTGGTCCGGCCTTGTCCCTCCAGAGTTTCCTTTTCTGATTCTCTGAATTTTTTTCAGATGAAATTCTTCACAGATTCTTTGCAACGTTATGTTGAGAAACTCTCAGACTCAGAACCCCCCCCCCCCCCCCCCTTCATGTCACAGAGACTCACCTGATCATGGTACTTACCTGCAGCCAATCAACCTCATTGTCTGAGTTTCACCAGGTGTTTGCTTTTAGCGCTTCACAACGTTTTAAGTGTTCTGTTGCCGTGCTGGCATCAGCTTGCACGGTTACATTCTTTGTTTCTTTTTAGATTTTACACAGTGTTCTGACCTTTTTTGGAAATCGGGTTGTACTTGCCACAGTGTGGCAATGATGCCTTGATCACAGAGCTAGGAAATTACATTTAAAAGGTATCTAACAACCAAAAGATATGATCCAGACTGCAAAGATAAAGCTAAGATTTAATTCTGAAAAGATATTTTCATATATATTAATCTACTCATGTCTGTTTCTGTTTGTTGGCTGTTCTGGCAATCAAAGTAAATAGAAAGCAGGAAAACCTCTTTTCCTTCCAACTGATGAAGACGCACAGCAGTATTTGCACTTACATATCAGGACAAGTGAGTCATGCAACCCGAGGTTCGTGTTCAGCAGCGCAGCACGACGAACAAGCAGAATAAAAAGATAAGCAAGCATCACAGGCATTTTGATTTACTGTGCAGAAAACAAAGTGTACAGCTGAAAGATAGATTCATAATTCAAGCACAGCATAATGGGAAGTGTGGAAAAGTGACGTGAGGGGAAAATCTATTCAAATGATTTCTGGCCTTCACGCGGCTCTTTCTAATTGATCAAAGCAGCGACGCTGCAGCGCTCGCTGTTGCCCATAGCATTTACTCCAAAAATTGCCTTGTGCCTCAGGGAGATTACTATGGCAACCATCACAAGTCATATGCCCGTGTGTGTGTATGAGCGTCTCACCGCGCTGAAGTTCATGGAAAAGATGAGAGAGTGTCATCGTACCCACTGCTGTGCAGCTTCTCGCTCCTGCGGTGGATAAGTGCTCGTCATTCATCTGGCTTCATTTTCTGGGTTGATTCTAATAATAGAAAACAGAAAAACAATGTAGTGTTAAAAAAGACAGGATGATGTCCTCTCGCTGTGGGCTTTACTAACTGTGTCAGTAATAGGAGAGGAAAGGATGGAGAGCTATGAACAGCCACGGGTCTCTGTGGTGGCCTAAAAAGAAACTAGAGCAGTTCTGGTATCCGAGGCCAGAAGAACAGGTTGTGCTGTTCCACACTGACTGACTGTTTCCTGCTTTCATGACATGAGAAAGAACATGTGTTGGCCGTTACTCCTGAATATTTGTGAACAGAAACGTTCAGACTTCTCCGATCTCTCTTCTGAATTCCAGTTTGATCGCATTCCTCTTTTTTCCTCCCACTCCTGCTCAATATTGCATCACCTTCACTCGAGGGCAGCAGCGATAAATATTCACACGCTTGTTGCGAGTCAAGCTCATCAATCTGCATGATTAATTTCAAACATGCTCGTGCATCTCTCCAAACGATGAACAGAGGCTCTCTTTCTTGAAATAATCCAATCGTCGGCGAGAGAAGCAGGCGGGCAGACAGCTCTATCTGATGGATAGTCACATTATACAAGTTTAAACCAATCAGAGGAAGAAGTGGTGAGCCAGGGTCCACCTCCGGACCACTGGCAGTGAAATCGAAGCAGATGCATTTTGGGTTAGCTGTAGGACATCAGTCTTCCCCGGTGATGGAAATTCCAATAAATATCCTCCTCAAAGATGAGCTCAGAGTCACAAACTGCACCGTTCATCTTTTGGAAAGAAGAAGCAATGGCTGATATTAGTGTGGCAGCCTGGAGGGGTCAAATGAACTTTAAATGAACTCTGCAGCTGCATCCGCACCAACCTTTACAGAGGTGAACTCAATCCAGTTATTTGGTCGGCATCATACGAACTCTGTTTGTTTGTGCAGAATGTGACGGTCAATGTGTGACACATGCAGAAATCCAAACGCTAAGCTCAGCAAGTGCACTCGATATGTGTACAGATTATGGCAGCCATTTTCCTTCCTTCCCTCCTTGATTCTATTTGCCGGAGCTGCTCGGCGGCTCGGCACCTCGGCTTGGGCCTCATTTCATTTTTAAGATGACAGACAAATAAATTGGGAGATGCAATAAAGACAGATCGTTAATCCTGTATTTAGAGGCAGTCTCACTGAGATCAGGATCTTTTTTTTCCTGTGCACAGGATGAAACATGCATGGACAAACACCACGCGACAACACTCCCATCCTCTTCCTCTTATTTATGACATGAAGCCCCCCTTTGTGTTCGTCCCTGCCTCGGCTCATCAAAGCTCATTGGCCGCTCAACACATTAGCTCAAGCCGAGTGACTAGACAGTGGGTGTCATGCACAAGGGCACCTTGATGGTCTCCGTTATGAAAGTAGAGAACATTACTCATCTAATTTCCTCTCTTCTAACGTCCCCACCCACAGAGCACATATCTTGTTTATTCTAGTCACAGTCGTCTGGCTCGGGGATGAATTTGGAGGCTGAAGGAATTCACTTCATAATGATGACCTAGACGGAGCTGACAGGACGGGGCAATGAAGTTTACTAAGCTCTAATTAGATAAATAGTTTACTGTAGACTTTGAGTTTTAAATCCATCAAAGTAGTCTCTGCGGGATTTCCCCATGGAAGCTGCACACTGACAGAATGCTCCAGCATTTGACAAAGTGAATTTCTCTGTCTTTTGATCATCAGCCAGCAAATAATTCAGAATAATTTATGCATGTAATAACCAGCTACTTCAACGTCTGTCATCCTGCGAACATGGCACGCAGGGATATCAGCTGCAAAACTACGTTCACCCTCATAATGGACTGGAGGTAATGCAGTGCCTGAAAGAAGAGTTCATTTTTAAATCAATATTTAATTCTGATTGTGACCCGATTTTAACAGACAACACTCAAGAGGAGCTCTGATTATTTTGTAGAACATCGCCTTTCTCTGATAACTGTCCTCCTCCAAACATGCTGGGACTTATTTCTGTCCCAGTTACTGGCTGATATTCTGAAGTCTTTTGGATCGTCTGTGTCCCAGTCATTTTTGGTCAGAGTGTCTTTTAGTCCACTCACTCTGCAGCCTCGGATACAGCTGGAAATACAACGTTTAAGACAAGTGCTGTACTTAAAATCGGAGTAGACTCCGGGGACAGTTCAGGACCTGTCCAAAAGCAGTTCTGATGGATCCAAGGTGAAGGTTTTTGTCACTATGCTGACAAATCTGGTTCAGGGGATGTGACAAGCAGCGAGTCCATGCAAGACATTTTCCTCAAATAAGTAGTGCGTGGATGTGTGAGCTGTGAAGGTGCAAAACCTAGAAAGCAGTGCAGGCTGGATGTGAGCTGTAGAGACACACACGAGTCCATGTGAACTGATCAGTTGATGAATCTCCCGTGTGACCGACAAGACGATGGAAAGGGATGATGATCTCGGACAATTCAGTGAAAACCTGGACAACATCCAATGATTTTGTTTTTAAGTTCAGCGCCTACATTTTTGTTCCTACAATATCTGCACATCTAGGCCAAAGAAACATTGTGTTCATGCCAAATAAACTCACACTGGCTTAGTTTCAGGGTCTGACTTGAACTAGGCAACTAAAACGTGGATGTGGCAGACACCTTTCTGGCACCCGGCCATTTCTTTGCAGGTTTGTAAGTAAGATTTTTTACATTGTCACACTCGTGAGTGAAACATTACCCTTCAGAGCCAGAGAATGAGAAAGTGGTGCTGAATGTGAGCGCAGCAGAGGAAAAGGTTAGGAGTGAAGCTGTCTAGTGGCAGTAAAGGTAGTTGATAGTTTATCCATTAATAAACACTCCAGCTTCTAAGTTCCCATGTTGTGTTTCCCAGCTGCTGGGTAAAAGTAAAGGCAGTAACAGAGTCAGGACAGACTGGGAACCAGCTCGAACTTGGGCTAGCTGGGATGCTTCAACTTGAGTTTTATCGATAGTTACAACAAAGCAGTTACGTCTGGGTGGAAGTCCAAAGCAGCAGTGCTACAAGGTTAGTCTGCAGCCCCGTCAGGGGTCCAACTGTTTGCAAAAACATCATGGAAAGACAAGAAAAACGAAAAGTCAACTCCAAAATATGAAAATCCTTGATTAGCAAAGCTGAACTGTGAGTCTGTTAGCTGTACTGACAAAAGCCAGCCAGAGCCAACAGTGCCACACAGTCAATTTCCAGTCTGCCACTGAGGTTCAACAGTCCAAAACTGTGGGCCTGGGAGCATGTTGTGTCAGTGCCCTAAAGAGTCACTTTATATTTTCACCCACAAAACGAACAGCCAAGGATGTGTGAAAGGTTGTACACCTGTGAGAGAGCCAAACCCGGAGCAGTTAGTCTGGCTCGGCGACAGACGGAAATGAAACAAAAAGAAAAACGGCAGGGAAAGATTTCTTTTCCTTCAGTAACTCAGTGACAGATTGACGAACAGCAGAAGTCGGACCGTTCCAGTCACGGAGGCGATACAGCAGAAAGCTGCCCTCAGGGATGGAAGAAATGTCAGAGCCTTACACTTGTTTCAGGTTGACTTTATGTTTGAGATCAGAAGCTATTTTCTTTTCACGCGGTGTGACATTCGAGGTAGCAGTAGCTTAAAGGTTAGAGAGGCAGACCAAGGTGGCGCCCGGCTGGGAAAAATATGAGCTGGGGAAGTAAATGACTGTAACGCAGTGTTAATGCACCTGAGAGGACAAAGGAAACAGATCTTGTTAGTGGAAAAAGGGCAAGCGTGAATCTTTAGCCCAGCTGGAGAAATGTGTATACTGGCTGTTTTCCTTCTGGCCAGTGGACAAAGTCTTTATATAATAAGCACATGTAACTGTATAGATGTAAAAAGGTGTGTTTACTGTAAGAGAAGATGTGCACGCAGCAAACTGTCCCCGGAAAAATAAAGAATACAGGTTCCCTCAGCAGATGCTGCAGGAGTTCAGCCTTGTCACCTCTTTCCACCTCACTATGTCTTTCTATTTTTGTGCTGATGCACTGTTTTGATAGAAGAGCTGAAAATAGCTGTAGACGGGATGAAATAATATGAGAATAAAGTGGATAAAATGGAGAACGTTATCTCTGACTGCAGAGACAGAGAGAGAAGAAAAACATATGAAGTTCATGACAAAGAGACAAGACAGTTTGAGGACAAAAGAAGTCTAAGTGACAGCAAGAACCTGCCTACCTAATTACAGATGTGCCTCACGGTGGGAGCGTTCAGGAAATGAAGATGTAGGATAAAAAGGCGTCACTTTAATCACGTTTCACAGTCGAGGAAGGTGAAAGAATCTTGACAGAAGACAAAACAAGTTCGAATGACTTTCTGCAGGGAGCCTTTAAGTCTGTTTGGAAGGGAAGGAGTCAGACAATGCATTTCCATTGGCTCTCGGTCCAATGAAATATCTTTACACTCAGCACTACAAAGTAATAAGGAGTTATTGAGCAGGGCATGTGACTGTAAACAGTCTGCGAGAGTGATGCTGCACTTAGCTGTCTGCTGGTGTAATAGCTTATTGCACAGAAACCGAGTGATGGCTCACAGCTGAAATAATGCCTTTTTCCATTTTTAAAGTTGAGCTGCATGCACGACAGCGCTGTTGACCAACGGTGCAAAAACTGAATAAAAGAGGAAAAAAACTTCCTCTGTGAGTCTGCTGGAGCGCCGAGGGGGGGCGGCGAGGATTCATGACGCAGGCTCTCTCTTATTTGGACCATCGCAGACACTGTCCGTGTTTTGTGCAGTCTGTGGCTCCAATAAATGATCTTAGATACACATAAAATCAGGCGTGCATGGGGCATTGCCCGGGTCAGTGTGTCGGACGTACCCCTCTGTCAGTAGTGCTTGTGATGAGATTGATCTGGACATGTGAAGGACGTTTCCATGCATTAGTTCTTAACCCTGCACTGCTTTGTACACCTGTCTGTCATGACTGAATAGAAGTAAAGATCTTAGTGCACACACCTTTGTGGAGGTACAGGTCCCTGCTAACTGTGCACCACTGCCTGATCAGCTGCGATGCTACATGTTGCAGCTGGAGCTGTGAGTATTGTAGCAGCCACCCGTGTAATGGTCGACATCGCAGAGAGCTGCTTCTTGTCTCATTTCTCTTTGCCAGAACAGCTTGAAATGACAAATTCTGGTTAATTTGCACAAAAACACTCGACCAGTCGAGCAAAACCAAAAATCAACCCAACCCTCGTAGGAAACAAGCTCCCGCAGCAACTTCTCCGCACAGTGACTGATTAGTTATTATTAGACACAGGCTTTCTCACTAAGCATGTCTTGCTCAGTTCACACTCTGTGCTTGTACAGTTTTTTCTGTGCTGGAATAAAACATGGCCTGAGGTTTGCTGGGCGGTAATTTGATTAAACAAATCACAAAGCACAAAACTGCAATAATGAAGGTCTGGAGACCAGATTTTAAATCGGGGCCCCAATAAAGCAGGACCCACCTGAAGGGCTTCATCCTGTCAGATAATGTTTGTATTCCCAAGCATATTTTTTATTAAACTGTCACAAACCGGTTCACTGCAGTATGTTCGGAGCCTTGGAGGTCCCAGACGCTCTGAGGCCGCGGGTTACTTACCCACATTTGCCTTTCTTTGAATTATTCAGGCTTTTATGAGGCACTTTCTGCTTTCATTTGATGGTGACAAGTGACGAGGCAGACGGGAAATAGTGTGGGAGAGAGACTTCTTACTACAGGGTCAGGTTATGGCCAGCTGTTCCAAAGAGTTCCAGTCAGTTTTGTAAGGTGGCACACATTTATCGCTGCTATGGAGAAGATCCCAGCTGAAAGCAGGAATAATAGACATTGGCTCTCCGTCGGTCAGGAGCAGAGCTCAGTGTTTTGGAAGTGATCTATCAAACCATTAGACGCTCACTTCTTGACCCAGAAGTTACTTCATTTCCACTCCTGAATGCATTAGAGGACTTCTATAGAGCTCAACAACTGAACGCCACCCTGCCATTAGCATCAGAAGAAACACTTCCACTATTGTACTACCGTAGCGAGTGCTCCGTTCAGGATCCATCGAGGTTAAAAGTACAGTTACACTATCTGTCTTCTGAGAGCAGCTCAGCCTCTGTTCAAAAAAAAAATCACTAAAGCGCTGGTCTGCCATTTTGCCTTTGGCCCTAAAGCCTCCTTCAGGAGTGGAAGCTGTCCAAGATAAATCCATTTATAAAACACTTTGGACGGCAGAACAAGGGCCAGAACAGAAAAGCAGAACAAATGCACAAATTTTAACACACGACACCGCCGACGTTTGTCTTTTTTTGTGTGTGTGCACTCTGCAGTATATTCACAACATGTTCTTCTTTACTTCAACAGACCAAGGCAAAGTCCTCAAAGTTCTTCACACCAGCGAGGGAGTCTTCATCATATCTCAGTATTCCCTCTTTCGCAACGAGGGCCCGGTTCTGAACATGGCCATCGACTCCCAAAAGGTACACGAGGAATAACGTGTGAGCCATTTCTCAGGTGCATTCTTGCTTTCAGCCATAAATAATACATCACGATGGGAAAGGCTGCAGGCCCCCCCGTCACACATGTGAGGAGGATTAATCATACTGTGGCTGTATGTTGTGACTGTGAGGTAACCAAGGTGTCAATCAGAAGGGGAAAAGGGGAAGGGAAGAAATTTGATTCATTATATTTCTATTTTTTTTCATTGTTAGAGAGAGGAGGATGGTTAAATTAGTTTGGTTGATTTTTATTCAAAGCAATTTGTTTTCCCGAAAGAAACAGACAGAAATATTGAAAAAAAAAAAGATGACTGGAGAAATCTGAAAAATATTTAATTTGACATTTTTTTGCAGAGTAACAAGTTTCTCTCGAGTTTATACAAAATTCAAAATGTGGCCACTGAATATGCTCATAAAGGCCGTTTAATCTTCCATTCAGGATTATAGTTGCCTCTGCGAAATGTTAAATCTCGTCCTGTAATCTCATTTGTGTAGAAATCTCTCTTTGGGTTGATTTGGTGCTTTTAATGTTCCATTTTGGTTTGAAAGCTGTCAGCGGCTCTGATGAATACAAATCCGGGAAGACAATTTCGAGTAATGACACAGCACCGGCTGATTTATTCCAGTAATACTGCTGCTTTTATTGAATCCAAATGAAAAACAGTCTATTGCATCTTTCCTTCCTTTAGGGACACCTGTACGTTGGCACGGCGATGGAGGTCCAGCGACTGCAGCTGGCTGACTGCGGTCGCTATGGCGACACTTGCAGGGAGTGCATCCTTTCCCGGGATCCGTACTGCGGCTGGGACAGAGCCAGGAGGAAGTGCATCGCCATCCCGCCTGGATACAACGTCACGACCGGGTATGATTAGATATGACGTCACCGCTGCAGAGCTTTCTTTTTTTTACATGAGCTGACAAGAGAGAGGAGGGGGCAGAAAATCAGATCTAAAGCTTAAATCTGCAACTCCTCTTGTCCCGACTGACAGTCATCGAGGGGAGGGAAGTTGCTTTAACTGTGAAGAAACTGCAGTTCAAAGAAAAACAAGCAGACATGTCAAACGTCTCTTTGCTGGTGTTTGAATGGATCTTGTCCGTTTCCAATTTTAGGAGAGAATCCGGAAATCAATCATGTGCTGTAATAAGCCTCCTGACTCCTTTCTCCTTTTCTCCTCCTGACATTGTTGAATGATTTGTCTCAGCATGTTTTAATTTGTGTGTAACAGTAGATTGATGTGTACGCCCGTAAGCCATTTGTGAGACTGTTTAATGCGGCTAATTTGCCGTCTCTCTGTTATTTTTCCGACAGGGCGCTCATTCAGAATCTGGACCACTCGAACTCCTCCGTTTGTGGGGAAGCTGCTGGTGAGCCCTTATCTGCTCTCGCTCCCACTCTCTGTATCTTAATTAAACCAAAATAGGACCCTTTCTGAGCAGCTACAGTAAAAAGATGATTATCATATAATTGAAGTCCAAAAGCTGCATGGAGAGATATATATTTTTTTCTTCCATCGCGGCTTGTACTGTTTTAAAGCTCAAACCTCGGTTATAACCCTGAGTGATCAGGACAATTACTCCTCTCTGAAGGGAAGGCTATCTCCTTAAGTGATCAGATTTAACATTGTATTTATTTCCAGCAGTGTAAGCTGTGCCACATGTCCTGCCCGTGGATACAGGAGCAAGTTTCCATTTATTTCCCCAGAAAATAACACTTAAGGACCTTTTTTATTACATCCTCCAGCAAAGGAACTGCACACAATAAGCTTTATCATCTTATGAATTCTCACACAGAACCATGTTTAGTTTTCACTGACAAACAAGAACGATGTGTTTGGTCCTCCCTAGTTATTCCTGCCACGCTTGCCAAGTTGTCCGGACTAGTTACCCAACTGGTTCTCGACAGAAGCAGACGAAAGCGATCCCAGCTGAAATGACAACTCTCACTGACTGACTGGAAATAACAACTCCATCGCTCAGTTACAAAAGTCCACCTGCCGCTGACTTCTCAAAGTTTCTGCTTGCTGACTCACGACAGTCAGAACGAGGAGTACCGCATATATGATTCATTTGATGGCTACATTATATTTTTAAGCTGACACTGTGTAATGATGTAAAGAGCCACAGGTCCATTAAACATGTAGAAGACATAGAAATAAAGTTGCTGTATTTGTTGTCGTGCAGCTTGTTAGCTGATATGCTAACCCCTTCTTCCTTAGAAAAACATTTCTTGATGTTACGTTGCTCACATTCAGAGTTTAATTTTAATGCTGACATCACTAAAGAGTTATTAATTATAACAAAATGGCAAAATAATGAACAGTTTACATGTAATAATATATTTTTTATCACAAGAAAAGAAAACTGGGTTATGTCAAGACCACAAAACATTTCTAAAACGTCTTTGCCATCTGGCAGTCGTGTAAGAGCTCGATGCTGATGTCTGCCTGGCAGTCACAGCATGGGCGAAACTTTGGCTTCTTCCTTAGAAAGACTTTCTGATGATGAAGCTTTAAATTTTGGATGCAGTGGCTTTAATTTTTTGTTTATCCGGAACTGGCTGAACTTTCCAATTTTTCTTCTATTTATTCCAACTAAGCAGGAAACTTAAAATGCGTCAGTGTGACTTTTTTCCCCTTTGCAAAGATTATGGTTGGATTAACCCACTAGGGGTCCCCAAGACAAAATTGAACTGTGGGCCCCCACCGACAGCTTGGCACAGGGCCTGCACCTACAAGACAGATGATACAGCAGGATACACCTCAGGTCCTGTATCATTTCTGTGGGTAATGTGCTTTAGTGGCGCATCTTCCCAAAATAGGAGCTAATCAAATAACGTTGAACCACATGACACATAATGAGGACAGGGACTTTGGTCCTTGGCAGTCTGAGGCCTGCGGTAGCTGCCTGCTTTGGTTGGTAATTCGGCTTTTGCAAAAATCTACAACTGTTGCAGCGAATAAAGAAAGTAATGTAGAAATGTGCTGAATCACAGAGTCACAGACAGAAGTGCAATCAATATTTACATTTAAAGGATTCATTTTGGTATAAAGCTTTTCATTACTTTGTTCCTACAGCTCTGAAGCTGCGTCGAACTTCCCCCAGAGAAGTTGTGGTGCAGTCCAACACTTCCATCTTTCTTCCTTGCCCTGTGCACTCCTTCCACGCCACCTACCGCTGGGAGAAGGACAACTGCATCAAGAACTATCCTTGCCTCTTCTCCGGGGACTTCTGCGTCCTGGGGCCGGTTGTTGATACGCCTCTGAAGGAAGGTGTCTTCCGGTGCATGGCCACCGAGGACGGATTCAAGGTGGAGGTTATCTCTTTCAGGGTGGTGAACAACGGCAGGCTCCTGGCTGCCTCTCTGGCCTCCACCTTGGGGCTGTCGCTCCTGCTCGCTGTGGCTACTCTGTGGCTCCATTAACTGCAGCTAACACTAATGCTAACCCCTCATCCTTACTGGCTCCCAATGAGAAAGAAAGACAGGGAGCTGCTGTTAGGAGGTTTGGTTCGCAGAGCACTGAAGTACATGGTTGAGTTGAACGGTGAAAAATCACCTTTATCCATATCGATATTTAGAGAAAGAGTCCAGAAAATGTTGAATGAGGGATTAGATTCTGTATTTCTTGCATAAAGCACCATGTCTGCAGCTGCAGCCACCTTAAAGGTCCAGTGTCTAAGATTTAAGGGGATCTATTAGTAGAAAATGGCAGTAATGGAGCAGTCCGACATATAATCACCTGAGTCCAAGCATCTTTGCTTTCTTTACCATAGAATAATCCTTTTATATCCACAGAGGGAGCTGCTCCTTTTCCTCAGAGTCCGCCGTGTTACTACATTAGCCCAGAATGGACGAGCCAAACGCTGGCTCTGGTGGACACTGGTGTTTTTTGCAACCACGAGGGGTATTCAGTTGGTTGCAATCTGCAACCTCACCACTAGATGACACTAAATCCTACACACCGGACCTTTAATAAGATCAGAGCTAGAAAACGCCATCCATAAACACTTAGACTAAAGTGACTAGGAGTTACTGTCCATGAATTGACATGCCTTCGATACATCGTCAACCATAATTAGGTGCTTTGCAAACCTTTCCTCACTGACGCATAAAGACAAACATATCGTATGAGTGGGGCAAAAAAAACACCAATACCAGGCCAATTCTTTTTACCATTTCTCTACTTATTTTGAAATTGACTTGATTGTGCTTATTTGTGAATATATAAACCTTTAATACCGCTCTTACATCTAATCATTCACCTTGTTAAACCTCATTGGTATAGCTCATTAGTACTTAGAAAAATGTCTGGTATTGAGATTTAAAAAGCCTTAACACTTCTGGGACATAAACTCCTAAGCACAATTTTGCAGTCGAGGCAGAATACTGCAGACTCAGTTGGACTTGGCGCTATAATTAGTGCAGCTGAGTCGAACAACATCGCTGGGAGGAAGTGTCAGCTTTTTTGACAGGAAGTAGGCGGATGGGCAAGAGCTCATTCTCGAACATCACTGTGTCTCAGCACCTCCTCCTCAGATGATGCAGTTTCTTGCATCTTTTTATCAGATGGTATCAGACATCGTTATTACGCCTTGTTCACAGCTTTGTCCGTTGTTTTTTTTCTTTCTTCTTTCTACATGCCGTCGTCTTTCCTCCTCCCCAGAGCATCAGAAACAAACGCTCGCTCATGCAGGATGTGAGAAATGGAACATTTCCTGCAGCTCTTAAGAAGTTAACATTAGTATTAAGGAGAAAACTGCCCTTATACTCAACAGGAAGCCCATTAAATAATTAATTTAAACTCTCTCAATCAACACAGAAGTTTAAATCTGTACATTTTCTATCAAAGACGGTGCTTGCAAGTTGCGTGAAACAGCAGTGACCTTTTTGCTAATCCTGGCTACGCTGGCGCCATGTGTCCATCAGTGTTTTTAGGAAACAGAGGAGCTACTCTGCTGCAAATAACATCCGATTTCTGTCAACCCGACAATGCGTAAAGATGTGAACAAGGTGTGACGCTACAGCAATTTCAATAAACACATACTTACTATCGTAACGGCAGATGAAGCTAAATGGAACTGCATATTAGGCTTGCATATTATCGTTTTGCTAAGAGAAAAAAAAAGGCTTGTACTTAGATCTGTGAAGTATGTTCTGTATTTTATTGCTCTGCAGATGCTGATTTCTACCATTGCTGCCTACGTGTGTGAAACTTTGTCTTGATTGTTTGGATTTTTTATGCCATAGTTAAAACATGATACGTAACCATTGACTGCTTTTCCTCTCTCCCCAGGGACATCAGTGCAAATAGATTGTTCTTTTTTAAACCTGTATCTCTATGCTGTGAAACAAAAGGCTTGACAGATTCCATCGAGGCGCTTCACTGATGTACAGCAGCAACCACAACCACAGCAAGAGCACCCAGTCATTATCACGCTACATTTTTCTTCTACAACAATACAAAATTTAATAAGACGATCAAAAAAGAGTTAAGAATGTAGCTGCAGTTCAAAAATATTCAAATGCCAAACCTTATGTATACTGATCAGCTGACTGAAGAAGTAGGCTTGTGCGGTGATGAATTATGTAGCGGATTAGCATATTCTCCAGAGCATTATGAATTATCATCATTCAGTAATGTTACATAAATCTGGCCGCGCAGAGAGATGTCATTAATAGCTAATTAGACAATGGAGCCGGCACGTCACGCACCGTATTAAAGAATTTATTTAACACCGCCAGGGAAAGGAGCAGCATGATGTTCTCAACTGTGAAGTAGTGTCGAGTTCCTCACTCAGCTCGGTTGTGCGTTGCTGCTCGGGGATCTGCTTGCTTTCTGCATTGCACTGACGCGGGCTATTCACTGTGCCACAAAACAAAGAGAGAAAAATAATAATCAGAAAACAAAAGCTATGTTGAGCCGCCTCATCAGCCCGATGCTTATTGCTTCTTCTTACGTTCACTCGCGAAACCTCTCGCCTCTTACCTCGCAGAATATTTTGTCACAGACAAACCATGAGCGTCTGTACGACTCACAGCTCAATCCTACTGCAGGTCTAACATGCATATTAACTGTCTTTGTGTCTCTATGTCGCCACCAGGGTGGGAAATTAACACCAGCCACCAGCCAAGTGCTGGTAAACATTTAGTGGAGGCTGTTAACATGGTCCATGCTGCCAGAGACTTTTGGCAGGAAACTAACTCGATGTACTCAGATGTGCTCAAGGCATTTTGCAGTATAACCTCCTTTGTATTGTAACCATCGCTGCTGTGTATGTGCTGTGATTTGACTCAGAAAGCTGTTACCACAAAACCACTATGAGAGGAGAAGCCAGCACCACAAACTGTGTCCCGGGTCCACACTAGAGACCGTCTTCAACAGAAAACCACACTGCATTGGCCGTTCGTTCAGGCGCTTTAAAGAACCTGACGGATTTTTTTTGTTGTATTAATAAGTGACCTCTTGTAGACGTGGTTAATAATCTCTATATCTGTAAGCAAGGGACCAAGATTTTGGAAGCATGGTTGGTCGAATTTGATTGCATGCATATACAGTCTGTGTGGAGAGTAAAGCAGTGGCCGAAATGCAAGGCACAAGGTTCAAGGTTCGTTGGAACCCACTGCATATTGTGTGACAGTGATTTAGCTTTTTTAAAAATGCATCTGCATCTATATGCAGATACGAGCTCATTGGGATGAGGCACAGAGGAAGTCTTGGCCCAGATATCTATCATCTATATACACTGGCAGCCCTGAGATATTGGCTGTTGGTCCCAGGGGCTAATTTGTTGCACAGTACCCAACGTGTTCAAAGATCCTGCAGATGGCTGTCAGTAAAGTTCAGTTCGCAGTGGCTGCATGGTGAATGGCGTACAAAGCATGTGACCAAGTATTTTTAGTTGCCTAAACTTAACCCGACTTTAAGGATGATGTTCTTCCAGTCCGCTGGGTCGGTTGATGACTTGTACTTGAATGGTCCGTCTAAAAACGTGTTGAATATTAGATACAGCAAACAGAATTTCTTAGTTCTTCAATTCTAGGATAGAAAATACACAAAAACGTAACGTACTTGATCGTGGAGGAGGCCTTTGTCTGCCACGGCAGATCAAGGAGAATCCCTTTGGGGATACACGTCACGATACATGTCCTTCTCTTTTCTTTTCTGTATTTTGGTAGGTTGGTGTGGATCTGGGACACGGGGTTGAGGTCAGATAGTTGTTGCTGTGCAGAGCTGGTTCCCTCTCTTCATGAGGAGCAGCTCTGGTCCTCAGACAGGTGGAATCAGGCCTTTAACCCAGTCATCATCCTCAACTCAACAAGGCTTTGCTTTAACAATAAAACACTTTTCCGGCTAATGTGTGGAATTTATAACATTCACCAACCAACCACATCTCCTCCGTGTTCAAGTCCTTGCTTTGATATGGATATTCACAAGGCTGCTTTATTGAAATCCAGTTATCGCTCACTCACATTCGTCATCGTCAGGCAGTCTGATAAAGGCTAATCTCCTTCAAAGCAAGCTCTTGATTTGCCTTCAGGAAACCATTTTAGTGGATCACGCTATCTGTTGTGAGCCAATCGATGTTGAGTGGAGCGGGTCACTGTTTTGTTTGCTCTGGGGTTTTGACTGTCAAGTACTGTACATGATGTGTGCCCACGACTATGTGTCTTGATATACCTAATTTTAAAAGTAACATGCCAAACTCTATTATTAAAAAAAAAAAGAAGAGAGATTTATATTGGTGCCATGCCAGTCGAATGTCATCTCATAACATGTATTTTTAAAAAACAGATATCTATAGTGCAATAGATATTCATGTAACAAATCCATATTGACATGTGTTTCCCTGAACATGTGCGGTGAAAATTAATAAAATATAAGTATAAAGAAAAGAGTTATTGTGTTCCTTTTAAAGCGTCGTGATCTGAATCTCTCTCGAAGCTTCAATTTTGAGTCATTTACCCAACAATAATGATAAAACAAACATTTTTAATTGGACTTTAAGGGGATAATTAATTTTTACTGGAAGAGTGACTCATTAAAGTCATCTTTTAATGCATGTCTTACAAAGTCATTAACTTTTTCAATTTATGGGGAAGCTATAATGTTACTTTGTCACTTTTACCTCTAAAAAAACAATTTATTCATGCAGAAAACTCATATTGCATTATTAATTTATTCCACACCTGGGGTAAACCTATTAAATACTGAGCTCAATTTGCATTTGAAATTATTTTGGATTCTAAGCAGGAATCCCAACGCAAAGAGAGAAAAACAGAAAATGAATCGATCATGTTTGAAAGGAAAAGTACCTTTTTTAAAACGTCATGGATTTAAGTTTTCAACCTTTAACACATGAAGGGATTTCTTTTAATAAACATGATTTAGATGAACGTGTTTATGATGTGTTAAAGGGGAAATCAAGGATTCATTTTGGGGCGTATTAAAGGTTTGATGGCTCACGGTAAAATAAAAATATCTTTTTAATAACTTGCCATATTATACATTTATTGAGCTGGTTTCAAACAGACTCTTCCTTGGATGGAGACCATCACACACACACACACACACACACACATTTAGTTTTTATAATAAGAAGGTGTATTTATGAAATTTGAACACACCAGATCACAAAATGGTTGACACAGTTGGGGGTGCCTGTCCAAGACGAGCATGATTCATCACCATCTGCTGGCCAACGTTTGGTGTACTGGAAAGACTTCTTAAAATAATATACAGCCTCAGTTTAGTATTTAAAATCCACTGACATCATCATAAATCCAGTTCATACTGGTTAGTCCTTAAACTGGTTCCATGTCGCCGCAGTCGTTCTGCTGTAGCCTCCTCCTCCTCCTCCTCAATCGATGGCATTTTATGAGTCTAGAGAAAGCAATCGACTCCTCCAATCAGCATTAAGGTAACATGGGTATCAAACCTGTCTGCTCCAATATTTAGACATGATGTAATACCCCTCAATCAGTTTTATGACAGGAAAACCAACACTCTTAGATTGATGGATGTTTTATAGTTGCGATATTGATTTATGTCCGTCCTGAGAGTATCCCTGCTAATTTTATGATGAATTAAACTAAACGCACCAAATGAAGCACTGAAGTCCATTTATGGAGACGATCACATGCTTGCATGCTAATTAGGTTTGTCCAGGAGGATGAATTTTCACACTGGGCTTTAAAACACTTCAGAACCAGCTTCACCAGCTTCCCTACTGACTGCTATGACGTGAATCCTCCTGAGGATCTCACTTTGTGAGACATAAATCATGTTCACGTCCACACTGAGGCTGCACAGGCTTAAATTAAATAGTCTAATGACTATTGTGGTGACAATTATGCCTAATACCAGTCACTATGAATATATAATGCTACCAGGAATGAGAGCTGATTACATCCGTTTTATGTTTTCATTTTTTTTAAAAAGAAACGATGTGTAAAAAACAAAAGCTGATTTAAAAAACACCATTTATAGGAAGAACTTCTGCTAGATGTGACAAAGAATCACTGCAGAACTGACTGTATTCGCACTGCAGCGACCCGAAATAATGAAGCTACGAAGCATGAAGCGGTGTCACTGGACTTTATTCCTCGACACAGACTGTGTGCCTGAACCAAAACAATAAAACACACAATCCAACAGGGAACGGTCCACATTAGCTCTGTCATGGCTCTCTGCATACACACACACACACACACACACACACGCACACACACACACACACACACACCCCTTTCCAGCTCCATACTTCATTGCACAAATGCATAATTAGTATCAAATTTCTTACAAAGAAAGTTAATCAATGTATTGTTCCTCCAAATGGGAAAACAAATGAGTCAGCCCACAGCTATGACCACGCAGAGGAGACTTTAACTCTGGGTTAGATATTAAACACAGTCATGTCAAGTCATGCTAATGGCAGACGGCCGAGTCAGTCCACCACTTCACTCCCGTTCAGACTGAAACAGGTGAAACAGATTCATCCTTCTGAGTTTACTGATCCCCGGCTCCCTGTGGCAGCGCCTGCAGGTCAAAGTTTTCACATTTCCTGAGAAATATCTCAGCAGTTATTGGATGGATTAGACAGAAAGCAGTTCATAGACGATGAAATCTAATGACTTTGGTGATCTACTGACTGACTCTTGGTTTTGTTAAGCGCAGGCCGATCGCCTCCTTCCTTCCTTCCTTGTATTTTCCTGTGCTTTCCTTCCCCTTGTCTTTCTGCCTCTCTGTACATGTTAGTAGGTGTGGCCTCTGGTTTCCCTCACCTGCCTGATGCACCTCATCAATCAATCAGGCCTTGCTGAATCAAACCCTGGCTCGACCCTCCACACGCTGCCGGATAGTTCAGTCTCTGCTGTGGTAACAAGAGCCATGGCTGTCTCTGTTTGTTTGTGAGTAACTCTGCTGTTCTCCCGCCACGTCGAGCTCCATTTGTCTCCACATCTGCACTCTGGGATTCCTGTCACCAGCAGCCCTGCACCACCCATCACCGGCTCTCCTCCTCTCTCTGAGTTTGCTACCGTTAATCCTGAGCAGGAATATGATTAAACTAAGTCCCATCAGCCTCAGCTCTGCTTTGTCTTTCCTGGCAAATGTTGCTGACTAAACTGAGATCACAAAACACACCAGCTATCAGCACTGTCAGGAAGTGGAAAACATGCCGCTGGATATTCAATTTCAGATGAATACTAATATTTTTGTTTCCTATTTTCTGCAATTTTCCTCTTAAAACTTGAACCTTTACCCCGTGGCTCTTCCTCGAGTGCCACCCTCACAACAAAGTTTTGCATCCCTGTCGCTGGCACAGCTCGACATAGAAAATCATCAGAAGCTTTTGTTTTTTCTTGAATGAGCTTTATCGTCTTCACTCACAAACAATTCTCGAGATCCTTCAGAGGTGAAAAGCAGCCTGATGCACAAGTCAATCAGTTTCTGCTCAGGGACAAAGAGGTGTTTTTGTCCAGGACCACGAGTACGAGTCTTTATCTCACTCTGCAAGCTCACTGTTTGCCTCTCAATCTCTATTCATATTTTCTGTCTGGAATTAGGCATGCATAAGCACGAGGAGCCATTAAATATAAATCCTCTATTCTTTTCAACTGGTTTTGGCGGATCCATTCTTCTGCAGTTATCAGGAGCACACACACTTGCAAACAAGGCCTGTCTCTTTATGCACTCACAAACACACATCCAAAGAAAAAAGTTCACATGTCAATCTTCTCAGCGTCTGTGGTCGCAGAAAGCCGTGACCAGAAAATAAATCAAACCACACTTCACTGTAATTGTCTGCAGATGTCTCTGCATGCAGTGAGGAGTGAATCACAGTTAATCTGGACATGACAACACAGTTTGTATTGTGTTAAATGGTCCGTTCACCCAAATTACAACATTCCCTGACTTACCTTCTCCAGCAGTGGAGATGGTGACATGCTGGCTGTATCTATTTCTACATTATAAGTTCATGTTTCGAAGATAAACATGATTAAATCATGTTGGCATGAAATTCAACAACTTAACATTTATTTGATTTATTCCTGTTGAGACAAACTGAGACTGAGACTGAACAGTTGATGTCGGGGAGTCTGTCTTCAGGCTCCACAGTGGGAGCCACCTGATGGGGCAGTTCTTCACTTCAGCACAGGGGACGCTAAGAAAACACAGTGAGCCTATTCTTAGAATTATCAACAAGATTTCTGTACAGAACGAGGAGCTCTCTGAGGTGCACGCTGAAGAACCAGGAACCAACGAGGATTCACTTCAAACCAGCAGCTGCAGCCACGGTTGGCAGGAAACTAATATCGATAAATAAATAAAGGACTGATCTGCTGACGTGAAGTCACGTTAAAATAGAAAATCTGGGTTTATTTTTGAACTTGAAGTTTCCTTTTTTATGTGGTTAGATTATATTTTTCTGCTGACCCCGTCCGCAGCAGTTCTTTGCTCTACTTCCATCTGGTGACTTCTCTTGTCTCCAAACTGCAAACAGATCGCCATCTGCTGTCGGAAACACACTCATGAATACACACAACTCCATGTCCATGTAAACAGACCTAAACATGACTTAGAACATTTATATCACATTTTTAATACACTACAGGAGCAGGATTTAGTGTTGAGAAGGTCACCCGCTCGGCACTAATCTAGAAACTCCAGGTATCGCCTTGTCATCCCGCCCTGCAGCGTGTCTCTGTATGAGGAGTTCACATGAACAGAGTGTCTGTTCAGGTTGCTCTGAACCAATGACTGTGAGTGTCTCATGGTTTGTCTCCGGCCTGGCCTGAGGGAGAGGATTTGAATTACTGGCTGCGGTCGCTGGACGTCACACTGCTGCAGCGCTCAGACTTCTGTTTGTTTAATCACAGCAGAGTTTTTGGATTTGACTTTGTTGGAGCTCTGACAGACTCCATGACAGTGCGAGTACGGTATTTAGTTATTATTCTAACACTGTACTCCAAAGTGGCTGTAGAGGTTTTATGTTTATTCTCTGTGTGTAGTAACCACACATGCATAAGTGTGATGTTAGTGTGGGAGTGACAGCGTGGGTAAAGTGAACACTCATAGGTCAGCTCTTTATTGAATCATCATCGCTGAGGTCACACACTTGGCATTCAGAAAAAACAAATATCTTTTTATATTGAGGAAGTTAACGGGAATGTCGAGTGTTTAAAGGAGGATGTGAGCACGATAATGTCCAGAGCATCGCAGTGTTCACATCCTCTCAGTGAACCAAAATAACACAACAATACCAATGACGCTTTTTTTAAACTTTGCCAGAGTAATTAATAAAAGTTAATCTTTGAATTCATTTAATAAAATCTTAAATCTGTTTTTCTGTCTGTTGCTGTCAGCTTTAGTCATGAAATCACTGGGACCATCTCTCGTTTGTCATGTCCTGTGTCATCGTCATCACATCCACCCCTTCTCTTCACACCTTTTGCCTCCACCAGTGTCTAGACTCCATCTGAGTGAGTTTCCGTGCTACTTGGATTCACCACATCCTGAAAATCTATAATGTCATAACAACAGTATTGAAGACAGCTGAAATATGTTCACACAGATTCATTCACAGAGTGTGTTAAGTTATTGTGTTTGTCAGTTCCTCATTAAGCTTTGTCTTAAATTAAGACAAAGCTTTGATTTTTGTGTGTGTGTGAAACTGCAAAGACGTTACCACACATCACACACTTCGGGAAACACTCTCATTACAACATCTCCTGTTTGTCTTGTGTTATGTTTTGTCGATTTCTTGAAACTTCCAGTTACTGTAACGGAAGTTTTCGTCAGACTCAGCCCTGGTAAACATGCTGAATCAAACTAACTGAGCTTTCAGGCTTTTATTTTGAAACCAGCGTTCCTCATTGAAGGTATCCTGCACACGCCCAGTTTGGCAAACTATAGCTGACCTGTGCACCCTTAATAATGTTACCCTTCCAGCACTGGTTGGGAATAGGTTAGGGTTGACGAACCATAAACATAAAACCAGTGACCTGTATCCTCATTGGACAGGGTCAGAGCTGGCTCTGCGTCTGCACCGTGGTATGTCGAGATCCCAGAGACAGAAACCACCTCTGTACTCTCAACAGTACATTCACTCTGCCAGCTCAGTCTGAGTGGCAGCAGTGCACATTCCGACCTCTCCGTATAGTACATTCCCAGCACAGCCTGGATGGCGTCATTCATTCTAGTTTTTTTTAAAGGCTTTTACCAGAAACTGACCTTTTGCACAGCGCTGAGCTGTTCCAAAACATTCCTACTTTCTACTGAAGAATACTTTCCTACATTCAGCAAATCTTCAAACCCCGTTTAGAGATGCTAAGTGGAGAGCTGCTGACTGTGAAGACTGATAAAATTATGTTGTAAAGATGAACATAAATTCATTTTACCAACACCTGTCAGACACACTGACTTTATAAACATCTCTTGTTCTCTGTCTTCAAATTCCAATCATCCTGATTTCTGGGAGGTTTGAAGGAATTTAAATCCTCTTAAATCCTGCACAAATGAAACAGATCTGTCGACAATGAAGAAGACATTTCTGAACACAGTGACAGTTCTTGTTCAGTTGAGACAGCAGAGCCTGGCTGTGGCTGTGGAGGGGGCGTGGTGCATCAGCTGCAGGACAGCGGCGTGAAGAGGAGAGGAGAGCCGCCAGGTGAGCGTGACCGGCACACCTGTATCCAGTTAGCTAAGAACTCTCCCCTTTTTAACACAGTAACGATGAGTCAAAGCCTCTCAGACGCTCAGGAAGCCTGCGAACGTCTCAGGTGGAAATTAAAAAAGAAACTCAGGCAGTTTGTACGTCGTCTGTGCCAAAGAGCACGCGGTGGCAACAGCAAATACCAGACGAGCACAGAAGAAAAACTTCCACTTGCACTTTCCACATTCCTGAGCAACACACACACACACACACACACACTCTCTCTCTCTCTCTCTTGTGTCTTGAGTGTTGAGTCACTTCTCACTGAGCGTCTAACACTCTCAGGTTAGAGCGTGTTGTGAAGAGTGAAAACTGCCTGACTGCCCATCACACGGTGAGTTCACAGACTTTCTAACTGGTTTTGCTGATTTAAATCTTTCACAGCTGTTATAGACACAGTAGATGATGACTTAGTGAAACTCGACACCATGACATGAGTGAAGTTGTTTTGTTAAATCTCTGAAGGTTTCAGATGTGGCCATGTTAAAGCACTGTGTAAACAGGTACCGGACTCTGAATAAAGGCGATTAATCATCAGTCATCGCTCGTAAATCATCTGTGAACGATATCTGATATATGATTTAAAGCTGCAGTGGATGTTTATGATACTTAAATGTGCGATACAAAGACCATGCCTCTACCTGTTACATGAACAAGTCTTTGTGAAAGTTGCTGCACTGATTTTGTTCAGTGACTGTCAGATGTCTTTGCTGTGCCATGTTGCTAAAAGCCCCTTTGCTGATGACTCTAGTTATGAGACATGATGTGGAAATGACCCGATGACCATCTCTTTATTTTACAGGATGATTTTAACAGTTTGTTGATGACTGATTTCACATGTTTTTTTGAGGCTTGGCTTGAACACACGAACACGACTGAATACTTAAAAGCTAACACTGCATTATTATAACATCAGTAAGTTTGTGAACATGCTGATATTAAGGAAAACCTCAGTGAGCCACCAGCATAGCTGTGGTTGGACTTTTTGTAATTAATTCTCAGTAAGGCCAAAATCAACAATGAACATCCAACTATAAAATATTGTTTGTGTGAGTAAAGCTAAAAATAGCTATGTCTGTGTGTCCTCAAGCAATATTGTGATGCAGTGAGCTATTTATATCACAGAACAAACTCTGGACAGCAGGTTTCTTTATTTTGTGTGATGTAATCCACCCGTGTTTGGACGACAACAGAGCGCCTACCTGGAAGCGTCAGCAACTCGAGGCTTATCGCTTCACACGAGATACTTGTTCTAGTTTCGTTGTTGGTTTGTTGTGTCATAATAGGATTTGATGATAATGATAAGAGATATACTAATCTTACAGTCTTATCCTCCAAGACGCCCGTCTCCTCGGGCAATCAGCCTGCAATTGTTGGCACCTGTGAAGCAGCAGCTCTAAATAAGCTCATTTCAGGCAGTTTGGAGCAGCTGCTGGTGCCGTACTGCCTGGATGATAACGCCTCTGGAGTTTCCTCTTCAACACTGTGAGGTACAGATACTGTTAATGTTCGTGGGAGGCTAAAGCCATACTGAGAAGGGTACAAGCTGCAGGTTTTGTAGAAAGTGAGCAGGGTCGGGCTCCCCTTTTACAAAAACGCAAATATAAGACACCTCTATAGGGTTAGCAAGACTGAACTGGGTGCACTTTCAAAGCTCTTAACATTCACTCGCCTTCAGTCAGACAGTAGGTCTTAAAATTGTGGTTCAGTACTGTTACTTAGAGACAGATGGAAAAACACAAATTCATACGTTTCTCGACACAATGCAGCCTTGTCCGGACATGTTTGTGTGCTGTGGTCACATCCTGGAAATGGGCACCCAACCCAAACTGGACCGGTGGACAACTCTTCTGGACAGCTGGACTTAGAAAGCAGCTGCCAAACTTCATGGCAAACAAAAAACCTGTCCAAACTAATCTTTGCTCACATTGTTTCAGACTTGGTTGGTCTGTTATTAGTTTGATTATATAACTGATCCCAGTCTTACTCATTCATTGATTACTCATTCACTGACCGTGTTACACAGCGCAGAGCAGAGGTGGAGTCAGATCTGACTAACGTGCTACACATTATGCTGAGCATTGTTCTCTTTGGAGGCCAGGCTGGACAATATTTAGATTTTTGGGAAATAAAGACAGAACACCATAAACAGTTTTAATTTTAATTTTAATTTTGAAGTCTATTGGACTGTTACTGTGAATACAAGACATCTTTTTTCCTCTTATCTCTGAAACTGCATTCGTGAGTAAACTTCTACAAATTTCCAATGTGCCATTGCAACAAAAACATTAAAGCAAAAGAAAATGCGATGTCCATTCTGACTTTCTCTCAGTGGATATTTAGTTTTCCCGTAACAGGAAACAATCAGGTAAAACTTCATGATGGCATCAATTCTGGCCCGGTTCCAAGGTGAATCAACTAGTCATCAGGTGTCAGTCTGTGCAACCAAAGAGCTCTGGCACAGAAACAGCTGAATGGATTTTAAAGGAAATGATGTTACACTGGTTTGACATGTCATTGTCGGGAAGGAAAACTATTTATTGTCTGGTCATAAACTGAAGATTGTTCGAGACACTTGCACTTTTCCCACGTGCAAATCATGTCATGCAGTTTCTCGAAGAGTAATATAAGAAGCAGCTGCTCATTTTTATTTTTTTTTTATTAAATTTTGTACGAACTCTCAAAGACAGCAACATATAACCTGGACAAACAGCAAGTGTATATGTTTAGATGCTACCACAGCTGTGTGGGAAAATGTTATTACAGCACGCAAACATGTGGAGTGTCTGCTGGTCCGGAGGACCAACGTGATGATTTTGGAGCAGAATGTTCACAAGCAGTGAACAAGTTAAGCTGTGTTTAAACATTAAAGTGCCATTAAAGCAGAGGAAAGAACGCTGTCACTTAAACAAGTCTGTCGTACGGACGCAGAGCTGAAAGCTGTTTGCCACCAACTATTGACCGTTGTGTAAATATCAGAAACGGCGACGGAGCTTTGAGCTCATTGGATGACGCCATTTGTGGCATATCAGAGAGATATCATAGTTTAATCAATGATGGAGCCATTTATAGTTTCTTTCATAGCCTGGTTGCTAATTTACCGCCTGACACTGTGGAGTGCAGCATGTAGGCTCCGCTGAGTTGCTATGGACCGCACAGCACAACAGCACAACAGTACAACAGTACGAGTCGGCCTGCTGAAACACATGAACACATTCATCCTACTGTGAACTGGAGTACAATAGAAGTTTAGCCACAGTCCTGCTTCATTTATAAAGTGGTATATACAGGTCTAGATCACAGTGACTCAGCAGTTTCCACCATGAGTAAGCACTTAGCAATGGTGGCAAGAGGCAGAGGCTTGGAGCATATCCCAGCTCATGGTGCGTTACGGTGGACCACAGATTTGAATTTTTAATGCCACTCATCTTCCATCAACTTCGACTTCTTCAGCTGCATTTCATCACCATCAGCTTTACTTGATCAACTCCAGCTGCACTTTAAGCCTAATTGTGTGTCTGATGAATGCCTCTAATGTAGTTGTGTTACAAAAACACTATGTGATCAGCTAACAGTCACAGCCTGATGAAGATGGGGCATTTTTTAATGCACATTGCCTCAGTGATTACGGGACGAGGACAGGGAGTGTACCTTTCAAACAATGAGACTTGCTGTGACTCTGAAACTTCCACTTCTGTTCCTTGCCACACGACAATTAGCACACGTCAGTTTGCATCCTTTTGCTGCAACACCTGTTCGTCTGGATCCAAAGACGTTGTCATTGTTGCCAGCCAGTATCAGTGTATAGATTTAAACATGTCAGCGTTTGTGACAGCTATCTCCCAGCTTCAGAGAAAACAAATATTTTCCCTCTTCACATGCTCGGGGGTTTCCAGCTCATACTATATGAACCTGGACATGAGCCAACCTGCACGTGAAAAATATTGACCAGGAAGAGGGCCATTTGTTTTGTATGTATACACAATCAGCTGCGTGTGTAGGTGTTTTACAATTTATGACCTAGAAATCTTAAAACCTGCAAACTTCAGCCTGTGTTGACACAGTGATTGCAACACACCTCCCTTCTGAAGCTGCGGAAATAAAAAGTGTACTCTAGGATAAACTGGAGATTAAGCCTGCAGCATTGCCAAAATATTTGTGCACATTCCTCCCACAGACGAGGCTGCAGGACAGGGAGGCTCTCACATGGAAAACCTTACACGAGCTTACATGAGTCAGCCACTAAATTCTCTACATCAGATCCTGACACTTAAATTTTTACTAGACAGGTTAATGTCAAACCAGGTGGAGGTCGTGAACTGAAAATGCAAACAAGACATATGTGTGTTAGACACACACGTTGGGTTGACCTCCTTTGTGAAATGCAGCTGGCTTTAAATATCTTGATGCACGACCAATTCTTGAAGGTTGGCTTATAGGGAACATTACGCTGGTGACAGAAGATCACCAGACGATGGCGGATGTCCATTAATCAGAGCTGTAGACACAAGACGTGACCTTGGATCGCTTTAAGATTGGAAGGACCAGTGTGTAGGATTTGGTGGCATTCAGCGGTGACATTGTAGACCAGCCAACTGAATACTCCTCGCGTCTCTCGAGCCAGTGTCTGGTTTGTCTGTTCTTGGTTGACATGACAGTGCAACATGGTGAACTCTGTGGAATATGTGATATTTTTAGGTGATTAAACACTAATTAAATCATAGTTATGGTTATTATATTTCCTCAATGAACATCTCAAGAAACTAGAACTCTCCTTAATGGTGCTGTGATAGTGTCGATTTCAGCCATACCATGTTTTGTCTATCAGTTGGCCTGGTAGATGGTAGGTAGAAAAACTAACATGGTACAAAGTTTTATGTTACATGCAACCATGAAGTGTAACTGAGAACATGAATGCCTCAAACCTGAATGCATTTTAAATAGCCTTTATCGATTCCCAAAGCTTTGTTATTGCCAGGTGATATCGCAACATCATTTTACAACAGTGCCTTTCATGCGAGGAGTTTCACTAAGTCAATATTATCGACGTTGATCTAATCTACTGTCAATTTCCAGGACCAGCTGTCCACACACACCAAATTAGAAAGCCGAGGAGTGTTTCTGGCTTCCTCAATGAGGCCAGTCTAACACTACTGCAGTTTCTTGCCTAGACAATGTTTATTATGTCAAGGAAGGAAGATGACCGACACACAGTAAGCACAGGGTGTCATTAATTCATTCAAAATATACAATCTTTCATCTGCAGCCTTGTATTTATATAGAGGTACCTGTTACAATGAGTCATTCAGATGACTATTGACTTGATAGGCGTGACGGAGGACCATCGAGGACTAGATGTCTTCAGTTAGATTAAATTTAACTTGATTTTGCAGTTAAGCATAAACCAGAAGTGCAGAAATCATTAATGATCCATCTCCTTCTTTATTGCTCACTTGGCTGAAACATCTTGTAAAAAACACATTGTTTAAACATTATAAACCAATGTTGTACATATCAGTTTACCTTAATTATGATTCATAAACTCTGGAGAATCACTGTTTTTGCAGCTGCTGTAATAGTAGCAATTTAGTTCTGCATTAAATGAAATATAATAATTCCCCAGTCTGATTTGTTCAGGTTGTTGCCCAAGCTGCGCGGATTACCTAAAACAAATAAAATAAGGAAACAGTTACCCCCACACTTCCCATGTAAACATGGACTAAATGAGGAAACGATGTATTTCTACACTACCCATATCTGCACAGGCATAAATGTTTATTCAAGTGACGTCGCTAGATAGCACGCTGTTTGTTTAACGGGGGTTATAAAGCTCGATGGCTCCTCCACGTGAGGGCCAAAACAGTGCGTAGCCCCGGACCAGCAATATATATTTATATGTATATTTATCTATAAAGTTTTAGGACAGGGGTGAGTCTCCGTTTAAATCCCTAAGCAGAAAACTAGTCTTAAGAGGGTAAGTACTGTGAAGTGTATAATGCTTGAAATAATGTTGTATAATGTGGGATCCAATGAAAAGTGTCTTTTTCACTGCAGATTTGCTGCCTGGGAGCACATAATGAATGAAGAGTGATGTGCGTAGCTTGTTGTTTGCCAGTTTATTCTGCAAAGGGAACATTCATGATTCAACTGGAAATGATTGAAAATTGTTTAAAGATTAAGATGAGCTGCTTTCATCTGTCAGATCATGGCTTGTTAGCTTTAGCGGAATTATGTGCCAGTTCATTTTGGAGAACTGGTGTACTGCTGTGGCCACAGTTTAGTATTGTTCAGTACAGATGGGGCAATCTAAAGAGTTGCACATCCTCCTCTAGTTTGCAACTTTTCTTTGATGCAACGATGGCACAGATTGAGATTTGACATTTACAGGTTTGCAGAGTGGAAACTAGTGTATGTGCTTGTGTACTTATTTCTCTATAAGCAGTTTGGATTGATGTCATAATTACAAAGCTAACACTTCATTTCTCCTTTTCTTGTTTCTTTGCATGTCCTCCCAAGATGATTTGGATAGTGGTTCATTTTAGCGCTCTCCTTCTTGGAGCACTCACATCCCCAACTCCGTCTTCAGCCCCCAATAACACTGACGGGCCCTGTCTCATCGACAGCTCCGGACACACTGCAGACTGTCTGGGTAAACAGCTTGAAAGCGTCCCATGGAGACAGTTTCCATCGACACTGCAAGAAATAGATCTCTCGTACAATAAACTCAGAGCTATCCATGCTGACGATTTCCTCCATCTCCCTCAGCTTCACATCCTTAAGCTGCAGTTCAATAACATTTCGTACATTGACAATGATGCCTTTAAAAACAACAGACTGTTAGAGCATCTTAACATCTTCAATAATTCACTGCAAGAAATCCCTGCCGCAGCTCTGATTCCTCTTGTGAATCTGAAAGAGCTCTTCATGTCTAATAACCTTTACAAACATGCCACTTTGGCTGAAAGCTTCTCCAAATTTGGCAAACTCCAGGTTTTGTCTATGGGTGGCCCTCTGGTGATGGGTCTAAAGAAAGCTGACTTCCAACCTCTGAAGAACACCAGGTTACAGGGTTTTGCCATCAAATGTTCCTCCAATCTAAGTTACTATGAGCCTGGAAGTTTAGAAGTCATCCAGACAAATCGGATGGGTTTCGATATGGCTATAGATCAACGGCCAAATGCTCTCCTTCACATGCTACGGGACCTCGCCAACAAGACCTTTGGCGTCATCCAGTTCCGCAATCTCTTTGAGTTCACGTACTACACCGGAGAGGAGGACATCTTCCAGGGATTACAAGACATTACAGCCGGTCAGGTCATCTTTCACAGAGGGAAATTCAACGAGAATCTCCTGAGGATGGCTTTGATGAACTTACAAATTGCCCCTATCAAACGGTTAAGACTTCAGTATATTGACTTTGCCCGTTCATCCACATTTGTTGATAGTGGAGCAGGTTCTAGCATCACAGACCTGGCACTGGACAACCTGGACCTTTGGTGAGTATCTTCTCATGTTGAGGCATCATTAATAATTTAGTGTGCCATTTAGCATGTTCTTGTCATAATGTCAAAACTCTGTTTCTTTTAGGTATATCAGCAATCCTGATGTGCTGCGATTCGACTGGCGCTTCACCTGGCTCAACAAAATTAAGAAACTGTCCATTCAGTACGTGTACTTCAACTTTGTGCCTTGTGATTCATGGATTGAGATGGTAGGCGTGCAGCTTCTGGATGTCTCCAACAATCGACTAGAGAACGAGTACATCTTCAACCAGCGGTGTCATTACAAGGGCGCCATGCCAAATCTTCACACCTTCAACTTGAACAATAATGAGCTGACGAGTTTAGAAGACCTGTCATCGTTAACAAGGGAGTTCCAGCAGCTGCAGGTGTTGGATGTTAGCAACAATAAGCTGGGATCTGCTAAAAACAGTCGGGACTGTGTTTGGCAGAAAAATATCAATCGGTTTATCGCTCACCACAATCAGTTTGAAAGTGAGGCCCTCCGTTGTCTCCCCACCACAGTGCACTACTTGGACCTGTCCTACTGTGGACTGGATCAGCTGGACATGACATACTTTGAGAAAGCCACCGACCTGAAAGAGCTCCTGCTGACTGGGAATAAAATCAAGTTCATCCCATCTAAGTGGGAAAGTCCGTCATTGCAGTCGCTAGCTTTGGATGGGAACTCGTTTGGTCTAATTAGCAAGGAATCCTTCCAAGACATGCCTCAACTCTCTCGTCTGAGGGCGGGGAACAATCCTTACCATTGCACTTGTGAGCTCCATGCTTTCGTCGAGGACACGGTGTCAAAAGGAAAGGTTAACCTCACCGACTGGCCTTGGAACTTCAGGTGTTACCACCCAGAGGCCTTCCTCAACACATTCATATTCAAATACTTACCAAGTCGAGTAGCATGTGATATCAGACTGGTTATCATCATCTCTGTTGCGACAACTGCTGCTGTCATCTTGATACTGATGATGATTTGCTATATTTTTGACCTCCCGTGGTACACCAAAGCCACGTATCAGATCATCAGGGCCAAATACAGAGCTCACAAGGAGAAACTCGCAGGGGAATCTGGGACTTTTACTTATCATGCCTTCATATCCTACAGCCACTCTGATGCAGACTGGGTGAGGGATCAGCTCTTGCCCTGTCTGGAGAACAACAGGAACCCCTATCGACTGTGTATTCACGAGAGGGACTTCATGCCAGGAAGGTGGATCATCGATAACATCATTGAAAACATTGAAAACAGCCGAAAGGTATCAAAATGTAGTTTTAACTGATTTCTCACTTGAGCTGAGCTGAAACACCAACCAGCCTGCTTATCCTATTGACTTTTGCTCTTTGATTTCAGTCTCTCAAGCAATGCTTCGTGCCAGGCACCTAAAGGTCTGAAGAAGCTAGTGAACAATGATAGGCATACAAGGGGCATGTGAGAGAACTGATACACCAAGCTGAGGATTGGCCTTTTGCTGCCCTTGGGCTCTTGTTGAGCATCTGAGCTGTTATGACATGTTACTCAGCATGTCGAAGCAGTGTGAAAGAAAAATGGACAGCTGTTTTTAGAGTTTCAAAAAGGATTATAATGCAGAATACAACAGTTTTCACACAACCCATAACTCATTGTCCTATGTAGAAGGAATTATTACAGTACAATTATGATTCTTTTTCTGTCTCTTTCCTCAGGTAATATTTGTCCTCTCCCGGCACTTTGTTAACAGCGAGTGGTGCAACTATGAGCTTTACTTCGCTCAGCAGAGAGCAATGGGAAAGACCTTTAGTGACGTGATCCTCGTGGTGAAGGAGCCCATCGATCCCAGCTCCCTGCCCAGCAAGTATTGCAAGCTCAAGAAGATGCTGAGTACCAAGACGTACCTGGAGTGGCCCCAGCAGGTCAACCAGCAGGCGTTTTTCTGGTCACAGCTGAAGAGCGTTCTGGGCAAGCCAACAATGACACGAGAGGGAGCGCACAGTATTAAGAGCAGAACCTCATCTGTGGGAGCCATTTCTGTCATTGTGCCACCCGAGGAGGATAGGAGGCCAGAAATAGCAGCACCTAATGGAGACAATGAAGCCGAGCCCAAAATTGAGATTATTAAGGGGGATAACGATGAGCAGCCGAATAAGAGACAAATCCCTCTGGCGGCATTTTGACCAAAAGGTTTAAAAAACGAAGATTGTACGCCAGCATGTCATCATCATGACACAAAATTAACCCCAGTCCCTCCCTGCCCATGGCACTCATGTCATGTTATCTCACAAGCGCCACGCTGATAACCTCTGCTCCACTTCCCTCCCCCCGAGCATCGCAGACCAAGTGTCCTGCTGACAGGCGCTGAAAGGCCACAAACTCAATGGCTCAAATGAGTTGCACTCTGGGTAACAAGCGAGGTGCCAGGAGGATGATGTGACAGGAGCCACATTGTGAACAGACCGTGTTCTGTTACATTCTTGGCCGTCAGACGTACGAGAGCATTAATGTTCCACAACTCTGATGTTCCAGGGCCGCGTCAAAGGCCAGTGAAATACAATGTGTTTTTGGGAGATTGGCTGGGACATGAAAATCAAAATCACAAGCGATCGTTGGAATGAGCACTCGATAGTCGGTTTTATACTTTGCTGTGGAAAAAATGTTGCTTTATGTTAATGATTGAAGCACGCCATGCACAGTGGGCACATGTAATGATGAGGTTTTATTGTAACGTTTAGAAAACAGTTGATATGTCTTGATGAATTTGAGTTGAGCTCACACTTGTCTTGTAAGCATTGTTGGGGAAGAACATGTGCTCTGTCTTTGCACATTCAGTACTGAAGCAATTCATTTTTTTATCTGAGAACTTTGAGTTCATGTGCAAGGCTCTTTGCAGCATTTGCAAACGGCCAGTAGATGACACCCTTGAACATATAGAAAGAGAGAGAAGCACAGAAACATGTCAGGAATCAATGATGAATCGTATTTTTGCATTTACAGACCGCTTACAGCTGCATATGTGAAAAGCATTTTCTGATTATCAAGCATTCTGCCGTGGACACGTACAATGAAAGAGTCATTTAAAGTGTTAATTCTGCACAGAATCATAAACTGTTTTAACTACACATGAAGTGCTGGACATTCATGAGTCTTACGCAATATTGTGTATTATTATGTAATTAAATAAAAACTGCTTCAGTCATGACTGTATAGTGTGATCATGTTTGACTGTCAGCCATCCACCACTTGAGGATCTCTACAGCTGCTTTTAGACCAACTCTGCTCAGTAATCAGACAGTTGCTTCGGTTTCAAACACAAAAGAGAGATGAGATGATGCTTTTTTTTCCCAGGTCACACATACAGTTGGTCTCAGCTAATCAAGTCAAAGAAATCAAACAGTTTCATCTCTATTTATCACTTTTCCTCAATCCAGTAACAGAAAATCTGTCTCGGGTCTGAGAAAACGTCGTGTTTTCTTTCACAATGTGGCCGAATGTCGAATTCAGGAACATCAAGATAATGCAAATACACTGAGGAAATGACTTCACTGTGCCAATAAGATTTTCAGATGTAAAATATTGTGGTGTGTAAGAAATAACTCAAGCCCTCCTAAATCATCTCATAGCTGCTGTGGCCTTTCTTTCTTCCGGTGCTGTATCACATGCACTTTGCTTTGAGGCAAATGAGGTTAAAATGTAACTAGAAACATGCAAATATCCTTAAAGCCTTAGAGAAGGAGATACCGATGTAAAACAACCCCATGGGTCTGCGTTTTAGATTTTACTTTACCGGCCTGCTCTTCATTTGTATTGTACATGTCTGTACTATCATTCCTTTAATTGCAAATGATGTGGCGGTAAAGCATTGGTCACACCTAATAAGCATAAGGGAGGCTTAATAAAATGAACACTGACAGCACGGAGGGAAAACGGACGTATTATCGTGTTCCGTGTTATTTGCCAAGACAGAAGATAAACCTGTGTGTACATATAGCAGGCAAACAGATGAGCTCAGCTCAGATGAATAGCATGTGTCCATAGAAACAACATCAAACCCGTGTTAGCAACTGCTAATGTCACTCTAAAGTTCCATCTGTTGGATCCAAAACATTTAGAGAGTCTATTAAGGGATGAAGATGAAATCATTTTATCAGTAATAAGTTAGCAGAGGGCTAAAGCAGAAGTTAACAGCTCAGCCACTCACTGGAGCTCTAACGTGCAGAACATCTTTTAATCTCACAGCTGAAGCTTTGCTGTTCAGTTCTCTTCATACATCCACGGTCCTCTCCCTGGTGGCCTGTGGGGCTCTGAGCTGCCTGGCTAACAGACAGAGCTAACATTAGCTGGCAGCAGCTACAGTTGGCAGAGAGCTGAGGTGGAGCATGATCCAGTTTCACCAAAATCAGTGAAATAGTTGGTGTGTGTGACTTAAAGCGCCTGATGATTGTATTATTGTTATTTTTAATAAATGCTTTGACATTAATCACTGAGGTTTCATAGTTTGTTTAAAACCACATTTTATGGATCTCTAGGCACCGGCGTGCTTTAGCTTTAAATATAAAAACCATAAAATCTGAATGAGCTGTTAAATTAGCTCCTAATTTGTTAGACTAATCTTTTTAATGTACAGTTTATAATCCGGCCTCTGTCAAACATACTGGCTGACCTCACTGACACTCACGAGCCATTTTTAGTCCCAGCTGTGTCATGGCCATAAAGCGCCTGTGGTTGCCTTACATGGGCAGGCAGCTCATCCCTGCAGCAGGTGATGCTGCAGCCAGGCGCATATCTGATTGGATGTATTTGCACACAGGTGAGAGGAGCTCATATAACTGATGAGACGGGAGCTGGGAGCCACTTCCACCCGTACCTGGCAGCGTCAGTGTTCAGGTGAGTCACTGCTGCTTGTCTCCGTTTGCTGTTCCGGTTTTTGATGTTTGTTCTTTTCGTGTTGGCATCTGCAATCTGTTTTTACCGTTCGCAGACGTGCTTTAGTATCTGCTTCAGTTAATTAACGCCAGCTTCGCGTCTGACACTCAGAGGCTTTTTAATTAGCTCCCTGATCGCGGCGGGAACAAATGATTAACGGCAATTATCGAGACTAATTAAGAGGATGTGGCGCCGCATCATCCAGGAAAAGTGATGCAGCATCTTCCTCTCAAAGACTGAGAGTTAGTCAGTGACACCCTCAGACAGACAGGTATAGAAGCTGCTCTGCATTATTAACGAGAGTGTCTGTCCTCATATAGATGAGAATCATCAGACTAAACGATGAAACATGACCAACCTGTGCAGGTGAACCTCTGTGTGAGTTTATGTAACATAATGCAAGGCACGATCTAAATCTATCTGATGTGCAGCCCACCCTGCAGAGAGGAGGGGGGCTCCGGCCTTTGTCCTCCCTGGTTCATGGAGGTGGAAGGTGAAATGACTCAGGCCCCCTGTCGAAGCTTCTCAGATGTCTGACATTTAACTGTCTGTTATCCTAACCCTCCTCTGCCTGCTTTTTACTCGGCCTCGAGCTGAATCTGGTTTGGTTTAATGACGCACTCAAACTGTGGTCAAACCTTGTGTGTGTGTATTCCAGCTGGGACTTTTCTTCACTTCCCTCAGTATTTATATTGGTGCTCCTCACAATCAGCAGGTTGATGGTCGATGTCCTCCCATTTGACAAAACAGTTGTTAATCTGCAATCAGCCCAAACACAGTTTAGCAGTGTAGCTGAATGCACAGACATTATTAGAACCAACTTTGTCCAACTGGACCGATCAGTCAGGCGGTTATATTATTGCAGATACGTGCTGTTGCAATTCAAATTATTTGCAAATATAAATTTAATTAAAACACGTCAACTGAGGCCTCTGTGCAAAGTCAAAGTTTATTCATATTTCCACCCATTAGTATGCTCAGCATCGAGGTCTCACTCAAAGATTATTAAAGTTTCTCCAAAGAGGCCCGTAACAGAATTATTCAACCCCAGGGTCAATTTTATGTCGAGGATTCTGTTGACTTATCACCGCTGATAAACGCTCAGGCAGCGAGTTATAATTCTCTCTTTTGGAATTCGCTGTGTGCAAAGACTTCCAGCTCACTAATAATTTGATTTAATTGCTGCCAGTGCTTTGTTTCATATCCCATCAAAGATTTTCAGCGGGATTAAAATCCAGATTCTAGGCACTGAACCAAGTTTGTTTCAGTAATCATTCCTGAGAGGCCGTCTACGAAGTCCCGCAGGTTAAAGGGGAGTAGATTTCTGTGTATAAATGTTTCTGTAACCTACTTTTCAGTAAATTTAAAGTGTCCATGACACAATTTATTTAGAGTTCTTTTGTAGATAAAGTTTGCATCTTTGCCAGGACGTTGAAAAACTTCCTGAACCATCTCTGCCTCAACACCACTGCATCTTCACTAACCTATGATGATTTTTTTTCCTCTGACTGTTAAAACTCACACTCACAGGACTTTCCTGCCCCAGCCTTGATGGAGGCTGCATACAGATGTGAATCCCATCATGACCTGATCTTTTGTCTTCTGAGTGATTTCTTCAGAAAGCCACAGAGTTGCTGAACTTCTCTCCTCTCCTGATTTGTCCTTCCAGGCATTTAACTCCAGGACTGAAAACATGTCTTTCCCACTGCAAGACTCAATGGTTGGCCTCATCCAAGTGTTCCACTCCTACTCTGGGAAGGAAGGGGACAAGTACAAGTTGAGCAAAGCTGAGCTGATCACCCTGTTAAATGAAGAACTCCCTGAATTCATCTCGGTGAGTATCATGTTGGCAGACATTTCCTACTGATGCTGGTGCTCCTCATGTTCCACAAGATTTGTGTCACCTCAAGATAAATTACAAATTAAATATCTTAAGGTATAGCTGATTAAAGTCCAATTAAGTCTTACTCAATGAGCTCCTCGATAATGTGGAAGTCAGAGATTTCAGTCTCTGTATAGAGGTCTTGGTTAGATGAGGAAGTTAGTTGGTTAGTTTTATTACTTAGGTAAGTTTTATTTAGGCTTCAGAGTCTGATAATATAAGGAGTGATGTTGACTAAAAACAGCATTCTTCAGTTAGTAGGTGACTTCAGTTTGTTTGGTAACAAAATTACTCAGATTTTTGGTTTCGTATGCATGAGTGTGCAAATCCTGCAAGAGTTTTACAAATCGACGACCAATCTGACTGACACTGCTTCGTGCATAGTCCTATCTCTCCTCAAACCACGCCTGCTTGGAGATGGCGTCTAAAGGCCCGGCCACATTTTAAAACTGAGATTTCAAAATGAATTAATTACAATGGCATCACCGCCATCGGACAATTCAGTCACGGTTCCACTTTGGTGAACTTTGACACGAATTTGGCGGTTGACGTGTAACAAGCTGCTTTGACAGCGCTGACCTTTTTAGAGGATTCTCGAGCCGGAGAGTTCAGGATGGAAATAGCAGGTTATTAGCACTGTTGTGCCTCCACTTTAACTTTCTGTGTTGGAGAGCTGCTGCTTCATAACAGAGGAACACGACTGAGAAAACAGGACTGCTTCCACTCCACAAGAATCCTTTGAATGTTGTAATCTGATACCTTCGCTGTGAAGGTTGCTCATTAAAAGACAGACTCACAAAACGCGTTAAATACACAGACTTGTTGTTTATTCATTTTAGAAATAAGAGGACCCAAAACAACAGGAAAACATTAGAGCTGTCAGTCATGAGAGCATGAATGAATGCATGTGGAGACAAACGTCCTTCTAAAGCAAAGTTTCAAGGGGCATGACGGGACAATATTATCATCTTCAGTAGGTGACATTGCACTGATAGAAAAGTTCTCGATCTTGTTTAATTTCATAATTTATACAGATTATGTCATCATGGTTTCTAAGTCCCTCTGTGGACACAGGCAGACAGGTCTGGACGACTCGTGAATTTGCTAGTGCTAGAAAATCACTTGGTTCTTTCCATTGTGAACATGGTTACACCTGTCTTTGTCTTTGTCTTTAAGACCTGCAGTGACACCGCTATGGTTGACAAGATCATGAAGAGCCTGGACGACAACAAGGACGGTGAAGTTGACTTCCAGGAGTTTGTCAACCTGGTTGCTGCGATCACTATCGTCTGCAACGAATTCTTCGTAGACGAGGACAAGAAAGCTAAGAAATAGAACGTTTCACATTAAGTCAATACAAAATGTACGTACTAACACTTGTCATGTTAGGGATGTAATGTTCTGAATAATTCCTGCACATTGTAACGTTGCAAAGATTTGACTTCAATCTTAATAAAAATCATATCCTGTTTTCGTATCTCTTATTTTAAGCTAGACTTGTCTTGAATCATTGCACAGACACTTTTACTGATATTTAACCCATTTTGAAATGAAAATAGTTTAGGGTTGCAAAATTGGAACCTTTCATGGGAATTAACGGGATTAAAACCAAGAATTTACAAAACTGAAGGTTGGACCATAACAGGAAGTTTAAACATGGGTGGGGAAAATATATTTAGCATAATTTTGACTAAAACAACCATTTTCCAGTAAGTTCCCACAAATTTACAGAACTGAGCTCAAAAGGTTCAGAACAGAACCCATGGGGTTTCTGATTTGGAATATTTCCCAGACTCCAGAAACTTTCCACTCCTTTGCAACCCTAAGATGGTTTATAATCAGATACATTTTTGATTCATCCCAATACACCATGAAACCTGAGTATTAGAACAGAATTTTAAGCTTACCTGCAACCTTGAGTACAACCCCGTGTGTGATTGGATTAATTCATCTGAGCCAGCTGACGACGTCCTGACGCCATCCTTCCCTCGCAGTCCAACAGTCCACGGCTCATGCAGCAGCTCCTCTCCAGTTTTGTTCTGCTGGCCAGGCACATTATATGATGTCAGTCCCGGGGGCTCTCTGATCAGACACACTGTGGCCGTGCATATCAAAGAAAGAATAGTGTAAGGTCACTTTGACTAGCAGATAAAACAGACACAGGCCTCTGTGCAAATCTGTGTGAGAGTCAATTGAAAACCATTTGAGTTTCTCTGTACAGATAATGGTTCCTTTGAGTTTGACTCCCCGCCTGTATGCGGTCATGTACTTCCTGTGAGATGACATGCTAACCAGTCAGAAAATAAAACATATCAACCTGTCTGCAAATTATGTTTCATCATTAATCCATTAAAGAGAGAGAGACCTACACCAAGCATGCACCGACTCAGATTAAGTGACAAATGTGCAAAAATATCAAAGCACAGAACTTTTAGCATAAGTTGGTGCAGCAATACTTCCTGCATTAACATGATTGACAGATTAAATGCAAATCATGACAGCTGTCATCACAAGTTCATCTAAAACCAAAGGACCCTGTTATTAGTTAACCACGTTTTGTACCATTCCTCCTGAGTCCTTGACCCATACGGGCTGTCAAATAACAGTTGGAAACTCCAGCAGAGATGTGACTGGGCTGCAGAGCCTCACAGAGGCGACCTTACCTTCACGGCCTTCATTAATACAAACAGGATAAATGAGCATTTAAGGTTAAACGCAGCCCTTAATCGGGCTGTGCACAATGTAGTCTGAAGAAACTCAATACACGGCCTTACACAGTCATGAAGCTTCATTAATTATGAAACAGCAGCTTTCTCCGACGGCCATTTATGTCGAGAATCTTCAGAAACACAAGCTCTGGTGTCATGATACTGCAGCTTTGTCTCCTGCACTAACAAGTCTACCACTGTTACCGGCCAGACGCCAGCAGACAGAGCTCGTGCAGCCGCACTCGGGACCAAGCTCTTCTGAATTATTATCTTGAAAAAGTTCTTCAAACCTTCAAACATGTGTTGTGTGTTTCATTCAAAGTGTGTTATGTTCTTCTTTCTTGTGTTGTGTCTGAACATCATGAAGAACACAATAAAACCTGATGAATGAGGGACCAGTTATCAGGTCTATTACATGAAGACAAGCTTTAGCACCTCCCGGTGTCTGATGGGGGTAACTCACGTCAGCCTCCTTCCTCCTGACGTCACCCAACATCATCTCTTCCATTCATCAGACACATTAGAGCTGCTCATACCAAAGAGGAAACACTGCAAGGTCGCGTCGACCAGCAGATCAGAGATATTTGTTGCAGGCGGCAGATATTTTATGAGAGCATTTGCAAAGCATTTGAATTTGGCTATGTATAGACAGGGATGCATTGCTATACGTCAGGTGCTGAACTTGGCTCATGTTTCAATAATGCATTCCTCCTACAGACATGTGATAAAGTGTAAAACTGGTTTCAGCAGCAAGAGGATGAGGACAACAAAACTTAAACACTAACTTCACTTAGTCCAACCTGGAATAAAAAAGAGGATCTGTCAGCCTGACTGAAGGAAATGAAAGAGAGAGATTAAAAAGAGACAGATGAGTTCACACACAATGGAAGCTATAAAAGGTCATTTGTGAAGCCTCGCACTGACTCGGCCTGTCTGAGCCGGCCTCTTGTAGGAGGCAGTTTCAGAGTCGAGGAGCAACGACGGCTAAAGAACGACCACCTTTATTTTTCAGCTTTGACCCTGAAACAGCCAGAAGTCTTTGCTCTGAAGAGCTGCAGCTGTGCAGAGGTCAGCGCGACATGAACACGCTGTGGGTTCGCCGGTGACTTTGAACGGCTTTTAACTTGTGAGAGAGGACAGGAGAGCGAAGGCTGTGTGTCGGTGGCCTGTGGGAGAGAGGAGGATGCTGACAGGGCTCACGTCCATCATGAGCGGCTCCTCTGTTCTGGGCAGCTCCTTCAGCAGCAGCCAGTGTGACTTCATCACTTTTTTTCTATATGTTTCTTATTTGTGAATAACAAGTGAATTTTTCATTAAAGTCTTAAAATATTTTGAATTATTGCAGGTTTTTGGGATCATGTTAACTGTAAGTAAGTACAGGTGTACTCAGTGATGACACAGAGTTTTGCAGTCAGTCTTTGGAACTTGTACAAGCAGCTTTAGTTGAGCAACAAAATCACAATTCCCCTGAGTTGATCACTGAGTTATTGACGTCACCTGTTGCACAGGACGTGGGGGCCTGCCTCCTAATCAGAATTCAAAACAGCTTGGTGCATTTCCCCTCTCAGCCAATCCGGCTGTGACGCCGCTCTTTCTTTAGGGATGAATTGTAAACCTGGTGTGTTCTGATCCTTCCTCGGCTCAGTGCAGACCTTACTTTGGCAGCTGTCGTCAGCCAGGAGCTCCCCTTTGAGACTTGTTTGCTGTTGAAGGTCGATTTGTGCATCCGAGAGTCTATATTTAAAGAACCTCTTTCCACACAGGCATGAAGGTCCTTCATGCATCTTATTAATTTTATTATGTGGGGGAACTTCTGATCAACTGAAAGGCCCAACTAAAGGCCTGTGGGGACTTCTGATAGAGACACACAAAGTCTTGTTTCTGTCTCTGCAGCGAGGGCCAAAACTCAGGAGAGTCAGGTGTGGATGGTTGCAGGTATTACAGTTGTTTTGTAAGACGCAGTGAATGAAATCTGAAACTCTGAGCGCTCCCCGCACAGACTGAGAAACTGATGCCAGCAGACAGCTTAATGAGACGCACAGCTTGACTCAAAGTGCAGCGCAGACGAGTGGCGGGGCGGCTGAGCCTGACATCCTTCGTCTCCTGACACACCTACAGCGAGGAAGCATTCAACTCGAAGGGACCACACACCATGCAGTCTGTGGAAACTCAATACAAACCTTTACGGAAGTTGTGAAGCTCTTTGAATTCTGTAATAGCAGCTTGTGTGACAGCCGCCTATGCCGACACGCTGAGCAGAGACTGTAAAATGTAAAGCAGTGGTTGCTTTTTTTTTTTTTTTTGCTTGATATTACCTGGGTCATGTCGAGCAGTCAGCAGCTTT
The DNA here is from genome assembly GCA_023373845.1 of Nibea coibor. Taxonomy (NCBI): domain Eukaryota; kingdom Metazoa; phylum Chordata; class Actinopteri; family Sciaenidae; genus Nibea; species Nibea coibor. The sequence continues at coordinate 24,563,309 of CM041726.1, read as the reverse complement.
ATCAGCACATCAACAGCGCCATCACGTGTCTGCCAGGAGCAGCTGCAGGAGAACTAACATTCATAGAGTCTATTTATCACTGCCAACAATGTGCCGTACATTTACTTCCCATCATGAAGATCTTGAAACGAATAATAATGATTTGACCTAAAAGTAATTAGTAAATTATTAACTTATAAACTTATGGTCATTGTCTCAGTGCAGCAGCTGGCCAGCAGATGGAGACACAGACTGTCACTGAAGATGAGTGTGTTTCATCTGGGTGGATGACATTCACTGTCTTTCATCATGCTCCATGATGAAACCCATTTTCATCATTTCAGCAGCAGTGACACTGTGGTGACAGTCACTGGGAAGTGAGAGGCGGATTCATTTATTGAAAGGTTGCACGTGAACACTGTACGTACATTTAGGACTCTGAGGTTTATGGTGATATTTTTTGTCTTATGGATAGTGGTTGAACTATATACACACACCTGAGCATCCACAAACCAAACTCCACCCAAATCAAAACATACACACAAATGGAATAATGAACGATGAATTTCAGCTAACCTCTTCTCTTCTTCCTGCAAAGTATGTAAAATAAAAAAGCTTTTCTCCGCTCCTCCGTTTGTTCCACGAATCGTTAAATTGAAGCGGCATCATGTGCAGTCCTGGTCAAACATGACCGTGCCGTGTGTTTTTTACGGCTGAGCTGGACAGGAAATGTGACTGTGTATGGATGTTATTAACAGTGAGAGTCAAAGGCGAAACTCAATATCCTGACTTCAGGTTTGAAGCGACAGTTTTGGTAATATGTTTACACATGCGTGTGTTCTGCCATCACGGTGTAATAAAGCTGTATTTAAAGAGTTGTATATGTGAAGCCAAGCATGCAGCTTGTACTGATGTGGTAAACATTACCTACACCTTCATACATTTTGGTCCAGGAGATGCTGTTTGAGCAAAAATTTAAATTTAAATTACAAGACGTCACTTTTAGCTTGTCAAGCAAACCTAATTGGAAAATGAGGTGTGGTCATTTCACTCTTTTTTTATGTGCACATCCATATGCTGGTGTAGGAGGGCAGTATTTGTGTGCTGATCCATGTCACACCGCGGAGGTCAAGTTGGGGTTTTTGTCTTGTCTTGTCACTTCCTGTTTTATTTTGAAAGTTAACTCTCCTCTCGTTTCAGGTCACTTGCCCTTCCTCATGTGTCACCGGTCTGATTGTCTTCCCCGCCCTGATTGTTTCCACCTGTTCCCTGTTACCTAGTGTATATATTGTCTGCGTCTCCCTTTGTCTTGTGCCGAAGTGTTTCGTCTCCTGCAGCGTACACCCAAGCCTTCTTGTCATAGTCCATAGTTCTTGTTCAATAGCTCTTGTATTTTGTTTTTTTTGTCCTCGTAAGAGTGATTTTGAGTTGTAATTTTGTAGTCTAGCTTTTGTTTCTTTCTGAATAGTATAGTGTTTTATTTTCAGCCTCATTGGAGCGCTTTAAGTTAAAAGTTTCATAGCCTTTGTTTTTCCTCATTGAGAGTGATTTTGAGTTTGTTAACCTTATATAGAGAAGTTTAGTGTTTTTCCTCCGAAGGAGTGATTTTTGGTTTTTCTTAGTTCAGGCCTTTTTATAGCCTTATTCAGACGAGGATTTCTTGTATGAGCAAATAAAGCCGCTCTCCGTTCCGATCTCTGCATCTGAGTCCTCCTTTAAGTCCAGGCGTGACAGTACACTTCGGCCAGTATGGACTCAGCAGAGACTGGCCAGTGGGCGGCTAAGTTACGGGCTCAGGAAGCCCGCATCACCCAGCAGGAAGAGCTTCAGACAGCGATGGCATCGCAGTTTGCAGAGCTCTCATTCCAGGTGAGAGAGCTGGTGCACCACCTACGGCAGACCACCCAGCCACCTGCGACGCCGGAGTCTCCAGCAGCAGCAGCAGCAGCGGCTCCATCCCAGGGCGCAGGGGTGGGAATCAAGCTGGCACCCCCGGAGCGTTATTCTGGGGAACCAGGACAGTGCAGAGCCTTTCTCATTGATTGCTCGATCCACTTTGAGCAGCTCCCACAGGCTTTCGTCACCGACAGGTCAAAAATCGCATTCATTATTTCTCACCTGACAGGGAGAGCCAAGGCTTGGGCCACCGCAGAATGGGCTCGTGACTCTCCACTCTGCTCTTCCCTCACGGACTTTAAGACTGCTCTCATGAGAACTTTTGATCCTGTGTCCACTGACAGGGAAAAGGCCAGGGAGCTCAGCAGGCTGAAACAGGGCAGGGACTCGGTGTGCGACTACGCCATTCGCTTCCGCACCCTGGCGGCGGAGAGCGGCTGGAATAACACCGCCCTGTACGACGTTTTCTTGAAGGGACTGGCGGCTCACATCCAGGAGCTGCTGCTGCCCGTGGACCTGCCTGCAGATCTGGACTCCCTCATCGCGCTGGCGATCCGGACAGACAATCGGGTTCGTGAGCTCCGGCAACCGCGACCCAGTGGTTCGACGTCGGAGAGGTTTCCACGCTACTCAGCCCCGGACAGGCAGGCCTCCCGTTATTCACCACCAGAGCACGGTCTTCTTTCATCCACCTCCAGGGAGGAGGAGCCCATGCAGCTTGGCAGGACGAGGCTGACCGCAGAAGAGCGACGACGACGCCAGCAGGAAGGCAGCTGCTTTTACTGCGGCAAACCAGATCACCTCGTCGCTGCCTGTCCGTCCAGAAAACCCCGGGAGGTGAGTCGTTCTCCAGCCACAGCCATTGTTAAGCGCAGTTTAACCCCAGCCAAGGTAACACACCATGCCACCACTATTGACATTGAGGCCCTCATAGACTCTGGGGCCGACGAGAACTTAATTGACAGGGGTTTGGCGGAAAAATTGGGATTAAAGTCAGAGCCCCTGGCCAGCCCCATCAGGGCCCGGGCTCTTAATGGGAAGGATTTGTTCCTAATCACGCACATTACTGAACCATTGGAACTGCAGATCCAGGAGCATAGGGAGTTTCTGAACTTGTATTTAATTGAGACTGCCTCTCAGACTCTCGTCCTGGGATTTCCCTGGTTGTGTCTACACAACCCCCACATAAACTGGAGGACAGGGGAAGTCATGGGATGGGGGGAGGATTGTGGGATCCACTGCAACCCTGCTTCATTTCAGGGGCTAAACGTGACCTCTGTTAACCATTTTTCTGTCACATCTGCCACAGACTCTGAGAACCCCGATCTGAGGGCCGTGCCTCCCTGCTACCACCATCTCAGCGAGGTTTTTAGCAAAGCTAAAGCCTTGACACTTCCTCCTCACCGACCGTATGACTGCGCCATAGACTTAATTCCTGGTTCTCCCATTCCCAAGGGCCGGTTGTACTCCATCTCCGGCCCGGAGAAGACAGCCATGAAAGAGTACATTGAGTCATCACTGAAGGCGGGGCTTATCCGTCCTTCCTCATCAGCAGCGGGGGCCGGGTTTTTCTTTGTGGGGAAGAAGGACGGATCTCTCAGGCCCTGCATTGATTACAGCCCCCTAAACGCCATCACCATAAAGAATCGTTACCCCCTGCCACTCATGACCTCTGTGTTTGACCAACTTCAACAAGCTAAGGTATTTACCAAATTAGACTTGCGCAACGCTTATCATTTAATCAGGATCAGGGAGGGTGACGAATGGAAAACCGGGTTTAACACTCCTAGTGGCCACTATGAGTATTTAGTCATGCCTTTTGGTCTTACCAATGCCCCAGCTGTTTTCCAGGCCATGATTAATGATGTGCTCCGGGACTTTTTAGACCGATTTGTATATGTTTACCTAGATGACATACTTATTTACTCTCCTGACCAAGAAACCCATAGAAATCATGTGACCCAGGTTCTCCAACGCTTGTTGGAGAACAAGCTCTATGTAAAAGCAGAAAAGAGCGAGTTTCATGCCGACACCATCTCCTTCCTGGGCTTCATCGTAGCCCCTGGAAGGGTGCAGATGGATCCGGCTAAAGTGAGCGCTGTGGCCGAATGGCCCACACCTGATAGCCGCAAAAAAGTCCAGCAGTTCCTCGGTTTTGCTAACTTTTATAGGCGGTTTATCAGAAACTTCAGCGCAATAGCAGCCCCGCTCCATGCCCTAACCTCTACGAAGGAGCGCTTCCGCTGGTCCCCGGAGGCAGAGGCTGCTTTTCAACATCTCAAGACCCGCTTCACCACGGCCCCCATCCTCACAATGCCTGATCCCCGGCGGCAGTTTGTGGTGGAGGTGGACGCCTCCAACGAGGGGATCGGAGCGGTCCTCTCCCAGCGCTCTGAAATAGACGGGAAGATGCATCCCTGTGCCTTCTTATCGCACCGCCTGTCCCGGGCGGAGCGAAACTATGACGTCGGCAACCGGGAGCTGTTGGCAGTCAAGCTGGCCTTGGAAGAATGGAGACACTGGCTTGAGGGGGCAGAACACCCGTTTATCGTCTGGACCGACCATAAGAACCTGGAATATATACGTAAAGCCAAGAGACTGAATTCTCGCCAGGCCAGGTGGGCCCTCTTTTTTAACCGTTTCTCATTTTCTCTCTCTTACAGGCCGGGGTCCCAGAACATCAAGCCTGATGCCCTGTCACGTCTCTACGACCCCGAGCCTGTTGCCAAAGAACCAGAGCCCATCCTTCCACGAACCTGTGTGGTCGGAGCGGTGACTTGGCAGATAGAAAATGAGGTCAAGCAGGCAATTGGTGAGAGCCCGCCACCTAGTGGGTGTCCTGAGAATCGATTGTTTGTTCCAGTTGAGCTGCGCCCACAGGTGATCCACTGGGCTCACACCTCGCTGCTTACCTGTCATCCGGGGGTTCGCAGGACCATGTTTGCCATCACTCGGAGGTTCTGGTGGCGGTCCATGGAGCGGGACGTCCAGGAATACGTCGAGGCTTGCTCGGTCTGCGCCAGGAATAAGACGTCTTCCGGTCGGCGAATGGGACTTCTCCAACCGCTCCCCATCCCCACCAGACCATGGGCCAACATCTCTATGGACTTTGTCACGGGGCTCCCGGTCTCCCAAGGTAACACCACAGTTCTCACGGTGGTGGACAGGTTTTCAAAAATGACAAGATTCATAGCATTGCCCAAGTTGCCGTCAGCCAAAAAGACGGCTGAAATTATGATTCACCATGTCTTCCGAGTCCACGGCTTTCCTAGGGACATCGTTTCCGACCGGGGGCCCCAGTTCATATCCTGCTTCTGGAGGGAGTTTTGCCGACTCATCGGAGCCACCGTCAGCCTTACGTCGGGCTATCACCCGGAGGCCAACGGCCAGACCGAGCGCCTAAACCAGCAGCTAGAGACCGGCCTCCGATGTCTGGTATCCCAGAACCCCTCAACGTGGAGCAAGCACCTGGTCTGGGTGGAATATGCTCACAACTCTCTGCCCACCTCAGCCACAGGTTTTTCCCCTTTCAAATGCGTGTACGGTTATGAGCCTCCGGTCTTTGCAGACGAGGAGCCTGAAGTGTCGGTGCCCTCAGCCCATGCTATGATCCGCCGATGCCGACAAGTCTGGGCAGCCGCCCGGCAGCTCCTCATCCGCCAGGGGGATCGGGTCAAAAGAGCCGCGGACCGGAACAGACGACCCGCGCCAGCATACCAGCCAGGCCAGAGGGTGTGGCTCTCCGCCAAGAATCTTCACCTCAAAGCCCTCTCCAAGAAGCTGGCACCGCGATTTGTGGGGCCGTTCCCCATCACCAAGGTTATCGGACCTGCAGCGGTTCGCCTTCGTCTGCCCCGGTCTCTCCGTGTTCACCCTACCTTCCATGTAAGTCAGGTCAAACCGGTCAAGGTGAGCCCCTTAGTCCCAGCCCTCCCACCCCCTCCTCCCCCTGAGGTAGTGGACGGCGGCCCGGTCTATAAGGTCAAGAAGTTACTGGCTGTGCGCAACCGGGGCCGGGGCAGGCAGTACCTAGTGGACTGGGAGGGGTACGGTCCGGAGGAGCGACAATGGGTGCCTTCACGATACATCATGGACCACAGCCTTATTGAGGAGTTTTACAGAGACTACCCTGACCAGCCTGGGCCGTCAGCTGTCGGCCCTAGAGGGGGGGGTACTGTCACACCGCGGTGAGGTCAAGTTGGGGTTTTTGTCTTGTCTTGTCACTTCCTGTTTTATTTTGAAAGTTAACTCTCCTCTCGTTTCAGGTCACTTGCCCTTCCTCATGTGTCACCGGTCTGATTGTCTTCCCCGCCCTGATTGTTTCCACCTGTTCCCTGTTACCTAGTGTATATATTGTCTGCGTCTCCCTTTGTCTTGTGCCGAAGTGTTTCGTCTCCTGCAGCGTACACCCAAGCCTTCTTGTCATAGTCCATAGTTCTTGTTCAATAGCTCTTGTATTTTGTTTTTTTTGTCCTCGTAAGAGTGATTTTGAGTTGTAATTTTGTAGTCTAGCTTTTGTTTCTTTCTGAATAGTATAGTGTTTTATTTTCAGCCTCATTGGAGCGCTTTAAGTTAAAAGTTTCATAGCCTTTGTTTTTCCTCATTGAGAGTGATTTTGAGTTTGTTAACCTTATATAGAGAAGTTTAGTGTTTTTCCTCCGAAGGAGTGATTTTTGGTTTTTCTTAGTTCAGGCCTTTTTATAGCCTTATTCAGACGAGGATTTCTTGTATGAGCAAATAAAGCCGCTCTCCGTTCCGATCTCTGCATCTGAGTCCTCCTTTAAGTCCAGGCGTGACAATCCAGTTAGCCATTAACAGATGGGTCATCTTGTATTACCTTTCTTCTTTTGTTTGAAGTAAAAGCTCGTCCTGTGGTTTTACTGCTTCATACTCCCATTTTCGTTTCCCGGCTCGACTCGATCATCAGTTGCTGTTTACGCAGAAGAAACAAAAGCACACTTATGGCAGGAATTTTGTTTTTCAGGGCACCAGTAAGTTTTGTGGAAAACCCAAAACCAAATTAAATGTTTCAAAAAAAAGCGAAACCCCATCGAAAAACGTGGTAAACTTGGGCAGACCCAGTGAAGAGAGAAAACAGCAACAGCACATGTTTTCTGCAGTGACAGGACACCATGTGAGAGCTGGTAGCAAGGCCAATCACATTTTCAACACAGTGACACACAGAGCTAAGGGTTTGGTGGAGCAGGATGAAAGGTCAGTAAATCATTAAAGTTGTAAGGACTCTGTCGGTGCATGTACCAAACTTCGTGACAATCTGAAAGTTGCCACCAACATTTCCATCCCTGGAGCTGCACAGCTCGTGTGGCTGAAAATGACTCGCGAGTTTGTGAAAGATCGTTTTCATGGTCGCAAGAAACCAAAATTGACTTTCTTTTTTTCGAGGGACACAAAGCGAACAGTGGTCTGCAATGTCAAAATCATATATTTGAAGCACCCAAACATCTATCTCGAACATCATCCCCGAGAGTTTTGTGGCGCTGTAACAATGTCACGTTACTTTACTGCTGAAAAGGAGATTATTCGCAAGGCCACAATGGATGTTGACTGCATGGGATCAGACAGCAGAAACATAAAACTGTAACAATACTAACAACAATCATACAACATGAGTTCACAGATTGTTGTGAAGGAGAAAAATGGATTTCATGGATCAACGACCTTAAACAAAGAATGAAACTATGACGCCTCGGGTCTGGTCCTCCTTATCAGACGATACTTAACGTTTACTGCTCGGAGTGAAAGAGAGTTATCAGTGCATCCCCGCTGTTTGCATAGTTTCTCCAGTGAAAGATGGACTTGGACAAGCAGCGATAGGACTCAGGTCAATGTTTACCTCTCACCTCTCCTTATCGAGTTGGGAGTTTGCCCTCCGCCCAAGACAGAAAAGCCCCTCGCCTCGCTCCCCTTTCCTCGCTTCTCGTCGCAGGGGCTTCAGGTGTTGGGCAACAGAGCGGTTACCATATTGACAAAGTGAGAGCTGTGAGAGGCGAAACCACAAAAACACAAGACGCTGATGACGTTAGGCTTAACTCCACAGCAGGTGGAGAGCAGACTGAGGGGCAGCACCTGTGGAAGAATGCGTATTACGAACTTGAAAGATAGAGCGTTGCAGTCGACTATTAACCTCTTTCAGAAAGGTTAACCCTAATCCTAAATGTAATTAACTTTGACTATATGCTTCTTATCTTTCTCTTTGGCCCCTGAGTTCACCCCTCCACCCTGCTCCACCTGTTTTCCTCTTCTCTTTTCTCTCAAAGCAGGTGCATGATTCAAAAGGTGAAACCCAGCACTGTCAACATCATACGTGTCATTTCATCTAGTAGCTGAGTGTTTCTTCTATCTGGCCACAAGAACACATGAGGATATTTTAAGGGGCTGTAAACAGCTTGTAGTCTAGATACGAGCTTGCAGAACTTGAAAAACAGCCACCGAGTTTCTGAGAACATACAAACTTCCTGAAGATCTCGGGTCTCCATGACCTCCCATTGCGATGGTACAATGAGCTCCCCCACCACACAGCTATCATCCCTTCCCTCGTCACGTCCCATGATGATCTCATGGATGTATTCAGAGAAGATGCTTTCCAATTATGTTTTCCTTATGATGCATTATCTGGACACGCGGTGCATTACTGTCCGCTGTCCAGGAACAAACCCTTCCACACATTAACTGGCGAGAAACAACAATGTACTGTACTGACTGTATGAATAAAAATGCATGACGTTAGGTTTCTTGGCAGATTCTACAGCTCCAGCTAATGCAAAAAAAAATGGACAAAGCCGTAGATCATGGGTGGAGCAGCAATGAGCTGCATCTTTCACCCTTAAAGGTCCAGTGTGCAGGATTTAGTTGCATCTAGTGGACTAATCGCTGCATTGCAATCTCCTCACATCACCCTCGCCTTCTTAGTGTAAAGGAGACCCTGTCTACAGTCAGTGTTTAGTTTGTCTGTTCTGGGCTACTGTAGAAACCCAGTGTTTAAATATGGTGGCCTCCATGAAAGAGGACCTGCTCCCACTGCAGATATACAAGGATAATAGATTCTTATTTTAAGGTGATACGTGCATGAAAACAGAGTTATGAATATTATTTTCCATGTCTGTCAGGCTGTAAACATGTTTATTTCTGCTGTGAAGTTGGACATTTGAACATGGGGACTTATGGAGACTGACTTCTGGAGCCAGCCTCCAGTGGACGTTTGAGGAACTGCAGTTTGTGGCTTCGCTTCACAGTTCGCAGCACTTCATTTGGTGAGGCACCACTTGAAATTTACGACGTTATGTTGTGTTTACAGCTTGTTGCCAATTATTTTTATGTTCATTTGATCAGTTCTGATGGGTGTGAGAAATTATGAAATAGAAAAATACATTTTTATTTAATGAACGTGGCTTGTTCGTTTGTTTTTCTAAGTTTTCTTTCTTTTTTAAATGAATCCAAGATGCTCTCTGTGAGCTCTTTTTGAGTCCTGGCCAATATAGAGTGTTTTTATCTGACACAACAACACAGCCAAGAAAAAAAGCACAAACTGTTCTATCAAAAACACATTTTCTACACAAAACCAAAGGCGGTTTAAAAGTGCATATTTATATATCGTAAAAACTGTGACACTTTGCATTAAAGACGCGTTTTATTGACCTGACTCCGCTCCACTTTTACATAATCGCTGAACTTTTAATCCTTTGTAACACCGTGCCACATCATTCTTACCAAACACAGTAACATTGTTTTACGTCAGTGCTGTATGACTGTGTGTGTGTGTGTGTGTGTGTGTGTATAGGTGTATGTTTGTGCGTGTGCGTAACAAACCCTGGCCCTGCCGCCTGCAGCAATCAGGACAAAGGCACGCCGTCCCACTGCAGACAGAGAGTCTGCAGGCAGAGCGAACACACAGATAAATTATGTTGACTAATGGCTCATCAAACTGTCACACTGAAGCCCAGACAATGCACGCAGCACTGTGCAACCACAGAAGAAGAAGAAGAAGAAGAAGAAGAAGACACAGAGATGTAGGGAAAGGCTATACTTAAAGTGTCGGATGTGGGACGTCACGATTGCTCAACGAGACACACGACCTGTGCAGGCCGCGCTGACAGTGATGGATGTGAATGTCTGATAAAGAAGCTAATAAAATAACTAGAAGACTTTTAGAAGCATCACTCATCATTCAGAGCTGCAGCTCTATAGCGGACATACCGTACTGTAAATACCTTCAGTTCATTAGTCTTTATTTAACCACCAAGGCTGCAGTTGGCTGCTAGAAATGCAGCCCATCCCTGGAGCTGTCAGCGGCTGAATGCCTCGCTCAAGACGTTGACTGTGAATGTTTTACACTTTTAATGTGCTTTTAAACATATTTTCACTATTGTAAGCCAGTGCTAAACCGCTGAAAGCAGTGAGCTACTGTGGTGCAAACGTGCTGTGAGATAAGTCAGGAGGTCGACAGGTCGATGATATCTTGTTTTGAAGCTCCATTTTGTAACTTTAATCCCAGAAAAGCTCAAAAATCTGCAGGACGAGAGTAAACCTGGGACTGACTTTTAGTGGTAGGTGAGAGCTTGGTGAAATAAAAGGCTGAATAATTAATATTAATATTGTAAACTGTAACCAGGTTGATGTAGTCCATGCAGGGGCTGAACAGCAGCTTAAAGCATTTCCAGAGAATTCATTCTCCTCGTAAGACTTCTAAGTATTTTTTTTCTGTTTATTCTAGCAAAGGTGACAGAATCACTGTACATTATGTCATCATGTTGCCCCGAGGTCACATGGACAATTTAAGCTTCAGAGTTCCTCTTAATCCTCTCGGCTGTTCCTCTTTCTTGTTGTCATATTTAGTAGAATTAGTTTCGTGTTTATCTCTGGATGCGTGGATGGTTTTTGTTTCAGTGAACTTCCTAATCGTTTGCGAATTCACGTGTGCGTTGTGTAGGTGGAGGGAAATATACAACACATCTCCTTGCATGCAGCAGTATGTGGACGTGGAAACTGCAGCTGTTTCCAGAGAATCACATTCAGATTCTCAACTGTGGATCTATTTTTGCCAAGAACCGAGTTGATTTCCAGTAAGATTTAGACATTCACCAAACTCTGAGTCATAATTAGATTTCCTAGTATATAAAGGAGAAAAAATCACATTGTGGTAGAATTTAATTCTAATCTGCATTACTGTGAATTAGAATTATGTTATCTTCAGAATGAACCTTCTGTATCCAGAGATGTCGTGGGTTGCAGTGTTAAGTGTTACTTCAGGGCACACAATCACTGCTCAGTGCAACTAAAAGTTAAAATAGCTGACCCGATAGTCATCCTCTCCTCCTCTTTAAAAATCTGTTAATGACCTGCTTTGACCATGAAAGAAATGAGGTGTCCATTTCTAAGGAAGAGTGAAAAGATCCGGAGTGGGTGTTTGGTCGGTGACCGCTTTCCAAACAAGCTGCAAACTTTCTTATCTGAGGAGAAACATGAAATCCAGCTTCCTTCTGTAAATGAACAAACTTTAATCCTCGTGTTGACCGAGTAAAGACTTACTGAGGACAAACAGTGAGCTTGTTTCCAGCAGCACCTCCCTGACTAACACATTTCAATGCATTCCTACTGGGAGCCGCCCAGTATTACCAGTCTGCTGTCCATCAATCGTGATATCTGTAAGTCCGAGCTGACTGCAGCCTTTGTGCTCGGCACAGGACAAAACTGCTTTCACGTCTTCAGGGCTTGGTCAGTACTCAAAGGAGATTCTTAAGTGGAGTTTTACTTTGAGATGCAGCCGTTAACTAACAGCTGATGGGTGTAGAAGTTCAGTTTGAGGCTGTGGCACTGAGCTGATGGAGCGTCACATGTTCTGTCATCATTGTGACCAGTCGGTGCAACTCCCTTTCAGGGCAAAGTGAGGACACCGATGCCCCTGGGGGTGAAGTGTGTGTGTGTAGACATGGTTTTGGGGGGTTGTATAAAGACTGATGGTAGCTGTCAACCCTCTCCGGCCCTTGCAACCTCTGGGAGACCCTCACACACACTCTGTGTATATGCGTGTGGTATTATCAGGAATGGAGGGGCATCCTAATGAATAACCTCTGACCCCCAGAAAGGGGATCCGGGGCAGAGGAAGTTGAGAGGAGAGGTGAAGAGGGGAGATGGAGGGTAAGGGGGACGCTCGGCGCCACATTACGCCTCCTGTCAGTCAAGCAGACACCCACGGCTGCTCCACCCACGGGCGAAGCATTCGAGCGTCCACTGAAAGTGAGTAGCATTCAACATCGGGAGACCAAAACACTGCACTGCTCCACGACATCTACAAGGAGCCCAGAGGTCAAAGGTCAGGGTGCAGAGCTAGTTTGTCTCAGCTCACCTTGCAAAATTATGAAATTTTAACTGAGACACAAAGGCGTGCTGGATCATATCAAGTTAGAGTTGTACGTTCGTTTTCTATAAATCATCAATGGTGTTAAAAAGAAGAATTTTATTGAACAGTACGTACAAAATTAGACTTTGAGTCCTTAAAGCGCGGCTCGATGACACGCTGAGGCCGCCCTTAGCAGAGACAGAGATGAATTCATCCCAGAGTGTTTCAAAGTTAGTCACGTCATTTTCTGAACTCATCTGACACGTTTCCGTGGCGAGGACACGCCCCCACAGTCCTGGAGCTGAGAATTCATTTTCACCTGATTTCAGAAACTTAAAACTTTCTTCTTTGCTCTGACAAACTCAGAACATATTTATTCTGACTTTACACAGACTATAAATGATCCAAATCAAATTAGTACAGTGACAAAGTATTGCTTTCAAAAAGTATTACTGTATTTGTGTTTACTGTGTAAATAAGAAGTACAGCTAACTTTTTTCTTCGAGCGTTCGAGCTCGAGACATCCTGTAAAGAGCCAAAAGGTTACGAGTGTACGCATGCAGAGAGCTTTCAAAACAGAGAATCTTACTGTGTGGTTAAAGAAGAACCGTGGGCAGAGAAACACACACACACACACACACACACACACACACACACACACTCGGGGAAGTTTTCCTGTCGCTGAATGAATAGGTTTTGTGCTCTGTCAGACGGTTGTGGCAGCGTTTGGTGGCAGAACTTTGTGTGGAAAAAAACAGCAGATAGTTGAGATTTTAAGAGGGCAAGGAGAACACACACACACACACACACACACACACACACACACACACACACACACAAAACCTTGGAACCTGTCCCAAAGTGCTGATTGGCTGCTCATCAGGTCATCTGTGATTGGCTGAAGTGCAGTATATGCCACAGCCATGTGGGCTGACCCCTGGGTCGGGGTTTTTTAATGCAGCTCCAGCGGGGTCAAGGCTGGGTCGCTGCAGAAACCTAATGACTTCCTCCTAATAAAGACATGATGTATGAGCGCTGTGATAGGCCCTGAGGTGACCAGCAGGTAACCCCGCCACCAGGAGAGATATTCTCACGAGCACGTAACCAGGTTTATGAATTCTAGATGAAATAAAGCGAAACAAGTCTAAGGTCAGTGAGCAGACTGAAGCTCTTTGGAAAAATGTGAACACCGAAACTGAAAACCACAACTCTCCCAGACTGGCTAGCTTAACCCGCTTTCATTTCTGCTATTTAATATCCGTACGGAGCTCAGAGGTCTGACCCAGACATATTCTGCATCATCAGCATGTTTTGTGTTAGGGTTCATGCATGACAACACAAATAAGTTGTTAGCTTTAGAGCTAAAAATCATGAATCATATGACGTTTCTGGGTCAAAGAAAGCCAGTCGCACTCAGCAAGACATTCTTCCCGGTTTAGTTACTACTTTGGCTGATAGAACAACTTTGGAGGCCCAAAACAAGCTGGAAGTGTCTGTGCATGATGCATGAGGGTTTAATTCTGATTGTGATTATAACTTGAGAAAGAGTGAGATGGAAAAAGAGGGATGGCGAAGATGATGGGGAGAATAACAGGATGAGAGAAGAAGAAATAATGAAATGTTAATTAAAGGAAAAACAGAAGCGGAGCAGCGTCCCGGCAGAAACATCCAGCAGAGAGCAGCCACCGCTGGATGATAATTCGCTGCAGCCCTGAGCTCCGGGCTGTTGTGGTGGCTTCAGGAGAGGACGATAGCGTGTTTGTGTGTGTGAGCAGAGGAGGGGGGTCATTTGAGAAGGATACCTGGAAACTCTGAATCATTCAGATTGAGTTTAGTCGTAGTAGTTAGAGTGGACTGGTTTTACTGGAAGGATTACGCGGCACCATAAAACCACCCCCCTCGTTTGGCAGAACTGAACTCTGTTCGAGCTCACTTTGGGCAACATGCAGCTGTAAACAAGCAGGTTATTCGACCTCAGTTTACCTCGTTAGAAGGAGGGAAAGGCGGACTGGGAAGATCATCCCTGCAGATTTGGTTCTGGTAGATTTAAATTTGGAAAGTCTTTAGACTTTGTAGTTTATGCTGCAGGTCTGGATGCATTTTGTCGTGTATTATTCCAATTATTCAGCCTGCAAGCTTTAAAAAATAATCTAGTAAAAATAATATCTGCCTCTTTGTTTTTACAAAATTGCGTCACCCAATTTCACCAACTTGGGTTGAACTTCCAAAACTTTAATTAATTCTCGTTAATGTTCATTGGAAGGCACCGTGGTCTGATGTAGTTAAGTCCTGTCGTCATCTGCGGGCAAACACAGCGTGAACACACACGAGTTACTGAAATCTGTGGCAATATCCAAACATCAGGGAGCCGGCAACAGTTTTCTTTGGACGGCTCGAACCGATGTGATGACGCTAGTAGCTAGGAGAGGGGTCTGCAGGAAAATAACAGGAACTTTAGTTCTGTCCTAGTCTGTCCCATTCTATGTAACATGATGTATAACGCCCAAGTTCCTCCGAAAAGACCTAGAAATGATCAGTCATCATCCAAGTTCTGTTTGTGGTGAGCGTACAAGAAGATGAGCCACGCTGTTTCAGTCAGAAGGAAACAGAAAATCTGGATCTAATTTATTAATTTTGCTTGGCAAGGAAGATATGTGTCACACCCAGACATGGGGAGGAGAGCTAAGATAAGATACAGAGTTGTATATGAATGTTGATTTGTTTCCAATAAATCTCCCCAAACTCGACCAAGAGACGCAGAGTTTGGTGAAATTTCTTCTTCTGGCATGAATATCTGCACCTGCAAAGCCAAACAACATTAGGCACATCATACAGGGATTAAAATGCAGTTATTCATGTGACACTAGTTCTACGAGTAGTTCCAGAGATGGTTCCGCTTCATAAAGTGATGGGACGAGGATCGGCCACCTGTGTTGGTCAACGCGAAAAACATTTGAAAAACATTCACATCATTTATTGGCATCATCCTCGTGTTTGATGCAACAGCAGATGTTAAATTTGGCCAAAAGCCATTTCGGTATCGACTAACGACGTGCATGCGTGTTTCTTGATTCCTGGAAAACCAAAAATTCAGAGAATTCCCATCTGGGACTCCAAATACGAAAGCTACTCTCCCATTGGCTGCAGAAAAGCTCATCATGTCCAGTCAGAGAGACGGTAAACTGCTGATTCACATCCTATCTAAGTTTTATAAAACATGAGTCGTGCAGCGTGATACTTCCTATGAGGAAGATATGGGGCGGGACACTTCGAGAAATTGCCACTGGGATAAAGAAGAAGGTACCTGAGGGAAACGCTCTCTCCATTAGACCTGATGATGGTCATGAAAAATATGAAACACGTAGATGGATTATGAAACACCATCTGCAGCGGGAGACTCTCCTCCTGGTATCAGTGCTGTTCTACCCTTTGAGAATAAGAGAAAGTCGAGGACAAGTCTCACTCTCTGTCCTTTATTCACTGGCTCTCAGATCTTAGTGTCTAAGTGAACTTTCATTAGTTCGATGCTCTCTGCAGGCTGTAAAATCATGACATGACAAAAAGAAACCAAATACAAGGTCAATACAACCTGCTACTGTCAGCACAGACCAACAGAGAGGGTCAGAAATCTGGAACCAAAAAGACTTCAAGTCACGGTCTTGAATCTTCTGACTGCATTACTGATTGTGTACCGTACCGTCTAACGTTTGTCTGCTATTTTCTTCCTTTTTATCGGGTTTGGCAGCACAAATAATTTGCTGTGTCGCTTCTTTGCACCTCTGCCTTCGCTGCTGTGACAAGACGAAACATCTGAACATCTGAATGAAGAAGCTCATTTGAAGCAGAGACATCGAAATGACTGCAATCTAAGCGTGACCACTAGGTGGAGACACACTTCCAAGAACAGACTGCACAGACACACACACACACACACACACACACACACACACACACACACACACACACACACACAGTTGTTTTGTTCCGTGCTCTCTCTCTTTCATATCATAATGTTAATAGTCTTTTGCTTTTATCACGCCCATTACACTCTATTTATTTATTTATACACTCATACATTCATTCATTTTCATTTCATTATCTTGTACTGATAGTTTTAATATTTGTGAAAGTGAAATATGAAGAACAAACAATATAAGATTCATCATGATACTTTATACATGGTGTATTTCTCTCACTAATAAACTGTATATGATACAAAATACAAACTTCTTTCCTACATACAGTATTTACTGCATCACTGTTTCCATATGTTATAATTTCTAATAGTATTTGAGACACTGGTTGTGGCTTAATGGAAGAAAACCAGCAGGTACAAAGAAGGAAAGACTAAAGAAATAAAAACACATCCAGAGCTGACAGAGAGGGAGGAAGAAAGGAGGAAAAAACAAAGGTTAGAGAAGAGAAAGAGGGAAAGGAAGAAGGAGGGAGGAAGAGGGTGAGACAACGTTAAATACAGAGAGGAAAACGATGCAGGGACGTGAAGAGGGGGATAAATGGAAAGGAAAAAGAAATGGCTGTAACGTTGGAGGGTGAGAGAGAGCGAGAGAAAGGGAGGAAGGGAGATTTTTTAAAAAAAGGAGAGGAGGAAGAGAAAAGGGAGAAAGAGGGAAGAGAGGTGGAGAGAGCATCTGTTTCCTGTCTGGAGTCCAGCTGGAGGAGGAACAAACGACAAAAGAAGAAGAGGAGGAGGAGGAGGAGGAAGTACCGGCCAGCCTGAGAACCTGTCTCACACACACACTCACACTCACACACACATGGAGACTTCCTCAGGGAAAAAACGAATCCTACTTCCTCCTTTGTACACGTGTGTGTTAGCAGGTGTGTGTGTGTCTAACAGTGAAGGATAATCTCACACAGTGTTACATAACGTACCGTGTACTGTATCTGTTTCTTTGAGTCTTGCACAGATCGTGTGTTTTATCACATTATCACTGACAGAGCATACGGATGCTCTCGCATGTTTTAGAGCTTTGTGTCTTGATATGGATGACCAGACATGAGTTTGTAAATTCATCGTGACAGGTCGGTAATATCGTCTCGATGTGCACTGTGCTCTGCAGCCCAAAGGCTGAGACAGACTCCAGTTTAAATTTTATACATATTATATTTGTACATTCTGTCCTCGGGCTGTATCAGACAGATCAAAGATCATTTCTCTGGCCTGTTTTTACGCTGCTGATTTGACTCGAACAGAAAAAGCTGTACAGCTGTAAGTTGGCTCTGTGACGGTGTGTGTGTGTGTGTGTGTGTGTGTGTGTGTGTGTGACAGCACAGGTTCTGACTGATCTCACGTCTCATCCCAACATGAAGCGGTCACGTCTAATTGCACCTTTCCGGCGACTTTCTTTGCACTATAAATCTAAAGAGTCTGAAGCTGTGAGCAGCGGTCACCTGACTTTTCATGGCGTGTTGTTTCACAACATTGCGTCACGGTAGACGAGTGCAAAACAGCTCAGCCGGAGGCCGAACACACGCTAACACGCCACGCTTACATGTTTGTTCTGCACACGCTCAGTGTCTTCGTGGAGGAAATCACTGATTTAAATTATGTTAAGACGATAAAAGTGAGTGGAGGTGGATGCAATTCACTGCATCTGTGAGACAATGCGTGTGTGTG